>OZ002741.1:176104071-177354071 GCA_963924295.1 Dioctria rufipes
TCGTTGCTTCTATGGCACGTAGCGCCGTCTTGTTGAAAGTACACGTTGTCCAGACAATACCATCCAATCCCGGCCATAAAAAATCATTAATCATCTGTCGATAGTGCAATCCATTCACCGTAACTGTTGCTCCAGCCTCATTTTCGAAAAAGTAAGGTCCAATGACCCCGCGGGACCATAAACCGGGTTTTATTCTTCACATCACTAACTTGTCCCGACAGCTCGAATTTTTCTACCAATTTCTGTATTGCGGTCCGACAAGGTGCTTCACGACGACCCAAAAATGTTCGAGTTTTACGAACCGTCTCTGCCACATTTTCACCATTTTTATAGTGAATTTTAATAATTTCAATGCATTGCTGAATCGTGTATCGTTCCATTTTTATTAATGGCGTAGTTTCTACTTGTCAAATGTAAAAAAATGACAGCTCCAAAAGTGACATCTACCGAAATAGCGGGCTAATTAAAATAACACCTTTTATTGGAAAACCCTTTATATTGTTATAGTCTGATAAATCGGACAAGGTTACGTTTTTTTTACCACAAACGGGTAGTAGAAACATTTTTTTGGAGAATTTATATTTGAAATGGTGAGTGGTTAAAGAATAGCTCCTCAAACCATCCATTCCGCATAAATTTGGACTTTGGTAATTTCTTTTCAGTTGTAGACAGGGCCTGATTTAGGGGAGGGCAACCAGGGCTCCAGCCCGGGCCTCCACAAGAGGGGGGCCTCCACAAGAGGGGGGCCTCCACAAGAGGGGGGCCTCCACAACCCGCAATAGAACTATCTAACTACACAGACGGAATACATCCATTATCATCCACAAACCTCGAAAAATATTTTTAATTATATTACATTATTATAAATATTTTCGAAGGTTTCCCTAATTTCTGTTCTGATAATATTGATGACACCAATACGAATGTATTTTGTATAAGTAGTTATAAATACGCAAATAATTATTTTTTGAAACAATTGAATTGAATCATTTATTCACATACCTTTTATTGCATAAAAGCCTTGATAAGGAAATAATGATTTCTTTAATAATTAAAGAATATCAGTTAATGGGATATTATTATTTTATTTTTTTGTTTTTTTTTTTTTCTATAATGAGAAAAAAATAATTGCGTCGGGGAATCGAACACTGGATGCCTGTTTATGCTTCCGTATACTTTATTCCCGTTTTTCACCGAATTCTCCATTTTTCCCCGAATTCTCCGTTTTTCCCCGTTTTCGTCCTTGCGCTGCACGGTCGGTCGTGGCGTGAACAAAACCACTGTCCGCGAGTCAGCGTCGTGGCGTGCTTGTGTCATCGTTTTAAGTGAGTCTAAGAGCCTACGAATATTGATATGTGAATTCTTCTAAATCACGTCCCTCTGAATTTATATGGACACATGTTCATATTGTGATCTATAATATAAATTGAATATGTTATTTACTTGCGCAATAAGGAAACCGTGATATATTTTGTTTTAACATCTCAATTTGCACGTTTAGAAATAGAAACACAAAAATGTTGCAGAGGGAATATGATTTATCAATTAACGTCCGTTTTAATCCATTTTTCGTATTTCAGTTTATTTTATAATTTATAAGAATATTATGTTTTCAAGTGCCAATCGTCGATAGTTAAAACATTAGGACTTATTATTACACCTCCTCATAATCATTTTGAATAATTTAACTCTTGATCATATGGTTATACCCGTTTCGATAAGACTGTGAAACTCAACGAAGGTGGCGCTCTTTCGAATTAATGTTTGTTCATTTGAATTTGAAATAATTTTCTTCAATTCCTTTCTGTTTTTATGTTTCTTGTTAATTGAGTGCATGCACATAACTGAATAGGTTTTGGTACATAGCTTGTATATTCTTCTTATTTGCTATGTGTACTATGTATTATGTTAAGGGTTTACCTTTTTCATTGTATATTTTCTATGCCTTTCTTTTATGGTGAAATCATGAGTGATCGTCACAAAACTCCTCAAGTATTCGCTACTGGTTACCAGAGGAGAAAATTGCAAGCAGAACGTGAAAAAAAATTAAGAAACTTTAGCCAAAACACCAAAATTGACCAATTATTTTATCACGTCAACCAAACAAGAAGTCCCGGAAGATCCTAAAAACACAATAGGAGATTCGACATTAGATGGACATTTGGTGGATATTATTCAAGATAATCCAACTGTTGCATCGGACGATACCACAGAATCTTGAAAAACTTGCGATCAGAATCAAGAGCAAGCCGAATTTTGTAGTTTCAAAAATGACATTGGTCTTTGGCCTGACATTATTACAGTAGAACTGATTAAATATTGGGCGGAAAAAGGTTCCACAGAACTTCAAAATTGTGATGAAGTATCTTTGCAGATTTCAGTTTTACAAGATCAGTCGCGAGATAATTCGAACTTTGTTCGGAAATGTTCAAAGAATATGTTCACATGCCGGAATCAAAATCAAGACCGTCAACCAATTTTCGCTTTGTTTTTCTCCATGTTCGGGTAAAATATATTGTTATGCGTGTAAATTAATATCCACGCAGAACACGAAATTAAGTGGGGAAGGTTTCAGTGACCGGAAGCATGCATATGGTCATCTATACAAGCATGAAATTTCAAAGATTCACTTGGAATCGGTAATGACTGATCTTACGATAATGCTGCAAATATGAGTGGCAAGTACAGCGGGATGCAAGCTTTGATTTTGGAAAAAAAAAATGGTTTATCGATGTTCTTGCCATGTTGGGGTTATTCTCTTAATCTAGTTGGAAAGGCAACTGCTAACTTTTGCCCATCGGCTGTTCGATTCTTTGATTTCGTCCAGAATTTATACACATTTTTCACCGCTAGTACAGAACGACACCGAATTCTTACTGAAAAATTATCGCAGAGAACAAACATACAGTTATACATGTTGAAAAAACTTAGCGATACTCGCTGGTCTTTTCGAGCTGAAAGTACGAAAGCCATTTTCGACGGTTATTCCGAAATTAAAAAAGCTCTAACCAGCATATTTTCTGATAAGGAGCAAGAAGCTGACCTGTCACCAAACGAGAAATTTAAAGTGTCAGGTTACATCCCAGTGATTGATCAGCTATGTGTTTCTCTTACTGAAAGATTGCAAGAATACGACGTAGTCCGTTCGAATCGCGTAGAGGAGATGGACGCTGCAAGTTTGTATACTGCAGCAGAAGAATTGGTGAAAGTTTACAAAGACGATTTAGAATCTAGTCTCGGTAATGAGTTGGTTCAATTTGTATCGTTGATAGATTTATTCAAAAAGGACTATCAAAAGGACCAATCTAAAGAGCTGTTTTACTATCAAATTCTCGACAATCAAAATTTCAGAGCTACATTCCCAAACATAGTAATTACACTAAAAATGTACTTGGTTTTGATGGTATCGAATTGCACTGGAGAGCGTTCATTTTCAAAAATGAAAATCATCAAAAATAGGCTGAGAACTACGATGAAGCAAAACCGCCTATCAATGTTATCCCTACTCAGTATTGAGAGTGATTTCAGCGAAATCATCGCAGATTTTTCGTCGAAAAAAGCCCGCAAGATTCTATTTGTTAACGTTACATGTTAATTGCTTCCAATTTTGTAGATTATTTTAATTTGTCTTTTTATTATTTTTCGTGCAATAAATTATTTAAACAATTAAAAAAAAAATTGTGTAACCTATTTTAAAAATAATTAGGGGTCTCCACTCCTTTGTTGCCCCAGGGCCTCCACACTTCTAAATCCGGCCCTGGTTGTAGAACTTACTAAAGTTTCGTTAAGAAGAAAAAGATTGGTATTCAGTGCAAAACTTGAGGAAAATAAAACTTTTCCGAGAGTAATTCTCACAACATTTTTCAATGTGTACCATGCTGAAACACTTGTCTTCATTCAACATTTCAAAGAATCTTTTCATATCGTATAGCCTATATAGAGGCCTCATTGGGTTTCTATGATTCCTGATGATTTTGATATTTCCTTCTAAGCTTACTGCATATAAGAGTACCACTGATGTGGTGCAAAAATGGTGGAAAGTTGTTCTACATATAAATTATTCATACCTTTTGAAAGTCTGTTTAGAAGATCGATATTTTTGTTTTTTCAACAAAAATCGGCTTTATATTCAAATCGAAGAACAATATCAACTAAGCCATTTTACGCTTATATTTTTAACATACCTTAATAACCTTAAATCTTTCGTGAGAAATGTCGTAAATGGGAAATTTCATCTGTTTTTTTAACCAATGCTGTATGCCGACAATTTTAAGTAAGCTCTGCATCACTATCCCTCGGAAATAATAGCATCCTTATGGATTTATAGTGATTGATATTGTTACGTGCAACAGAAAGAGAACAAGTGATACTATCTACTGGGAATGGAGGGTAAACAACTTCAGATTCGGAGAATCGATGATGGAATCTTCGGGAAGAAATAGTCTTCAGGAATAGAATAGTAAAAAAGATTCTGGAATAGAACCTCCAGAAGAATCTGGAGAGTTTCTAGGGTATAAATATAACAGTTGTCACCGCCAGAAAAAGAGTCTTGTCTTAGATGTTGCAGTGTTAACAAGTGAAAGTAATAAACATGCGAAAGTGTTCTAATTGGATTGCGATAAATTGAAAGTACAGTATTAGCGATAATTAAAGTTGAGTTGATTAATTGAAGGTTTGTGAATTGTATAAGATTAGAGTGAAATAAAGAACTTGTATATTAAATATTTATTATTGTGTTTTAAATAACGAACCAAAGGCCACACTCGCAACAATATGTTAATATATTAATGTGTTAGTAAAATTGAAATTTTTTATTTAAATGCAAAATGAAGGAAAATTCTAGAGAACTTTTGTGATGTATGTACACATTAAATGAAGGGAATAATTATTTTCTATTTTTCAGTGCGGATATTGAGGAACAGTATTTTTTTAAATATTTTTTATTTAATGTCTTCCATGGCAGCTTGCAGGTCATCAGTTTTATAGCGCTGATAATTTCTACCTCGCACATACTTTTATTTTTTATAATTTCTTGGCATTATCGTACATCATAGAAACTCATATCTGAAAATAAACTGAAGAATAACTAAAAGCACTTGCAAAGTTGATGTTTACTCAATGAATGCTACGGAATGTTTTTAAGCTACACTTTAGGCTTTTGAGGGTTTTTGCTACTGTGGTACTAACCTGATAGGTATGTAAAATAAAACTGATGTTTTTAATACATACATATGCAAATTGTGACGAAGATTATGATGGCAAAACGCAATATGTTTCTGATGCTCCTCGAATACATATTGTTAAGTGCAATAGAAAGAGCAAACTGGTGACATCTACTGGCAATGGAGAGTAAACAACTTCTGGTTCGGAGAATCGATGATAGAATCTTCTGGAAGGTTCAGGAATAGAATGAATAGAATAGTTAAGAAGATTCTGGAATAGAACACTCCAGAATAAACCTGGAGAGTTTCTAGGATATAGATATAACAGTTGTCACCGCCAAAAAAGAGTCTTGTCTTAGACGTTGCAATGTTAACAAGCGAAAGTGTTGTAATTGGATTGCGATAATTGAAAGTACAGTATTATAATTAAAGTTGAGTTGATTAATTGAATGATTGTGAATCTTATATGATTAGAGTGAAATAAAAAACTTGTATATTAAATATTTAATATTTTGTTTTAAATAATGAACCAAAGGGCACGCAACAATATTTACGAAAAAAAAAAGAAAAAAAAAACGATATGTTCATTATTCTACAATTGGTCGGTTGCAAAACCTAAAACAAATTTTTGTCATATCCGGTTCTGCCTAAGTTCATACTACAGCCCTATAAAATTACATATTAATTGGGGGTCCATGCCAAGTGGCATATAACTTCTGATAATAATACTGATGACTGATATTGATGAGTGGTAATGTTGATCTCATTATTCATATTAAAAAATTACTAAAAGCTGTTGATATACGTAATTAAGACTTGAGACAATTATTTAAAATGTTGAAATATTGAATTAATTTATTCGGTGTTCGTTGAAGTTTAAAAGATTTTGTTTTATAATAGATAAATATATACATATATATATATATATAAATGTTGGGAAAAAATTCGCAACTAGTCCCTCCGTAATCTAAATCATAGAAAATATCCAAACCCATACAACTGTCTTTTAGTTGCATGGGCTTTTAATGCTTTAATGATTTTGTTTGTATTCAAAAAGGGAAATTTTAGAGTGGAGTATGTTTTTTTTTACTGGAAAATATTTAGGTTTTTAATTTCAATTAAAAAAAAAATCGTTATTTTTTGTCAATACTTTTAATAATAAATAGACATAATAAATATGTCACTAATATAGTTCGAATAAACACATGTATTTATTCCCTCAGATAATTAAATTATAATATTTATTGTTATTTATAATAACCATGCACGAAAAACCCATATTGTTTTAACCTCCTTTATATACTCATGACAAATAATTTATTTCCGGGTTATTCAAGGAATGCATACCATTGCCAACATATTGTTGACTACCGAGTTTACAGCATTTATCATTTGATTCTTCGCAGTTTATAAAATATTTAGTATTTTGATTTGATTTAATAAACTTAAATGGAGGTGCCGTGGCCTGTTTTTTGCCACGATTTGGGAAAAAGAGGTCATCATACTTGAATATATCTCCGATTTTATCCTTTTTCCCACGATTGGGAACGAAAAGTTCATAATGGTGCCTGAATAAATCAGAAAGAGTGGCAAGATGTTTTCGTCCACGGGGAGGAATAAACGGATCATCATCGTAATTAGAACCTATAATGATTTACATATTGTATTTATCAGGAAAAATATCATAAAATTGTTATTACCAAATTTTGGTTCAATCTCATCCCGCCGTATTAATATGTAATGCGGCTCTTCAACATATAAGGGACCTTCACGTTTTCCTGTCAGATTTACACTGTTCCAAATATTAACACCGGAGTAGCTACCTCCAGCATTCAGACCACATAAATTTTCCAACTGTTTATTTGTCCACGATGTAATTTTTGATAGTATTCGGTCATCTCCAATATTTGCCATAAGTTGATTTAATTTATCATTCCTGTAAAAGAAAATAGTTTTTTTTTTTTAATTCGAATTCTTCTTTGAATACTTATATTATATTTTCTATAATTCAATTTTTTTAATAAATTATAATTTTCCTTCATATCATGAAAAGTGTAATTAATAAAAAAAAAATGCAAATATTTTTTTTCATATTTTTGAATTATTATTGAGTAGAAAGAAAGTCGCAAATTTTCAGTGTATATTTAAATGTTAAATTATTGTTATTACACTAAAATCAACGATCTGATTTGCCGAGGTGGTAAATTCTTCAATGATCTTAGAAATTCACTAAATGGCTTATGAAATTTGGTCTAATTCAGATATTTGCTATAATACTAACGTGAACAATTATTTTTTATCTCAGAACGGGGCATAAAAAAATATTGGATAAATATCAAATTGTAGGGTATTAAAGAAAAGCATAGAAAACCATGTGTATTAGAATATTAAATCAAGGTATTTTTATGTTTTCTGAGGAATAAAATTCTCTTAGTTTATTTGGAGATGATTTTAAATAATTACAGATGGTTTAGATAATTATTTCGGAAATGCTGGAATAGTTGCATCCAACGATTTTCAGTTAAAAGATACAAAGTATTCCAGTCCGACAATTTTTATGATGTGATGTATATTTAGTATAAGTGAATATTCATTAAATATTTCTGTCTTAAATTTCTTCAATAAATCTTTTCTTGATCAGATAATCCATAATTACTTGCACTTCTTTTCAATCCGGTATTTTTGTTAAGTTTGCTAAATACTTCTAATCCTTTAATAAATAATATACACTGCTTTAAGGGGTTATACCCATACACCTAAAATTAAATTTTCCCCGACTTTTGGGACATTTTTTTTCTTATTATTTTAAATAAATAGTTTGGCAGAAATATTTTTTTTTATTTTATAACATAATATCAATAATCTTTAAAAAACTTAAAATTTTGTCAAAAAATTTAATCCATTGGGGTGGGTGCTTACTTTTGTTGACCATAGTCATCGAAGAATACTTTTTCTGTGCCACAAAATTTTGCTATATTTTCTTTCAATCGATTTCGCTCAAATGTTGTACATTGGTTGAAAACTATATTAGCTGTGCTCTTTTGTGTACCTTGTTCTAGAACTCCCATATACTGGAGAGAACAAATTGTTCTGTCGATTGAAGCGAATTATTTGTACTGTTCGCTGCATTTATAAATCTTTTATGAAAATGTATGAGGCGTTCTTTTGTATATCTTTTATTCTGCCCTGTTCTGCTGACACAAAAGAATATATAGCTATTATTTAGTACTTGTCGTAGCCGTTTTTTCAAAATAATAATTTCTAGGAAAATGTTAGCTAATCAAAGTTGAAAAGGATATTCGGTCAAAATTTTTGACATTTTTTATTTAAATAAATATTCTTAATTTCAAGATATGAAAAAACGCTTACAACAAATACTAAAGAATATAGTTTTCAGCCAATGTACAAAATTTGAGCGAAATCGATTGAAAAAAAATACGAAAATCTCGTGGTACCGAACTATGTTTTGAGAAAGACGCATTTAAAGTTAAAAAAAGAAAGAAAAACAAATATTTTATAAAAGTACTTACTATTCCGTCTTACCAAAAAAAACTTTCTTAGCAGACATTTACATTTCATAAAAATGGCTACGTTTCTTTCTTTAAGGCAAGAACAAGAATCGAAAAAAATGTAAATAATTAATAAAATCATGGGAAATAGGATAAACTAATAATTTTACTAAAAATATTATATTTATCTCGGATTTTTAAGAAAAACACAACTTTTATGTTTTATCGGCCGAATTTTTCGATCGATAAAACATAAAAATTGTGTTGCTTTTTTTGTGTTTTTCGGTTTACAATTTTCGGTTCCTGTTTTTGAGGTGAGAATGCCTTAAGAGTGACTTACAGTAAATATGAAAACAAAGAAATTGAAGGATAATTTCAGGTAGGTAAAAACTGCTTTGAGGTATATATAAATGCATTTATAACTTCGATATTTCTGCGAATTTAAGAAAAAAAATTTTTAGGCTAATAGAAAACAGATGATTCAGTAAAAATATGATATTTTTAAAAGAACAATTTTTCTCGAGTGATTAGGTGGGTATAACTCCTTCAATAATCATGACCTGAATTGTAAACTCTGAAAGCATAGTTTTGACATGTTCTTTTTGAATACAATCATTAAATTACGAACTGAGATGGGAAAGTAACCGAGTTCTTACTTTATTATATAGCCAAATTTTCTTTTAATTAATCGATATCTTTTGTAGATTCAATTGCAAAAATCTTCTGACCCTATATTTTCAAAATAGTTTTATGAAAAATAAATAAGTGAGCCACAATTTTGAGCAAGGGTTCTTGAAAAATTGAAATATTTTCAACACTTATTGAATCGCCGACATAGGGATGGACATCTGATTTTATTGTAAGCCAAGAGATTATGATACTCGGTTCTAGTTTCCTACAAAAAAAAAAAAAAAAAAAAAAAAACTCCGAAGCTTCCATTCGTACCGTGTAAATGTAAAAAATTTAATATTTCATTACAGCGATAGATTCAAAACTGGCCCATGCCTATCAAAGGAACTACTGAAGGGAAGCCAAATGGTGCGAATGTAATGAAATTGTGAAAGATACTAGTGCACCATTTTACTCGATTACCTACGTAATTTTAGGCCAGTTTCCTCGATTTCTAACGAATTTATTCGAAAATTTTATTTATTATTATTATTTACTTATTTTATTTATCTCCAAAATCTGTCTGCCATATCTGGTCCAAAAAACAAAAGTTTTAAAATGTCTAAATGTTTACTCAGAATTTGTTAGCTAATTGAAATTTTAAACTTCTATGAAAAATTTCAGTGCAATTTATTAATTTTTAGAGGTTGCTCAAATCGAAAATAGTGATTTTTTGGCTGTTTTTGACTTTCAGGAAAACTAAAAATATTTTCAAATTAAATAGTTATGACAGAAAATGTTGAAAGAGTTTTCCTTAAAGTCCAAAAGCTAAAAAATCACGATTTACGATCTTAGCGACCTCTAAACAAACATTAATGAATTTCACTGAAATTTTGCATATAAGTTTAAAATTACATTAGCTAGCAAAGCAAATTCTGAATGAGCATTTAGACATTTTAACACTTTTACAAATCCATACAATTTTGGGCCACCCTAATGTATAAGGCACGCGTGGTAATTCAATCATCAATTTTGGTTCGTTCTTCAAAGAAGTTTTTCACTTATAGTCTTTGTAACCGTGAGTCTCACCAAAATTTCGTGCAAAGCTTTTTAGTAGAGAATTTTTCATGTAAATAGTCTTAGTAATAAATAAATAAATAAATCATCTTTATTAGCAATAAATCATGCTTTATGATAATACTAATATTAATAATGTACCTTTCTTTTTTATTTTATGCTATTATTATACTGTCGAACCGGGTAACGTTTGCGTATAAATTCTACAATTTTCTTTTTAAAAAACATAAAAATGTTCACATTTTTGCAATCGCTTAGTATACTATTATATATAGTTGAAGTTCTCTATACATTACTGTATTTTGAGCCCTACTCGTTCTCAGTCGCTCCAATCTGAAGTCTTCCAAGTTGCATATCCGCTACATACTGGAGTTCCCGGCATATATACTCTGGCAGAAGATTATTTTTCATTTTAAACACCATTCTTAAAACATTGAAAATCGTTCGCTGATTAACTGACATCCATTTAAGAGTATATAACATTGCACTAATGGTCGTTCTTTCATGGCAACATAATATGCTCCTCATTGCCCTGTTTTGTAATTTTTGTAACCTTGCCATCTGTTCCTTCGTACACATAAAGAGAATTGATTAGCAATACTCGAAATGTGGCATAATTATGCTATTGTGAATATTAATTGAACTTTCTATAGATATATTCTTTCTTATTCTTTTCATAAATCCAACGTTTTTAGCTATTTTTGCATATACAATGTCCACATGACTTTTGAAGTTAAGTTTTTCATCAATAATAACACCTAAGTATTTCATCTCATTCACTTGTTAAATCAACACATTATCCATAAACACATTAACTCTTTCATCCGCATTTAGAACGATACATTTAGTTTTTGTTACATTCAGCTTAAGTTTATTCATTCTTAACCAAACATTCAGTCTTCCTAAGTCTTCATTCAATTTTACAACACATTCATTTAAGCTCTTTACCGATATCAAAATTAATGTATCGTCTGCAAAATGTCTTATATCTGAGTTTTTTAGCACGCACACAATATCATTTATATATACTATAAAAAGAAGGGTTGCTAGTACTGATCCTTGCGGTATTCCTAGCCGATTTACATTATTATTTGATATTTCACGATCCACCTTTGTTCTTTGTGTACGGCCATCCAAAAAGGAAAGAGCTATAAGCCGGAAAAGACGAAGACAAATTTGGGACAACAATTTTTGAGGTAGTATATATGTTTATTTTCAATTTGATAGAAAAATGCAGCGTTTTATAACGAGCAATTTGAGCTATCTTTTTGTGATTATATCATGCATTTTTGTATTATTATATTGGTTTATATAAAAAATTTAAAACGCCTTTCCACACTACCCATGACGTGAAGTTCCGTGAAATATCTGATAGTAAACTTGTATAGACGCTGAGAATTAGATGTTCGCAGGAAGTGTTTGAATCAGTCGAATATTTTCGTTAAATTTCAATCGACATTCATGAGTAGTCCAAGATAATGAGGATGCTGAGAAATTAGACTATTGGCTTTCATCTCTCAATACGTTCTTGGAGAAATTGTATTTAATATCTATTTTTACTGGTGTTGTTGCTTAAGATGAGATTAATTGCTAAATTATTTTATATGCTACGGTCTCGGATTCATAATAAAAGCTCTACAAAGAAAAGTTTCACTTTCTAGCAATGCATTGGAAGATTATTTGAAAATTTTATAGCATGCACCCTTAACAAACAAAAATAAAAACTTTCTCGGGGATTTTTTTTTCCAAATCAAATAGTAAACAGGTAGAAAATATTTAATCCTTTAAAAAAGTGATTTACGATAAATGATACTTATTATAGGAGAGTACATTTGTCACTTTAAAACTGATTCAGAATCTCATCTGTTTTTTTGTTTGTTTGTTTTTTAATTAAATAACACCGTAGCAACTTGTGATATTTAGTGTTTTAATAAGGAAGCAGTAATATATAATTTAAAAAATATGTAAAAATTTCAAAATTTTTAGCACACTATTGATCCTTACTTAAGCAGAGAAATCTAATAACAATAGGTACGTAAATACAAGAAATACCTCATACCCTAATTTCAATTATACCTAACACGTGTAGCTTGTGGTCGTTATTTTTAGTTTTTTTTCTTCAATTGACTCTCAAAATGCATTGATTACCTTAACTTAATGCGTAACACCACTGTAAATTTTTCAGAAAATCAATTTTTTTTTATTGGCTTAAAAGATGCGTTTAACCTTCTAGAATATGAGGTATAAAGCTTTATATCTGAAAGGAATTTTCATCATTGAAATTTTAGGCTCCTCCCCGAGCCTGTCGCGTCGGTCTGCTCCGAAATGACTACCTGCGTCAAATAAACCCTACTGGAAACGTGCTTTCTTACCTTACTGACGCTAACACAGTAACATATGTTGTTAGGAAATGTTTATGTTCAGTTAAAATCATTTCCAAGCAAAGTACGTTAGTTTAGCGTCAGTACATGTAAAATTTAAACAGTCAAATTTTTCATATCAATAACTCATTTCAAAACTTTAAACGTGTTTTTCTCGAAACATGATTTTTCAAAACGGCACGCAGCATAACTCCAACAATTTTCATTCATTTTATTTGAATTTTTAACAAAATCTTTAAAATAACGTTTTGAAGTGAAATACGTACGGGATTTTCGATACGTCCTTTTAGACATTATTTATTAACAAATGATAACCGCTTTTTGTGTTGAAAATTGAACGATTTCATTTAAATACCCGACAATCATACAAAAATGAATATTTTCAAAATCCCCTACGTACTTCACTAGCTATGAGCATGTAGACTAAGCGATTTTTTTCTTTTTTTTTCCAAATTCAAAATTGCACCAGCTACCTTGCGTGCTGCAGAGTGCTTTAAATTCGACAAGCCTTGCGAGAATGGCTCTGGTGTCACCATTTACTAATATTTTTTTTTTTAATTATTTTTTTCTTGTATACTTAAATATATGCTTAATAACTTCCATGAATATTATTAATCTATTACCTTTCTTTACATAAAAAAAAAAATGTCCAAAAAACGCTATTTGTAAGACTATTACAGGGGTTTAACCCCTTAATATATTTCAACACTTTCACTTATTATCATTACGATATCTTCTAAATTATGATTAGAACTAAGAGTGAAGACCTTCGCCAATTCTAGATATTATACATTTAAAATCTTCTTGCTCTTTTAATCAACATAAATAATGTTTATCTTCATTACTTTTAATTATATAACCTTATCGCTCAGTATAATCTAGGTGAAATCTCTTAATGCTTTATTTCCGGTATTCAAATTTTCGTTACTTATAGTACTGTGGTACCCTAGCGTGACGGAGTGCATATAGTCTTCTCTTTCGATTGTTATCTATACTTGTTGTAAGTTTATATACATACGCTGATAAAATTTGATTGTTTGTTAAGGTGCGATAAGTTTTCCGTATATGTATACTCGTACTTCAAACATTAGTTTGAAAAAAAAAAAATATCTTTAAGGAAATAACGAAACTAATAGTACTTTCACGAAAACACTTTATCATCGTTGGAAAGAAAATCCCTTAAACTATGAAATAATTTGTACTTCTGTTTTTCTACTTTTAAGTTCATTACTTTCTGCCAGCTAAAAGTTTAAAGTTGGAGCAGAATGTGACGCTAGATATTCAGGTGGCTACTGTCGCGGGACCTTCGAACATAATTTTTGTAACGTAATTTTGGCAAATATTTTGAACGCGCCATTTCTCCCATTTTAAATATTTACTTTTATTGGGCGCCTAAAGTAGCAAAAATTATTGATATCAATTTGAAATGAGATTTTTATTATAAATTAATAAAATTAAAATCTTCTAACATGAGCTGTATTCTATTGGTCTGTGTAAAGTACTCCCAAGTACTTCTACCTGATGAGCCGAGTAGTTTCACAAAAATATTCCTCTAGGTGGATTTGGATGCTAAGTGGTTACTGAATTGTCAGATAGATGAAATTGGAGAGAAAATGTTATAAAAAAAAAAAACAAATAAAATTATTTAACTCGTCGAGAACAGGAGAATTATTCAAATTAATATATTATCTTTATGAAAATGAATACGGTAAGAACTTTTAATATTTATAATAAATATCGAACAGACACGAGTTTTTATCCTTAAATTTTCTAGGTAGTGAGTACATACTGCTCGAGGAAATTAGCTTGAATATAGGTCCAGTTTTTCATAATTTTATTTTCAATAGCCTTTAATAAAATTAATTTGAGTAATATTGTTAATAATCATACTATTGTCATAAGAAATTTGATATAACAGAAACATAACAGAAATGTCTAAAATTGGAGGTTATGGTTTACTCTTGACAACAAAAACTTGCGTTCCATTCGGAAAGTGCTCGCGAGTACTTTACACAGCCCAATGGAAAACAGCTAATAATAGTAATATCAAAGTCAACTCATTTTAATATAATTAAAAAACCTAGAAGATATTGAAAAAAAAAAAACGTTGATGCACTTACTCAACAAATAAAAAAAAGATCAAAACTCTGTAGCTTCCAGGGGGTGGAGCAGTAGCATATATAACATAGACTGCTTCATTTTCTATTTCATATGGGACAACTTTTTTTGACAGGGTTGTGAAAATTACCTTAATTTCGAGTTTCATTTTCACTTTAAGAGTCATATAAATACAAGTTCAACGAATTGCAAGTACATTCGAAATTATTACTATTCTTGGATGTTTTATAACATCAGAAATTCCTTAAACTTGATTTTTAAGGAAATAAAATTAAGCAATTTTTGTTTGCCCATCCCTAAAAGTAGGAATGCGAGACAGAGAAGAGAATACAAATGTTGCATTGCTATCTATTTCTATTCTATATATTCATTTGGAAAGTCTACTCACTCTGATTGAAACTGGATTATGGTGGATTTCGTATAGAACTTATTATTTGAAGTTGAGCGGAATAAAGTAGTTTAATCAATAAGAGAAAACTATAGAAAAGTTAATGTAAGTAAGCAATCTCAATACTGTCAGCGGTCCATATTATATATATCAGTGGGGTGCAGATAGACTCACTCCTATATATTTTATTCATTTCTTATCGACATCTATCACCTCCTTTCACATGGCCATCCGAATTCGCTACACACAAAAATGATTTTATTATTATTACTACATATGCCTTGCCAAACGAGTACAATGGTAACATATTGTACTTGGTTGGCTATAGTTGTTTTTAACACTAATAAAAATATGTTTATTATTTTGTAATAAATAAAACGAAAATATAATTTCTTTTATTTTGATAGAGTTGGTTTTATATGGGTTAATAAAAACCGTATTTGATGTCTGGGAAAATAAGAAAATCAATAAATAAACAAATCAATGCAACCATTCCACACGAAAACGATCAAAAACTGCTAGTTTTGGACCCGACCATCTCGGATTGGATTAAATATTTCCAGTTTGTAGGGAATACCAAAATAGCTCACCCATATTTTTTTGTTTTCCCCTACAACCCCTCATCCCCCCGCTAGGGATGTTAGAAATTTTGTGATTTTACGATGAAACTTCATTTTCAAAAAATCATATTTTGAGAACGGAGCAACTGATTTTTCGGATTCAAATGCCAAATGAAGCTTAATATTTGTTATAAAAAAAATATAGCAGTACCGAATGAAATTTTTTTTTCTCAATAATAGTATTTTAAAAAAAATAGTATTATTCACTAGAGAGAACTTCTAGCACTTTTTTTTTATTTTAATTTTGAAGCTAGAAATCATCTATCTATCTATATTCTAAAAAATTGCGATGGCGTTTGGCTTCGTTTTTGAGATATGAATTTTTCAAGTTACCGTATACCCAAAGTAACCTGTATGGGAGCACTGCATTGAGGAGAATATACTATTTTTTTTCTACTGGGGATCTCTAGCACCTTTTTTTTTCTATTTTTATTTTGAAACAAGAAGCTTTAACTATCTATGTGCAAAAAAAATTCGATGGTGTTTGGCTGAGATATGAATTTTTAAATTCACGGTATATTCATATTTGAGCTTCAGAAATTTTTTTTCTGATTAGTTTATCTATGTCTTCTTACCTAGCTGTAAGTTATTTATGCCTTTCTACCAAATCCAAAAATTGGCAGTAAGTTTCTTTTATAGAAGAAGTCAAAAGCCTTGTGACCGAGTTTTATGAAGATGATGAAATAAGTCGTATTTGCCCGGGAAAGCGAGATTATGAAATAGTTTCGACTCAAAGTGTTGGTAAAAAAAAAAAAAACAATGTAGATTAGTGCTGGTAAATATCAGGGATGCTTATAAACTTTTTAAGGACAAATATCCCGACAGAATGATTGGATTCTCTTCATTTGCCAGCCTTCGTTCTCTACAGTGTTTTTTAGAAAATTCAAGTGGGATTCATTGTGTTTATCTTTGTATACACTACCAAAATATAAAACTGATGTTTGATGTTTAAAAAAGAAATAAGCTAATTTCTGACGAAATTATGTCATATCGTGAACTTCTCCCAACAATTTTGTGTGGAAATTCTAACGTACAGTGCTTTCTTACTACATGTAAAAATTGTCCAATGTTACAAATTCTCCGCGTCAAAATATATTTAGCTCTTCTGGAGAAAGATATTGAAAACATAACCTTCAAACAGTGGAACCAAACCGACCGGTGTACGTTTCAAACAATTCTGATGCAAAGCTTAGAATTTGTTGATTCATTCTGTGAAAATTTTTATAAATTTCTACCGCATTCTTATATAGCGGACCAACAAACAAAATGCTTTAAGCAGAGAAAAGAAAATGTGGGAGAAAATGAATGTGTTGTTATTTGTGATTTCTCAGAAAATTATTCTTTTGTCATTCAAGATGCTGTGCAAGGCTTTCACTGGTCTACTATACAGTGCACTATACATCTCTTTGCAATATATCTCAAAGCGGTAGGTGATGAAAGTTATTTTACAAGTTTTATAGTAATAGCGGAATCAGCAAGTCATAATCATGTTGCTGTCAGATTGTTTATAAAAAACTATTGCAGTTTTTGAAGACGAAACTTCCTAATTTTAAAGGAATTTGCAATCGAGGCGGAATGGCACTACTTTGTTACTGCTCACGGGAAGGGGCCATGTAACGCTATAGTAGGTGTGCTAAAGAGGAACGCCACATTAGTCGGCCTTAAACGATCACTAGATCGACATATGGGCAATCAGCACTCAATCCAAAATGAATTTTATCCTTTGTAAACAAGAAGATCAAAAAGGAATGGATCTAAAACTGAAGAGTAGATATGATAATGTAAGGCAAATACGAGGAACCCAAAAGTATCATTCTTTTATACCTGTGGAGAATTATTGTATTTCGGTAAGGCATTATTCATTTTCTAACGTAGCTGTAGTTTTTAATATCTAAAATTAACAAAAATCGTTTAGAAAAAAAAAAATTTAAACTTATATAATACGTTTCTTTAGCAGGTCCCCCCCCCCCCCCCCACCGCGGACTGCCACCACAACGCGGTGGGCGTGTCTATTAGTTATGTTCCTCTGAGCACTACCATTAAGTTTTTATAGCAGAGCCACTCATGGCGGTAGCTTTAGAGGAGCAGGATGAAGCTAAGAGCAGTTCCACTAAATTTAATATTCAAGTAATATTATTTTTGTTATATGGTGACTTTAAAAATTATTAACTCAAAAACGAAGCTGAACGCCATCGAAATTTTTTGCATATAGTGAAACCTCTTTTATCCGGAACTCTAACATCCGGATACCTCTAAACTCCGGAAAATGTTTCCTCTTGGTTAAATTTTTGGTTTTATTCTATTATCCAGAAAGACCTCTAATATCCGAACAATAATTTTCTGCTACAAAGCAAAATTTATTCGAGATTTCATAGAAAAATTCTTTCTATTGCTCTGCGACTTGCCACTTTATTTGTTGATGAGATCGACGAGCTAGTTATAAAAGAAAACTTAACAGCAGAGCAGGTCTACAACGCAGATAAGACGGGACTATTTTGGAGATCTTTACTTCGTAGCGCTTTGGTCTGTAGCAATGAAGTTTCTGTTGATGGTTCCAAAGTCTCTAAGGAGAGAATAACAGTCCTTGGTTGTTCAAACGCAGCCGGATCCCATAAGTGCATGCTACTTGTTATTGGGAAAAGCGCTCATTATCGTGCACTTAAAAAAAGTTAAAGAACTTCCTGTTTTATATAAAGCGAATAAGCGTGCGTGGATTAGACAATCAACCACTTTTGATTGGTTCAATAACAACTTTGTCCTTGAAATAAGAGAACATTTAAGAAATATTGGCCTTCCTGGTAGCAGTAAAATTCTTTTATTGCTTGATAATTGTCCTGCCGCCCATCCAGATGTTTCAAACTTCAGAAAGAAAAATGTTATTGTTAAATATTTACCGCCCAATTGTACATCGCTAATTTAACCATTGGAACCAGGGTATTATAAGGAGTTTTAAATGAATGTCACTACAGGAAAGAATTAATGCGAAGTTTTATAAATACGGATGACAAAACTATTGAACAATTTCAAAAGGAATTTAACATCAAAGATTCCATTTGGTGTATGTGTCGTGCCTGGGATGAAGTATACAATCTACTGTCTCGAAAAATGCCTGGAGCAATATTTGGCCAACTGAAAATGAAGCCAGAGAAGATAATGACCAATTAGTCTTGGAAGGCATATGTTAGAACAGATAAGGACTTACATTGATACGCCCGGATTGAACGTAGAAATAAGACAAGAAAGTCTCAACGATACTAATGTAAGAGTGCACGCTGCCATTACACACGACTTAATTATTACTATGTGTATGATTGAACCGAATGACCACGAAGAAAGTGCAAGTGAAGCTGATGGCGTAAAAATTGTTGCAAACAGTATAACAATAACGGACGCCATTTGCACTTTTGGAAATTAATCACATTTTCAAAAACGAAAGCTTTTATAACCCAGCAAGAAATTATGACTCCTTATCGAATTCAAGACAAATTAATTAATGAGAAACAAAAATTTGCAAAAACAAACAATTTTGGAGAAGTGAACACAAAAACATATTTTTTTAGTTTTTCTTATTGTACTTTTCCTTTCTTTTCAATTCAAATATCATTTTTTGATATGTATACATTTAGTTTATAAAATAATGGATATGGTTATGTATTTTTAATTACATACATACCACATAATATTATTCGCTTAAGATAATTAAAGAGTTATTGAAATGGAATTCAGAAGTTTTGTATTTTACCCCTTTAATCCGGACAAAATATAGTTCTGATAGAATATTCTGCATAATCGAAGGTACCTATTAACCTGAAAAATCGTTTATCTGGAAAGAGCTCGGTCCCGAGCATTTCGGATAAAAGAGGTTTCACGTAGATAGTATGATTTCTAGCTTCAAAATAAAAATAAAAAAAAAATGCTAAAAGTCCTCTTTAGTGAATAATTCTATTTTTTTGAAATACTATAATCGAGAAAAAAAATTTTGCATTCGGTACTGCTATATTTTTTTATAACAAATATTAAGCTTCATTTGGCATTTGAATCAGAAAAATCGGTTGCTCGGTTCTCAAGATATGATTTTTTGAAAATGAAACTTCATTGTAAAATCGCAAAATTGGAGAGAAATTTTGGTATTCCCTATAAACTGTGAGAAATTTTCATCCAAATCTGAGCTGGGCGGGTTCCAAGGTGATCGGTTTCGTGTGGAATGGCTGAATGAAACAATTAAGAAACTTTTTTCTTTTGCATCCAACACAGACTAGACAAGAAAATTGAAATTAGCGTTAAATTTTTTGAACTACGCAAAAAAATATGATCAAGTCGCGTCGTATATTATAATTTAACTCACTACACAGCAGCCACCAGGACTAGTTTATGCCTCGAAGCTTTGGAACGCCGCCTGCTTCGAATTCTATCTATGCCCTACTCTGAATTGCTGATAGTTTTGTTGATACTATAAATGCATGACTTTAGAAAGATTACTTAAAAAAATATTTTTTATTTATTTTTTATGTTTTTATAGAAACTTATTTCTGCGGTCAAATATTTCTACAAACAAGAAAGTAATTTATTAATATTAATAGCATTCATGATTTTGAGAATATTAAACATAACACATTAGTTTTAAAATTAAAACACGACACTCCATTAAACAAAATAGCATAAATGCACGTTTTACGGTTATCAAAACACTTACATTTTTTTATCAATAGGACAATTGGGAGCACATTCCAAATATTTAGCCAAATATAACAATTTTTTAGGATCTCTAACCAATTCACTCCTGTCATTTTGATGTTGCCACTTTGTATTATCCTTATCACTGACATTATCCGAAAATAACAATTTTGTTATATCACTTCGACTGGTGATTGGTATATCGCCATTGGACAAATCAAATAAATAACTTCCATCAAGGTCTGAGCCACTGTAAGATTTTTTTCACTATTAGTATTATTTCAGGGAATATTATATAATATATTTTTTTTAACTAACCTCGATATAGAAGATTTGGTAATTGGCATTGACAATATTGAACAGAAATATGAAAACACTAACAACACGAAATATGGAGACATTTTCACTTGTTTTCTAGGATTGAAAAGCTAAGAAGTGACTAAGGTTTTGTTAGGAAAATGTCTTCCTTTTAAATAGTTTTGCTTGCTTTCTTTTATATAAAATTTGATGTCATTTGGGAATTATCCTCCTCCATGCTAACTGTAGCTATAATATTACGGGTGTTTGGTCATCATATATGTTCACAAGAGAGAAATGTTTGTATTTACTATTTCGGCGAACCATGAAATTAATTCTGTGAGCTATGTGGTCTCAAAAGAAATCTTTCTTTCAAATAGAAATCATTAAATTATATATTATGGTATGATTACCAATATACACTCATGCCTTCGACTTATTTTTAGTTTTAATTTTTGTATGAAACAAACAGTTGAAATTGCAATAATTTAAATGTATAAGAAAAAAATAATTAAAGTTTATTTAAATTTGAACTAATTTGTGGTGGCCGGAATTATGTGGATGCTGAAGAGTTAAGATTTTCAAGTAGAAGGCAACTAAAGTCGCTACGTTTAAATTATAACTCAAATTGAATTCTGTTTGGCAAGATACGAAAAATAGACATAGACTTTACCACCTGGGTAACAATACTAAGACATAAAGAATTTATAGCTATAATTAATAAAAATTATGCATGTAAGGACAATGTTTGTTGGCTTTCGTTAGTCTAATATAATGACAATCTTAGTTGGGTCGCTGTGGTCTCATATGATGTCCTTCTCTGACTGTTGTTTAGTACCAACCAACCACTCAAGTAAGGACGCCATATCAGACCAACGAGAACCAATCAGCATTATCCTTACCTGTAAAATTTGTATTTTTTATGGCGATATATATCCTATATTTCTAAATATAAATCTAATGTAATTATATAAAAATACCCATAAGAAGGTGGCAGTAAGTTCAATGCCATGAACTTGTCAGTTGATAGGTAAAAGATCATTTTTCTTTGTGTAATTAGTTTGGATGTCTTTCTACGTAAAATAAAATATAATAAAATTACATACTTCCTTCTGAAAGGAATTCGCTTGTAGGATAGTCGAAAAGACTCGGATTGTTGATTGTTCTTTAGAAATGAAAGTTTTACCGTCGATGACGAGCTAATTTATGGAATTTAACAAATTTGTGCCAGTAAAGTTGTAACAAATATTATTTATTCTTTGAATATACATATGTTTGTAATTATTTTCTAAATCATTATTAATTTAATGGTTTACCTGTGATTCATTTCTATGCGCTACTGATAAAGTTTAACGATTGTTTTGTTTTATGAATTTTTTTGGGTTTGTTCAATTTGTCCGTCAAATAAAGGATCTAAAGAGCTCCTATCCACGATTAAATTCTTAAGTGTTCTGTTAATACATAGTTTTCTAGTTGTTTACTTGTGGTTAGAGCTAAATTATCTTTCGTTGCGTGTGTTCTGCGAGTGTGTTTTACGGTGTGGAATTTATTATTGGGAAGTCGACCAGGTTGTATAGCCTTTTACTATGTACTTAATTTTTTCATACATGAACAGTATTTTTTCTGCCCTAGATGAAAATTCATAAGGTATAATTAAGTTTGTCATTCCGTTTGTAACGCGTAGAAATAATGACGGTAGATCAAAATGGGTTGAACACCCATTCGTTTCGTAATATGTATTAAGAGTTATTTTGATTTTTCCATGTTCGTCCGTCCGTCTGTCTGTCTGCCCTTTGTCTGTCTATCCGTGCTCATGATAATTCTAGAACGCGTTCACTTACAGAGTGAAATTTTTCACACGGCCTTTTTAAAAAGAAAATTTTGTGCACAGCGTTTTCATAAAAATTGCAAATAGTAGTTCAAAAATGGACCAGATCGGGCAACCCTTTCTTGATGTTGCCATACAAACCTTTGGTTTTTAAGTATATATTTGGACACTGCCTGAGAACGCATCGGCGTAGAGAGCTGAGATTTTTTACACAACGTTTTCATGCAAATAATAAAAAAATTTCAAAAATAAACTAAATCGGGCAACCTCTTCTTGGTTTTGCTATACAAAACTTCGGGTTTTTATTTTATTTAACTTTTATTTTCATCTAGGCTATAATATTATTAGTCTTAGAGCAATTATAATATTTTCCCCTGTTTTATACAATTGCTTATCCTAATCCAATTAATTTTCGGCCTACTATTTAACAACTTTTGCATATCACCGAGATCTTTTATAATCTCTGAATTAAACCTTTCAAATCCCCTGAGGATCTGTCAGTCATAAAAGGTTTTGCACTTGCCCGCCACATAACTCAAAAACACAAACGTAATCGAATGCATATGCATTGGATGATGACCGATTATGGCCGATAACTAAACAGATCGCGCTTTATTTTGCTGTGAGTGACACATATAGTATTGCCAATTGCATTGTTGGCGGCGCTTGCTCAAGATCGGAGGAATATTCCTGGATTGTTTTTTTTTTCTTTAGGTTTTTAAGAACATAGTAAATAGCACGAGTTGTTACTGGTACAATCATGGAAGTGGCTTGTATAGAAATTCTGAAACTGCAAGTTAAACTTTTAAAGCTTTCACTAGTAGCTAACAAGATCAGTGTCAGAAGAAGCCTTAAACACAATTCAAAATAAGGGGTAAACTCAAAATAAATGTTTTTCTTATTACCTTGAACAAGCTGGAAGCTGGTCTAACATTTCTTAATAGGTTAGGTTAATTTAGGTTAGAGTGGTGGCCATTGCACCTGCGATGAGCCTCACTTAGACCATTTGCGGTCCATTGTGATACCATCTTAATAGGATCCTACCCGGGAAAGATACTTCAGATTAAGGGGAGCGCTAAAGCCAGCCACAACAGTTAATGGACCTTACCAAATCCCCCAGCTCCTTGTCCTTCGTCGAAAAAGTAGCTGCCGAGCGCATTCCTCCTACCCTTAGCAAGGTTAGGGCATTCACACAGCAGGTGGTGAATGCTTTCAGCATCTTTCTTATCCATACAGCTTCTGTAGAAGTTATTGTATGGAGCTTTCATGCGCTCTGCATGTTTACCGAATAGACAGTGCCCCGTAATAACTGAGATAAGTTTACGCATATCATTGCGGCTACTCCTCAGCAGAGATTCAATCATCTTACGATAAACCTCGGGCCACAGCTGTCTTGAAATCGCTCATGTGGTTAATTCTAGCCATGTGCGATTTGCCAGCTTAACATCTAGAATCCTCTTCACTGAATCTAGGGTCCAATCTATGGGTTCCTACACTAGGCAATTAGTTATAGCGGAGCCTTTTCTGGCCAGAGCATCAGCTGCCTCGTTTCCAGGTATGTCTCTGTGACCAGGCACCCAGCAGAAAATAACCCTGTGGTTAGGACCCAGTATCCAAAGCTAAAAACGAAACCATTGCACAAGGCGCGATCTAATGGTGTTCGAGTTTAGGGCCTTGATGGCAGCTTGGCTATAAATACAAATATTGATAACACGATCACTGGGTACATGATATGTTTTTTCCCTCCGCCTGGAACACAATAACATTTTTTAAGAGATCTTAAACTCATTCGAGTAAAATTTCTGAAAGAGTTTTCATCTTCAACTCTTGTTTCCCTCAAAACCGATGTTGCAGCATCTCTACCGAATTTCCTTTGAAGGATCCATTTTCGGGACCATAATATTTTCGTTTTAGTTCCAATATTCCTACGTTTTAAACTAGAAGAAGCCTAAAATTATCCAAACAACAAAACTTGAACTACATTTCGTGTTGACTGCTGAACTCAAAATAGTAAAAAGTGGGATTTTATCCTGGATAAAAGTGTAGAAACCTGTAAACTTGGCACATTTGACTTTGCTTTCATCATGGCTCATATAAGTCGCAAATATTCGTAAAAAGTTTTAGGGAACTCAAGTATGCGAATATGATTGTGTAGAACTATCTCCCCGTCCTCACGAAAACTCGAGAAAGGGTTTCCTTAGAGAGCCGAAAATTTGCACACGGCTTTTTTAAAAAAAAAATGTAAATTTAAATTTTATTGTATTGAAAAGTTCATCAGAATGAAATTTGTTATAATAATTTTTACTGTCCGGCAAACCATTCTAGAAATAGGTGTAAAAAATCACTTTAACAATCTAACTTGCACAGAGCGGTGACCGTACGAAATTACATACGGGAATTCATCTAGAGTATCATCAGAAGGTCTTAATCTAAATCGGGTTTTTCATTAATGATCTGCTTTCCCTTAATTTCAATCCTATCCATAGCTTTGCTGATGACAGTACCCTTGGTTTCGCATACTCCTTTGACACCCTTGCGGATTCCAGAGGGAACGCCGCATGTGTTAAACGAGACTGCATGATTAGATCATTGAATAACGATCTTGACAATATTCTCGCTTGGGGCAAAGTGAATCGCGTCGAATTCAATGCATCTAAGACCCAAAGCTGTCTCATCTCATTAAAACAAGACCATCACTTAACCACTCCCGTTTCGTTTGATGGTGCATTAATTTCTGAATCACCGTCACTAAGAATTCTTGGCATTAATATTTCCAGTAAGTTAAGCTGGACAGATCACATCTTCTCGGTTGCCAAAGAAGCATCAAAATGTCTTGGTTTTTTGAAAAGGTGTAAGAAATATTTCAGCCCATCAAATATAGCGCTCCTCTACAAGTCCTAAATCAGACCTAGAATGGAATACAATTCCCATATCTGGGCCGGGGCTGGTCGCACAGCCTTAGCTTTATTGGATATTGTCCAAAAGAGAGCCTGCAAGCTCATTGGCGATGTGGCAATTACTCGTCATATCGACTCGCTCGAGCACCGTCGCAATGTTGGATGCCTTTCGCTCCTTTATCGCTATATGCATGGCCAATGTTCTGATGAAATATCTAGTCTGATCCCTTGTAGAATAGTTCCTGCACGCAATACCCGCGCTGCATCCCGCGCTTATCCTTTTACCCTTCAAATTACCTTCGGCCGTACACTAAAATTCCGTGATGCTTTCTTATCCCGAACTGTGCGAATGTGGAACAGTCTACCATGTTCTGTCTTTCCTCCGGCATACAACCTGCAAAAGTTTAAGGGCGACATACATCGGCACCTCCGCCGCTCTCCTCATATCCCTTAATCATTTCCTTATCTCCTTCCTGCCACGCTGTGCTTTGCATCATAGGGTATCCCCTGAGCTTGGCTTAATAATATAAAAAAAAAAAAAAAAAAAACATTTCGATGAGCATTACGATGAACAGAAAGAGTTTTCCTCTTGTTTGTTTTCATCAGTGATATCCTGTACTATATTTAGTATGTAACGTATCCTGTAAAATCGGAAGTGTTCTGAATAAATCTCCCATCGATTAGTTCTACTAGTTTAAGTTCAATGGTTTTTGGTACCTCTTGGATACTTCTTGAATATGTGTTTATATATCGGTGTGTAAAAAATCGGACCAAGTAAAACAATATTTTGTTTAATTTGGGAAAGAGTTACATATAATGAGTGTATAACTAATTACTGTTTCCTTATTTCATTATTATTTGATTTCGTAAGAGGTTAACAGGTGTTTTGACTGACGGGACTAAATTTTGTGAGAATCTTCCGTCGCTATGATGGCTAACAGATGAAGATTTTGCTTGAGCGTTTTTTGGAATTCTTAATAAAGCGTTTGTAAAAATTTTCGTTTTAGCTGGTTTGTATCTCATAGTTTTAGGTATTCTTTCAAAATTAGTTTTCATCGTTTAATTATGGATTAGTGCTTAGTGCTTATGTCAAAGGTTGGTAACTTGTATATATTTTTACATTTCTGGATACGTAAAAAATTTTATTAGAACGAACGAACGAACGATATTTTAAGATAAAATTTTTGTACTATTGGATATACTCTAACAAAATTAACTTAAATATTTTTACAAAGGATTGATAAGTCTTGAAGACAAAATTTAATGATTTCGATAGCGAAAATGATTGAATCATCAGACCACTTTGATTTGTTATTGTATGAGTTTGCTTGGCTGATTCATGGCTTGTTGATATGTCCCAGAGAACGGAAAATATGTTATATTATTCATGGGCAATAAATCAATATTTCGTATCATCATTATTATTTCTATGCATTACAAACGTAGTTACTGCGAAGTCTACTATACTTTATGATCTCATTTAGGGTATAAATATTATGTATATGTAGACATGAAGTCGGTTTTGAAAAGACTCAGATTCTGTTTCAACTTTGATAAAAACGAAGAAAAAAACAGTTTATTTTTTATTCTTAATTTAATTTGAGAAATAATTTTGGCAGTAATGCTTTATAATTGCATTTAAGGGAACAATCACAATAATGAGATATTTTTCTGCACTTGATTACACGCCTAAATTTAAAATTTTATTCTGCTATTTATATATAGGGACATATGTAGTATCTACAATTTATGTTTACATTAAAGAAACATGTTTTCAACATTACTTTCATTTCCATTTCAGCGAGAAATCAACGAAGCTTTCGAACAACACCAACTAAGAAATGATGAATTGCTTAGATGCAGTAGTCCCGATAGTACGAACAGCAGTAACAAATTGCCTTCAAATGAGAGGCAGTTTTTCTCGAATGACACTGGCAATAGCAGAAAATTGAATGAAATTTGTAGTAGCGAAGAAAATGGAAAATTAACCACAGCAAACATGTCGGCTAGATCGCCGTCTGATTACAATCAAGAAAAACTGAAGCTTGAGAATCAGTTAAAATGTCTTATAGAGCAAGAGAGGCATACAGAAGAATCGAACAGAAAATCTTCTAGTTCTAATGTACGGGACTCGGGTGATGTTAATGTGTGGGCAAATTCTATTCTTAAGGAATTGGACAACCTGATGGCATCAGATAAGCATATTGTTGCCACTGCTGGTCAGCCTGAATCTGACGGCACTAAAAGTGAAAAGACTCAGACATTGAATATCTTAAGACCAGAAAAACATGTAAGTTTTAAGATTTTGTTTTTATTCCAAACATTTATATTTATTATACTTATATAAAATAATATAAGATCGACCTATTCTCTTTTGAGGAACTGAAGCGATAGTTTTAGTGTAACGTGAATGAGTAGTATCTGGACACTATAGCTCTCATACTTTTTGTAATTTGAAAAGCAATTTGACGTTTTCAATTACCAGAATGGTATGAGGTATAAATATTTCAGCACGTTTTCCTTTTACTCTCAAAATCGATCAAAGCATGCAATTTTCTAATTAAATCATTTCCACATCCGCCGATAACCCAAAAATATTAGGAAAATAATTTGTGATTTTTTCAATAAAAGAAAATATCACTTCTAACTTTTAGTTACCAGCTTTATTGATTAAAATTGTAGTGCAGAATGTTGACGAGTCAACGATATAATTAGTAAGTGACTTAAACTTAAAAATTGGAGTAATCAAAATTCCAAGATGTATTACAGTTATAACATACAGGGTGTTTCCCTTAGAAGGTTAATAGAGCAGCAGGTGATAGTACACCAAGGCAAACAAAAAATAGTGAGGGGGGGGGGTTGGAAAACCCGTTTTGAAGTTACAGGGTGATTAAGAAAAAAAGCTAGTTTTTCACAAAACACCCTGTATCTTAAAAAGTACGGGGTGCACGATCACAGCTAAAAGCTCATTCTATGCAGAACTTTATGGCCTTTCCAAACATTGCTCGGTTGAGCTGGTTAGCCCCATACCCCCCTGCTCTAAGGAGTTACAGGGATCTAAACAAAATATTTCGGATGTTTTTTTTAATTTGACTCCTATTTTTTTAGAAAAACGGTCAATAACTTAACTTTTTTTTTATAAAAACTATAAACTGCAGACTCTCCTCTTCAATTTGACCTATTATACCCTATGCGCTATCTGCAGCTGTTAAAGAGTTATTAGCTCAAAACCTATTCATGTCATAATGTCATACCGAAATTAACGGATATTTTTTTAAAATGACGTGTTTTCAATCAATAAGGGAACAAATTTAGGTTTGAGAATAGCTTTCAGAATAGGTTTTGAGCTAATAATTCTTTAACGGCTGCAGATAGCACATAAGGTATAATAGGTCAAATTAAAGAGGAGAGTCTACAAATTATAACGTTTTGCAAAAAAAAAAAAATAGAGGTCAAAGTAAAAAGAGGTAAGAAAATCCAATTTTTTTAGTTTAGACAAGCGAGGTACGGGGCTAGTTGAGCAGTCGTTGGAAAGGCACCTCATGGCCTTTCAATGAGCTCTTAACTGTGACCGTACGCCTTGTACTTTTTAGGATGCAGGATGTTTTGTGAAAAACTAACTTTGTTTCGTAATCACTCTGTAACTCCTAAACGGTTGTTATTGCCCCCCACCCTCTCCCCCGCCATCGGACTGATTTTATTTTTTCAAAAATCGCCTTGACAACTGAAAGAATTATTTCCAGTGATAAATGAAAAAAAAGAACGAGCTTACTCATCCACTTTACGCTGGGTAAAAATGTTAACTTTTGTTCAGGAGGGAAAATGCATTCAACTGTCAAATTTTAACATATACATTATGGGTTAAAAACTTTCGAGTCTATGTAAAAACTTTGAAGCCTGGGTAAAAACTTTCGAGTAAAATACAGGCCTAATATCTATTCAAAATGGAATATATTAACTTTTGGGTTAAAACATTTTTTCAATTTCAGAATATAGGAAATATTCTTTTTTGTTTTGCTTTTAACAATTTGAGCACATAATTCAAAATCCCTTGAAATGAAATTTTCGCAAATGATAGAGTTTTTAATTCCATTCTATTCTACTTATTTAAAAATACTTTAATAAAATTCCTTTTTTAACCCACATTAATTTTTTAGATCTGGCATCGCCTGCTAACCATTTAGAAATTTGCCTGAGGTGGTTTTGGTACGGTATAAGCGTTGGTGTCCGAATTTAAAAACAACAATATTCTCGAAGAAATTTGTTCAGTTGGGGGCCTCGGAGTAGTATCATCCAGTTACCCCAAATATGACATCTTAGGTTATCAAATTAAAGGTTCGCTCGAACTCTATTAAAGGATGTAATTTCTTTTCAATCTGACTTACTTTGAAGTAAATGTTTTCACTTTAATTAAACACATAATCCTGACACCCACAGATTGGTTGACTACGTTCGGAGTGGAAAGTTCAGTATCAAATTAAGGTGATAGAATCCCATAAATAATGGCGGAGTTTTGTTTCGATCCGCAAATTTTCTGAGATTTTACCGCATCATACCACTTTGTGAACTATGGAGTAAACAACAATTATTTTTGTTGTAGCCTATAATTGAGCCCAGAAATATTTATTAATTTGAGAAATTGATATTTTGCTTAGTTGTGGTTATTTTTTTAATATCTTGAATCTGTAAACGAATCGGTTTAAACATATTTTTTTTTCAATGAAATAACTATCGTCTAATATATATATATGTACTATATATTATACATATTTTTTTATTAAACTAAAACATTAATAAAATTTTATACTTACTAAAAATATTAATTTTAAAATTGAGTTTTAATCTAATCAATATGTCTGTTAATGCTATCTAGCGGTGTGAACTGAAACTATACTGAGTGGGTAAATATAAAGTTAGAGACCAGCATACTGTTACACACCAAATTAAGGCAAGTTTCCATCGCAAAATATTTGGCGCGCAACTCGCGTCCTAGGTGGAAAGTAAGTATCTGTACCATAAGGAGCACCACGCGCGGCTTATTCAATGCGCATTTTAAGTGTATCAATTAAGCGTGTTGTTTTTCAGCGCGCGAAGTATGGAACTAGATATTGCTCGCAATCTACGTGAATGTAGAGAAGCTCGATGGAGACCGAGTTACCAGAGTGCTCGAAGAGCGCAGCTTCTATAATTCTCATTTTACCATAACAAATTCAAATTTCGAATTTTTTCAGATGTTTTTGATGTTTGTCTTTCTTAGTTTCCTATTCATGTAGTCGGCCCATATTCTGGAGCTCGATTCAGATTGAGTGTAGCAAATTATATGGACAAGAGAAAAAGAAAAGAAAATGGGAAGTCTGACAGCAAAAATCTATAGAAGTTTTTTGTCAACTGAAATACATTTTTTTGTAATTCGTGTTTCTTTTTGTTGACCTGTTTCATTCCATCAATACCATCAATTAGCACAATGACATCGATGTGCAAAAGAGCGCTCATGCAACATAAGGTCTGCTCGAACGCAGCACCAAGTTCCAAGTTCCGAGGAACTCACGGGCTAAAAGCGTAAAAAATGATTATAAAATAGTTGCATAATCACTTTATCCTGCCGACCATAATTTTAGAGTTACGATATATTTAAAATTTCTTGAATTGCAATTAACAACTTCTAAAAATTCTGCTTAGGTTTTGAACTATACTGTCGATTTTAAATGCCTCTACCTCTAATGGCAGATATTGATGGTGGTTTTTAAAGGGATGCGTTTTGCTCCATCAGGATTTATTTACACTACATAATTCTATATTTCGATAGCTCCTCACGGGCTATCAACTATTAAAAAAAGTAATTTGTTTCTCGTCTCAATATATAAAAAATAGTAATCGTGGGGTGTAAAAGAAATATGCAATTGGAATCGGGGACATTTCTAATGTCTTTTTTTTTATGAGATGTAAAATTCAGTAACTACTAACATTGCCCAAGGCTCAAATAGAATAAAGCTAATGGCAATCAAACTAATGCTATTGGTGGTCCCTTTTTGAAAATTACACTCTATACGGGCATATAGTACTTCTTCCAACACATTAGGCTTTTTTCCGTACTCATTTTTGAGATAATGAGTTTTTATGAACTTACTCATTTCTGTTGCTTTTTTTTCTTGTCTAAAAAAATTACACGAATTTTGCAAACGTTACAACTTCCCCTCTTGCATGAATTATTCCGAGATTTTTAGCTACTGCAACATTTTTTCAAAGAAAACGGACAGCTGTCATAAGAAAAGTTCTTTTTATACCCTGATGAAATCATAGGGTATAGGTACTAAGTTTGTTATTCCGTTTGTAGCACCTAGAAATAATGATGGTATAGCATAATGGATTGGACACCCAAGCATAATATCAAAAGTTATTTTGATTTTTGCATAAACACAAGTTTTAAAAACTAAATGTACGACGCATGAAAGGCAAAATGGGATAAGCGACAATTTTTGGGAAATTGAGTTGTATCATAGATGGCATAAGAACTAGATGTCGCATAGCATACCGTAGAAAAGTATACATATTTTAAATGGCTGGTCCATTCCGGAATAGACCACAACATGTTTCTGAGGCACCGAGAATAAATGTTGCTTTAACAGTAGTTTTGAATACATTTGGTCGACTGCCTCAACATGGTAGATGCGGGAAAATATGAATCACTCGACGTAACTCTCATCATTTTTCTTTTCATGTCGCTGTACTGATCAAACTAAAGGAATGATGCACAGAACAAAATATTCGGTGCGGTGGGAGGGACCAGGGACGTAAATGTTACTTCTTCTTGTCTCGTTTTTGGAAATACTTTTTGTTGTGCTGTTAGCATTTGATTTGATTTAAAAGAAACAACAACTTTATTAAATTCATTTGGCCTATTTCTCCTATCGAACTTAACAATTTTCCTAGAAACTTACAATTCGCCCTGTATTTGACAAACTATTAACATACAAAGTCTAGACACGTAGAACAAAAATATGCAACGCTTTTCGTGCACAAAGGGTAAGCCAGCAATGCCTCGCTCCATACAAAATCACCATTTCCACGACCCGATGAAGGTAGGGCCACAATTTTTTCTTAGAAATTTACTGGAAATTTCTTCCTATGAATTTTCATGAATTGGCCGAGAGCTCTAATATAAAAGCAATGATGCCTCCAGCACAGTATATATCATACAGTAGACCAGCTCTGTCAAAACTGTCAAGTGAGTAGGATGCTTCTATAAAGAGACTATACTTTCTCTTTCAACAGTTTTAACTAACACACTAGTCAATTTTTAATACATGGATTCCTATGTAAATCTAAAGTGGAAGAAAGAGAACTGATGGCATTCTTAAACTTTTACTAGAGGGAAAGAGGCAAAATGACACCACTTTACCGTCAAACAGCTGTTTAGTAATGGAACAATACATTTGTCGCCGATTGCCGATATGTGTACATACATAAAACTAATACTTCCGTCAACGGTCGTGCAGCTAGCTACTGTTCGCCCATTTATGTCCGTATCATACTTAATAGTTCCCTCTTGTGGGAGAAATTTTAAGGTTATGTTTTTTTAATTGAAATTCTAAAATTCACTTTTCAGTAGTTAGTTCTAAGCTATTCTACTGTATGATATATACTGTGCCTCCAGCTGATGGAAGGAAGGCCGCAATTTTTTCTTAGAAATTTAATGGTAAATTCTTTCCTATTAGTCCAGTCAAATAAGCCGAAAAAATGCTAAAGATCGCATTTAATTTGTTTCAGGCTGCAATTTTGAGGGTTGGTGTAGTGTGGTCCTGGGAGTATTGTCGCAAAAATGCAGCCTCGCAGGGCCAAAAAAAGGGGTGAAAGACAATAAAAACACCCCCGAACTCGTGACAATCTATTTGCCGTGCGTGCAGTTTGGAAGAGGTAAAATTTTTGAAAAAATTAAAAATGCTGTATTATTCAGAATAGCGTGAATTTTTCGATGATAGAGTGGAAAAACGGGGGGAGTGAAGAAAGTTATCGGACTATATGATGAGCAATATTTGCGCTCATGTTTTGCTGTGGTGACGTACTTGGAACATTTTTGAATTTTTCTTAGAATTTTGGCTGGTTGTGCAAAGCGAGACGAGATATGATGATTTTTGCTTTGAATTTTTATACCCTAGATGAAATCATAGGGGTATACTAAGTTTGTCATTCCGCCTTTAATATCAGCCGTTGAACGGCCACCAGATGACGACACTGAATTAAAGCTTTACATTTCTATATTACCTGCATCAGTTATGCTCATACCAGCCATTTTATCAGATTCAGTTCTGTCCTTGAATGTAGATTTAAATAAATCTATTGAACAGGCTTTAATGTCTCCTGCAACAGAGACACATAATGATGCTGCTGGAATATCAACTAGTGTGTTGGATGAATCTACGATTTCACAACAAATTGAACAGGAACGTCCTTCAACTTCGACATGTCGTCGCGATCGTAAGGCAAAACAAATCAAGCAATATTTAGATTATCTGTCCAAAGACAAAACTATTTTAGCAGGTGTCTTTGGTGTTGACACTGATGTATGCAACGCAGATTTAGAATTATCTGAAAATGATGATAATGAGGATTACACACCGATCAAGGCTTTACAAGAATCAACGGATAAGCCTGAAGAAGAGCGCGTAGTCGGAGAAGCTGGCGTTAAAGTAAATCCGATGAATAAAAGATTGGAAAGAAAAATGTTGAAGCAATCTGGCCAGGAATATACCAAATATAATGGAGGTGAAGTAGCGGCTAAAAAAGTGCAACCCAATCCGTGCGACGGTAAGAAATGCGGCAATGAATGTGCTTCAATTACATAACAGAAGAGATAGCTCATATTCGACCATTTTTGAAATCTTCCTACTGAACGACGAAAGGACTGGCTTGTAAGTATGTGCCAAAAAAAAAACTGTAAAACGAAGGCGAGCAGGGGAGTCACAAAAACGTAATTTCACTTATAAATAAAGGGCTTTCCAATAAGAGGTGTTATTTTGATATTCAAAGAAAAATGCCATTTTTTGAGATAAATGATCGGATCTTTATTTCATTATAAAGAGGAAGGTATGCCGTTAATAATGGAAAATAACATAAGTCACAAGATCTCGGTGGCCAATTGTGATCACCTCTTCGAGAGAAACACGGTCCGGAAACTTTTCCCGTAAAATATCAATGGTTTCGTTGCTTGTATGGCACGTAGCGCCGTCTTGTTGAAAGTAAACGTTGTCCAGATCAATACCATCCAATTCCGGCCATAAAAAATCATTAATCATCTGTTGCTCCAGCCTCATTTTCGAAAAAGTAAGGTCCGATGACCCCGCGGGACCATAAACCGCACCAAACAGTCACACGTTCAAATTCAAATTCAAATTGCATTTATTCATAAACTCTACACTTGTAAGATAAATCTTATATTAAGGTGTAGGTGAACAAATTATAGAAAAAAAAAAAAAAAAAAATAGAGAGGCTTTTCAACAATAACTCTTGGGTTTTCCGAGCCCCAGATGCGACAATTTTGCTTGTTGACGAAGCCATCGAGGTGGAAATGGGCCTCATCACTCAAGATGAGTTTTCGATGGAATTCCGGATCATTTTCATGCATTTCAAGGACCCAATCAGCAAAGACTCGACGTTGTTGTTGATCGGCCAGCTTGAGTTCTTGTGTTAAGGCTGGGTCTATGTCATAATTGCGACAACTCGGTGCACAGTTAGCAAGAAGGGGCGGGGCGTTAAGATTTTTGAATAAATCTCAAATTGATTAATGGAATATTTATTTAAACACCTAAGGCAACAAAACAACATTTTCTAATTTTTAAATTTGTCCCCCAATTTTTATTGAAGATGATTTAAAAATAAAAATTCAATGATTTTTTTAATTTCTCCTGGTTTGCGGAGCGGGGTTGCCACAAATTTGAACTAAATTAAATAAATTTTTAATATAAGCTTTCTGAAGTTAATAAACAGAAAATAACGTTTTCCGATTTTTAAAAATCCGCTTATATCTGCGATAATTTGACGCAATAGATTGCTTTACCCGCATTTTACCCATTAAGAAAGCAATTGTCATAAAAATAAGTAGAATTTTAAAAATCGGAAAACGTTATTTTCTGCTTATTTACTTTAGAAAGCTTATGTTAAAATTTTTTTTAAATTTACTTCAAATTTGTGGCAGCCCCGCTCCGCAAACCAGAGAGATTTAAAAAAAATCGTTGAATTTTATTTAAAATTTAAAAATTAGAAAATGTTATTTTGTTTCCTTAGGTGTTTAAATAAATATTCCATTAATCAATTTGCGATTTATTCAAAAATCTTAACGCCCCGCCCCATCTTGCTAACTGTGTACTGAGTTGTCCCAAATATGACATAGACTCAGCCTTAACTGAACTTTATAAGCCTTAAGACCCAAATCTTTATGCAAAAAACGGTGTAATGACGTTTGTGGAATGCCTAATTCCAAAGAACGACGAGGAATGGACAAACCTGGGCTACAGCAGGAATATTCTCGGCTGTTCTTTAGCGACGTGCACGGGTTTTATTCTTCACATCACTAACTTGTCCCGACAGCTCGAATTTTTCTACCAATTTCTGTATTGCGGTCCGACAAGGTGCTTCACGACGACCCAAAAATGTTCGAGTTTTACGAACCGTCTCTGCCACATTTTCACCATTTTTATAGTGAATTTTAATAATTTCAATGCGTTGTTGAATCGTGTATCGTTCCATTTTTATTAATGGCGTAGTTTCTACTTGTCAAATGTCAAATGACAGCTCCAAAAGTGACATCTACCGAAATACCTCTTATTGGAAAACCCTTTACTTCATCAACGAAGGCGAAGGTAAAAGGACGATTTGTCTTAAATTTTTGGCTTCGACGCTAGATGTTACGGAAAATTTCATTTACTATACTACAAGTAACGCTGAATTCGGAACCGCTAAATAAGATTTACGTGGTAGATGTGAACCACCTAACAAAACAAAAGAATCTACAAAGACTGTAGCTATGAAGTATATTAAAATCTTCCAGCTAGGCTATCACACTACTGTCGTAAAGATCCTAGTCGTGTATACCTTCCACAAGAATTTAAAAATTTGTCAAATTTGTATAAAATTTACAAAAAAAGAAAAAAAAAGAAAAAAAATTACATTGAACAAGGAGTCGATGTTGTAAGTGAGAGAGTATTCCGCAATATAATTCATGACAACTCCAACATTGGATTCCATGTTCCGAAAAAAGATAAATGTTTGAAATGTCGGAAATTTCACGGACCCATTTTCTTGGCTTAGAAAATAATAAATATGACAGTTCCGCCTTTTTACCATGATGCATATTTAGAACATTTAATCAATTAGAGCTTTTTCCCTATTTGTATTTTCGTGACCAAATTGCGTAAGCGACACTTATTCTAATAATAACTAATAAAGGGTTTCCCAATAAGAGGTGTTATTTTAATTAGCCCGCTATTTCGGTAGATGTCACTTTTGGAGCTGTCATTTTTTGACATATGACAAGTAGAAACTACGCCATTAATAAAAATGGAACGATACACGATTCAACAACGCAGTGAAATTATTAAAATTCACTATAAAAATGGTGAAAATATGGCAGAGACGGTTCGTAAAACTCGAACATTTTTGGGTCGTCGTGAAGCACCTTGTCGGATCACAATACAGAAATTGGTAGAAAAATTCGAGCTGTCGGGACAAGTTAGTGATGTGAAGAATGAAACCCGTGCACGACACTCAAGAACAGCCGAGAATATTGCTGCTGTAGCCGAAAGTGTTGAAGAAAACCATGGTTTGTCCATTCCTCGTCGTTCTTTGGAATTAGGCATTCCACAAACGTCATTACACCGTATTTTGGATAAAGATTTGGGTCTTAAGGCTTATAAGATCAGTTAACACAAGATCATCAACAACGTCGAGTCTTTGCTGATTGGGTCCTTGAAATGCATGAAAATGATCCGGAGTTCCATCGAAAACTCATCTTGAGTGAGGAGGCCCATTTCCACCTCGATGGCTTCGTCAACAAGCAAAATTGTCGCATCTGGGGCTCGGAAAACCCAAGAGTTATTGTTGAAAAGCCTCTCTATCCTCAACGTGTGACTGTTTGGTGCGGTTTATGGTCCCGCGGGGTTATTGGACCTTACTTTTTCGAAAATGAGGCTGGAGCAACAGTTACGGTGCATAGATTGCGCTATCGACAGATGATTAATGATTTTTTATGGCCGGAATTGGATGGTATTGATCTGGACAACGTTTACTTTCAACAAGACGGAGCTACATGCCATACAAGCAACGAAACCATTGATCTTTTACGGGAAAAGTTTCCGGACCGTGTTATCTCTCGAAGATGTGATCACAATTGGCCACCGAGATCTTGTGACTTAACACCTTCCGACTTCTTCCTTTGGGGCCACGTGAAAGAGAAGGTCTACGCCAACAGCCCAGCGTCGATTCAAGACCTCTCAAAATGGAATTCGTGAGGCTATCGAGGACATAGGGCAGCCACTTTGCGATTTGGTTATGGAAAATTTTATGAAAAGGATATGGTCCTGTAGGCGTGGTCGTGGTGGTCATTTGGCTGATGTTATTTTCCATTATTAACGGCATACCTTCCTGATTATAATGAAATAAAGATCCGATCATTTATCTCAAAAAATGGCATTTTTCTTTGAATATAAAAATAACACCTCTTATTGGAAAACCCTTTGGTTTGAAAAAATATCAATATTATCCATTAGAGATGAAGTTCAACACCCTTTATATTTTTAATGATTTTTTTCTAGAAATTTTAAACTTTAAACCGTTCTCCTGCAAAGTTTACATTTTGTTGCTTATCCCATTTTGCCTTTCTTGCGTCGATATTAATGTTTGCTTTGGTATATAATCATAACTTTCAAAATTAAGGTGAATTTTGATATGGAATACCGCTATATACTGAATCGTGTGAGACCTTCGCTGCAGGATTTGGAGTAAATTCAGAATGCGTTACATTGTTTTCCTGGCTTAACTTCTATTTCTACAGACACTTCTCTCAAATCTAAATCAGATCATGCTCTAAATTTCCATTTCACCAAAACTATGTATAAACTAAACGCACATTTTACATATTTCTCTCACCATACGAATAAGTCTTTAGCCAGAAAGTTTTTGCACAAGAAGTACGCGAACAGGCCTATTAATGAAAGAAAACATATTCTTTCGAAATGTAATAAAATGAAAAGAAAAATCTTCATAGGTAATGGCAGCAACTTCATTATATTATAATTCTTTTATTTTTGTCGATATTCCTTCTCCTACCTTGCTTTTCCAGTGGGTGTATTATATTCCCACATTTAGATTCCGACGACTGCATTTATTTATATTCTGAGGAGGCACCATCATATAATATCTTCTGTTCTGGGCTGCTCTTTAGATACATAGTTCTACTTGGATCGGAGAGCTTTTATCTTTCTTCATAATTTATATCCTATATCGTACTTACATCTGTTCGTCGATCTGCTATTGCCTTTTTTAGTTTTATTTAGTTTTAGTTTTTCTTTTTCTTATAAGATTTATTTTTACATTTGTATTTTCCAAAATGTATGTACGATTATAAGATTATTCAGATCTTTCTTTATACATATCCTATCTGAATTGATCTGAATTGAATTGAGCTCTAGGGTAAATTTCGTCAAATAAAATTTAAGGATACAAGGAAGCTGGATACATGAACGATTGGGTTCTAATATTTTTACGTAAGTGGATAGCTAATCTAAAAGACTCATTCAAAATTCCTATCGTAAGACGCATAAGCGATGAAGTTCCTCAGAAATGGTCAAAATCTATGGAAATTTATAAACTCTGAACTCTGCGTAGGATCGCAGGGGATAATGTAAATTTTATAAGGTGTTTATCATAACATGACAAGAAATGAGGGGCTCAAAGGTAAAAGGGTACAAGTAACATTTTGTTAAAAATTGAGATGAGTGCATAAATGCAAACTAGATGTATTCAAAATATTGGTAGCAAAGAGGTATAACTAAATTTCATGAATTTTGCAGTAGGGGAATGATGAAAGATCATCGATACACTATTCTCTTCATATCTCAATGACTCGTAACTATTTTGTGCAACTTATCTGTGGATGTTTTAAAAATATTTCCAATTGATTGTTTTCATAATAGATGTAAAAATGTTTCTATGACAATACTAAAAGAGAAGCTGTTACATTTTCTTCGTTCTGAAAGAAATTAGCCTTAGTATTATGCTGAAGAAGTATAGAGCATCTCAACTACATTTGAACTCGGATAAAAGTATTAAAAATTTACACAATTTGAGCCGGTTAAATAGGTAGCATATTGACCTTCATTTTAACGACCTTCGTTTTTCTGTGACAATTACAGTAATAATCTCCATGACCTGTTTAAAATAACATTAATGAGCGTAAATCTAATTTCGGTCAGCTAGCCAGTCGACTTGCGTATGTATACTATATCGTACATAGAATACAATATGATACAATATCAATCCAATAACAACATAGTTTTGTCTTTAATTGCGTTCCAGATAATAACATATTTCATGAACTAATCCGTTTTTTAGATATTGACTAGAATGACGTGTGACTTTTTCAATCTTATATTGTGTTGCTCTTTTTCACAGAAAATATTTGGACATGTATTTTGTGGGCGAGATTTAGACCTTTATATTTTCTATTTTTATTTCTGCGATCTAGCAATTGGGCTACCAGACTATTATCCGATCAAGATCACTTTTTATTATTGCTGTTCTGTTCCAATTTCCTCCATAGAAGCCACCAAGAAGCTTCGCATTTTCAACCTAAGTAAATGAAGGACAGATTTTTTTTGTTTTAAATTCCTACGGATATTCCGCTTACACCTGGTATCTTTCCGTTCAATAGACTTTCAATTGTGAAAATAAATATAATTACTATTATTGGATGAACTGTTATTGTTGAGCTTAAGAGAAATTATTCTGTTTAAGACTTGAAATTATTGCCTTATTTTGTATCGAGTGTGAATTGGAGCAAATCTTAATGGGTATATTACCACATTCACCTGGTGATGATGGATCTTGACCAGGTTGTAGTGGACATTTCAATATTCATATACTTATATAATTTTCTATCATATATATATTTATAAACGTGTCTAATTAACTCATTTGACATTTTATATATATTTTAGGCGACAATACCTCTACAGTCTTTTAACCTCAACGTGCAATCAACGGATTCAAAGTCTCCACAACCAAAGAAAACTGCAATAGCTAATAATCCAAAAATGACGTCATTATTTCCTCTTAAAAATTCTACTACACAAGAAGTTGCAAAAGAAGGTCTTTCGAAACATTCGTTATCGACTCTTAAAATTGAAGAAGGTGGTAAAAGCAATATGGATACTAGATCATCACCGAATGTCTCATTATTTACATCCAAAAAGGAAAACAGCCAACAAAATTTTCAGTTTTTAAACGAAGTAGGAAAGAAAGGCTCAACATCAACAATTTGGACATCTGAAGAATCAATTCTTCGAAGCGCAGGAACAGTAGATGAAGACAACAAGTAAGAATTCATAATAAATTACTATAAAATAATCTGGAATTTAGATTGTAATAATTATTTTTTTTTTCTTTTAGGTCAACGTCTTCTTCTGCTTGTGAGGATACATCTACTGCACTCAGTTCCGGAAAATCTGGTAATTCCTTAGATTCTTCTGAAAATGATAACGACTCCAACGAAATATCATCTGGTACTTCAAAAAGAGTGAATAAAAATGAATGTTGGAATAACACCAATATAACTTCTTTAGAAAATAATAATTCTTCTATATCGAATAGTCTTGATATCTGTGATTCTTATCCATTCCGAAGGAGTAAACCATGTACCAGTGCAAATACTGTTGCCGAAGAACCTGATTTGCTGGAAGTTTTAAGCCTTTGTGGTGGAGTTAACTATGATGATGATATATTCAACTCAAATTTAAACTACTTCGACACCATAGATACTAAAATCAGTGATATTGAAGACAATGAAGTTGTTTTGAGGAATAAATCAAAGTTAGAAATCAATGAAAATCATCCGCATCCAACTTTTATTTCAAATGATCGAACTAGAAAGTGCCGAAGTCATTCAATAGCGGAAAGTTTATTTCCACAGACTCAAAATGATTGCGAAATTTATGACAAATTTCCGAACAAAAATTCGAAACCAAAGCGACCTTTTCACTTACCTTTTAATCAGGAACCTTTCCGAAATGGAAATTCTTCAAATATTCGGGAACTACCATCGCCAAGTAGTGCTTCGTTACATAGTGGACATGAAAACATGGTTATACAAGAATTAACTACGAAATCAAATTCAGCTCCAATTTTATTGAAGAAAGAGAAAAAGAATGATGTTTTCAGTGCACACCAAAATGTAAGCGGTATCTATTGTTGATTTATTGAACTAAATCTTAATCGATTTTCATTTTTAGAGTCTTCGATATTCGCGTTCGCAGAGTGATCGATATTTGGCAGGTAAGTTGGGAGACTTTTTTTTTTTTTTTGTAAATTATGAGATTTTATGTGAACTATATTCAAGAGAAATGCACTCCGTCATCACTTTGAATCAACCCAATAATCCTTCTTGTGCTACGGCATCATAGGGAATCCTCTGAGCTTTGGCAACATCATAAAAGGAAATATTATGCATACATATTTATTATTGTCATTATCATTAATCTTCCCGAATATTTTGAGCGATATATGGCGGTAGCAGTAGCTCTTCCGGTTTCGTGTTATAACCTTAAGCTTCCTTCAGGATCTCCCAGTTCTCTCAAAGTTATTTTGTTTATAAAAATTTCGTTCGTTCCGTCCAATAAGTTTCTTGCTGATTCTAGTTTATAGCTTGCTTGGCAGTGCTGTTGTCGGCACGCCCGCCGCAGCAGGTGACCAATCAAATTCTACTTAGTCCGTTTTATTTTGTCCATAATGTTCTTACGAATATTTGTTTGAGATTGGGTATTGGTAATCTTTAGGATACACTTATTTACAAAGTTTTATAAACGGATCAGAGCACAATATGATTTGGGTCACCTCTTATGTCCGGCAACATAGAGCCGCACCGACTTTGCATTGGAGTTAAAGAGCTGAAGTTTGGTCGCATTGAGATTTTACTGAATTTCATTGAATTGCTCTAAATATCATTTATCAATTCAATAATCCTTTGCGGAGTGCCGCGTCTATGTAGTGCGTTCCATATTCAAATCCTGTCAACAGAGTCGTAGGGTTTTTTTTTTACATAAATTCTATTTATAAAGTTTAATTCTAATTTATACTAATATTACATAGTTTATTACTGATGTCTACACTTGTTTAGAGAAGTAAAATAAAGTATCTAATTATAAGGTAGTACCTTAAGTTTACAAGAATTGGAAGAAAAGTGTATTGTACCTACGATGGTTTTATTGCCAACTTTAGGATGCCCTTTTCAGAATATTGAAGAGATGTTCCTTCCACTCTCTGAGATGTTCTTGATCAGCAATCTTTCATCATGCCTATGACACTTTTGATCTTTTTTAATACTTTTTGTTTTTGGTATACAGGATTCTGTTATTGCTACTGATTGCCTAATTTTTCACTTCGTCTGAAAGGTCAGAAATTTTCTATTTCTAATAGAGTCAGGCCGAAAACTGGACTTCAAAAGTCTGTGAAGTCCATTATATCGGGTCCGCCATCTACCGTTTTTTTTTTTCAACTAGTGCTTATTTCGTGAATGGTAACACTTAGCTCATGTCTGATTTGACAGATAATTAGTTTTATTCTTCCGCTGAACGAATATGGTTGTGTATACGCTTGAACAACGCTGGGAAATATTGCCTGCGATCGACTTACGAAGATGCCGATTTTGCCAAAAAAAATCATCTTTTCGGATGAAGCTCATTTTGGGGCACAGAAAACCCGCACGCATACATTGAAAAGCCGATACACCCAAAACGAGTCACTGTTTGGTGCGGATTTTGGTCCAGAGGCATAATTGGGCCATTTTTCTTCGAAAATGAGCAAGGAGTGGCCGTTACAGTCAATGGCAATCGTTATCGGGCCATGTTGAACGAAAATTGAAGAGGAGGATATTGGCAACATTTGGTTTTAACAGGACGGCGCTACGTGCCACACAGCCGAAGCTACACTCGATGTTTTGCGCCCTGTTTAAAAAAAAAAAAGTTATTTGGCGGACCCTATATATTGGTTATCAATTCACGTCCGGTAATCTGTAGATATCTAGTAGATCTAATTGTGTTGCTCAAAGTTATTATGTTTTTTTCTGATAACAATTGCTCTTGGCCCCAATGGTTAAATTAATACAACCAGTACATTTCGTCTAATTGGGTTTTATTTAAATTATGGTTAATTCAATTAATTTCTGCCATTTGAAAAGCAAGATGACATCCGCTTTTGTATGAAAGCAAATACAATTGACCTCAAAAATTATTTACGTTCAAAAATACGTTTTTTTTTTATTTTCTGCTAACAGTTCAGTAAAACCATTGAGTAAGAAGTATACTTCTTACTCAATGGTAAAACTTATCCAAAACTGAACACCACTCGATTTTCTCCCATATATATATGGTTTTGCACTGAAAAGAAAAAAAAATATGGATATGCATTATTTCCAAAAAAAAAAAAAAAAAATAATTTGGCGGTGCAGGACAAAGCAGTAGCACTTTAAAAATCACTTGAAGCTATTGAGAAACGTAAAATGAAGACAATATTCTCTGGTTAACAGTCAAAACAAAATACATAGTTGAAACACTTGAAAATCAAAAGAACTCTATAAGATTTACGAACTCGCGGTGAACATAAACATATTTCGAGATGGTCGCTTATTAAGTATGAAAATTCACTTCGGTTTGGACGATAGTTTTGCTATAAGGCACTGTTCGAATTTAATTTCGATATCCAATTTTGTACTATAACTCCATTTACTGTCTTCTTTATTACAAGCCGTGCAAAACTCTCAAAATACTTCCGAAGTCATGAAACAGAAATCTATATGAGTGCGTACCTACTATTCCGATTCTCTAAAATGCTTCATATATGGTATAGAGCAGGGGTGCCCAACTTTATCATACGTACGATCGACTTTTTTCTGATCTACCTACGTGAGATTTAATAATTCAAATATATTTCTTATGCAAGGAGTTTATACAAACATATTTTACTTTACTTTAATCTTTTACATTTTAACTTATCATTGATGAAGAGTATGTGTCTGCATTTATCCAACCAGGTGTTTATAATATGAATCTTCAGTATGAGAACGATGTTCAGTCCTTGTTAAATTTATGTAGTTCCGAAACAAGAGTAGATATATTTGCTATTTTGAGTAATATTTGGAAGCTTTTCTCGATTAAGTTATTTCTAAAAATTATCCACAAGGTCTCTGTATTGCAATTTTAAATCTGTGCTTAGAGTTATACATTAGAGTTCACTTAACGCACGAAAACTTATTACACGAAATATTGTATAACACGAATAAGCGCCCAGTACACATTCCGTAAAATGATTTTCATGTGAACTAATTCTGATATGCAAAATATATTGTTTAATAGGAAAACATTTGAAATTCTATTATCACAAAATAATAATAAATAAATATAAATTCATTAAGAACTAGCAAACCTCTCACAGGAAGTTTCCGTTCAGCAAATTCATGGCGAGTATTGGATCTAAGGCAGATGCTAATGGAATGACAATTTTGGATTCCTTACATCTACTGCCTGGTGATGTGCAACAACCACAATAATTTAAAATTGTTTCAATCATCTTGAATTTTCTTGGTAATGCCTCCATCACAAGATTCTTCATCCCGAAGACATTAAATTACACAATAGCCTACGCGGTGTCTACAACAATCTGAATTTAGCCATAGGTATGACACTCGAAGATTATTTGAACCTGGACGATCATATTGAGACTGCTCCCAAGTTGGCCGAGCATGAAATTGTGGAAATAATGAGACCTTCAGCGTATGCATCTAAGGCTAAAGATTCAGATAACGACGAAGAAAAATAGGATGCAATGCCTATACCTAAATTTTTTAATAATATTAATTTTTTGCGCATGTATATAAGACAACACTTAATAAGAAATTCCGACACCTCGAAAACCTTCTGCTAGTCCGCACGATTTCGCGTTAACCAATTTCCACTCTAATTTCATTATCTATAACATATTTTTGACAAGGTTAAATGTTTCAGATATTTTGACAGGAATAAGTTTTACTTTTAAAAGGAAACGGCATATATTTCACAATTATTTGAACCCTTTTAAAATTAGGAAATCTCACGTAAAAGCTTTTAACTAACTTTTTGATTTCAAAAACGTATTTTTAAATGTCGTAATTACAATTACGATGCGTTTTTAAGCGTTTTGATATATTTGGCAAATGCTCTAAATTGTTTTTTGTTAGTGTCACCTATTGGTATTATAAATTTTGTTTTCTATGCACTAATACTGCCGATCATCTCCTCAATGTTTTATTCTTTTCTTGCATTTCTAAATTCAAATCACTCAATTTTTATGTGAAATCTTTTAGAAATACTAAACGCCTCAACCAAGTTATATCATTTAAATTCGTACATTCTTTATCTTGTGCTTTAAGAAAACCAGTCATCTGGGTAAGTAATCTCGAAATCTTTGCCAGTTCACATCAATATGTAGTAATACTAGTAATAATACTGGCTGTTCTTCAACAAGTTGTAATTGGAACAGATGCCTCTTGAGATAGCTGCCGCGAATAGAGTTTACAATTTTAAACGCCAAATACATTATTTTTTTTTTGCATTTAATCTTTTGCTCGCTAACACTTGTTGATTAATTATGCAGTGATAGCTTAAAAAACTCGGAAATCTGACATCATTTTAACATAGCGCTATAAATCCATTTATATAGCTTATCATTGCTCTTATGAATCTGTATTCGTTGAAACTAGTTAAAAGGTGGCAATTAAAAATCAGCAAGATAATCTTATAGAAGAAGTTGAAAATGTCTAAACTTCTAGCCGTTCCTTCGAATTAACCATATACAGCCATTTCTTTTCTAGATGTATAATATTTAAAAACCATACAAATAAAAATAACCAATGTGCTGTGTCAATGTATAATCAGCAAATGGAAGAAAAAAAAAAAACAAGAACATCTATGTCATAATACTGTTCACTTACATTTTCACTTGCTTACTCAATCCGCCTTATCATAGTAGGTATTTCGGGAAAATTAAAGATCTGTAATGCCACTGATAATTTCACTCTTGTTCTTAAAATCACTGAAAATTGAATCTGATATTTTCAAAAATGTCTCTATCATAAATTCCCATCCAAAAATGGGTTGCAATTTTTTGCTATAATTTGATGGTCATTGCTCGTAATTTTAAAAATATTTTGATGAGCTCTTATTTGCGCCTTTAAATTCCTAAGTTAATTTTTTCTCAATTCACTATTTATTGGGTAATCTGTTTGTTGTTTGCTATGCAGAGATAAGTAACGTATTTCAAGATTACCCCCTTTTAGAAACAGCTATAGAGGTATTGCATATTAAACAAAAACATTTATCATTCATCATAATAACAAAGTACTCCAGTTCGCCTTCATCATGAAAATGATAAGTCAACAACATATCTTAGCTAAAATATAAAAAAGTGCCTACTTACTTTCATTCACACTTTACAACAGTAGTTTTATGAAAGCTCATAAATGTTACCACTTTTAACACAAAAAGACGGCGTGTCGATAAACCTACCAGAATTTGGTAGAGACTAAATGGGTTGTTGCACAATGAAAGAATTATTTGGTCAATTATAGGTGAACTGAAAAATTGAACTGTGACCTTAAGGTAAACACACTGTTTGTATATATGAGTTACGATGTTTGCGGAAATTTTTTCATGTCTACTATGATGGACCAAAATTAGTCAAAATTAGTTGTTTCTTGTTCAACCAAAAACAACATCGTGATTGACCAAAAATACCTTCGCGATCGACCGGTAGATCGCGATCGATGTGTTGGCCTCCCCTGGTATAGAGTCTAAACTACTATCCATAGAGGAAAATACATAGGCCTCCACTAATTTTAAGCTCGGCGCTTTAACTACTCAAAGGTTACGCTTACTATATACCTTCCTAAATAAAATAATAAAAAATTGATTAAAAAGTCAGCTTTCATTTTATGCTCAATAACTCTAATCTGAGTAATACCATAGATGGCACAAGAACTAGATGTTGCATGGCATACTATAGCAGAGTATACAGAAATGGGCAGTGCATTCTGGAATGGACCATACTATGTTTTAGAGCATGCCGAAAGCAAATGTTTTTCTAATAGCAGATCTGTATACATTTGATCGACTTCCTCAACACTTCAGATACGAGAAAATATGAATCACTCGACGTATACATCATTTCAAATGTTGTGGTCCATTCCGGAATGGACCACTCAGCCATATAAATTTTGTATAGTTTTTTGGTAATGCATGCGACATCTAGTTCTTATGCCATCTATGGTAATAACATAGTTGCAATAGTGCAGCTGAGTCTGCATGCAGCAACATTAGTATTCATCTGACCACGTTTATATATGCAATTATTACTCAGCTGAGAGTTTTTGTTTGGTGAATCGTAGTCATTTTGTCAAGATAAATCATTTTAAATAATTTTGTTAAGAAAGTTATACAAATTTTATTCCCAACGATAAGAAAGCAAACTTAAGATTATCAGAAGACTATTTTTTTGTATGAATTGTAGTTTTAGGAATAAGAAATTAGAGAATGACAAATTTGTAGTCAACAAATATAAAATTGATGTTTTTATGAAGTATAACAAAAAAAAAAATGTAATTGATTTTAATTATTATTTTAAATTTATTAAATTCCTAAGTTAAGTTACTATGCATTTGAATTTGTCATTAATTAGAAACCCATATTTTCAGGTGAAAGAGACTTCAAGCTTAAAAAAGAACTTTCGTTGTGAGCGAAAGCTTTACTCTCATTTCACAGCGAATTGGGTTTGGGTAGAGTTTGAAAAAAAAAAAAAATACGGAAACAATTAATTGTCTTGTTTAAATACTCTACTTTCACTTTACTAAAAGTAAAAATTTTGCCCTATAAATAGTTGTTAGAACTATAGTCGCCGGAAGTGTTGTTTATTCAGGATAAATTTTTAATGAATGAAAACGTGTTCGTTTCTGCATAATTCACACGTTAAATGCTCTCAAACTACACGTTTCTAATACATATGCAAATAACGCCATAGCTTGTAATAAAGAAAGCAGTGCTAAAATACATATCGTCGACAATATATTTTTATGCTTTTCAAATACAGATGGCGCTATATAGTGAGGACTTTTAATTGTATTGTTAATTTCACAACGACGACGGTTGAAAAAATAAGATGGCTTTATATATTTTTTATTTCAAATTCAAATTAATTTTAACATAAGTGCTACGTTCCTTTTTTCGTTCAGAATGAATTTTTTCAATCCATTTCGTTCTTTTTCTCGGGCCGAACGATATAGTTTCAATCTGTCATCGCTTTTTTCAGACTCCGAATTGCTCTGAATGCATCTGAATTTTTCCCAGATTTAAGCAGAACGATTTTAATTTGTATTCGTGAATGGGTTGTTTACAATTAGTACGAGGTGGTAATAGTTGAATTTAAGTTGCTTTTGTTGGAAAATGGCTTTATTTTTCATAAACAACAATTTTTACGAATTTATACTTGCTTTTATCAAATGGAAGAAATGTCAAACACTTCTGTTTCGTTCCTTTTCTATGAACACAGAATTAAATTATGACATCGTTCTGTCGATTTATACAGATTCATTCAGAACGAGAAAAGGAACGTAGCAAACAACTGCACAGTTGAGATTTATGCATCTTTATCGTTTGTATAAGCTAAAAGTAAGAACAATAAAAAATAAAAAAAAATATATGTAATTCATATATTAATATAACAAAGAGAAAAGAAAGATAAAAGAACAATAAAGCAAGAAAAACAAGATAATATAGAGAATAAATGTTTGCATCTACGTAGAAAGTCACATGGTTTTACGTAAGCACCTGCTAATTATAGCTTAATCTCACGGCACCAAATGCACGGATTAGTAGACAAGCGACAATCAACGCCCTCAAGAGGCAGAATATATTATATTCTGTTTCAAGAGTACCAGTTTATGTCAGTGCATGCTTGACATTGGACTTACTGGTAGAAGCGAGACCTATCTAAAATCTCTTCCGATCTGTGGGTCACGGCACCCGGTTGATTTAGCGCAACTCCACGCCGAGAGCCAGTCCTCTAAGCATACAATAACAAGCGACCATCCTTCAAATTCACGGACGCAGTATGCAATTTTGTCAAGAGAACAAACTACTCTGTTTAGAGAAGAAAGTTCGCATAGTCACGCAGACCCAGACAATCTCTTTCTGCCCGCATATGGGCTACCACAGCCACTACGATGCTCCCACAAGGGGGCCTTCCCATGACGAGGCAAATATCGCTACTAAATGCAGCTCAATTTGGGGCTCCTCATTCCCGTAGTACCAAGTTAGCCAATGTCGGGCCGCCCATTTGGTATGGCTTTCGTAAAGCATAATCAACAGACCATGAATACTCCCAGTTTCATATCTTCATGCAAGATATACTTTTTTAAACGGTACTGGTAACTCCGTTCGGGCCTAGATCTTATTAGCAACGTCTAAAGAATTGTACTTGGCCTATACAGGTAATACAATCCTTATGGCGCTGTCAGAGGGGACCGCGTGAAGGTTAAGATGTGCCCGATTCAGTCTGGAGTGGCTTCGAGATTCACCATTTGGATCTTATAGCTGTCCATGCATACTAACCATATAAGCACTACTAACATACATACCTGATTTCCGTTTTATGTCAACCTATCCATACACCAACTAAGGCATCCATACGCCCAGGGGCAAGGCTATGTCTGTCTTTCTCCTCTCACATCTATGTTTGAGATTTTATTATTCTGACTTACATGAGTACATAACTTCGATTGCATCGTGGGCCATCTGCCTAGCATCTACTACAGTACCCACACAGCCAAAAATCTCAATTTCAATTTCACTAAGGTAAATTTACCTCGCCTTGAGAAGTGCCAATTCGTGTCCATAGCACTCAACTAACTATACCACACTACTGTACGCACTCTCTTGGGAGATGCCAAAGCGATCTGCAAAAACTTCAAAACACCAAAATAAACCAACAAATTTCATCTATCAAGTATGCATGCTTTCCTCTTATACAGCTTTCACCTTGTTCAGCATTGCGCTTCACAGACTACTTTCCCCCCCTCATCTACGTAGACCATATAATCATACCTGATTATAGAGTCGAGGGCAATATCAAGTTTTCTTGTATGATTATAGTCTAGTTTGCCAAAAAAAAATTCCAGCCACAAGTTTTTACAGGTACTAATAGAGCACGAACAAGTCGTGATCTTATTGGTATTGTTCTAAAGTAGCTAACTAGATGCCCATAATGTTCGAAGTCCAGCATTAACTTTTCTGATAACAGATTTAATGTGGTCATCCCAAGTAAAAGCGGTATTAAATATGCCACCAATACTGTTAATGGATTCGACAAGGGGAATCATAGTATTATTCACAGTTACAGGTGAATATCATCTGTGTCTAACTTTGAGCAATATACTATAATCATTCGGTTAATTAATCAATTTATTTGATATGGGGGCTGCAAGTAAATTGATTCAAGATCTTCATTAAGACACCTATCTCGTCTTAATGAAGATCTTGAAGCAATTCCAATATCCTCAATAATCACAAAGCGTACCTTGAAGAAATAAGTCATTGAAAACCTGAACGAAACAAGGATTGATCGTCAGTAAAAACGAAGAGCAGGATACCTTTGATCTGCAACTCAGTTAGTTGGAAATCAAATTTGTTGCTGCTGCCTGAAGTGAAAATTTAAAATAATTTTGAGCTTTAAACAGAGCAGCAAACGATTCAGCCTTTGAAAATTCTAAGAAAACTAATAGCCTGTTAATAGTGACCTGTGAAATATCACTGACCAAACTTTGACTGATGTTATGTAAGAGTTCATTAAAATAGAAAAATAAGAAATTTGCTGGTACATTATTTTTGCACTATTTTAGAAATAAGTGGTAGTGTTACTCTATAAATTACGGGTTTACTTCCTTAGGAACAGGAACAATATTTGAAGATTTTTAAGTCCTAAGGAAGGTGGGGCAAGTGAAGCAAGGACTTATTATCGAGCAGTAGACTTAATGTTGCCCATTACCGTAATAGTAATTAGTTAATTAATATTAGTCTTTCCTTAGGATACTAAACTGATATTATAGTTAGAGTAACATTCTCGGCTTTATCATATTGACAATGATACTGCTCGCACGAGTTGAGAAAATTCATAATTGATTGTGTTAGTATCAGTTGCACAATAGCTCATTTTCGAAGTGACAAGTTAATTTCTTTTGATGTTATTCCGCAAGATATCTTCAGGGAGGTTAATATTTTATATAAATATGTAATTCCTTAGTTCATTTTTGGAATTATTTTTAATTTGTCGATTAGGTTCTATTTTATATTTCTATATTAGTATTATGAATAAATTACTTAAAAAAAATGAGTCCTGGACATCTTTCTAAATAATTGAATTACGCAATAAATAAATAAAATAAATTATATATAAAAATAAATATAATAAATGTAATAAAAATATCTGGCGCTAAAATTCGAAGAATACATCAGCCGATCAGACAAAGTTTAGTCACAAAGTGCAACACATCCAGCAAAGTCTTGTTCTAATATAAAATCGGCTTTATCTTTACCTGATACGGTATAAATAATATTTTCATTTCGTCTCTATTTACTGACCATGTCAGTCAACAATAATGCAAACAGTTTGGATCGTAATCGTATTTCGGCCACCAAGTATTTGCCACGTTGGGATAGACTTTCGATGTTACACGCATATAAAAAGGAGAAGAAACCTTATGAATTGCTATAATTAAACTGCGATATTTTTTAAACATAAATTGCATCCAAATATAAATTAGAATATGTGGGTAAAGTGATTTTCCGATATTCGGAGTCGTTCGGAAGTTACAGATTTGAGTAGGCCAGGTGTTTGGAGCGCGCTCTCCAGCATCGGATCGGACCCCGTCTCTTCCGCTTCGGTCTCTTAATTGAGCCCTTTTAATACAACCGCAGGTATAAATGCATAATAGAGAAGCCGTTAAATCTCTAAACTCATTTCCTCTATCCTGACTGAGCACCCAAAGTGCTCGAACTTTTTTGGTGATAATCGTATTTGAAACCACGATATCTCGAAATCTGTCGGACGAGTTCCTTTGAAATTTGACTGACTTATTTAGTACTAATGTAGGTATATTGTAGACTAGGATAATTCTGATTCATCAAACCACTTGTTTAAGAAGTCGTAAAAAATCACCAAAATTCACGAAAAAATCATCTTGTTGAAATTTGCTAAAATTTTACCTCTCAATGTTTTTTTATAATCCCACTTCACAAGGTAGTTCATACTTTACAGATTAAAATGCCATTCGTTTTTTTTTTTGTTTCCGATAAGTAGAACGGCCGTAATCTTTTTTTGAAGATGATTCGCTAAGTTGCCGTGTAGGTACTTCAGCAATTATCGACTATTTCGGGCGGAAAGAATTGCACAGTATGCTCAAAGTATGAATAAAAATGTGGTGAAAGTTTTACAGTTGTATATTTATTTAGTTTGCCAAAAAAAATCCAAAAAAAAAAAAAACGAAAAAAGACCCTTCACACGGGATTACCTCCTTAAAAGAAAATATTAGTTTGTAAAACTTGGTGATTGGGCACTTTTATATCCAAGATAAAATCATAAGTAAAGTTTATCATTCCGTTTGCAACGCATAGAAATAATTATGGTATAGGAAAATAGATTGGACATTATGCAAAAGTATTTTGAATTTTGCATGTCCTTCTGTCTATCCAACAACAACTACATTATTTGTAAACTAATGAGCCTCTTGATACGATCAAGGAGTGGACAAATTGAATATTCAAAGGAAAACTATTCCATAGGCGCGAGATCTGGACAAGATAGAAACTTTCCATAATCGTCTTATAGAAATGAGGAATTATTATGTTCCTATTTCAGATGTTGAGAAACTGAAACTGACATACTTTGGTTTGCCTGACTTTAAAAGTTTAAAGGAGAATATCAATGCCCTACGATGGCCGAAGGTAAGAAGGCAGAGGACAACCAAGCAATCTTGTTCGAAAAGAGGAAACATGATCAAACTTCAGAAGTTCAAATACAAGTCGAATGCCATTACTAAAGGTAACCTCTACTTTCCGGGCACAAAAAGAACCAAGCTTAGGGTAAATGGTACTACAATATGTAAAGAAAGGCATGAGTAGTGTCTTTATAAGCTTAATGTCAGTGGACACCGAAGTCTCACAACTGTGAAAGCGTCTAAATCCTGATTGCCAACGTATAAGCATCTCCAAAACCTTAGAAAAGAAACATACAATGCTTATGGGGAAAATCAGGCAACTTTTTCATAGCTTAATAGGTTACTATACGAAATCTCGATTTTTGCTATAAATTTGGACTTGGTATTAGAATATATTGAAGACTAATAATCCATTTTTACCATCAGCATAAACATAAGCCAAACGTAGTCCTTTTGATTTTGATTATAGTAGCACAAAAATGTGACTGGCGAGCATAGTGCTACTGCCCACTAGCGGGTTAAACTAAAACTGCAGCTATGACTAAGTGATATGTATATCGGGTGTAAAGCATACCTGTTTGTAAGTTTAATATGTAGTTACAATATAAATTGTTTACATATACAACACTAACTAAATTACTACTCAAGTTGTAATGACAACCCCTCTAACAACCCCCCATTATCAACTTAAACGTATTGCGTCAAAGAGTTGGGGGTCATTTTTCTCATTTCAACATTTTTTAAAGATAAACAAAGGTAAAGTTTCGTAGTGTAATTATTTTTTACTTTCTTGACATGAAGTAGAAACATAATTTTTTCAGAATACTTTGATAAAATGTCCAAAAACACCTGCAACAGTTTTTATTCAAAAATAAAAAGGAAAACATACTATAATACCAGCCTGTGATACAAAGACGAATTTCACAAACGAGCTTTTTCCTCTTCTATTTAGTGATAAAGCACGCGTAATTAACTATGCGAAATGTCAACACAGTTGGAAAAAATGAAAAATGAATTTAAAATCTCCCAATCATCTATGAATAAAGTTCGTTTTGAGGAAACAAAGTTAATATTATTAACACAAATAGAAACAAATCCATTTAGTTGGATAATCTCAAATCGGTGTACCACCTAACCTGAAATTAACAAAGAAATTAATTAAATTTCTCACAACACCGACCACGAGAACTGATGGATCTAAAAATATATGGCGAACAGTTGGCCCCTTTAGCAGCAGCAGCAGCAACAGCAACAAGTTGCTGCTCGTAGGATGATGTGGGGATCCGGGTGCATGCAAGCGATTGAATACGAACGCAGGCGCAATGTTTATTCTAAAAAGTGTCCAGATGGGAACACCTTATTTCCTGCCAGAGATAAAAGTAACGAAATTTTCAAAATAATTTTAAAGTCCTTCCATGTGATAACGACCTGGTTACCAATGACAACTATTTAATTGCACTTCACTACTATTCATTTTGATCTGTCTTCCTGGAGGCTTTCGAACAAAGGCCTCATAGAACTTGAATAAGCAGATTTATTGTCCCCGCCTTGCATATTCCTAGTAGTGGTTGGTAGTATATTTTTGTGCTGTGCAAGGTATGAGTTTGCAATGTCCTCAGCATTGGAGAGTTGAAGGAATCGAAGTGGAAGTGATGACTAACGTTGATGAAGGAAGACTTTTGTAGAGTGTGTATAGTAGTGACATCATAGACTGTTGTCCATAGATGCTCTCTGTGATTTTGATTAGTAGTGTTTTAAACGTAGAAGAAGGCAGTTGTTCGCTTGCTTTTAATTTGTTTAAATTTTATTTGCGACATAGGCCTTTCTTGATTTTTGTTTTTATGGAAAGTTTTTTTAAACTATTTTGAAAGTGTATAGCAATCCGAGCCTTATCTATAGTGTCGGTTTGAGTTTCTTTCTTATATATGATTTTGTTAGTGCATTTATAACGATAATATAATAATTGTGTGAAGATGCAGCGTCGAATGTCAATAACGATAAGAGAGTACAAATTTTTCAGAAGTTTCTCTCAAAAATTTGAAAATTGGCCAAAGCGAAAGGCTGAGGCCATTTGGAGGAAAATGAGAGAGAGAAAAATTGCTGGTAGGTTTTTTTTTTGTTTATGTTTATAAGAATTCATTGCAGATACATTTATGTATATAACGGCTTAATACTTTCCATATTCTATTTACTGTTTGCTCCACTTAAATTATGGATCAAACAATTCTCAAATGTTTCAATTAAAACAAAACCTGTGAAGGGAAACATTTGTTCCTCCAAGTTTAATGCATTGAGAAAAAACAATAAAATTTTTCTCACCTTGCACCACAGATATACGATTATATTTGGCCGCTTCGGTACACATCTTATTTGACACGTTTGTTTTAGAAAATAAATTTTTCTGTCCATGACACGAAGGATTTTATTTATTCAAGCAGAAATTCTTAAAGATTTCGAATGTATGACTTTATTCATAACAGAGTCCATTTGGTTACGCTGATGATTTTTTATATTCACCCATTTAATAAGAATTCGAAATTTTTGAAAAATACCCCGCCGTTAAGTATTTGTAAGATTTTTCTAATCTAAGGAATTTTATTTTTTAATTGAAAATTTATTCCGAATTAGTTATTTATTCCGAATTAGTTGTTTATGATATATGTTCGTTGAAATTTTCTATTAATAACCTTTGTTCAACAATATTGTTTTTAAGTTTCTTTTTAACAGTTTATAGGTGTGATTAAATGTTCTCCCATATTTGAATGAATTTTTATATGAATATGTAGAGATAGTCCTCTATATTATGATATGTATGTTATAATTACCAGAACTGTATAAATTGGATAACGATTAAGATTTCGATTAAATGGAAATTAAGAAATTTCGATTACGATTATGTTTACCTAGGTATCGTACTTCAAATTTTTCAATTACAATTACTGGTAATCGTTATCAATCATTCCCGCAAAAGAAATAAATTACCTCCGATTCCTTAAAATGATATAAAAAGTAAACAATGATTACCTCACGATTACTTCCTGATTATTTCTCGATAATCAAAAAGTAACCGTGTAGCAACCATAAATTACTTCTGAAGAATGGTGCAATCTAAGAGCCATTACCCAAATACGCGAGGAAAATCGAATTTTTTGTATGGCAACACTATGAAGTAGTTGCTCGATTTTGTTTGTCTATTTTCGATATTTTTGATTTAAATATATTTATATTACATACGTAATACATGTTATAGTAAGTACATGCTCGAAATTATTGTCTCCTTTTTCAATACAAACTTCAGAGGATTCGCATACTCTATGATTCTACATCGCCTTGTAAATTTGAGATTGTTGAGATATTTGGAATGGTTTTTAAAATTTTTTTCTTTAAATGTTTACATTTCAATTTACTCTGTATATTAACGATGTCTGTTGAAGTTCAGTATGTCAGCTGCACATAGTTAGCTGACGTCATATGTATCTATGTATATCCAAGTACACCTTAGTTGACCAATTCACTTTACTATGAATTATCTTAAATATATTTAAAGAGACAATATTGTTAACTACTCTATAACGAATATTCTCGCATATAATGCTTCTAATTCGTTTCTAAGTGTCAAGGTCATGATGTTCCAAAGGTTTGTTTTTAAATAGTGTACATATATTATGCTGTCCTATGAATATAATCTTATTGATGGTGGTGGGTCAATACGCAAGGTTAATCTGGAAATATAATCATGCTAGTCCTTATCGTCATTAGCTATTGGATTTCGAAAAGAAATTAATGGTATAATGATCTAATTTTTATTCAACAAATAATTTATGTTCAAGTCTTTTGAATTTGAACGCGTATATTCAATTGAATTGTCAAAGCGACGCGACGCCTGGCCGCGTTAATTGAGTTTTCATCATAAGACTGGCGATTTTCTCGTTTCCACACAAAACCGATCACAACATAGCTCACCCATATTTTGTTGTCTCCCCTACCGCGCCCTACCAACCGTTATAGGGGCTTGAAATTTCAAGATTTTACGATAAACTTTATTTTCATAAAAATCTTATCTCGAGAACGGAGCAGCCTTAGGGCATGTCCGGATCCAAGCCTTCGTCTTGTTATTACAGCTAGTGACGTAACATCGAGACAAGCTCTATCCGAATCCATATCTATGCCACCGAGCTTTGCTAGTTTGTATAACAGTTTTGACATTTGGTTAGCTTGATCACCGAGTCAAGGTTGACTTATTTAAATAGACAACATATTTTGAGGTTATGTTTGTTTGCTGTCTGTGAAATCAAGCTGATCAAACGAATGAATTCGGACAGGTTAGCTTCGTCTTCGTCTAACTATTATAATAGCTGAGCTTCTTGTGTTACGTCACTAGCTGTAATAACAAGACGAAGACGAAGACGAAGACTTGAATCCGGACACGCCCTTAAGAGGAGTCAATACCAAGATTTGCAAGTTTCATACATTTTTCAAAGCGAATTTCTGACAAACTATTTGTAACTGAATAACGATTTATATCTTAAATTAAAGGTAATGAAGAAGTCTAGTAAATAACGTCGGTAAGAATTAAAAAAAAATGTATTGGAATGAAGATATTAGCTCGGAGATTCGGTATTCTTATTTCTTTAAATTGTGACTGTTTTAGAAAGATAAGAGATCTAGCAAATAACGTCCAGTTTTTTTATTTTAAGTGGCGCTTTTTATAATTATTTGACTCTAACAGTACTTGTTTTTTCTCCTGACATTTCACCGATGAGAAATTGCAATATTTATTTGAAAATTGTTTAAATAGAAAGCAAAATAGCATATTTAACAATTATGGGCAAAAAAAAAATTTAGGAGAGTTAATTCCCGTTAAAAATTTTCAATTTATGTCAATTGCAAATTTTCATTTTTCGTCTTAAATTGTATGGTTTTGCCGGGTATTGGGTTTCTGCCTTTTGCGGTAGATGTCTCTAATGTGCTCCGTGGTCTAGGTCTAGGCTAATTTTATATGAATTTTCTCACTTTCAGGACACAAACCTATGTATAGTAAATTCTATTACTTACAGGTTCGCTGGTATCTAAATTTAAACTTTTGCTGGGTACTGACTCCTCTTAAGTCCAAAACACAATGTGAGCGGCATGAAAAATAAGCCGATAAAAACGCTGTCATGCGAGTTCTAATAGCACGGCGGTGTATGGTGTAAAATACAATGCTGATGACACCGTTCGACATTGGCGTGGAGCGTCTAGTAAAATTAAGATTTTGGGTTGCGTTCATATGTATTGCTTAATGTTTATTGTATTCATATATTTGACTTGATAGATAAAAATATTAGGCAATAACCAATACCGTTGAAAATATCAAAGTTTGTTATATAAAAAATGGCAGAAAAGTTAATTGAGGTGGCAAAATGCCACCGTATTTTATACGAAAAAAACGCAACCGCATAGAAACCCAAACCCGACTGAGTTTTATATAACCCTTCTCCTATGTTGGTTCTGTTTTTAAACTCTTCATTATCCAAAAACGCCATACATGCTGCTTTAATAATCTCTTCTAATTTGTTCGTTAAAATTTTTTCTATTTTTAAATTAGAGCACAAATAACAGAATAAATTTCATTAAGAATTGAAAGCTCTTGTCGCGCTCGTGTCGCTCCCATTGTACTTTCTCGGACGTTTTGACGGGTTTTTTAATGACGTGATTTCCGGGGTCGCTCACATTGTGTGTTTCTTTAAAAAAAAAATAGTATTATTTAATATGGAGGACTTCTAGCACATTTTTTTCTACTTTTATTTTGAAGTTATATGCCTTATCTATCTATGTTCAAAAAATTGTGCTGGTGTGCGTTTTCGCTTTCGATATATGAATTTTTAAATTCACTTTATTTTCATCTTTGTGTTGTGGAAATTTTATAGATTTATATGCGTAGTTTATCTTAAGTTTTGTTACCAACCTGTAAGTTGTATATGCTTTCCTACCTCTTGCAGAAACTACATTTGTGTACATTGTTTTAACACATGTTATTTTGGGCTTGGATTTTTTCGATTTAAGGATCAGAAAAGAATGCATTTCCCTAAATTTCTCCCTTGAAGATTAAAGTAGTTATAAATGGAACTTGGTAATCTCAGCGACAGACCTAGTTTTAATTCTTGCAGATTTATATGTACCTAGTGCTAGCCTGTAGTCCGACATATGGGAATTTACTTTTGCGTGTACATTTTTATATTGAGTAATCAAACAATTCAGTAATTCGAAGATTACATGTTTTACCCAAACGAATAATATCAATGCAACCTGTGAAATAAATAGGTAAAGCGATCGAAGTAGGTAATTTATTCGTAACAATGTAAAGGAAATTATTTTTAAAATCGACTAGTCCGAACAATTATCGTGAAGCTATCGTTTATCTAATTTTCTAAAAGAAAAACGAAAGATCTACGCATGTGTTTAAATAACGTGTAGTGATAAAAATAGTGTTGTATGGAAAAAGGGAACAATGAAGTGGAAGTGTAGTATACAAAAATAGCAGTGATACATTTCGGATTGTTAATGCCAATTTAGTTAATCGCGGGAATTTTCTGAATATGGTATTGGGGGTAGGTAAAAAAGTGTGTTGTATTTACTACCTTAAAAAAAAAAATTGATGTTGCTATTCAAACAGCAAATTTTTCAGGAAGTCGCAGGACCATCCAACCGTCAAGAGGGAGCTTTGAGCTTCCTTGGTCTTGCAGGTGATTGGCTTTGCTTATCAAACCCAAAACACGTTTGCCGGAAATTCGATGAATTTATTCTGTCTGACTTAGAATAGAGCCTTAATTCCAGTGGCAGTTTGCCAGTGGCTAGAAAGACACTTAAGAAAGGAAGTGACGCTACATCAAAAAGTAATGCAATAAAATAAATTCGAGAATATTCGAAGTTCCATAGAATGTAACTGAAGAAGTTGAAGCAGCCAAGGCGCTGAAGAAATTATTTGGCATTTGAAAGAAAAGTTCTCAAATTTTATACATTAGATTACAAGCTAGGCTATAAGCCTTAGCTTCAAAGTAGAAATTCAAAAATAGACTGTTAGAGGCGCTCAGAAGAAAAAAAAATAGTACATTTAGTACGGGTCTTCTCTTCGTTTTGCAACCGTGTAAGTGCTGTGGGAAGGACAAGCATGATGGGGCAGTTTGTAGATGTCTATGATACTACAGGCTGCTCTCGCGGGGCTTTATAACGGTATCGTGTATCTTTTAGATCCTTTTCAAAATTCTTATGTCCGTTTTTAGTTCCTTTTGAGAATTTTGTGTCATTTGTTTTAAATTTGTGGGTCAATAGACAATTGGTTGCTTTAATTGTTTTTAATTGTCTCTATTGACTGTTTATAGCTTTTAGTTTAGCTAGTGTCTTTCTTTACGATTTTTGAGCCTTTTGCGATTTATTTTAAATCATGTTTATATTCAATTAATAAAAGAGTTTATATATTGTACATAACAAAAATTATTATGTTATTCACCGCTAAGAAATGATTTTTATGTTTGATTTTTATTTGAAATAACCAGTACTTGTATAAAATAAAAAATTTCTGGTGATATGAATGATAGTATGATAAGTGAGCATGCAAATAAAAATGTATATTTTTATAAGTTACACGCTATAACTACTTGGTGAACAATTGTGTATGACCTGAACTGAAATGAATTAGGTACACATTAACAATGCACGATTGACCAGTACTATGTACATTAGTGTGGCTCAAAAATATATGAATTTGTAAAGTAAATTTCAGTGAAATTCATTAATGTTTAGAGGTCGGTCAAATCGAAAATAATGTTTTTCTTTTGGCAATTTTTTCAGGAAAACTGTTTCAACATTTTCTATTATAACTTTTCAATTTGACAATATTTTTTCTTGATTCTTTTTTTTTTTTTAATTTAAGAGAACTTAGTTATGAGTATATTGCAGTGAAAGTCATTTTAGAAAATTAAATTCTTCTATTTTTGTTAATTTTTCAAAACGAGAATTCGGACCGGGAACTTCAATTTTTTGACTTTGCGTCAATTTTTTTGTAACGAAAAGTGGAACGCACGTAATACTCTTTCTACTATAATGTAATCTATAATCGATTATCTTTCTAGCGACTATAACGTAAAATGGTCATGTAGTGTATTAACTGTTCTCAAAATGCGATTTTCGAATCATTTTTGCAAATTATAAAAACGTGCCGACCCATAAAAGTAACGACTTTGTACCAATGACCACTTCTTTTGCAATTATTGGATAGGACACCCACGCATAATTTTAAAAGTTGTTTTGATTTTTGCATGTCCGAATGTTCATTTATTTGTCTGTCTGTCTGTCGCACGATAACTCGAGAACGCGTTCACTTAGAGTCCTGAAATTTTGCACACGCAAAGCAAATTTAATTTCGAACATGGGACAAATCGGGAAAATGGTTACCATACAAAAATTTCGTTTTTAACGGTATATTTGGGCACTGCCCAAGAGCACGCTGACGTAGATAGCTGAAATTTAGTATATGTATTTTCTCAATAATAGTAAATAAAATTTCAAAAATGAACTAAATCGGGCAGCTCCTTCTTGGTGTTCCCATACAGAACATTTGCTTTTCACTTTGCTTAAGTTTTATGTTCATCTAGGATATAATATTATTGGTCTTGAGACAAATTGTAACTTGTTCTCTTGTTTTTTTTTTTGTATAAATCATTTTGTTACAGTGAAAAAGTCTATACTTTTATCGACCGGCACATATTGTTTGTACTAATTTGTAAAAATGCTTCACCTTCGAAAATCGCATTTTGATAACAGTTCATTCACTACATGACCCCCTTAAATTATAGTTGTTAGAAAGATAATCGATTGCATTATAGTAGAAAAATTACAACCGCGTGCTACTTTCCGTTACGAAAAAATTTATGCGAAGTTAAAAAATTGGATATCCGGGTCCGAATTTTCGTTTTGAAAAATTTATAAAAAATAGAAGATCTTAATTTTCTAAAATGACTTTTACTGCAATGAGCTTAGTTCCCTTAAATTTGAAAAAAGAATCAAGAAAAAATATTATCAAATTATAAAGTTATGACAGAAAATGTTGAAACAGTTGAGCGACTTCTAAACATTATTAAATTTCTCTAAAACTTTGTATAGAAGCTTAAAATTTCATTAGCTAACAAATTCTGAATGAGCATTTAAATTTTTTAAACAGTTTTCTTTTTTGGGCCGGCCTAGTACACATACAGTACCTAGATATATTCCTTTGCTATTATTATATGCCAAAATAAGTCCTCTCATTTAATAGGTACAAATACAAAGTAGTCGCACTTTTGATTAATTAGAGAATCACAAAAACCCAAAAATAAATTTTTTTCAACTAATAAACTGGTAATCAAATCAATTTTGCTGTTCATGTTCAGTAATTTTATGAAGATCGTTTTGTCCATAGAAATTTATTAATTCTATTGAAATATTCCCCAATTTGCTGCTTCTGCTATACTCAATATATAATTCTACATATGGTATTTAGCGTTTCGATGTTCAACAAGTGTTGCATTTTCACTTTAATAAAATTAACTTTTGCAAATGAATAAATAAAGCTAGAATTGGTCTAAGACCAATTCTTATGATACCGTACACCTCTATGAAATGGGATAATCGAAATCCTCCACATGAATAAATATATCCTGAACTCTAAAAACGAATGAAAAACAAACTCATCACATGTCAATCAACCACATCATTTCACAATCCAATTGGAACAATTTCTGTTTAGTTTTAATACGGAATTAGAAATTTATCTATTCTTCAGTAAATCATATTTATAGGACCAAGGCTACTGCAAAGCATTTCCATTCACTTTCGTAATCTGCATGTAAAATTTGCATCGAAACGTAACAAACTTAATTGTGTTTTAATTACATTCTAGGTCACCAACTTTCAAACATTTTTTTGTTTCTGGAGGCATAATTTCTCATCAGTAGATCCCTAATTGTAATCATAAAAATGAATATTTCAACTTATTTCAATTTGAAAGGTAATTACAAGATCTCAGAAGAAGCGTTATGCTGTACCATAACCAAAGTAAAATGTATATTTCCTTTTACATGACTGGAGGGCTGAAAAAGGTCAACCAAATTTGTTTTGTCATCTTTGATATACAAACAGATTATAAATCAATATTCCTTGTAGACCGTAATTTAATTTTATTCTTCTCAAATTTAATTTACTGTATCTTTTTTTTTTTGGTGGAATGCTTTAACTCAACGAATTGTAATATTCCGTTTGAGAAACGCAAATGAAATTCCTTTGCGGCGAATAAAATATTTCACTATGAGAATGTGTCATTCCATAGGAAATCGATTGGATTTCTACCACCACCAATTTTATTCTTCTTTTGTTGAAAGTTAAGTAATTATGAGATAAGAATTTTATAATTTTTTTTTGCCCTGCGAGTCACCATGCAACTTTAAAGTCCTTAAAATTTCCGAATTTTTGACCTGCTGAGTTATATTCAAGAAATCATAACTATGGTTTTAATTACCTCAGAGCAGGGGTTGGCAACCTTTCTGGAGTTATGAGCCATTTTTTTCCCGATGTGATAAATAATTTTTTAAAGAGCCAAATATAAGTATATATATCGGTACGATGTATTACAAAAATTACTATAACCTTTATCTGCTGTGAAACATGTATTTATTGTGAAATCAAAACATTCTATTTTGCACCCGTCAACGTATTTAAGAAAATTGAAAAACTTTTTTTATAACTTAATTTCAGGAGGTTATACACATATAGCTTTGCATAAAATACAAATTAAATGTATTAAATAATATGAACGCAAATATGTAATATTAGTGAGATTTTTGGGATTGCGTACAGATAGAAAGTTTTTGCAAATTTTATGAATATTCAGAAGATTTTAATTTCATGCAACTTTTTAGGCTTTCGACATTTTTAAGCGAAGTTCTTAATTTATTTTTAATAATTGTCATATTTGAAAATAATTGTTCGCAGTAGTAAGTAGATCCGAAAATTGGCAAGATGCGAAATGCATGTTTTTGTGGCGACGCGTCTTTACCAGGTCGCACATTTCCGAACGCTTGATTAACTACTTTGAAATCTAGTCAAAAATTGATTCCAAAATTTTACACCCAGAACACTTTGTTGAACGCAAAAAAGGTCTCAGCTAGGTAGGTAGGCTCTTGCTGTGATTTGTATAAAACAAAAATTATCTTTAAGTCTTGTAATTGTTCATGTCAACCGAGTAGGACACCTAAGAAAGAAATATTAAAATATTAAGTCCGATTAATAAAGAATCTGCGTATAGCAAATTGGATGAGACTCTTTCCTTTACGCCATATTAAATTAAAGACTTTTGTTACAGAGAACGAAGTCTAGATCCATCAGTTGTTATTCCAACTTCGGCACAGAAGTTGAATGAGTGCGCAGTATACAGAAGATCCACAATCAGAACATCAAGACAAACGTCTCGTTCTAATGTCCTCTCATATCTACTGGACCAGGTTAACCGTAGTGACAATCACATTGAAGTTCAAGAACAACACGGAAGCAACCAGACCTCGTCGTCTAAAGCAGTTCAGCCAACAGTTACCTATAGGTACCGTCGCTGTTGAGCGTTGCTTTTCTAGTTATTTTTTTCAGGTCGATTGTCATAGGGCTAGTCCCAGCTCCTTCTAAATGAGTTCAGCACTGTGACTGGCAATACCATTTGTTGCTTAGCGAAGACAGCGCAGAAGGCCGTAAGCTGCAGTTATAATCGACCACGTTCAAGACCCTGTGGCCAAATTGTCATTGGGACAGTTTGTCCAACGTCGAGGGTCGACACTACTGATAATCCACGGAGCAGTTGCTGACACCACAGCCACGAAGTCCTGTAAATATAATTTCCCGGCGTTCCTCAATATACACTGTTTCTCTTCACCCTATGAGACCTGCATATTGAGAAGAACGCATGTTGGTCTTCATCGCGAGTCAGCATTGGTGCACACCACCTAAATTGACCGCATTTCAAGAAGAAGGAATACTCCGACACACCAAGTATTCCATTCAAGACAACATTAGTGCAGATCAGTTAAATGGGTTGGCTATTAAGAAGAATGAATACACTGACGCTTAAAGTATCCACTTCAAGCCAGCAATAACACATCTCACTAAATTTTCACTTGATCATAAAGTGAGGAAAGACACTTCCATGTTCAAATATAATGTCTTCCTCCTTCCTACATTTTTAAAGTTCCGTCCACTGATGTCTGACAGCCAATTTTCATTTCTCTCTAATTAAATTTTCTAGTTACAATGGCGGTGACAAAAAAATAGCTGTTAATATTACAACCTGAATACGACGATTAAGAAGATGGAACTGGGCTCTATTATGGAATCCGTTCGAGTCGAAGCAAAAAGAACTTAAAAAATTGCCTTGAATACAAATTTTTTTTAGAAGTTACCTAAGATTCTCGCGAATTCGTTTTAGTCCTCTTTGATTTCAGTTCATTTTTTCGCACAAAATTGTTAAAATAATTCGATTGGATTCTTTTATCGGATCATTTGAATGAGAAAATTAATAGAAGTTAAAGGTAACTGAAATTAATTTGTTTCAAATTAAGGAATTTTATTAGGAAATTTCAACTTAAAAGGCGCTTTTTTAAGGTCTTTTCGATTCGAACAAATTGGAAGTGGTAGTAAACAAATATTTCGCTGAAATTTCCCGCATTGCATGATGGATTTTTTCAGAAAATTTGTAAGGTTTACTACTAAAAGGTGCTGATTTCCAAAGCTCACGAATGTTTTTCCAGTGTCCTGGCAACGCTTTTGTTTCTATTCACTTTGGTTTTGAGTTTGGAGAGTAAGGTTAGCTAAACTGAGTTTACAAGCATGCGATCTGCCGCGCATTTTGATGTGTGAACAGGATTATTATATTTGTTTGGCAATTGCAATATTACAGTTCATTTTTCAATATTAACTATTAAAATATTCAAGAGCCACAAGTATGATTCTACTGAGCCGCAGGTTGCCGACCCCTGCCACAGAGGCATTATCTATATCTCACATTAAAGAGAAAAGTACATTTTTTCAGCAAATTCCTTTTATAAGATAAAAAAATCGGGTAGTAAAAATATTCTATATCCTTGAATATTTCAAAATGCGTCATTTTAATTTTTCTTATGTTGTTAAATGTTAATAATCACAATGTTGTTAGTAAATTCGTAAATTATCACATTGGGATCGCAATCTGCGTTGGCATAAATACTTCTAGAACTAGTTTGTTTTTTGTTTTTATAAACATATAAGATATTTCGTAAATAAGTAGGATGGATTATGGTATGTCAATGGATTCCTCGAAATATTGTGATCAGTCTTTTGTTCTAGACCCTCAATTTCGCTTACGTTTGAAATTTTTTCGTTTTTAAAAGATTGTGTACTCACTTACATAAATGCTTATAAAAATATTGGAGGATCAAACTTGAGCACTTGGTCCAAAGCGGAAATTTTGTATTTTTTTAATGTTATCCAACATGTTACTATTTATGTTCAAATGCTTCACTTATTGGGCCTTAAGGCTGAATGACAGAAAATAAATCCCTCGACTCCGAGCTTCCAAAATTTAACTATGTAGTATAGCGTGAATTCGCACAAGTAGTACTTCATTGTTTCTTTAAAAATTTATTTACATTCCAGTGCGAAATCTGGGCAGGCCTTCCCCGTGAAGGCTCCTGGAAGCAGTAAAACTCAGTGCAAAAATATGACAAAGCTGAACAATTTCTGATTCCGAAAGAAGCTTGTTGGAAGGTGCAACGAATCAACGAGTGTTTTCTTTTGCATTCTTAGCATTACTATTTCCAGTAAAATTGGACAGATCACATCTTCTCTGTTGCCAAAGAAGCATCAAAAGGACTTGGATTTCTGCATAGGTGTAAGATATATTTCAGCCCACCGAATCTAGCACTCTTCTACAAGTCCTATATCAGACCTAGAATGGAATACAATTCCCAGATCTGGACCGGGGCTGGTAGAACACCCTTTTCCTTCATTGGATATTGTTTGAAACAGAGCATTCAAGCTCATTGGGCATGTGGTAAAAGCTTGTCATATTGACTGACTCGAGCACCGCCTAATCTTGGATACCTTTTGTTTCTTTATCGCTACATGCAGGGTCAATGTTCTGATGAAATATTTAGTTTGATATCTTGTAAAATGATTCCTGCACGCAATACTCAGGCTGCAAACCGCGCACATTCTTTGACATTTGAAATTACTTTCGGCATTTCAATCAAATTCCGTGATGCTTTTTATCCCGAACTCTGCGATTATAGAATAGTCTACCATTTTCTGTTTTTCCTCCTGCATACAATATACGAAGGTTTAAAAGTGACATACGTCGGCTCCTCCACCACTCCCCACATGATCTCTAAATCTTTTCCCTTCCTCCTTCCTGTCATGCTGTGCTTCGCACCATAGGGTTCCGCTCAGCTTGGCTTAATATATAGGTTTTCCAATAAGAGGTGTTATTTTGATATTCAAAGAAAAATGCCATTTTTTGAGATAAATGATCGGATCTTTATTTCATCATAAAGAGGAAGGTATGCCGTTAATAATGGAAAATAACATCAGCCAAATGACTACCACGACCACGCCTACAGGACCATATCCTTTTCATGAAATTTTCCATAACCAAATCTCAAAGTGGCTGCCCTATGTCCTCGATAGCCTCACGAATTCCATCTTTGAGGTCTTGAATCGACGCTGGGCTGTTGGCGTAGACCTTCTCTTTTAGGTGGCCCCAAAGGAAGAAGTCGCAAGGTGTTAAGTCACAAGATCTCGGTGGCCAATTGTGATCACCTCTTCGAGAGATAACACGGTCCGAAAACTTTTTCCGTAAAAGATCAATGGTTTCGTTGCTTGTATGGCAAGCAGCGCCGTCTTGTTGAAAGTAAACGTTGTCCAGATCAATACCATCCAATTCCGGCCATAAAAATCATTAATCATCTGTCGATAGCGCAATCCATTCACCGTAACTGTTGCTCCAGCCTCATTTTCGAAAAAGTAAGTTCCAATGACCCCGCGGGACCATAAACCGCACCAAACAGTCACACGTTGAGGATAGAGAGGCTTTTCAACAATAACTCTTGGGTTTTCCGAGCCCCAGATGTGACAATTTTGCTTGTTGACGAAGCCATCGAGGTGGAAATGGGCCTCATCACTCAAGATGAGTTTTCGATGGAATTCCGGATGAACTTTATAAGCCTTAAGACCCAAATCTTTATGCAAAATACGGTGTAATGACGTTTGTGGAATGCCTAATTCCAAAGAACGACGAGGAATGGACAAACCTGGGTTTTCTTCAACACTTTCGGCTACAGCAGCAATATTCTCGGCTGTTCTTGAGCGACGTGCACGGGTTTTATTCTTCACATCACTAACTTGTCCCGACAGCTCGATATTTTCTACCAATTTCTGTATTGCGGTCCGACAAGGTGCTTCACGACGACCCAAAAATGTTCGAGTTTTACGAACCGTCTCTGCCACATTTTCTTCATTTTTATAGTAAATTTTAATAATTTCAATGCGTTGTTGAATCGTGTATCGTTCCAGTTTTATTAATGGCGTAGTTTTTGCTTGTCAAATGTCAAAAAATGACAACTCCAAAAGTGACATCTACCGAAATAGCGGGCTAATTAAAATAACACCTCTTATTGGAAAACCCTTTATTAAAAAAGCTCGTTCTTGTTTCGTTTGTGAAGCCAAGTTCATGTAATTATTTTTTCGCTTGCACAAAGTAAATTTAATTATGAATTGTTGTGATTTTTACTAAAGTGCATTATACAAGAAATAAATATGCAAAATAAAACTTCTTTTAAATATGCGTGGGTGTCTAATTTTACTTCAATTTTCGTTCCAAGGAAGCTAGGAGGAAACACTCGAAAAGCTTGAATTTTTCCTCCCAAAGACATGCCTATACAAATATCCTATAAAGTGTCCAAGGAAGAGGCATGCATCCTCGTTCCTTCTGAGGAAATTAGAGGCAAGCACACGAAAAAGCTTGAGTTGCTTCCTCCATAAGAATGTACGAATGTCATATGAAGTATTCAATATAGAGCATGCATCGTATCATACCTGTTACCTGTTACCACTTATATTTTCTTAGAAACTTATTCGAACATTTTTCTTTAGAATTTGTATGCACTCTTGGTATGGTGGCTGACAGAGTATGATTAGTTTTGATATGAGTACCTTTATCTTGTCTGGACCGGGACCGGTACCAATATTTTATGAGCATAGGAAAGAATAAATTTACTTGAATTTTTTTCTTTGGAAAATTGATGCGCTATTGGTGGGCGGGTCGACAACAAGCCAAAAATATTGACGTATTTATTTTTTAAGAAAAAATTTCAAATAATTTTCTCTGAGCTTATATTCTAAATAAATATCTTTCGTCTCTTTTTATGTAAAACATAAACGTTCTTTTTTCTCTCATCGCATTCCCAATCCATTCCAACCACAAAGATGCACAAACCGCTTTGACGCGCCGGAAATACATATTATGTACGTAAGTGTAGGATAGATAATTTTTAGAGCCACATAAGAAAATTATATTTGAAATTTTGTACTGGATCCTGTCACCGCCTCGGAAAGATTTGTGAATTAAAATGAATAAAAACCAATTTTATCATTGACTTTTGATCAAGAAAGAAGTTGACAAATTGATTCTTATAAAATAAACTACTTTCGGTATTTATCCGATTTTTGGGTTCCGGATTAAAGTTTATTCTCGTGTTAAAATAAACGTGTAGCAATACATTTTATTCAAGTTATACGGTCTCAATTTTAATGTTATAAAAGTAATTATAATATGAAAAATATTAGGAGTAACAAATATGGAAAAATAGCTCCGGTACCATTTACAAATATGTTTGGAAAACCCATGTACGAAAAATAATAAAAATTGGTGTGCACATGAAAAGATTTTAGAATCGGGAGGAAATCAACACGGTTTTGATTACAAAAAAAAAAACAAAAAAAACGCAACATATTTTTCAAAAATCTAATCTTGAACTGAAGAGTTTCTAACATTTTCCGAAGGTTTCAAGTCAATATTATAAAAAATGTAAAAAATAAAAGTAGGGAGCAAATTTTTACAAATTTAAGTAAAAGTAATACACATTAACAGTCCTTTAAAGTAGAAAATAAATGTCTGCTTCGGTTCAAAATTTATTAAAATTTTTGCAAAAAGTGAAAAAGTTTAATTTCCGACAGCAGAATATACGAGTATGTACATACATGTGGGGGCCACGTAGAGCAGTTGTTGTGCACTGATATTTAACTTTTTCACTTTTCGTATAGCAAATGTGTTTAATATTTAACTATGCAATTTACTTACTTGGACTTTACATTTTTTTTAAACATGATTCTATGTATAACAACTGACGAATTAAAATCTCGACCGTGTTGATGAGGACATCAACTTTTTTCCATGTTTTATAGACCGAAACAGATAATGTCATACTTTCGTCTTCTGCCTGAATGGGGGAAAAGAACTTTACTATGCACTTTTGTAGTGCGACTGGAGACAACGAGCTAAATACAAAAATCGAGAGAACGTAGGATACTCCAACGATAAAATCTTCTTGGATAACTTCAAGATTCTTTCAAATAACGGTATACATACTAACAAGGTATGACTATCCGGCACCATAGATTCGCCATTTTCTCTGTTAAAATAAATATAAAGGTTAATATTTATGTAAATTTATTCTACTGGATCCATTTAAAATCTTACAATAAATACCAATTTACTTTCTAAACATAAAGATAAATTGAAGGAAGATTATTAGAATTTTATTCCACATTTTAATTTGCCACTAACCACACTTTTTACACTTCGATATGATACATTGCAAATTTGCCTTCTATTTGAGAAAATTACGATTACAGTCAAGTCTCCTATAACGCGGTGTTTTTAGAACGCGATTTCCATATAACACGGAGCGAAAAAGCGACTGCTCTCCTATAACGCGGTCTCCTTATAACGCGTTTTTCATACAAGAACACTCCAACAACTCAAAATAATTTTAAAAATTTGTCTATGGCATAACTTATTTGATGTTTTAAATTTTTATATGTATTGTTAGGAGCGTGGCCTTGGTTCGTTATAACTCAAGCGCCATATCTACACTCCACAAATTTGACTAGAATATTTCTGAAACATCGATTCTCTGAACCTAAAGTTGTTTACTGCCCGCTTGCCCAAAAGTTGTTTATTTCCAACCAATAGATGTCACTTGTCCTTGCACGTAACGGGATGTAGATAGTTTACATTAATTGACAGGGGAATACCCTGTTTATCAATACCAGTTATCAGGAAATGAGCAAACAATAAAGCATTGCTCTCTTTTAATTTATTTTAAGATTGTCTTTGAATGTGTTCAGACGTATGTGTAATTAAGTTCTTTTGCCTTGTTTAATTTACGTTATTGGAATTATAGAACATTAGGGAACATCTAGGTAAAAAAATTTATTTTCTGTAATATTTATACCTGAAAAAAATTATTTCTCATAGGTATTCAAAATGCCTGAAATAAATAAAAGCAGGAAACGATTAAAAAGAAAGTTTATATCTCTTGTGGACAAAATCGAAATTTTTAATCGTTTAAATAATGGAGAAAAAATATCGTCTGTGGCAAGTGCCTTAAATTTGAATGAATCTACAATTCGGACTGTAAAGAAAAATGAGAAAAAAATAAGGAAAACTATTGCAGATCGTCAGGTCCGAAGCGCACTGCTCGTACACGAGACGTTAATATGGTTAAAATGAAACGAGCTCTGATGATCTGGTTGGAAGACTGTATATCCAAAAAGATACCTGTCAGCGGAAATCTTATTAAACAGAAAGAACTTAAAATTTATGAGCATTTTAAAAGGATTGACCACTCTTCTTCAGAGCGACACAGCCATACATTTACTCCTCGAACTTTCAAAAATATTAAGATATCTGAGTTGCCTGTTGCTAATAAGAAAGCGTGGATGACTCAAGAACTATTTAAGGATTGGTTTTATAATTGCTTTATCCCGCAAACGGAAAGCTATAAGAGTGAAAACAATTTTAATTTCAAAGTTTAGCTGATTCTTGATAACGCTAGTAGCCATAGTAAGGAACTCAACCACCCAAATGTGAAAATTGTTTTTTTTTCTTCCTAACTGCACTTCATTGATACAGCCGCTGGACCATGGAATAATTCAAACTTTCAAAATATACTACATTCGCCAATTTTTTCAAACCATTTTCAACAGATTAGAAAATGATGAAGGTAAAACTCTTCTTCAAGTTTGGAAAGAATTTTCTATTTTAGATTGTATTCGAACTGTCTCATCAGCTTGTGCAGAAATTAAACCGTCAACACTTAATGCATGTTGGAGGCATCTTTTACCTTAAATGGTTCACAAGGATAATGATATTCCAGCGCCACTTACAGAAATAGTAAACATTACTTCTGCTTTGAGCAGCGAAGGATTTGCAGATATTAGACCAGGAAGATATAGAAGAACTACTTTGGGAAGAGAGTTTAAATGAGGAGGAATTGGTGGAATTAATTGGTGAATCTACCTCAAATGCATTTGTAGAGGAAAACATGGATAACGAATTAGTTTCAAACTTCAGTTATGAGTTAAAAAAAGGGCTGGATTTGGCTAAAGAATTAGAACGTCACTTAACTCAAAATGATCCTTCAACGATGCGCAGTGCGAAATTTAAAAGAGAATTTCAAAATTGCTTGGCTCCATATAAAGAGGTTTTGGAAGGACTACAAAATAAAACTACATTTGAAAACCAAGAAGAAAATTTGCAAAGTGAAGAGGATTTTTGGCCAATTAGAAATAAAAGAGTTAGACTTCAAATATTTGACAGTGATGATGAATAATAAAACAAATCTAATAAATCAAATTAAGTTTTTTTGTTGGAAACAATTTGTTTTATCTACATATTGATTGCCATTTTTATTATAAAATTTTATTTGTTAACCGTATCAACCACAACCTGTTACTTTGAGAATGCAGTTTTTTATGTAGGTCTGATTTATGTGCAATTTATTTTATTTCTGACATTCCATATAACGCGGTACGAATTCATTTAATTTGTATTAATTCTGAATTTCGTATAACGCGGTTTCCATAGAACGCGGTAATAATTTCCATATGACGCGGTATAAATTAATTTGATTTGTCTTATTTTTATGTTTCTCATAACGTGATTTCCATAGAACGTATTTCCTGATTTCAATTAATTCTGAATTTCTTATAACACGGTTTCCATATAACGCGGTACGAATAATCGCGTTATAGGAGACTTGACTGTACCACTAACTAATTTCACTATAGAAATAATAAAAAGATCCTTAAATAATCAATTAGGAGTGCAAATCACAAGTATTTCAGTCTTATTTTGCATTTTTTATCGATAAATCTTTCGTGGCACTTTGTGTTGATCCGAAGTTATTTCCCTGAAATGAGATTTAAACTAACAAATTCAATGTATAGATTTTTGGTAACAAACTCATATTATATGGATCCAGTGGAATAAATTTACATAAATATTATCACTTTATTTTTCCCGTTTTAAGAGTCGATTCGTGTGACGTCACACGCACTTGACAGCCCGGACAATCATACCTTGTTACTCTGTATATCGTTCTTCCAAACTATTCATAATAGTGTACATCAGGTCACACTACCTCTAATTTTTAAGAAAAAAATAAATTTCGCTTTGGCCAAGGTGCTGAAAGGAGATGTAAAATTCCTCTCAAATAAAATTCTCATTTTTCCCGAAAATATCAGAGAATCCAGCATGAGTTTCTCCCACTTAATCTCTTCAGAGCAAAAAGAATGTAAATAGAAGCACGTGCTGCTGTTTAAAGGTTCAAACAGCATAGAGATTACACTAACAAGCATTGGATATTTCTCACAACATTTCAGAAAAAACCGGTGGGAAATAAGAATAAAACGTGAAAACTCCGCTCCTTCTCATTTATTTACGAAAATGAATCATTTGCCATTCTATTTCGTTGCATGCAATTTGCGCTATCACATTTTTTTTTTATTCATAAAAGTTTAAAGAGAGTTTGATTTTCTTTTTTTTTCTTTCTTTCTTTCCTTTCTTGCCGTGTGCATTTTAAATGTAAAACAATCGGAAAACTTTTCTGTGTCCGAACTAGTCATTAAGTTAACTTTGCCGGTATATGTTACATAAGCATAAATATTTTTTAATATTTTCTTCCTTACTTACTGACGGGCTACATATTCTCAAGCAATATCTACTGGTTACAGGTATCATATTAGGGATTAAAAGAAAAATGGTAATAAACATGCACTTGGAGATTTAGGATTTATGCAATCTACCTTAATTAATGTAGGCGATAGCTCACATCTGGTCTTATGACTTTATTACCCACGGAGAAGAAAAGACTATGCAGGCATTGCATACCTCGCCAACTGCAGCCACTTTTTTATAATAATCAGTCTGTTCAGAGCAACACGCTATAGCGACAGTAGTCGCTTTTTACGTTCAGAACAGCCAAAAAGTAACTTTTTCCCTTCGCTTTTGACAGGAAAATGTGTTCAGAGCGGACGCTATAGTAAAGTTAACTTAATAATAAGTTAAAAAGCAGGCGAGATTTCCGAGTGTTTTACATTTAAAATGTACACGGCAAGAAAAGGAAGAAAGAATAAAACAAAAAAATCAAACTCTCTTTAAAACTTTTATGAACAAAGCTAAAAAATGTGAAAGCGCAAATTGCTGCAACGAAGTAGAATGGCAAATGTTTCATTTTCTTAAAAAAATGAGAAAGGCCGGAATTTTCACGTTTTACTCTCATGGTTTTCATGAAATACTGACAATGTTTGGTCACATTTTGTTGCTGTAATGGACACATGTTGTTGCTGTAATCCTATGATATTTGAACAGCACGTGCTTCTGTTTACATACGTTTTGCTCTGAAGAGATTAAGCAGAGGAAATCATACTGAATACTGGATTCTCTAATATTTTCGGGAAAAATGAGAATTTATTTGACAGGAACTTTACATCTCCTTTCAGCATCTTGGCCAAAGTGAAATTTATCTTTTTCTTAAAAATGGGAGGTAATGTGACCCGATGTATATATTATTATGAATAGTTTTATAGGATTTTGAAGGTATTCAAGAAGATTTTATCGTTCAGGTAATCCTACCTTCTCTCGATTTTTCTTTTTAACTCTCTGTCTCAGGTGCACTACAGTAGTGCATAGCCAAGCCAAGTTCTTTTCCCCCATTCATGCAAGAGACGAAAGTATATGAAATTACTTGTTTTATTCTATAAAATACAAAAAATTTCCAATTTTGCTCTACTTCTTCTTTGGCTATAAGTCACTATTGAAGTCACTTTTCTTGACAGCACGCGGGACATTCTATCAAAATAGTCACTTTCGTGTTTGAATGTGTGAAGTGATTAAAACTAAAATGGATGTGAAGAAGAAAATTATTTTATTGATATTATATTTATTTATTATTCATTAGTTGTAATTACATAGATCTAATACTAATCTAATCTAATTATCAACTAATGTAAAAGGCCCACGGCTACTAGGCCATCTGGGCAGCTGTCTAGTGTTTTTAACTGACTTGACTTAACTTACAGTTAGCAATTCATTATTTTGCAAGTTTTATTTGAATACTTCTTATTTTTTAGCTGTTTGAAGTTTTAAGTTTTGATGTAACATTATGTAGTTCTTTTTGTATAATTTTCCTCTATTTGCATTCTTCTTTTTTGGATAATAATTTTATTTTTACAAATTCATTTATTCTTTTTTTATTTTTTCCTTTTGATAATAATTTTAACAAATTCATTTATACTTACTTAACTAACTTAACTATATTTGTTTTCAGTTTGATATGTTTATAGTTTTAATGTATTGAAGTCCCAGTTTACCAATTTACGGGCAAAAAAAATAAACCGAGTTTATTTTCTGACCGTATATTTATACATATATACACATACATAAGAATATTTCATTTCAAAACACTTTTTTCGCTTTTTCTCGTTCAGAACAACCAAGTTGCTTTCTACGCTATCGTCAAATTCACTGAGTCGTTTTTAAGTAAAAACAGTGTTACCAATTTAGCCACTTTGTGGCTAGATTTAGCCACTTTTTAAAGCACTTAGCCACATTTTTTTACTTTTAGCTATAAGCCGCTTTTTTAGCCACTTTTTCTTCCCAAAGCTGTTTTTTCATTACAGGTATTTTTAAGAACTTTTCAAACTTTCTACCCACGGCTTACAATTTCTAGAAAAATTCAAACAATATATACGGGTAATACATTCAAATATTTGTAATGTTATGATTGGACGGGACTAGAAGGTGCTATTGTTGTTGAATATATGTATATTCATCCATGGCAAAAGTAGCAGATACGTAAGCTTAAAACTAGAACGAAGCTTTATTTGATTTCTGTACTGAGGAAAAGATTCCATGCTTACTGTGTGTAGCAAAAAATGTTTGAAATCGGTATCGTAAGTCCCCTGAAACACAATGATATACACTCGAGACTAGACACGACGTAAAAACCAGTTTTTGTATCGAGTGTGTATCAGCCCATGATACACGTAGTTTATACACGGTTGATACACATTCTTAAAGCAGCTTTCATTTTCATACGATCTATACGCACACGCATACATATGTAATAAAACACTCGTGTATCATACGAATCTAACTCTCTGCTCTAAATTGGGCTATACAAGAAAATGTTCTAAAATAATACTAAGAAATCTAGTTTTTAGTATGGTGTATCAAGTGTGTATCATCGTATGTCACCCGATTAAGGGATATTTTGGGTATACCGCAATTTTTTCCACAAAAGGTCAAAAGCTGGGTTGAGTTATTAAGTTGAAATAAATCAAGGAGCATAAAAGTGGAAAAAGCCACTTAAGATATTAACAGTATGTGATACTCGTTGGCTGTCAATTGAACCTGTCATATCTCTCAAAAATACCAACAAAAGCTACCTACAAATATTGAAATGAAAAAAAAAATTGCAGTATTAAACGCAGTAGTGCGGAAGTTATGGGGATCGAAAAAGAAATTATTGACAAGATTTTAACTCAATGGAATAACATTAATTTAATGAAGTGGGAAATCGTCAATTATTTTGGATCGGGGTATCTAAATATGAAGATGCTGCAGACAAAAATCAATTTAGCGAACTTTCTACGTTAGCTATTTCACTGGTAAAGATAGCATTCGAATGAACTGTTCAGATTGATAAACTTTCTGAAATCTAAACTACGGAATAGAATGAATTTGAAGACACTTAATTCATTAATAAGAGTTAAAACTTCTATAAAATTGTTGGGGAAAGAAGATCTCGTTAAGGTTATAGATACAAACGTTTCTTAGCCACTTTTAAGTCACAAATTCTTGAACTTGAGCTACTTATAGCCACTTTTAATGTAGATTTTATCCACAAAGCTTAGCCAAGAGCTGGCAACTCTGCTTCAAAACGCTTTCGAAGTCACTATAGCGTGTATCTTCGTCTTGGTAGGTAAAGGAATACGACTGCATCCTTTTTATTTTCTACATACTACCGCTTGCCGCCAGCAGGGATTTACTGGCACCTTTTCCTGTCCTTCATAGTTTCTTTTGTTTGTAAGTTAGTTGATAACAATTCTGTTAACAGTTTTGAGCGATCATAGATCGCCTATTCCAGCATTTGAAACTGATTTTGTTGTGATTTTAATCAAATCGTGTCATATTCCTGAAACTGAAACCCCACTAGCTTTTGTACCTTCGCCTATATTGTATTTATATTCAGCAACATTTTAGGAAAATAATGTCACAGATAAAATTAACTTATTTATTTTCATATCGAGTCCGAATATGTAATTTTAATACTCAAGTAGAAGCTACATTTTGTTTTTGTTTGTTCGTCCGCCCGCATGATAACTTTATAGCACGTTTACTTAGAAATCTTAAGTTTCAAACATAGTGTTTTGGTAAAAAATTTATATCTTACTACGAAAATGGCATAGAATGCGTTAACACAATTGTGGATGCAGTAATTGGAATTTCAAAAGTAAACTAAATCGGGAAAATGAAATGAGTACCTTCGAACGAAATAAATCCAGGAAATATTTGAATATCCCAGGAGTAGGTACATTTTCAAAGAAAAAGTGCAGTTCAGCTATATTTGCGGCCATTCATCTAAGCTATCCATAAATATACCAATTATAATTGTTTTTCTAGTTAGTATCGCCTATTTTATATTGATTCATGTCTGTTTTGGAACGTACTTTACAAAGAGAGGGAATTCACGCATATAAACAAACATAGGAGGATCGAGTTAATAGGTCAGTGATTTCGGTTTATAAATTCGTATTCAAAAATACCGTACGTATATCATGTCTATTAAAAATGTTATTTCCGAGCTCATATAGATAATTTTTGTTTTAAGATTTTGAAATAACAAGTAGATATTTGTGACAAATTTAAATGATTAACATCTGAAACCGAAAAACGCTTTTATTAGGACTCGATTTTCAATTAACTAACGGACTGAAATTTTGTACGTAAATACTATTTACGGCCCTGGTAATACAATATGTCTTTAATGTTAGTTTAACAGATTAGCAATAATGTAATCTCTGTAAAATGAATCGAAGGTGTGAAATTTAAAACGTGGACATTTATTTTTAAAACAATTGCACTTGTCCAACTCCCTACTCTTGAAAAACACATTCGGTTCGACTAGCATGGATTTTTTTTTTTAATTTAACATGTTTGAAGGCGTCGTTGTAGAGTTATTAAATTCACCAAATCTATTTTTCCAGGAAGATGAATTGAGTCCATTATCCTGAAAGACGTATCTTCGATTTTTTTTTTTATTTTATGTATTTTTTTTTTGGTATAATTGTAGTATCGTGAGTGATGTACATATACGAGGGAAAATGTTGAATGTAAGAATGTACTTATATTTATGTTACATCACAGTCATTCTACATGAAAGCAATCCTTTGGAATGATTTTGGATCAGAACATTTCCGATTTGGATTTGGAATTTGTAAGGAATACGAAAAAACTTACAAATATTTTTTTGTTTCCCCTATCATGCCCCTATCCCCGCTAGGCGGTTAATAATAGTTTTTATTTTTTAAAAATTGACGATCTGTAGAACTTTTTTTGTATTACTATTTTGGAGCCATAAGCTTTATGTTACTATGTGCTAAAAGTTGTAGTGGTACACGGCCTCGTCGTGGAGATAAAAATGTTTAAAGTTACACAGAGTAACGCAATATGCGACCACTGCTGCTATATTACTTGGGGTACTTGGACTTGGAGTTCAGTTCGATGTAGCCATATTTTTTAAGAAAAATATAAATCATTTAGCTTCATTTAGCATTTGAATCAGAAAAATCGATTCATCATGTGTTTTCGAGATATTATTTTTTGAAAATATGTATCATAAAATCATTTGCTGGGGGGGGGGGGGGGGGGGGGGGCTGTTATCTTCTCTTAAGTTGAATGTACCTATCAATTCACATCTCACCTTATTACATATGAGTAATAATTTTTCCTGTTAGGCTTATTCTCCTGTTAATGATCCTGTAGTCGAATATAACTATAGCTATTAATCCTTAGTTGGAAATGGAAGAGTGTGAAAAATGTTCATTCGATACCTGCCATCTGTAAATTTGGGTACTTATGAACGTAATACTAATAATAGTTGAATCTTGTTAAATCTAAAACCTTTTCTCAAATAGTGCTCTTAAGGCTTGGGTTATTGCCATAGTTTACAATTTCAATATTATTACATAAGAAAGGTACTAACCGACGCGACGTTGGTATCCATATTGCCGCATACCAGGTGAAGTGCAATTCTACTTTTATTTTCATTTGCAGTTTGATCCGTTTTAGCTCTGGAAGCTTTACTGATGTGATCTCTTCCACATCTTCTGTAAACGGGGAATAAAATTAAGTATTGCTTTGACGGTATAAAAGACGATACAATTTCTAATGGTCGAGTAACACTGGCGTGACGCCCACTAATGGTTGAGTATTCTACTGACAACAGATCTTCTGCTATAAATATATTGATGCGGCTTTGGCATGACGAAAACTGATGCTAAGACAGGTTAGGTGATCGCAAACCATGACCAAAAAACACTGTGAAAAAAGCTATCGGCCGTAAATGTAATTGAATGGAAAATAATTCATGCGATCGATTGCCTTGTCTACTAAGAGTTTACTCCGAGAATATCTTAGTTTAAAGGTCCGAGTTTCAGAGACTCCCCAAGGGAAGTCGCCTGCTTTAGCTTGTGCACTAGGTTTTCTTGGAGAAAGGAATGAATATTAAGGATCACCAACTAGAGCTTGAATCAATTGATATCATATAATCCTCAACCTTTAATACAGTTTTATATTCTTGGCATGCACAAGCCAAGTCGTACGATTTATCTGAGCTTGTGTAAAGTCGGACGAAAGTCGGAGTTTGAGTTGATACTGAAGTCTGACATGAATGAAATCGGCTGAAACTATTACCACAGACAAGTAATAACAGATATCCAGCACCTATGGTATGGGCTAAAGTGATGTTCTGCAGTATTCAAGACGAACAATACAAAAAGCGCTCTAGTGTCGTTTGCCCGTAGAAGTTTTTGTCTTTGCTACGAAATAAAAAAATTATATAAATTTCAGCTGTTAGCGCGCGTTGATCATACTCTTCCGTAATTACCTCCTCTGCCTGCATCAGTGTTGGGAGGTGGTTGTGATGAAAATTCCCTCCAAAATGGGAAATTCTGGGCACTTTTTCCACAGGATATGATGCAATTTCCCACATTTTTTCCCTGGGACGCCATAGAAATACACTAGAAGGGACAACTAGAGTAATTATTAAAAAAAAAATGTAGGAGGCGAGCCGTGTCGTAGTAAGGGGACTCTGGGTGTTTTAATTATACCCGCTTGAATGTACTATGTAATGAAACCACGTCTGTCTTGTTCAAACTACTCTCTTTATTCTTCTTTATCGACTGACGTTTACAATCATCCTCTACGTACAAACCTTCTTCTTGTTTTACTGACTGGTTGAACGCCATGGCACACCCGAGGTCATTTTCACTAGACTACTACAGCTCGGCCAAACCTGACCTTTCAATCGACCCGATTGAACACATTTCTCAACAGCACACTTACCGAATGTACCAGGGCAATACAACATACCAGTGTACAAATCTAGAATCAAGAATTCACTTCAAAAGTACATCATAGTACATTACATACATTACCATACTAACGCTAAGTTCTCTGACTAAGTATCAAAAGCTCCTATTATACAATATAAAAGTCTTGAATAACGAATACACGAGCGTATAAATATACATTTGAACTTCACATTAAAATATGCTACATCTTATACATACAGTATCACAATAACGATAAGTCCTCTGACTAAATATCAAAATCTTCTGGTAAACTACATAAAAGTCTTGCATAACAAATACACGAGCGTATAAATATACACTTGAAATTCACATTAAAATATGCTACATCTTATACATACAGTATCACAATAACGATAAGTCCTCTGACTAAATATCAAAATCTTCTGGTAAACTACATAAAAGTCTTGCATAACAAATACACGAGCGTATAAATATACACTTGAAATTCACATTAAAATATGCTACATCCTATACATACAAAGTATTGGTCAGGAAGACAACAAAATCACGAACCGCTTAAAATAACCCTACACGGACTTGTCAAACTAATACATATCTAACCCCGATTACATCGATGTCCAAATTTATCGTGATATGGAAACATAAGGCTTCATATTTGCAGGTGAGCACACTCCCTTGTAAGGGATGCGAGATACTTGTATCCCATCTATATCCTTTACCAAGTAACGATCACGATCCAAGACCTTAACCACTTCGTATGGTCCCCGAAATCGCGCCAAGAGTTTCTTATTCACACCAGGAATGGTATTTACATTTCTTAGCATGATATAGTCACCTATTTTATACTTCCGCGCGATCTTATGAACCTTGTCGAAATAATTTTTGTTGTACTCTTGGTTTTTCTCGATAGATTGGCACGCCTGGTTTCTAATCTCTTCTAAATTTCGCTCCTTCTCATTTCCAGAGCACTGTTGAAGATATTCCCTAACCCTGTCACAAAATTCCCCCCTTTGATTAACACCGAACAAAAGCATACTCGGTGTGTAGCTTGTACTTCTATTCACGGTATTGTTCAGAGCAAACTCCAGTTTAGTGAGGTGCTTATACCAGTCAGCCGTTGTCAAGGTATCACATTCTTTAGATAACATCGGCGTGATTATTCGATTTATCCTTTCGACCTGACCGTTTGACTGAGGTGACAGAGTGGCAATTTTGACATGCTGGACGTTAACAGACTGTAAGAATTCCGAAAATTCTCCCGACGTAAAACAGGTCCCACGATCAGAGACAATTATGTTTGGTCTACTATAGGTTTTAAAATAGGACTCTAAACAAGACAATACGTCGCGAGTTTGAGTAGTAAGAACTGCATACAATCTCACAAATTTTGTGAAACCATCGATCACCAAAAAGATGTATTTCCGCTTCGAATGGGCCGTCGAGAGGGGTCCAAAATGATCAATGTGTAATACATCAAACGGTAAGTTGCCTTTGGGTATATTAAACAAGGTCCCTTCAATTTTTCCCGATTTGGGTGAAAAGTGGATACATTTTAGGCAGTTTCCAATGTATGACTTTATCTTGGTTTTCATGTCTGGGAACCAATATGTCCGACCTAAATATTCATGACATTTATCCACTGCTAGGTGACACAATGCCTCGTGATGCGTCTGTATAACTTGATGTTCAAGTTGTTTTGGTACGTAGAAGAATATTCTACCATTAATTTTACGGTATATCAGACCATCGACCATTTCGTACCAGCGACTCTCTCGTTTCTCAAGATCGTTTGCGATTCTAACAATTTCAGAGTCTTGTCTTTGCATTGCAGCTAGCAGGAATTCAAAAGCACTGTCCTCCACAAACAAAACATTAATACTTCGACTCAGCGCATCTACATGCGACATTCTACTACCAGCACGGTGTTCAATCCGGTAGTCGTATTCCTGCAGTTCCAATGCCCATCTTGAAATTCTAGGATTTAACAATTTCTTACTGAGTGTTAGGGCCAAGGATTGACAGTCTGTAATGATCTTAAACTCTATACCCATAAGGTAAATTCTAAACCTTCTCAGGGCATATATTATGGAAAGTGTCTCGAGTTCATAACTATGGTACCTAGACTCGGCGTCGGTGGCCCGTTTCGAAAAATAAAAGATGGGATGGAACTTGCCGTCGTCTTGGCGTTGCATAAGGACTGACCCGAATCCTATGGCGCTAGCATCACAATGTAATTCTGTTTCGCTACAGGGGTTAAAAATTGATAAGACAGGCGACGCTAATAATTTAGACTTTAACAACTGGAATGCAGCCTGCTCTCGTTCACCGAATCTAAAAACAGCGTCTTTTCTAAGCAAATCGTACAACGGCCTTGCCATCGACACAAAATTCTCTATAAACTTCTTAAAGTATGAGCATAACCCAAGGAAGGAATGAACGGATTTTGTACAAGTTGGAGTCGGAAAATCTTTTATTGCCTGCAGATTATCTTCATTCGGCCGTATGCCTCCAGCACTTATGCTGTAACCTAAATAAACTATTTCTTCATAGAAGAACTTGCATTTGTCGTATCTTAATTCGAGAGAATATTCATTAACAATGGTTAGAACGCTATTCAAGATTTCCAGGTGCTCATCTATACCCTCTGTGGCTATCAATAAATCGTCGACATATGTAAGAAGTTGTCCTGACATGATTAGAGGTCTAAAAATTCGTTTAATATATTTTTCGAAAACGGCTGGGGCATTTTTCAGACCAAATGGCATACCAAGGAACTCATAGTGTCCCAGTGGTGTCACAAATGCCGTATATTTGATTGAGTCCTCAGCTACTTTTACTTGGTGGAACCCACTTTTTAGGTCTAAAACCGTGAAGTACTTCTTCCCCCGTAACCGGTCTATTTGGTCTTCCACCACGGGCAAAGGATAGTTATCTCTTTGAGTCGCCTTATTTAGCTCGCGGTAATCGACGCACAATCGCATTTCACCATTCTTTTTCCTAACTAAAACTATAGGTGAGGCGTAAGGAGAGGTACTTTCGCGTATAATTTTCCTTCTCAGGAGATCGTCAAGTATCTTTTGGAGTTCTAACTTATGCGCGTATGCCAATCTTCGTGGAGTACAATAAAATGGCTCATTTTTAGTCAGGGTTATGTTCATTTCGACATCAACTTGTGGCTTTTCATTTAAATTCCGAACGTCCAAACGACTTTTATTTAAAATATCTTTAACCTTTTCTTTAACGCGATATGTTAACTTATTATAAATATTAAAATCAGTTTCGTGGTCGTTACCTGATATGTCAATATTAAAAATTTGATCTATCTCACCGTCGGTATCCTTCTCACTTTCACTTGCACTTGGGATTTCTGTTGAAGCTTCGTTAATTTTTTGGACATCGATGCAAGGTCGGTTTTCCTTTAAGTGCCTATTTAGCTCAATCAACACTAAGTTACTTCTCTGCAAAAAATCGCGGCCTAAAATTATAGGATATTTCATGCTAAATTTACTGACAATAAAAATATTCAGATCTATTGTACTTCCCTTAAAATTAACCTTACAATTTGCTGCTCCCAGTATCTTCAGTGGGCTGTTGTTTATCCCGCAAAACCTTGGGTGGTTATCTTCATCAATGACATTAACAGCATATGGTGGCAGGTATTCCTCTTGCACAAAGCTAATCGGACTCCCAGAGTCCAGCAACGTCAGCAATGATGTAGTGCTTGCATAGTTGGTTTTGTAGAAAGTATATTCAATCAGATGCTCGAAACAGTTGTCCAGTGGTGGTGTAATTAAGCTTTGTGTTTCGGCTTCCATCGTCTTTTTAAGCGTCCGTTGCACTGTCATGATAGGTGCTTTGCTAGGACACTCTGAAACTTTATGTCCCATCTTCCCACATTTATAGCATGCTCCTTTTCCCCTACTAGGCTTAGGGCACACTGCACTGACATGGCCAAAGTCATTGCAATTGTAACACTTTTGTCTCGTGCGATTATTATAAGAGAATGGCTTGTCACTAGACTGTCGTGACTTCGCCGCACTAGATTCATGACACTCAGACTTAAATTTCTCATACCTTTTCAGTGCGCATTTCAAGTCCTCCATTGTACTTATTCCGTAGAGTAGCATTTTGTTGGTTTCGGAATCTGGGATGCCATTTATAATGTACTGGACCATGTCGGCTTCATCAATATCCGACAATGATGCCATTTCCTGCATTGCGAACACATACTGCTGTAACGTTTCATTCTGTTTCTTCCTATGTTTTCGCAGTTTATTGTGCAGTTCAGCCTTTGACACACTCTTCGTAAATTCCTTTACCAATTTCGTTTTCAATTCGTGCCATGACACTGTAGAGACTGTACGGATGAATAACTTTGCAGTACCAGTTAAAAGTCGTTTCCCATACATGAACTTCATGCGTGTATCCCAACCTAATGCATCAGATGTTTCCTCAAAATGCTGTACCCATCGTTGTACACAGTAATTATCGTCGCCACTGAAGGCTGGAATTGAATCCTCAACATCCTTAAAGTGGATAAACGGTAGTGAACTCGTGGTTGTCACATGTTTGCCTTCTAACTGGGACAATTGTTTTCTCAAGTCCTCAATTTCCTGCTTCTTCGCTAAAATAGACTTCAAACGTGAAATTTCATTATTTAATTCACCTTCTGTGTCAATATCTACGCTTTCAACACCATTCGTATCCCCGACTGTATTTTCGTCATCACGTTGGAATCCGATCAAATCTGTGCCATCTGGGATGATTGCCGCGATCTCCTCGGCTGGAAGATCTTCCAGGGCTGCCTGAAGTCGTATTTTCAGGGCGGCTTTTGCCCCAGTAGTTGATGAATTCAATAAAGTCAGCTTTTCTTTCAGCACATGGGCAGATGCACTATCCAAAAACTCCGAAACTCTCCGAGCCGTATGCTCATCATTCATCTTGATGAATCCGGGAATATCCCACTTCTGAGTTGTAGGAGGCGAGCCGTGTCGTAGTAAGGGGACTCTGGGTGTTTTAATTATACCCGCTTGAATGTACTATGTAATGAAACCACGTCTGTCTTGTTCAAACTACTCTCTTTATTCTTCTTTATCGACTGACGTTTACAATCATCCTCTACGTACAAACCTTCTTCTTGTTTTACTGACTGGTTGAACGCCATGGCACACCCGAGGTCATTTTCACTAGACTACTACAAAAATCAATTCTTACTGATAACAATTTCAAATAAATTACATATCTAACAGTTAAGCAATAAGCTCCCTCATGAGAAAGCCTTCTTCCTCTATAAAAGTACGTTCGTCTTATTCGTATTCTTCATTACATTATATTAGTTATATGTAGTACATATTCTGGAGAGTCCCTTTGGGAAAAACGGCGCTCTAACAAACTTCCTGAAACGCTTTCCCAGAAGCTCGTTGTGATCCCCTTCTCTATCCCAGTTCATTACTTTTTTACTACGCAGAGGCAAGCATTTCACTGTTCTAAAGAAGGAGGTATGCTATGATGGGCGAAGGACATTTCGAAGATGACGTTTGAAAAGTTTTATTTTGATGAATCATCGTAGTGCTTCTCCCTTAATCTCATAAGAGACCTTCAAGACTTCTTCCCGAGAACAGTAGTAGGGCGTTTGCAACCGTAAGCATCCCTATGAGGCAGGACACGAGTAATGAGAAAAACAGCGGTGCATGCTTCCGAAGAAGCGATTCAGTAGACTAATCTTCTACAGAACTTCCAAGTGACGGCTATAGAAGCTCTTGAGTTACTTATTAATTTTTCTGGATAGAGTTCCAAATTATAACTCGAAGGCGCTTAAATTGTACTTTTTTCAGAATCGCTGTTTTCTCGTTTCGTCGCTTATACCCATTCAAGTTCTCAAAATTTTTGATATTGTTATTTTAATTTCATGGTTTTGAACGTGCTATTTCAAGAAATATGTAGCTATAAATTGTTTCAATTTTTTATATTTTAGTAATATTCCATGGTCAATTTTGTATTAATTATGCAGAAAAATTCAATTTTTTGTGTATAATTTTTCCTACAATTTTGTTCTAGAAGACGCGATTATTCCTTTTTCCCTTTTACAATTTTTTGGGTGAAAATTCCCATAATATAGGAGTATTCCCTCACTGGCGCACTGGCATGCATGCATATATGTAGCAGAGCGTTGTGCCATAGAGTTTCGAAAATAAAATCAACGATGCCTCGACGATGCCTCGACTTCTGATGTAGGTAAGGCCTCAATTTCTTCTTAGAAATTTCCACAAAATGTTTTGGTAGAATTTTTATTTCCTTTATAGGCACACTGAAGTTATTTTCAGGCAAAATACTTTCATGTGTGCCATAGCCGGCCTCCATAAATGTATACCAATTCTAAAGAAAAAATGTAAAGTAAATTTCTAGGAAAAATCAAACAAATTAAAATTTTTGTCTAAAAATACAAAGCTTATCAATATATCTCATTCATAAAATATTAATTTAGTAATAAGTTACATATTTTAATATAATGAAAATATCTCCAGTCGGCCACTAAAGTGAATAAAAATTCTGCCGAAATATTTCCTGTAAATTTCTAAGAAGAAATTAATGCTTGTTCCTTAAGAGGAGTCAGTGCCAAGATTTGCAAGTTTCATACATTTTTCAATGCGAATTTCTAGCAAACTATTTGTAGCAGAAAAATGATTTATATCTTAAATTAAAAGTAACGAAGAGGTCTAGTAAATAACGTCGAGAAAAATAAAAAAAAATGCATTGGAATGGAGATATAAGCTCGGAAACTTCTAAAAAATGGTAAAAATTGATTTTTTTCAAATCAAATTCCTCTTAGTAGGTATTCTCATTTCCTTATATTGTGATTGTGACTATTTTATAGAGATAAAGCCTAGATCAAGCAAATAACATCAAGTTTTTTCATTTTTAGTGGCGCATTTTTTAATTTTTTAACTCTAATAGAACTTGTTTTCTCTCTCGTTATTTCACCGACGAGAAATTGCAATATTTCGTTGAAAGTTTTAGAAATATAAAGCAAAATAGCAAACTATGTGCAAAATAAAATTTAGGAGAGTTAATTCTGTTTAAAAATTTTCAATTTCTTTGACTGCAAATTTTCATTTTCGTCTTAAATTGTCGCATGTTGGGTTTCTGTCTTTTACGCTAGATGTCTCTAATGTGACTTGTGGTCTAGGTCTAGGCTAATTTTATATGTATTTTCATACTATTAGGACACAAACCTACGTATAGTAAGTTTTATTGCCTATAGGCTCGCTGGCATCTAAATTGAAATTTTTGCTGAGTACTGACTCCTCTTAACTATCGTCTACGCTCATAAATATTATTAGCCGCCCCAAGCACCCGTTGACGGCAATAATGCATCAAAATTATAAAGAATAAATATTCAATAAAGTTCTAGGAAAAATTGAGGTCTTTCCTGCATCATATTCATTGCATAGGCTGAGCCTATCCAATCAATGCATCCAATCTACACACTCACCCATTCTTTTCATTCAAGCAATAGCAATAATTTACTCAGCTGAAAACAACAAATAAAAATTGCTTCGTTTCTACGTCAGTTAACAAATGAAAATGAGCAAAAGAAAAATAATTGCAGTCAATGTAAAAATTTTGTTGGTTCATTTCACTGTTCGTTTGGAGCTTCGCTAAAGTTAGCCAAGACTTGTCAGTTAATCTTGTCGGTTAATATGAACTGAGTGGCATCACTTTTCACTATGGGCCTTGCATATCTGTTATTACTTGCCTGTGCTATTACATACAAAAAATCTGATGACTTTACTATAGAATTGAATTAAAGTCTGCATAAAACTTATTGCGTGTGGAGACAAAAGTTAACATCTGACTTTGTCTAGTTCAATTCTATAGCAAACTGTAAGATTTGCTGGTTTGCAATAGTTTCTACCGATTTCATTCATGCCAGACTTCAATTTCAACTCAACTTCCGGCTTTCGCTACACACGCTCATGCAAACCGTACGACTTGGCCATGCACTTTATCTTCTATAAAACCGGATTTAGAGAACTAATATTTTGGCTCTGTCGTAACCCAAAAGTCTTCAATTCAAAATTCGCTCTTATTTGAGAAAAGCTTATACTTTAATTTTGCTTTCAAATAAAGTTGCCTGTGGTAGTTGCAGTAATTTAATTTGTTGGTACTAACAAAACGAATGAAACGCTGCATGCCGGTGTATGGAAATGCATGTACATTGAAACACATGGGCATATTAAGTTGGAAGCTAAATGAAGCTAAACCTCTTTGAAATATTTTTTGATTTTATTTCTTAAAACTTAAACTTGTTGAAATTACTGAGTTTTTCTAATAAGTTCAATAACCAAAAAATTGTATTACATAAGAACAATAATTGAAATATAAAGCGTAATTGATGTTATCAGTAAATATAAAAGTAGATGAAGTCTTAAGCTTCGCAAATTTCATAAATATCCTGACTCCGACAGAGACATTTTCCAAAGGAATTTTCTGGAACTGAGTTCATTCTACGTCAGAACTCATTATAGGTTTTTCCTAACTGAATTTATTTCGTTAGTACGTTGCCGTTATTCAATATGTCAGGTTCCTTCAAACCTTTTAAATTCATTTTAAAGTCAGTCAGTGCTCTGCAAAATTTATGAATAGACGATAATATTTTGTTCTTCTTAGTTTTAAGGCACTCAGTCGTGATTATGTCTTTATTGGGTAATTTAGCGAGGATAATTATACAGATTTCTTATGTCTTTTATGTATGTTTACTAAAAGCAATAATACTGATAGTAATACTATATATATTATATGATATATATATATATTTTTTTTATACTATTAAGCCAAGCTCAGGGGATACGCTATGATGTAAACCACAGCATGGCAGGAAGGAGATAGGGAAAGAATTATGGGACATGAGGAAAGTGGTAGAGGTAGTGATGTATGTCACTCTTGAACCTTCGAAGATTGTAAGCCCGAAGAGAAACAGTAGATGGTAAACTGTTCTACATTCGCACAGTTCGGAATAGGAAGGCATCACGGAATTTTACTGTACAGCCGGCCGAAAGTTATTTTAAGGGTAAAAAGATATGCGTGATTTGCAGCACGAGTATTGTATGGCAGCAATGATTCTATAAGAGATCAGACTAGATATTTCATCAGAGCATTCATCATGTACTATATGTAGCGGTAAAGGACCGAAAAGCATCCAACCTCGCCGCGGTGCTCCAGTGAGTCGATATGACAAGTAATTGTCAAATCGCCAATGAGCATGAAGGCTCTATTTTGTACAATATCCAATGAAGCTAAAGCAAGCGATTAGTTCCGGCCCAGATATGGGAATTGTATTCCATTCTAAGTCCGATGTAGGACTTATAGAGGAGCGCTAGATTCGATAGGCTGAAATATTTTCTACTCCTTTCAGAAATCCAAGACATTTCGATGCTTGTTTGCAATGGAGAAGATGTGATCTGTCCAGCTTAACTTACTACAAATACCAAGAATGCATAATGACGGTGTATCGTAAATCCGTGCTCCATCAAAAGAAATAGGTGGAATAATTATGATCTTGTTTTAAAGAGATGAGACAGCTTTGGGACTTAGATGCATTTAATTCGACGCAATTCGCTTTGCTCTTAGCGAAGATATTGGCAAAGTAATTAATCAATGATCGAATCATGCAATCTCGGTTGACAGATTTGGCATTCCTTCTGGAGTCCGCAAGAGTGTCAAAGGAGTAAGCGAAATCAAGGGTATAATCATCGGCAAAACGATGAATGCATCCATTTATTACTGCAGTTTACTAAAATATGTAGTAAAATTGTTTTTATTCGAAGAAGAAGCAGGTCCTTTTTACGAGAAGGAGGTTTCAGACTTCCAATGCTGGGTGAAGAGGATCTTACTCTCTTAAACGAAGCAAAGTATCTGGGAATCATAGTCGATTCCAAGCTGAGCTGGAAGGTTAATTTGGAAGAGCGTGTTAAGAAGGCTAGTGTGGTATTCTACACGTGCAAGAGAACTTTTGGTGGTAACTGGGGACTAAAACCCACGATGGTACAGTGGATGTACACAGCTATAGTTCAGCCGATCCTCTGCTACGGCTCCACGTTCTGGTGGACGGTACTGACGAGGAAATATAACCTGGATGTGCTGTCAAAAATTCAGAGGGTCGTTTTCTTGGGAATAACGGGGTGACTGCGCACCACGCCAATTGCAGCAGTAGAGGTCATTATGGATTTACTGCCGCTAGATCTCCACTACAGGATGGTAGCGGCAATAAGCGCTGTCAGGCTAAGAGCGGGGGGTTGGTGGACGGAGGGGGGTTTTGGGCATTCCAATATACTTCGGAAGATAGACTGCATTGATTGCAGGAAAGAATCTGACTATCAAATACCTTTCCTAACTTTTGGTGGGGGTGTCAATGTATTGATACCCACCAGGAGTGACTGGGATGGGAAGGAGATGGTGCTAACATCCGATATTTCTATTTTTACGGATGGTTCCAAGACGAGTGCGGGCACAGGGGCTGGACTGTACTCCAGCGGCTGGCAGTGGCACGAGTCTTATAGACTGCCGGACCAATGTAGTGTCTTTCAGGCAGAGTTCGTAGCAATTTACCAGGCGGTAATATTGGCATCTATGTGCAAGAGTCCGCACGACACATCATGGCGCTGAATGCTGAGCTGGTTAAATCAAAATTGATGCAGTTATGCACGACTGGCCTTGAAGAACTGACTATACGCCACAAGGTGACCCTGACCTGGCCACAGGGATATTCCAAGCAATGAGATCGCGGATGAGTTGGTCAAAAAGAGCTCTTACACGAATAGCTCCGCAGCAATAGCTTATGTGAGGATCCTGATCGGAGCTTTAAAAGAGGAAATCATCAAGGACGTCTACCAAGTTTACGGTGGATCAACAAGGAAACCTGCCGCATCGCGAGAAAATTATGGCCTGCAAATGACAGGAAGAAGACAAGAGAACTGCTTAATGGTAGCAGAACATATACCAGGAATCTAGTAGGGGTCTTTACGGGTCATTAGGCTATAGGCGACGAAGATAGTAGGTTGGGTATAACGGCGAATGATTTCTGCAGGAGCTGTAACGAGTCTGAGGAAATCGAATCTGTCCAGCACGTACTCTGGGGTTGCACCGCTCTGATGAACAAAAGAGGTAGGTTACTGGGTAACTACTTCTTTTCAAGTCAGGGGGAGCTGCAAAATAAAGAGTTCAAATGCATCCTTGTTTACGTAAGGAAAGCAGGATGGATCTAGAATAAATTTTTAGGTTATACCATGAAGACAAGGGTCACAATGGACCCACTGGTGGTCTAAGTGAAGCAGGCCAGGTACTTATAGCGGCACCACCTAATCTAACCTAACCTAACATTGTTTATGATATTTCTATAAAATATACTAAGATAGAACTGCTATGGACACATTTTCTTTCCGTCACTTATTTTCTGTTAATATGGAGTTCGGCGGACCACCCTGTCTTCTGTTATTGCGTCGCATTGAAATTTTATGCTGCGAATAAAGTGGGTGTGAGAAGCGAAGCGATGCGATGCGAGAACACTTCCCATTGGGAAAAAGAACTCTCTAAGAAACTTCCTAATACGTATCCTGGAACGTCGCAGTACTTCTGTTCTGTATTCCAGTTCATTGGCTCTTTACATAGGTATGTCCGCATATGCAAGCGCTTCACTGCTGTTCTTAAGAAGTGTTTTTGGAGTTATGCGAAATGATGAACGAAGGAGTTTTTTGAAGGTTTTAAAAGCTTTATGGAGCTTTTTGAATAATCATCGCAGTGCTTCTTCCTCCGCCTTCTTGAGAATAGTAGTAAGGCGCTTGCTATTGCAAGCATGACTACGAGGCAAGGAGCTGGGACAACTTTAGATCAAGCTTCATATTCTCACTCTGAACTTACCATTAAAAATGAGAGAAATACGTTACTTCGCACAATAGTGGAAAAATCCACCGTTTAGATTCGTGGTACATGGGTCATTGCTTATTTTTCTAGATAGATTAGTGAATATTCTTCTAAAGAGCTTCCAAATCATGCCTAGGGGAGCGCTTAAATTGTGCGTTTTTTAGAAGCGCTGGGTTTTTGTCCCAATGTTTTGAAATTTCAGTGTCCATAGTAAAAGCTACTTGAAGCGAGGAAGCAAGCGATATTCAAAGTGAGAAGCGAGAAAATCGCACTTATTCAATTTTATCGCTTCAAGTAGCTTGAGTGGATTCATTTGGCTTCATATTTGTAACAATTTGAATGCTTTATTTATTTATCTTAATAATAAATGAACTGTGAACATGATTTTTAGAAATGGCGTTTTCTTACCTTAAAGTTAAGATTGGTCTCTTATACGAGGAATTAGAGTTTCTCCAAGATTTGTCCCATTTTTTACAAGCGCAGGTGAAATTTTTTCCAGAATCTAGTCGAAAGAATTTAGTTATATACTAGTAAGTATATTAAAATAATTTTCTGAGGATGATTTCTCAATGGTACAATTGACAAAACGTTTTGTTTACTTTTTTACCAAATTAATAGTGTGCACTGGGCATTTACTACCAGATTCTAATATGTAAAAATTATATCAGCTCTCAAGCAGTGAAAATTCTTCATCAGATGAATACAGTTTTTTTTAAAAAAACGCCTTAAATTATTCAGAAATTTAATCTACTAAGCTAATGAATCGAACAGCAAAGAAAAATAGATCAACAATAAAATGTTTTTATTCAAACGAAAATACGATAATGACTTAATTTCATCTAGGGTATAAAAATATATTACCAGCGATGTTTTTACTTCAAGAAAAAAAAAAAATATATTAAAAACCGTTTTCTTTGTGTTTTTAAAAACCTTTCCGCTTTTGCCATAAAACCACAGCATAGCTTAATTATGCCACTTATAGATTTTCCGTGTTACTTTTATTCAAATGAACGAAAACTCGGCATTAACGCCGGTATCAGTTGATATTAGTGATAACAATGGTTTTTGTACGGGAAAGTCTTTGTATTAGGATTTTATGAGTTACTCACCACTGTAGTATTTATATAGTAATGGAGGCTTTTCTAGCAGAAGAAATACTAAATAATTCTAAATTTTTATTTAATATTACTGCCATTTATCTAATACTTACACTTACCTAAAATCCAGGACACTCTTAGACATTGGATCGTATTCTTTTAGTACACTTTTATCATTTAATGTTATTTTATGCCTTAAAATACAATAATTCCCTAAAATCCTATTCTAAATTTCAATAAAAAGAGTTAATGCAATTATAAATAAAAATACGTTTACAAAGAGAGTTAATGTTTTAAACGAGATTGAGTACGTAAATTATTTACCACCAGCAGTTTTTATTTGACACTCGTAAACCTTCAATTTAATAAATTGAAATCTTTTATTTTTCTTGTCCTAGTGCCAGTGGATAAAGTACTGGATATACAGAATTTTAAGCTTTTCCTCTCCTTATAAAAAACTTGCAGGATTCATAAGGCTCTTGATAATGATTATTTAGCAGTACTGGTCCTTCTTGATTTCATTAACGCCTTTGATTCGGGGAGTCACGTCAATATGATCAGCAAACTTGGTAGGTACTAAATATGGCTTCTCCTCATCGGCCGTTGGGTTAATTTCCACTTTCCTTTCGAATCATGTACAAGTTGTAAAAGTGTAGATTTCTATTTCTGCTCCGTTGTCCCTTTTGGCTGGTGTTTCTCAAGATTTGGTCTATTCGACGCTATTCTCTTCTTCCTCTATATAAATGATCTTCCTTTTGTTGTGAATAGCGCTTCTGTGCACTTGTATGCCGATGACGTTCCACTTTACCTTAGCAGTATGTAGGCCTGTTCGAGGTCTGTATTGCACGAATGGGCAGTTGATTCGAACTTGCAATTAATCCAAACAAGTCTTACTGCCTGCCGGTATATAAAGCGTTTTCCCAATAACTGATTTGCCATCAGGTCGGTTGGGTCAGTTCAGAATTTAAGAATTCAACTCAATTCAAAATTTCGTTGTTGCGATTACATCAGCGCTTTGATGGGGTAAATTTATGGCAGTCTTCGTCAACTATCTTCAGTTATCTGTCCAGAGATATTCGCGGGAAATTGGCGATGACTGTTATTGTCCCTCACTTTAACGACGTCATACGTTATATTTATAGACTACGTCGGAGCGCTCCTGTATTTGCTCTTGCTACATCCCTACTCGAGGCTTATCGTAGGCTTATCTTCCTTCATAGGTTAATTTATATGAAATCTCCAGGATATCTCTCCGAAAGCCTACAGTTATTGCAGTCTTATAGAGGCCTTCAACTGCTTGTCCAGAGATGTACATCTAGGTACGGTAAACGCTCTTAATTCGTCCAAATTGCCCGAGAATGGAACTCTCTTTCAAATTTAATCCAGCGCACAGGTTCCGGATTGACCTTTGTTAAGTTAATCAAGAATTACCCTAATTAGTATTCGATTGTGATTGGTATTGATTCTTATGGTTATGATACACATAGGATAAATTTAACTGGGTATTTGCTTCAGGGTAATTGAATTACCTAGTTAATTGGAGACCCCTGATACACATAAAGTCGGGTAATTTGAATGGCAAGGCGAATGGTATGGATGTATAATTGCGTTAATTAATTATTTTGGTTTGTCACTGTCTATCGCTGAATATGTGCTTACACAAATTTTATATTTCTAACGGTTACCAGCTGGCGCTATTATCAGGGTAATTGCAATTACTCAGAAGTTTTTGAGGGTATAGAATATCCCGAAGTTACTCGCTTATTTTTCAGGGTATTTGTCAGAATACTCAGGTGACACACACGGAGTGTACCCTGTGTGTATGTATCACAAGTATTAGACCTCAAATTCCTGTTACATTGTCTTAATTAATTTTTAATTTTATTTATTTTTTTATTTGTCTTCTCTTCTATTTTTAATTTGTTGTACTTTTTCTTTTTTTCTTTTTATCTTTTGAATTTTCTATTTGGACTTAAAAAAAAAATGAAATTAGTTCGAAAATGAGACAAATCTTTTGGATTTTCTATTTGGACTTAAAAAAAAAAAGGTGAAATTAGTTTGAAAATGAGACAAATCGGGCAACTTCATCATACAAAAATTTCGTTTTCTACTATATATTTGGACACTGCCTGAGAATGCTTCGACATATAGAGAAATTTGGTGCGTGGTGTTTTCATAGTAATAGCAAATAAAATTTCAAAAATGGACTAAATCGAGCAACCCCTTCTTGGTGTTGCCATATAAAAATTTAGCTTTTTTACGTATACTGTGAAAACGATCAGTCCTAGATATTTGGGTACACTAAAAGTTTCTTCAAAATACGAAATCCTATGAAATTGGTTTTAATAATATTTGCTGTTTGACGAACCGTTCTAGAAACATATGCGAAAAACCACTTCAAAAATCAAATTTGCACAGATGGGTGACCATACAAAATTACATACGGGCATTTATCTAGGGTATCATAAGAATTGGTCTTAAGCTAATTTTACCTTTTTTACTTGTTTTTATTTTAGGCTGACTTATGCTTTTTTTCACTTAATTGTACCTACGTTATAACATTTTGTACACTGCCTAATAAATGTATTGTATTGCATTGCATATCGAAGACGATTACCAGAGTGGAAAGTCTTTAACATAGACGACGAATGAAATGTTGAACGTGTTAACGAATTGGATTTGTGTAGACAGGCAAGTCAAATTGGACGACATCGCAGATAAATTTAGTATTTCCCTGAGCGCCTTAAGTTTTGAAAATTTGTGCTAGATGGGGTGCCTTGCTTGTTGACATAACAAGACAAAGAAACTCTCGCGTTTTTGAATCATTACCACATTAAAGGAAATTAATTTTTGGACGGTATATTGACTGGAGACGACAGTTGAGTTTATCAATTCGCATCATAAACAAAACGGAATTTACTTGAATGTAAAAATACCCATTCTGTGTTTTCGAAAATCTGTCGGATAGTGGCGGAAAGGCGATCCTGACTATTTTCTTCTACAATTAAGTGTTGATGTATGCTGAATTCATGGCTTAGGGAACCCATAGTTCTCATTAATCATATAATGTGGCAGCATTAACGATTAAGTAGAAAGTTAACTCTTGCCTAAACGATTGATATAAATCAGAAAATAGCCCCAAATCTTCCAATGCTTTTTGCTTATAATGCTATATTTATGTCAGTCTGTCAATCCACAAGCAACGGGGCTTGTATGTTAGCGCAGTCTGCAATAAATTCCATTTTATCATTATTTAAATAGTTCAGATGAGTTAATGGGCACCTAAATCCTAATTGTAGTGACTCCATTCTGAAATTATCTGATATGGGCAGGTTGACACTTGTTGCTATTAACTGAACTCTTCGACACAATCTTTGTTGCCTTCAATTAATCCGCAAAATAAATGTGCCAGTGCCACTAATATAGGTCTAGTATGGGTTTCCCCGATTCTGTGGAATTATGGTCAGGATTAGACATGGACGCAATTCAACTCTTTTAATCGCTGCTATATTTAGCGACAGATTCTTTGTAAACATTCCAAGTACCGCTGCAATACTTTTATTTGCCCAGTCTTTTTTAGAGTTGCTAGAATTTTGGAATTAAAAAAAAAAAAAATATGTTTTGGTATCAATCCTAGGGAAAAATCATACATTTATATTCGAGGATAATTACTTTGAATTTTTAAAAATTATGTAGCATAATTTGAAAAAACTATATCTTTGTTTTGTTTTTTTTTGCAGAAATTGAAGCAATTGAAGCTTGTAAATGGCTTCGAGCAGCCGGGTTTCCTCAATATGCCCAGATGTATGAAGGTAAGAATTTAAAATATTGAAATTCAATGTGCGTTTAATTTATTTATGATATCATTTGAAGATGTTGGTTTTCATATACAAATATAATTAAAAAACTTAACTTAATCGAACCGCATAACCTCAAACTCGCAATTACATATAATAATTGTTGTACACAAGCCAAAGTAAACTAATAAAGGTGAGGCAAGCCAAGCTCAACACAAGCTTGCCTTCAATTGGTTCACGTTTAGATATTTCTAAATATTATTTCAAATACCTATCTCGCTATTAGTAGCGTAATTAAAAGGAACATTTAATATTGCACCTGATTTTATATTGACTGCGTTCTTATGTGCTCCTTGAATTACATACTTTTTATGTTACCTTCATATATGTAAATATTTTATAGACATATAGGTTGCCGTTATAATTGTTGATTTATAGTTTGAAAGTTGTTGTAAATTAACTACGAACTCAACTGAAAATAATTATAATATTATGAAGCTCGTTAAAGCATCGAATTTTCATTATACATTTTTGATAATTCTTTTAGATATGACAAAGAGAAATGCTAACTACTTGAAATAAAAAGCTTGTTTTCTTGACGCTTTCTTTTGTGTTCTTGTTCAACTCTGCCATGACAGACTTTATTTAATCTAAGAAATATTCTCTGTTGAATGTGATAAAGTTTTCACTTCAGTCAAATGAGAAAATTTAGCAACTATAAATTAGAGAAAATCTACGAAAGTTGTCGAACGCTAATTGTCGGGTCTTTTTGTACTCGTCTGATATAGAGAAGAATAGAGCGTAGCGAGCTGTACACACACTCTGAAAATAACTGAAAAACTGTTAATTCTTGTTTATTAATTTTTAACTGTTTCCTTGACGCTGTACCTATTCGTAAAGCTATTAACTTTAGTTGTACTCCTAATTGGTTCGATGACAGTCTACGTAATTTGCGTAATGCTCATAACAAGGGGTAGAGAATCTACAGTAATCCTAAATCTATGAGTGATTATCGCAATTATTCTTATCTTAGAAAACAGTTTAAGGAGCAAGCTCAAACGGCTTACATTTCTTACATCAATAATGTCCAAAGTAATATTAAATATGATCCTAAGCATTTTTGTAATTTTGTTAACGCTAAGCGTAAAAGCGATAGTTATTTCAGCAGCCTGTCCTTTTTGAACAGTTCTAGTCATGATCCTTTTCTTATATCTAATTATTTTGCGGATTATTTTTCTGCATCTTGCAGTTTTAACAATAGCAATGCGAACGATTTTTCTTATATGTCGTGTCGTCTTGCATGTCAAATTGTTCTAGCTTAGAAATTAATATTCGGTGTATTAGTGAATATATGTATGTTATGCGAGCATGTTCGTGAGCTGGATTCTTCCTATTCTATTGGACCGGATGGTATTCGTAGCATTATACTTAAACAATGTTTTGATAGTCTTTCACGGCAGCTGCTTTATTTATTTAATTTATTTGTCAATGGGTGTATTTCCTGTTCCTTGGACATCGTAATTTGTTATTCCTGTTTTTAAGAAGGTTAGTAATTATCGACCAATTGTTTAATTGTCTGTTATAGCCAAGCTTTTTGAAAGCATGGTTTGTGAACTGCTGTTGTTCGATTGTAAGCCATTAATTATAGCTCAAAACAACATGGCTTCATTAAGGGTAGATCAACATCAACCAACTTGACACTTTTACCATCCATTATTGCTAATAAATTTGAAAAGCGGTTGCAGACTGACTGTGTCTATGCCGACTTCTCCAAAGCATTTGACAAGAATACCCACAGAGTGCTGCTATTTAAGCTGTTAAAAATAGGTTTTTCTCCATTGTTGGTTGATTGAATCCCATCTTATTTAAGTGGTACAAGTTTTAAAGTCCTCTTCAGAAACGCGCTTTCAAGTGTTAATTGTACACAGCTTGAGGTTCCACAGGGAAGCCATCTTGGTCCCTTATTGTTTGCCTTATTTATTAATAACCTTGTATCTGTGATGAAATTCTCTGAAATTTTACTATACAGGGTGTCCCATACGTACCGCATTTCCTTTATACATCGGATTCCTCACTCAATTTCGAGAAAAAAGTTGTATGGGAGGAGAGTCGGAAAATGCACGGTAAGGGCGGTAGGGGGGTTTTGTGATTTTTGTTCTTCCTATCCTAATACCATGTAACTTTCGTGTAACTTTCTTGTTATACACCCTATGAAGGTGACTTGAATCTCAGGTGATAGTAAACCCTCTACGGTTTCCAACAAATGTCCAACCACCTCTCTATTCCTTTTCCGTCGGCAGTTATAGGATGTCAAAATCAAAAAATTAGAAAATTTTCCAATTTTTTTTTCAATTTCAACGATTTTCCCGCTAAAAGGCAAGATAAGGATAGCACTTTCTTGGACGATTTCGAGACCTCCGAATGTTACCTTTCATTTGATCCTACCTACCTACCTAAATGCTACCGTTTTAGAGATATTCCCGTTTTTATGATGCATAATTTCATTAATTTTGCTAATAACAATAGAAATCGCGTCTAATTTATGCAATTCCAAGTAAATTAGCAAAAAATTCATGAATTTATGAATCATAGAAACGGGAATATCTCAAAAACGGTTGCATTTAGGTAGGTACGTGTGCATAGTCAAATTAAAGATAACATTCCGGGGTCTCTAAATCTTGTAAATAAACTGTATATTTATCATGTATTTTGGCGGGAAAATCGTTAAAATTTGAAAAAAAATAGGATGTTTTTTCCAATTTTATGACTTTGGCGTACTACAACTTAATCTTGAAGGTGACAGTAGGGCTGGTTGGACATTCATTGCAAAGCTTAGATGGTTTGCTATCGCCTGAGATAAATCTCGCCTTGATAGGGTGTATATCCAGAAATGGCGACTATTTTCACAAATTTGTTCGTCTCAATTTCAGTCGTCCTTATCAAAGTAAAAAAAATTTCGATTTAGAAATTTCTTTGCTTTCCCAGTAGCACATAATTACTTTTCCCGAAGTGATTTAAACGTGGAAACTAATGATTTGTTAAATATTTGAATATATTCAAAACGTATTTCAATCAATAAAATACGAAAAACTCAAAGCAAATTTACTGGAAATGACATTCTCACCGCATGACGTAGCAACACAAAAAATTCCTCTCGAATCGGCCATACCTTGTTATCTTTGTATCATACCCTAGATGAAATCTATACGGTTTGTCATTCCGTTTGTAATGCACAGAAATAATGATGGTAGAGCAAAATGGATTAGACACCCACGGATAATATTAAATGTTATTTTGATTTTTGCTCATGTCAGTCCGTCTGTCTGTTCGTCTGTCTGCCTGTCTGTGCGCACAATAACTCAAGAACGCATATACTTAGAGAGTTTAAATTTTGTACATGGATGTTAAAACAAAAAAAAAAAGGCAAAATTAAGTATAAAAATGAGACAAATCGGGTAACTCCTTCGTGGAGTTGCCATACAAAAATTTTGTTTTCCACTATATGTCTTGAAAATTGCAATAGCAAAAAATGGACTAAATCGGGCAACGCCTTCTTGGTGTTGTCATATAAAAATTTCAGTTTTTTACGTATACTGTGAAAACGATCAGTCCTCCTTACAAAGTGATTGGGCAACTGTCTCGAAATGTACGACCCGGCACAAACGCGTCACCATAATCATACAGTTTAATCGGTTAATTTCAAATATCAACATAAAATATCTTGTGAAATAATATTTTATTTTTCAATGAAAATTTCAGACAGCAACAGACATTTTAATTATTTTCCCCCCTAGAAAAAAATTCCCAAAATTTTCCTATTCTTTTGTCCTCTACATGCGAATGCCCCCTCATGTTCAACTAACACTTACACATTCTTGCACAGCTTTGATAAATGACTGAATCTATAGTTTCACCTTGGTGACCCTTTGAGTCGTTTAATGCAACGTGTAGGCATATATATAGTATGTGGTATTCTGCTGTCAATTTATATGTAGTTAGTCAGATTTAAAAGCCTCTCTCAAGAACTTTAACGTGGTATTCCTTGTAGTGCTATAAAGTTTTTGTGATAGAAACTCGATACTCAGCGTACCTGTGCATATATGCACATCTAGAATGATATAGTATATACACATTTTCTTGATCAATGCATATATTATATATAATATAAGAGGGGAAAATCGATTAAAAATTAATATTAAAGTACATAATATTCACATCTTTTAAAGTGAAAATCCTTTGATGAAATTGATATATTAAAAAACAAAGCATGCACAGAAAATAGGTTGTAGACACGTTTTTTGAACCAACCTAACCCAAACTACATATTCTATAAGGAGCCTGTAAAGGAATTTCAATTGATAATTGATTTTGCCTCAAATTAATCCGAAAGTGTTACATTTCAAAAGTAAAGGAATTGATACATTTCTGATAACTATAGATACATTGTCGTATAAACCCGTTCTATTAAACTCGTAATAATTGAAAATCACTTCCTCTTTCAAGAAATTTGTGGGGAAATAACGTGTTTGATCTGCTAAGTAGGTAAATGCCAACATAGGCAAACCAAACATAGTCCACACTCCATAGGCATAATTTCCACAAATAAGTCGTCTAAAAATATCTTCTCGTTGGCAATGAATTCCTATCTGTGGTAGGTAGTATGCCAAACCCTAATAGGGTTTAGATTGTGTAATATTCAAGCTAAACGAGCTTTTAATTTGAGGAATTGCTGGCTTTCATTCCGAGTTAGAAATAGTATTGATCTGCTTACTTCCCTTGATTGCGGTTCATTTACTATCTGAAAAGCAACTCTTGCGGAAAGATATAAATTTAGGGTTAGTCATTTTATTTTTCATTATTTACGGACTTTTAATTCGCAATAAATTTCTCAGCATGTTTGTGGTAGAGTATTGGGAGGTTTTTATTTATTTATGAATGACTATAATATGTTCTAGATAATAGAATATACCGCAAAAATCGGTGTAAAAAAGATGTGACTTAGAACAGATTAATTTTCGACCGTTTTGAAAGGATATGAATTTTTGTATTGAAAAAGTTACATACATTTTTACTTATTTCAAGAATATCCTACAAGGTTAGTTGATTGCTTTAAATGGCAAGCCCAACCGTCTATCCAGCAGTGTTGGGCGTAATCAACTACATTTGTAATCAGATTAATAATCATGATTAGACATCAATCATGATTACCCATCAATCATTAATCATGATTACATCAAGTAATCTTAGGGAAATGTAACCGTAATCATGATTACATGATTACATTTTTTTTGATTACAAATGAAACTTTTCAAGAGATTTTAAAATTTAGTTTTAAGAAAACAAACAATATGTGATCGTAGGAATTTTTATAGTAGAAAACTCCAAGGCACTGTTGAATTATGTATTAATTGAAGTCAGTGTAAAGAATGTAAGTGCTTCTATTGATAGAGACCGACACATATCTGATCATCAGCTTAAATTCGAGGATCTTGATTATATATGAAAAAAGATAGCGAAAAAGATTACATTTCTGGGGCATATAAGAAAGTCGTTGAGCATGGAAAATGCAATAATGCCTTTTAACGCTTTGATTTTGCTACACTTTTCATATTGCTCCACATTGTTATATGCTAGTTCGAATGAATTCAAGGGCAGAATTCAGCTGTTGTAGAATAAGACAGTGCGAGTTTTTTACTACCGACTTCGGGATAGAAATACAACAATGTTTGTTTTCTTTTAACTATAGTTTTAAACCTTTTGCAAACTTGTAATCAAAAAATCTAATCATGTAATCATGATTACGGTTACGATTGATCAATCATTAATCGCCATAAATGATTACTTTTCTGATTAATATTATCAATCTGTAATCATGATTACAGATTACAGATTGTAATCGTAATCATTAATCATCAATCAGATTGCATTTTGCCCAACACTGCTATCCAAAGCTCCAATTAACATTAGTAGGCACTATTAAGAAGCATCGTTTTTATATGCTTCCGTCTGCATACGGTGGAAGTTGAGGGAGTTATTTGTAAGTAATACGGATTCTTGCTATGAATTATAATTACAAATAGCTGTCTTAAGTGCAACCTGTGTAGTTTAAGCAATATTATTTTAGAATTATTATTATTGTTTTTCTTCATGATTTGCTTAAGATCTTCAAAAAAGACCCAACTCAGAATACAGTGCCTGGCATGAGCAAGTACCGGATACATACCCAGTAGGGTGGAGCATTTGCATATAGGAATATATAAGTATTTTTTATTTGGGTGCTCTGGGGATTGAAAAGATGCTAAACCGAGGGGAAAAAAATATGGCGCAAAAAAAAAAATTCTTTAATGCTGCGCAAGCCAGATGACGTAAACATCACCAAAAATACAAAAGAAATTTGATTTGGTTTCGAAAGACGGCATTAAAGCTTTTGATTTTAGAGTGGCTCGGGCCAAACCGACATACGAATTTTCACCACAAACTGCTACTGATGCTTCAGTAATTAATTTACGGTTTCTCAACTGCTTGTGTGTGGCAGGTAAAGCAATCAAATTGTAACTTATCAACACTGACCGTCCTTAGAATATCTTCTATATTTAAAATTTTAATTGTTAGTTCATGTACTGAGCTCGTAAAAATTAAGTCTACATAATCAGATGCCTCAAAATTAAAATTAGGAATGGTAAATGTGTTTATGATCTGTATTTATTGAAGATCTGATTTTAAGTATTCTTCTATAAGCCAATTCTCGAATAGTTGGTCTTTCCTCAGACAGCATAGCAATAAGGATGTTTTCAGGGTGGCCGAAATATCCATTGCGCTGTATGACAGAATCTGCCATTTTTTTTTTGTTTTTTTAGTTCGTCATTAAGATACCGAGACAAATTTATAATTTTAAATAGGTGGCTCTGATTTATTGCTAATCCAAATTGGCGCATAAACTCGTATTATATATGTATGTTGTTAGCGTTTTCAGATTTTCACAGTGCCCATTTGTTTCAATGGAAATATATAGTCGTGAAACTCGATTAGCATAGTTAACCATTACCCAAATCTGATGGACAATAGCCCACAGATATAGCGTGACACATTTATAACATATATTTTTGATCGGTGCTGAGATTATATTGATCAAAGTTCATAGAAACCTTAAATTCAATTTCAGCAAACACTACAACAGGATGTCTCTCATAATTTTCTAACTGCCTTCCAAGGAGGTTTGAAAATCCGTGGGGTCTTCGTGTTCTGCCGTCCAGGTGGTGTAGTAAATGGCGAAGTGGTAATTCGTTCGCATGGAACTGACATACGAGCCATTGTAACGGTTCTGCTATTTCGTCTTTTAACAGTCTAAATACACCGGTTTTCACACCAGTATTTACCGCAGTTCCATCACATCCCACTGCAACAATTCTTGATTCATCTATGTTTTTTTAGGAAGGCTATAATGCTTGCTGTAGTATTTAGGTCGGATCCAGAGATTGGCTTATCATGGCCAAGATAAATGATCGCGGCTCCTTTATCAGCGATATATGTTCCTCTCTTATTATACTGCGATAGTATTTTCCATAAATATAGTCTTGCTTTAAGCTCTTATCCTTTCGACCATCAAAATATAGATCAAAATCATCTTCATCTTCTAGTAATTCTTTGCCTAACTCTAATCGCATTTTTCCCTTGCTCTTCTTATTGTCATTCGATCGACTACATTTGAGGTGTTAGTTTTTGTAGCCAGACCAATATATTCTAACACAGCGCTGACAATTGTCGCAGCAGAACGATCAGATAAACCGGTGCGATCACATGGTAAAGCCAATGACGGAAATTGACGACCATATAACTCCCTTTTGATGTTGAGGGCAGTGCCGTCTTTACGCATGGTTGGGTTGTTTTTTCATTTAATTCCATAACATTTGGAAAATTTGAGGTCTTTTTCATATTATTTATAAATGACCAAAAAGCGCGGCTATCATTTTTTATTCTAGATTCGGTTGACCAAGGAATTGTTTATATAAGAATGTATTCAAAAATGAATACTCTTTGCATAGTCTACGGAATTTATCCAAAAATTCAATATTACCACTAAATTTATATTGCTTATGGCCCTTATTCTTAGCATTTTTTAAACGTAAAATGGACTTACTTACCCACGCAGGATGAGAATTATTACGTTTAGCTCTAGACGGAACATGCAATGAAATACCTGTATGTATAACGTTAATGAGGTTACTGTATGCTTCTTCCAAAGAAACTTCCGCAAGAGTTTCCATCCAATCTACATTAGAAAAAAATTCATTTAAATTAATCAAATTTGCGTTCTTATAGTCTAGCTCTAAGTCTGAGTAATAGTTACCTACTGGCTCAAATTATACAAATTTATATATTTTCCTAGCTACGTGAACATTTATTGCGTTCTTTATCACTTTATTAATTCATGAAACAAAAAGCATATAATTTAAGAAAACACTTGGGTGGAAATTGAAAGATTACCAAATTTCGAACCTAATTTTACAATGAACTTGCGTGTGAACACATGAGACGTTATTGCCTGAATAACAGATGGCTGCTGATGTTAGTTTCTCTTTTACTGTGCGAGCGGAGCCAACCTAATCCTGTATAAATCACAGAATTAGTGTCATCGGCCAGTGATGTTAACCGTACAGTAATTACTGTTTTTGACAGTAATTTCGAGTCCAGTACAGTAAAACAGTAATTCCATGCAATGTACAGTAATTTTTCATCTGATTGCTGAAATTATTATGTTTTTAAAATTTCGCAATCGGCTGAAAAAGTCACAGATATGGCAAACAATGCGAGTGTTCATACTGACGCGGTTAAGGGCGGTGCGTTACGAATCATTCCAGAGCGTTTAGAGGCAGTTAAATGAGAGATCAAAATTTTTGATTTCAGTCGCGTGAAACTGGTTCTACATTGGGTGAGTGACAATTTTTGCATCCTCATTTGTGGAAATATTCGACGATATGGATACTGGGTAAGCTGATTTAGGGTATTCGTAACCGCCTGGCTGTATGGGATAATGAAAAATAATAATTATTCTAAGCGAGATCTAGAAAATTATGGGATGAAGTTGCAATAGAAGTAAAAATATACTCAAATGCAGCAGTTGTCATCCAAAAATACGCATAAAATCTTTCTCTGGATGCACTGCAATTTTGTTTTGGAAAAACCTTTAATTAAAAATATGAATTTTCATCTCAGATAACACAGAGCTTGTTCTGATCATCTTCTCGATATACTCCAGAGGATATGAGAACATGTTCTCTGATTACACGAATTGATATCAAAATACATATTCTTTCCATACGCTTTTTTTTTTATTTAACTCATGTCCGCCCTGCCGACCGAAATCGTCGGACGTCGGTCAAAAATGATCGTATGATAATCGGTATGTATCCCAAAGAACATATTCAGAACGTATTCTAAAGGATATAAAATTGATATAAATGAGCTACCACAAAAACATATTCAAAACGTATTCAAAGCGATATTAAAAAGATATGGCTGAAACCCATATTCGGGACATTTTCAAATGAATATAAGATTGAAAAAAAAGCATAAACTACCAAAATTACTCACTAGAAACCACTATAAATTAGACATTACAACTGCTTAACCGAGATTACGTTTCGAAACGACAATTCGATTTAAAATAAGGTATCGAAATCGTATCATTTTTATGTCCGACCGTACACAAATCCGAACGCTGCTGTACCGAGCCAGGAACGAGAATTCGATTTTCAAAAATGCATGTAAAAAATAATTCATATCCAGTGGAATACTTTTACCGAAATTGAATGAAGTTTACCGATTTGGAGCCGATCGTCTGTGTCCAAAAAGTTTCTTTTTAGAACATGTTCCATTTTGTTATCTAGCATAAAGCAAAACCAGCATTGAACTTGACTTGAACAAATTTAACGCTGAAATATTAACCGCTCGAAACAACTTAACTTCGAGTTGAACAGACAGAAATCAGCGCTATAGTAATTTAAAAAAATAAAACATTCATCAATTATTCCTTTGGCAAATCATTTTCGTAATATATTACGTGACTATAGAATTCTTAATGCCTTATATCGTAGAGCCTAGGCTGACGGGATAAATCAATGATCATTCGTTCGTAATTGAATTTTTCAAAAATTGCTTTACCTTTGAATTTGAGTTATTAAAAATATGCTGTCAATAACATAGAAAAATTGACAGGACTTTCGTTTTAATTTACAAAATCTTGGGTAACTAGATTTTTAAAAAAATCAATTACGAACGAATGAATATTTTTTTTGTCCGTCTGCCTAGGGCCCTTAGATTCAGAATACAGACTTGTTAGGGAATTGCGAGAAATTGATAATAATTTGCCAATAATCGAGTTTTGGGGAGAATTTGTCTTAACATCAAAAAGGAAGAGGCATCTTTAATATTTCCTTATTTGAAGAAACTTCTTTCAAATTTATTCTGTCGACCTCATAGTTCTTAAAAGAGTTTTTTCTGTCATAAATCTCAACAAACGGAGATTAGGAATATGTTAAACACCAGCACTCTACAGGGAATTTGGCGCACTAAAAATTGTTACGAAATTGAAATAAAGCCCTAAAGTTATTAGATAAATATATGCATGACCACGAAAATATGAAAGGGAAGCCGGTTTTTCATATATTCAAAATATAAATATGTATATTTACAATACAGACGGTAGTTATATTCATGTTAATAATACTGAACATTTTTATATGTACTTGTTTATGTTAATAACTGAATATGCAATTTCTTTATTTTTTTTTTTACTGAACTGAAGTTTGAAATAAACTGTAAAAATAATAACATTGGTACTTATTGTGCAACGACGTTTACACACAGTAATTTTTCCATGAAAACAGTAATTTGAAATTTTGAGTTAACATCACGGCGGCCGGCAATTCCATGTAATTAACGAGTCGTCATCTTACCCTACGTGCAACATTCGATTTCTATTTCCCATAAAGTATCACTACTGAAAAATCTCCCACATTGCGAGTTTTTACAATTTTAACTGTCATCTGATTATTATGAGTCTATGACTCTTTTTGTTATTAATAGTGAAATTCTGTTGATTTTATAACTGAATTTGGTTCAAATACGTATTTTTTAAAGATTAAACTAAAATCATGACTGATTAAGCCCCGATCATTTCCTCTTGCGTCTTTTCATGGATTTGGCATCATCTAAATGAAACAATTATGTTAATTAGAAAGTATGTATAGATCTAGAAAACTATGGGAATATTGAGTCAGACTAATTAGAACTGGCAAGAACTCAGAGACGGTTACTTTTCAAGTTAATTAATCAACTTCCTAAAAACATCTAACCTTAATAGCTATCCACTTTATTTTATTTAAACATTTTAAATATAAAATATTTTTGCTTTTTGTTATCATTTTAGATCACCAGTTTCCAATTGATCTAAGTAGTGTGGCTAAGGATCATCCACTTTTAGACAATGACCCTCTTCAGTCTCTATATAGAAGGCTCTGTGTATTGAATAGGTGTGCAACCATGCGTTTAGACAGTGCACGTAAACATGGACAGCAGGTAAGCGATTTTAAGTCTTTAATATTTCGAATTTTGTTTTGTACTGGAACTAAAACTTTGACTTTTTTTTTTTTTTTTTGGCCTAGTAGTTAGCTTAATTTAATCATCGTATATACTTATACGTTCAGGAAAAAGCATTAACACTAACTTGCATCGCATCAGGTAAAAAATCTACAGGTGCTTAATAGGAAATTACAGGAAAAAAACAGTACAATTTTAAAATTGATTCCTTTCCATCAAGGGCGTGGTAATCCTACCATTTTGGAAGTTGCAGGGGTTGAATATGAATCATCCTATAACTTCTGAACATTCTAAAATTTTTAAATAAAGAATGCTCTATAGTATTTATTGCACCTTTCCGCTATTTTGAAGTAGTAGGGCACAACAAAATCGACATTTCGAATCTTTAACTATTTTTTTTTTTAATTTAACTACTAGGTTTTTGAAAAGCACGTCATCAACGCCAGTTTTTAATAACTTTCTACCAACTTACAGACCCCTGATTCAGAAAGTTTGTGTCTGAGCGCCTGAGAGTGCCGTTCGTGACGAAATAGTTTTAGGGTAGTAAACGCGGATGGATTTACATGGGGTTTTTTTAATTAGAATGCGTGATTGGACAGCTTTCCGATGGGGTAAAATGTTCGTACGTGTTGGGGGTTTTGGGGTGGGGGTGGTAACTACCATCTTTCTAGATTTGAGGGTCGATTTTCGAGAGTCGAATTTCATGATTCGTTTTTCGAGAGTCGAATTTTGAGAGTCGATTTCCGAGAGTCGAATTTCGAGAGTCGAATTTCATGAGTCGATTTTCGAGAATCGATTATCAAGAGTCGAGTTTCGACAGTATGACTGAAAGTAGAAAATAAAACATATTAAAAAAGCTTTTAAAATAAATAAATTTTATAAAAAAAGTGGACCAAAATATTTGTTTTCTTTCTCAGTGATATAAACAAGAAAAGTTTAATGCAAAATAAGAAATGCTACAACTCAGATTAAATCTTAAAAGTTTGAGCATCCATAACAATAATCACAATTTTCTAACTGCAAATCATGCCCAAAATTTTAAGATTTAATCTGAGTTGCAGCATTTCTTATTTTGCATTCAACTTTTCTTGTTTATATCACTGAAAAAGAAAAAAAATATTTTTTACATTTTAGTCCATTTTATTTACAAAAGTTATTTATTTTAAAATTTTTTTTTTAATATATTTTATTCATATTCAATTAAAAAGGCCCAAAGAAAGCTTTAGTCTAAAACGAGTCATCACACATCAATCCATCATCCAAGAAAAGTCAGGAGGGGTTTTAAACTCAAGAATTTTTAAATTAGAATATAAGTAAAGGAAAATAAAGTTGAAAGAAAGAAAAACTGAGTTAAAATTCTCAAATATCGACTTTCTTGAATTGTAAGTCGGTCGAACAGGGGAAAATAATTTTCACTAATCCTTTTTTACTATACTTATCTAATATTGGTAGATCACTCTATATGGTGGATAATTATATGAATAGAGAAAAGAAAATATATAGTACACACTTGTATGTATATGTATACAATTATAATGTGAAGTTGCTTTACAATTTCAATTTATTGATAGAAAATATTTGTACAAAAATAAATAGTAATTTAGTAGAGGTATCTACTTAGTTAGGGATAATCATAAAAATATTAAGTCTTAAATATTTAGTTAATTAATTACTGATGATAGAGAAGAGCAAACTTACGAAGCCGGAGACCTATCGTACAGAGAAAAGTACTATAATAAACAGCTTCAAATTGTAAAGCATAAGGATAATGAAAAATAAAGAGAAAAAAAAAGGTATTACTAACTTCATATTCCAGTAGTAAAATTGTGATCAATAGTTCTCTTCTGGAAGGAACCCGAGCTGTATAGATGAAGAACAGTCTAATGTAGGAAGGTTGAAGAAAATCTTTTGTTACATCATAATTATTTCTATGCGTTGCAAATGAAATGACAAATTGAATATATCCTAGTTTTCATCTGATACGATCAGGATTAAATACATCTTTTATAAGAACAATTGAGTTTAGTGCGTTACGCCTAACGAACGAGGATTAATTTAAATTAATTTAAAACAAGTAAAAAAGCTAGAATTGTAAGTAAGCAAGACAAATTCTTATGATGCCCTAGATCGGAGATGTCCAACTTGCGGCCCACAACGTATAACTTTGCGGCCCACTCGATATATCAGTACAAAAAAACAAAACGAAAATTTAATTATAAATTTTTCTGTAGAATTATTTTTTATAACTGTTACATTTAGTTAGTATCGCCCATTGAACAAAGAACTAAGGAAACGAAAACCTACAAATTTAGTTAAAAAGCGAAAATAAATTTTTACGACGTCTTCACAATAATTTACACTGTAACAGTTATGATAAGAAGCGAAAATAAATTTTTACGACGTCCTGCAATAAGTCACAGTCGTTTAGTCATTTTGAAAGCGTCGTAAGTAATAAAATTCTCATTTTTCCCGAAAATATCAGAGAATCCAGCATGAGTTTCTCCCACTTAATCTCTTCAGAGCAAAACGAATGTAAACAGAAGCACGTGCTGTTCGAATAGTATAGAAATTACACTAACAAACGTTGGGATTGGCATAAAAACATTGGGCAATTCTCTCAATATTTCAGCAAAAACCGGTTTTCACAAAAGCGCGGGAACATTTTATGAAAGTAAAATCTGAAAACTCCGCCCCTTCTCATTTATTTGCGAGAATGAATCATTCATACCGTTGTGGAAAGAGTTACTGATATGGCCAGAAATTTAAGTGATCAGATTAAAGCCAAATCATCTTGTTTCGAAGCATTCTCCATTGCCTGTGACGAGAGTACGGATATTGGGGAGGTTGCCCAGTTAGCTGTTTTTTTTTTCGAGCGTGCGACACAGACTTCAACATTTACGAAGAATTATTGGAACTAGTACCGATGCATGGCACTACTACAGGAGAAGATATATTTAATTGCGTATATGAACTTCTGCAAAAATACAATTTACCTCAGTCGAAATTGATTTCTGTAGCAACAGATGGAGCTCCTTCAATGACCGGCAAAAGCAACGGTTTTGTAGCATTACTGCAAAAAGCACTAAGTGAAATATATGATGGGTCCAAGATTCATCATACCCATTGTATTCTTCATCAGGAAGTATTATGTACGAAAGTAATAAAAATGGAAAATGTGTTGAAGCCTATAAAAAAAATTATCAATTTCATAAGATCTGGAGGTTTAAATCAACGACAGTTCTCTAGGTTTCTAACTGAATTAGAAAGCGAATATTCTGGTTTGTCGTACTATACCGAGGTACGTTGGTTATCCTGCTCCAAGGTTCTTAAACAATTTTGGGATTTGAAAGAAGAAATATGTCAGTTTTTAATGTCCAAGAATCAAGACATCACCTTGTTTTCTGATACGGTGTGGTTACAAGATTTATCCTTCATGGTTGATATAACGAAACCCTTATCCGATTTAAATTTGAAACTGCAAGGAAAGGATCAGATCATTACCAACATGTGTGACCAAGTTAATGCATTCAAATGTAAGCTAGTTCTTTGGGAAAAGCAGTTGAAAAATGAAAATTTAATGCATTTTCAAACATGAATTTGAAACAAGATTTGCTGATTTCAAATCGTTGGAAGACAAATTTTCTTTGTTTTCTTCAATTTTCTCAATAAATATAGAATCTGTACCTAGCCATATGCAAATGGAGGTTATCGATATCCAGTGTGATTCTAATTTGAAGGCAAAATTCATTGAAGTTGGAGTGTCTGAATTTTACAAATATTTGCCAGCCAGATTTGAAAATACTCGAAGATTCGCATATGAAATTATGTCCATGTTTGGAAGTACTTATCGGTGCGAACAGTTATTTTCTCTTATGAAAGGAAATAAGTCTCCAATCAGATCAAGAATTACTGACAGTCATCTCGGGTCAGTTTTAATTAATCACTGCAAACAAGATTTCCCCGGAAGTCGGAAAGATGGTTGCACAGAAAAGATGCCAAATATCTGGGAGAAAATATCAATTTTACCTTTTTTTTATAATTTTCAAAATAAACCTAGTTTACTATAAACATTTAAGTCTTTTATTTTTTTTTTTTGGCCCACATAAACTTTTATATTCTTTATTTGGCCCGTGTTAGGATTTGAGTTTGACATGCTTGCTAGATCATAGGTTCCCAACCTTTTCCGAGTGGCTATTCCTTTTTATAAAAGCATTTTTAATAAGGTAATTAAAAAACAACAACGAAAATAGTTTTTTTTAGTATAATTTTATTTTAAATTATATTTAGTAATTAATTTGAAATTGGATGTTATTAATCAGCCTTTTCAAACGAAGAAGAGTTGAAAATCCACTCTCGCATAGATATGTAGACACAAATGGAACTAAAAGTAGAAAGGCAAGCATTGTCACATGAATGATACCATAGGTGGCATAAGAACTAGAAGTCACATACAGTACCAGAGAAAGGTATACAGATTTTTAACCGCTGGTCCTTTCCGGAATAGACCACAACATGTTTCAGAGGTGCTGAGAACAAATGTTCCTTTAACATCAGTTTTGTATACATTTGGTCGACTCCCTCAACGTGATAGATGCGGGAAAATATGAATCACTCGACGTAACTCTCATCATTTCTCTTTTCATTTTGCTGTACTGGTCAAACTAAAGGAATGATGCACAGCACAACATATTCGGTGCGGTGGGTGGGGCGTAAATGCACTCACAGCGATCCTCATCATCCGCCGAGGTGACTTGAGACGAGCGTGATCTACGAATAGAGAAGTAAAGGAAAGGTATCACAAAGTTTGTGTACGAGAATGAAGCATTTTAATTGTGTGCAAATGTATACAAGACGTCGTAAAAGGACAGCGCCATAGCCAAACTAATAACATGCAGAGTAGTGCCTCGCTCCAATATAAAATTAACAATGCCTCGACCTGATGTAGGGAAGGCCGCAATTTTTTATTAGAAATTTACTAGAATATTTTTTGCTTATTGCTTGGCTACGCGTCTACGCTCGTAACAATTGTTGTCGCCCTCCAAAAGTGCGTATAAATTATAGGAAAGAATTTTCCATTAAATTTCTAAGAAAAAATTTCGGCCTTCCTTCCATCAGCTGAAGGCCTCATTGATTTTATATTAGAGCTCTCGGCCAATACATGAAAATTCAAAGAAAGAAATTTCCAGTAAATTTCTAAGAAAAAATTGTGGCCCTACCTTCATCGGGTCGTGGTAATGGTTAAATTTTGCAAAAAAAATTATTAAATTTTGCAAAAACAATTATTAAATTTTGCAAAAAAATGCAAGTGCTGGTTTTTATGTCATCTGTGTCCATGAAGCTTTCGTGGAGCAGCATGACGAAACGTTGTACGGCAGGTGGGGCACCACTTGTCCAGCGCCGTAAGTCACTTAGTTTAGCCACCGTAGTGCTTAAGTGAGGTACTAGAAAAACCTTCCATTAAGTGGTGTAGATGATGTGTTCGTGTTTTTATGTGTTGTGTTTCATGCAGTTACATGTCCTGTTTAGTTTGTTAGTTTTGTTATGGGCAGTTATTGGCTTACGTAGCAGGACAGGCCGATGGGTCTTGATACAAATTTTTACTATGTTGTGAGATACTATGGTCTAACAAAAAAATTTTGGGGTTTAATTAAGGGGAAATGGCCGTGTAGGCCCCTATTTGGCATTACTTAACCAGTTTCGCTCCAGCCACGGAGCTCATCAGAAGTTTTCTACGCTAGCAAACGTTCAGTTTGCTTGATTGTGTACATCTTCAGTGTACAATGTTGAAACTATTCTATTACTATACGTCAGATTTTTATTTTCTAGCTGAACCCTATTTCAATTTTTGTATGTTTCCCGATCATATGATTGTTCATTACCCTGTGCAATGTCATTCCTGTCATTGCACATGATTTTGAACACGCACATATGTGGCTATTTTATACTCTTAGCGTGACTCTCTTCTTCGTGTCGTCATTCGCTAAGGATTAATCTAAACTATTTCCTATTGAATGCATGAAAATGATTCGGAATACCATCGAAAACTCATCTTTTTGGGTCGTCGTGAAATTGTCGGACCGCAATACAGAAATTGGTAAAAAAATTCGAGCTGTCGGGACAAGTTAGTGATGTGAAGAATAAAATCCGTGCACGTCGCTCAAGAACGGCCGAGAATATTGCTGCTGTAGCCGAAAGTGTTGAAGAAAACCCAGGTTTGTCCATTCCTTGTCGTTCTTTGGAATTAGGCATTCCACAAACGTCATTACACCGTATTTTGCATAAAGATTTGGGTCTTAAGGCTTATAAAGTTCAGTTAACACAAGAACTCAAGCCGGCCGATCATCAACAACATCGAGTCTTTGCTGATTGGGTCCTTGAAATGCATGAAAATGATCCGGAATTCCATCGAAAACTCATCTTGAGTGATGAGGCCCATTTCCACCTCGATGGCTTCGTCAACAAGCAAAATTGTCGCATCTGGGGCTCGGAAAACCCAAGAGTTATTGTTGAAAAGCCTCTCTATCCTCAACGTGTGACTGTTTGGTGCGGTTTATGGTCCCGCGGGGTCATTGGACCTTACTTTTTCGAAAATGAGGCTGGAGCAACAGTTACGGTGAATGGATTGCGCTATCGACAGATGATTAATGATTTTTTATAGCCGGAATTGGATGGTATTGATCTGGACAACGTTTACTTTCAACAAGACGGCGCTACGTACCATACAAGCAATAAAACCATTGATCTTTTACGGGAAAAGTTTCTGGACCGTGTTATCTCTCGAAGAGGTGATCATAATTGGCCACCGAGAAAGAGAAGGTCTACGCCAACAGCCCAGCGTCGATGCAAGACCTCAAAGATGGAATTCGTGAGGCTATCGAGGACATAGGCAGCCACTTTGCAATTTGGTTATTGAAAATTTCATGAAAAGGATATGGTCCTGTAAGCGTGGTCGTGGTGGTCATTTGGCTGATCTTATTTTCCATTATTAACGGTATACCTTTCTCTTTATAATGAAATAAAGAGCCAATCATTTATCTCAAAAAAATGGCATTTTTCTTTGAATATCAAAATAACACCTATTATTGGAAAACCCTTTACTTTTTTTTTTAAGCCCGTGTATGAAATTTCAGCTCTCTAAGTGTACGCGGTCTCGAGCTATTGTGCACACAGGCAGACAGACAGACAGGCAGACAGACAGACAGACAGACGGACTGACATGCAAAAATCAACTTTTAATATTATGCGTGGGTGTCCAAAAAGAAATCAGATTTTCAATAGCCAATATTACGTTATCGCTGGGTCGTTTAAGGCTCGGTCATTCCAGCATATGTGAAGGGCTTAACATAAGGTTTGTGCTATGAATTGAGTGACCTTCCACGGCATATAAACAGAGTGTCGGAATGTTTTATTGCTCCATCTGTGCTCCGATCCGGAGTTGAGTAGTTAACAAAATTGCTCCAGCAAATCGCTCCGAAGCTGAGTGGTAATTTTTCCTAGCTTAGAAATAATTTCTCCAGCAAATCACTTTGGAGCTGAACGGAAAATTGATGGTTTATGTATTCACTAGTAATATTGTGAAATTTAATCACTATCGCTCCGATCAATTGCTCCGGCTATTACTCCGCTCCGACATCTACTCCGCTCTAGCTGGAGTTCTCCGTAATTAGCACAGCTTCAGCTGAAGCTGCTTTAGAGTGTTTCGTCGACCTGGAGCGCTCCGGTGCTGCTATATCTGATCCAACTTATAGCTCCAATTATTGTTTTAGTGAATTGCTACGGCTATCCGGATATTATTCCGCCCCGGTTCAGTTGTAGTCGGTCCTGTCCGTGCTTGCTCGTAATCCAATCTATTATTTATCCAGCCAAGCTGGACTGTTATTGATCTTTTTTACCGCCAGATTAAGTAATTATCTTAACATCAAAACAAAAGCCCTCCACTTTTAAAACTCTTTGATTATTTAAGTATGTATGTTGGATAGTGTAGTTTAATTGTATTAGTGTTACTATTGTGCTGGAATATAGCAAAATCTGATATCTTGCTATTAATGTCCTGGTGTCGATGAGCCTGTAAGCAAATATGTATATCAGTATAATTTACATCTGATCAAAATTTCTGTTGTATACTTTTCGTGTTGTTGACGAATTACAAAATACGAGATTATAATCTTGACAAACTCCAGAATTTACAATGAAACCATTGTAAAAAGCATAAAAATTTGAATTGGTGGAAGAATTGTTGTTCAACTCTTCGATTTTTTGCAAGAATTCGGCGTTGATATACTGCTTTTTATATGGGTCTGTGCTGCTGTGTTGAAGAGCACTTTTTATAACTGACAAAAGCCAAAAATAAGTGGACTTTTATCATTTTCTTCAGGTTTCACATCTTTGAAGTATCTCTCGAGTGAAGAATTTTCTTAGAAGTAACAATAATCAGTTTTTACAATTTGATAGATCTCTTTTTCTGGCAAGGTACATATATATGTAGGAAGACGTCTACGAATATGCTTGATTTCACTTTTAGCAATTCAGATGGGATGTGGTCTATTCCTCTAATTGCTTTTTTGCAGTCAGAAATTATTGGTTGTGGATCCTTTTGGTTTCTATTTTTTTCTGAATGTCCTCAATGTCTACCTTCCAGTAGTTTTTTTTTTTTATTTATTCTTATTATTATTCTAGAGTATGGTCGCAATAACAGTAGATCTTGGTATAGTAGTCGACATTTCAAGACAGTGGGTACACTAAATATAATTTTTCCGGTCACCCTCAGCTCTCTGTTCTCGATACTGTTTCAAAAGCTCACAAGACTTCGAATTTAATATCTCAATGATCCCGCAAACGCCATTTTTCTGCTAATCATTAGTTTTAGAATTGTGTGGACCATTACTAGTTAGCACTAACGTGGATGACTAGAGGCGAAAGACTTTCACAAATTGTACCAAAACTCTCTACTTTGTAGGCCCGAATTTCTTTTTGGGGGTGCTCTTTATTAGAGAAAGCGACTGACAAGTTAAATATTCAGAAATTTTTTTTGACAAATTGTGATACTTTTGCACGTATATTTTTCAATTAAATTCCTATTTTCCTACTTCTTCTTATTATTATTAACACAATCGAAGAGTATAAGAATTAAATTTAACAGTAGAAAGTTATATTTGTTCTGTAATAATTACTTTTATTTATTCTGCCAGCAAAAAGATGACTCAGACGATGAAGGCTTTGCACTCAGCGAGAATTGGATGTTTCAACCGCAGAGTCGGCGATGGTCACGGATTGGAGAGATGGGCTTGGAGATTCCAACAAAACAACTTCAGGACAAAGCTGATTGTTCATCTAAAGATTCAAGTCCTGACAGATGTGAAGATGATATGAATGCATCAGCGAACTTAGCATTCTCAACACTTCCACTTCGTTCTGATACGAATTCAAGTGAATGTGATGCAGCTACAAATCGGTTACGACGTACAGGAAGTGAACGCCTTAAAGATGGAGCCAAGGCATTATTACGTCGTGTAGAATCTATTAAATCTCGAAGACGTAAACGGCAAAATCGTGAAGGTCTTATTATAAGTGGACCTCAAGTATTAGATCTTAATAATTTTGCTATGAGAGACGTGAAGACTCTTAATGTAGCATTCTCAAATCCACCATCGCCAACTGCAAGTAGCCCAGTAAAAATGTATCCCAGAAGTCCACTATTTGGAACTGAACTCAAAATTCCAACCGAGAATGAGAATTTCTTAAGCCCAAATCGTTTGAGTCCGAAACGTGTACCAACCACGCCTAGGTCGGCTCATTCTACACGTGCCAGCCCCTTGCATTTTTTCGCTCATCAGATGCCTCATTTAATTGAAGGGAAATCTGATGATTCCTCGTCTTATTGCAGTGACAGTCAGGAGTCCAATAGTGGTTTAGTTACAGTTCGCCGTCAGACATCCAGATCTAGGCGATTTCTACAAAGAACGGGAAAAGTTGATGATATTGGAATTCATTCTGATTCTGAGTGTCACCAGCCTAGCGGGAGGAAAATGGTCTACAAAGATAATAATTCCAACAACACCGAGGTTTGTTTTTTCCCAGCAAATTATCTGCTTAATAATTTGAATTGTTCTTTTTTAAAGATGAAAGTCAAAAAGTTGACGAGGGGTGGTTCACTGAATCTAGGGAAAGATTCGAAGAAAGCCAGAGGTGCATTCCAATCCAGAAGTTTTAGAGCAAGGTCATCGATTCGAAAAAACCTTGCATCTTCTGAAAGTGACAAGGAAGACTCTGTGAAGAGGTAAACAACATTTATATTTGTACTAAATTTTACATTTGTTTTAACATAAAACTGTTAAAAATATTTTTCAGTAAAAGCCCTGTTGTCCGATGGCATAGTTTTCGAGAAAAAGATCATGCTCCGGAGTTGTTCAAAAAGTGCATAGGGACTAAGAATGAAAGTCGCCTAGAAGGGACGTCATTCGTAGCTATGTCGTGCGGACAATTACAAATTATTCGAAAACTTGCCCTTGTTACATTGACAGGATACATGGAGCGTTACTGTCCAACTCACAGATCTGGATGGAATTGGGAGCTTCCAAAATTTATAAAGAAGATCAAAACTCCAGATTACAGAGGTAATTAATTGAAAATAATAATCGGATCTTTGTCCCTACCTTTCGCCTCTATTTGTAGACAAAAAAGTGTTCGGAGTGCCGTTTCTCTTAATATTACAAAGAACAGGATATGCTTTGCCGTATGCTACTCGTGCCGCTTTCAGATGGCTCCGTTTGAATGCTTTTGATCAAATTGGCTTATTCCGAAAATCTGGTGTAAAATCACGTATAACCAAACTCAAAGAACTCATTGAATCTTCTGATGTTAATTGTATGGACATCTATGATACACAGCAGGCTTATGACGTTGCAGATATGTTAAAGCAATACTTTAGGGACTTACCGGATGCCTTGTTGACGTCAAAGATGTCAGAAACTTTCGTTGCTATTTTCCAACGTAAATTAAATTACATTTTATTACATGCTTAGACTTATGATGGTATTTCAGATCTTCCCCCGGAAGTTCGCGCAGAAGCTATTCAATCAGCTGTTCTATTGTTGCCAGATGAAAATCGAGAAGTCTTACACTCCCTTTTGGCATTCCTTTATGAAATCGCAGCAAATTCGCAGTACAATCAAATGACGGCAAATAATTTAGCAGTCTGCTGGGCACCATCACTTTTCAGTAACAATCTAGCACTTGGACGTTCAAGTGGAGTATCCCCACGCCGAAGGAAAGTAGCAGGTGTTCCAGATATGAAAGAGTTATCAGAGACGAGGGCCTCACACGAGTGTTTATCTTTTATGATAGCCAATTTTAAGCAAATCTTCAGAGCGTCACATGAGAAAATGAAGCATTGTAATTTTAGTTATATGGAGGAATCTAAGCCAGTGCCCTTGGAAGCACTTGGCGAAGGACTACCATTTCAAAATTGGAGGGGCTATTTATATGAGTGCACCAGTGCCACTATTAAAGAAGGCCGTGAAAAGTAAAATGTGCTTAGATGTTGGGTCTCAGTTTACATTAATAATTTTCTTTTTAGAACTCGTGGATGGGTGTCCGTTGCATCATTAGATCAGAATGTAGAAATAGCATTTAAAAAGGTAGGCGATGGTCATCCACTGCGATTATGGCGCTGCATTACTGAGGTAGAAGCGCCGCCAATCGAAGTCTTGGATTATATCCTGAAAGAAAGGAGCTCATGGGATATAAATCTGATCAAGAGCCGTACTGTTCAAAAATTGGACGATCGAAATGAAATTTTCCAATATACCTGTGATGGGCAAACGCCTACAGACTACTGCGTTTTAAGGTAACTATGTCATAATATAGGTAAAGTAGATTTGTATTATTTTTAATACGCTTTTATCTCAAATACAATTTTAAGGCTAGTCACTTATATTTTTGTTTGCTGAAATTAGCAAGATATTGTGATCCTGATTTATATATTAGTGCTGCCATACATTGTGGTAATATCAAGTTAGCTTTTACAAATATGGTTGAATCAAGTTTGATGTTGGTGGGTACGTAGTACGTTTAATTAAATCTAGTCATAACAGATATAACAGATGCATTAACATTTTATAGTTGCCTTAATTTTTTTCTTCGAATTTCCTCATTTTTCATCACAATTTTTATCCGCTATTATTACCGGGCGGATAAAGGAAGCATTTAGTTTTTCTTAGAAATTTATTGTTTTTTACTATTTTTTGTTGCCGACAACAGCTTAAAACGGTTAGATTGATTTGCTTTTCTGGTGGCGTAGGAAGCTAAATTTCCTTTTTTACTTGAGTTGACTTTAAAAAAATGTTGATAGACCACAACATATTTTTCCAAGCTTGATGATTCAGATTACATTCAGTCGAATCTTCAGAAAAAACTTGTTAACATACTTACCTATCGTAAGGATCGAATTGGTAGAAGACTTAAACTGAAGGATCGATCTCTTTGATAAATGAATGAATATTGCTTACGATACGAATTTTCAAGTCCAGTGAAATACAGCAAGAAATCCTACCCACCCAATCTCAGGAAATATTAGACAGAAATAATATAATTTGTACTAACCCCCCCCCCCCCCCCCCCAGCACTAGCTAAACAAAAGCAATCAAGGAATGATTTGTCGAATACCTTAGCCATCATTGGATATTAACATTGCTAAGTACAAGAACATATAAGGCATACAAAAGTTTTTGCGTATGCGCATGATGTGGTTGTCATTTGGAATGTATGCCTTCCGAAATCAACGTGATTATGGAGATTGTTTTGGGCAAAATCAGCAGATTGTCCAAAACTTGTAGGCCTAAGTGTGAACCCGATTAAAATAAGAGTTGTGCTGTTTACTAAAAAACCAAAGTGCCACACCTTGCTCCACCAATGCTAGATATACAAGCAGTCTCTTTATGCGTGGGTATCCAGCACGAAATATGTGCTATAATTAAACTAAGTAAAGAATGGTTCGAAGAATTGCGAATTACCTGTGTACATAGGTGCCATTGGCATTATAAAATCAACCTCGAAGGTTTCTCTAAATATGATTCTGAATCAACTGCCACCTGACTTAAGGAATCTGGCTGCTGGAAAGTTAAGCCCTATGTCCAAAATTCATCCGGACCAGGTGTAATGACCTGTCTAGAAATTTCGCCACGGTACTATTCGCTGTTATGATTGTTTGGTTCATATAAGGGCCATTGTCAGTCGTAAGTAAAATAATCTACATCCTTACATCGGTACTCTGCTATCTCTGAGGGTGTTACTGTTAATAATTATGATGTGATATTACACCACTTGGCCTTAATTCGCAATACCAGAGATAAAAAATAAGCCGTTATTGAATAACATAACCTGCTACACAAGTATAGCATAGAATATCACGTACTCGAAGTGTACAACTGTAAATTAACTATGTACGTTCATATGCAATAAGTAGTTAACTTCATTTTTGCATGTCTTTGAACTCACTCTTAAAAAGGACATTTGATAATTATTTATCAAAAAACTTATTTCACATTTAATTTTCATGTAAAAAATATTCAAAGGTGTATTTAAAAAAAATTTATTGGTGTACCGGTTAATTCGTGCGGTTTTTTTTCGAAAATTGAAGCTTTATTGTGAAAAAATGGTTACAAATTTAATATTCAAAGTATTGTCCATCGCTAGCTATAACCTTTTCCCATTTTTCTGGCAATTCACGAATACCCTTTCTGAAAAATTCGGCCGGGTTCTCCGCTATCCACGAATCGATCCAATTTTTGACTTCTTCATAATTGGAGAAGTGCTGGTCAGCCAGGCCATGTTGCATTGATCGGAACAGATAGTAATCGGATGGCGCAAGGTCTGGACTATACGGCGGGTGGGGTAGGACATCCCATTTAAGCGTTTCAAGGTAGGTTTTGACGACCTGTGCAACATGTGGCCGAGCATTGTCATGTTGCAAAATTACCTTGCTGTGCCTTTGTTCATATTCCGGCCGTTTTTCGCGCAGTGCTCGGCTCAAACGCATTAATTGTCGTCGGTAGACTGCCCCTGTGATCGTTTCATTCGGTTGCAACAGCTCATAATAGATCACACCCAGCTGGTCCCACCAAATACACAGCATAACCTTCAGGCCATGAATATTCTGAACGGCCGTCGATGATGATGCATGGCCGGGGTATCCATTCGTTGCCCGACGTTTTGGATTATCGTAATGGACCCACTTTTCATCGCCAGTGACAATTCGATGCAAAAAACTTTTTCTTTTGTGCCGTTGAAGCAGTTGTTCACACGCGTTCATCGGCGTTCATCGGCGTTCGACGTCTCTTGGCTTCAATTCATACGGCACCCAATGGCCTACCTTCCGGATCATTCCCATTGCTTTTAGACGATCGGAAATGGTTTGTTGAGCGACGCCAAGTGATTTTGCAAGTTCTTCTTGCGTTTGGGATGGATCTTGGTCGAGCAGTGTCTCCAATTCGTGCTCTTCAAACTTTTTTGGCTGTCCGGGCCGTTCATCGTCCTCCAAGTCAAAATTGCCACTTTTAAACCGTGCAAACCACTTCTGGCACGTACGCTCAGCTAGAGCATGCACACCATACACTTCCACCAAAATACGATGACTTTCGGCAGCCTTTTTCTTCATATTGAAGTAATGAAGAAGTACTCCCCGCAAAAACACTTTATTCGGCACAAAGTTCGACATTTTCAGAGTAAAAAAAAGTATTGTTGTTTACGCTTCAGCTAAATGACACATACTGATTCTGAAACTATATGACAATAGCTTTCCAACACATATTTGGAAAAGGAGAATCACTGGAATATAAAACAAGTTACGCCATCTGTTAGAAAACCGCACGAATTAACCGGTAGCCCATTATTTATCTCGAAATTTTGTATTCATGACTACTTGATATTTTAAGTTATCGGTACCTTTCTAAAAGGAGGTTTTTATAAAGTTAAGTTATTCTCATTAAAAACTTAAAAAAACATGTTGTTCACATTTTTCATAGAATCATAAGGTATTTCTATAGTTGCATGACCATCTGTCTATCTGTCTGTCCATAACACTTTTGTTAACCACCTGCCTCTTTAATACTTACTACTAAGAATTAGATTCGACTCCAAATTACAGTTACGACTAGCTACGAGCAATATTATACCTTCTACAATAAACTTTAATAATATGAGTCCGGAGTATACGAAATATTTATTTTAATTATTTAAACATGTTGAAATTTAGTTTATATTCCAATAGCAATTGCATCCAAAAGGAAAAATATTTTGAATATCTACATTTTTGTAGTTCCGTTTGCACATTTACTTGCATCCAAAGTTTACAAAGCGGGAGGGAAAGTTTGATGTTTCCCTTATTATTACCGAAATAGTAAACAATATCCTTTTTAAAAATTTGTTGTTTTAGAAATCCTGATGCTAATACGTTTATTTATTTATTTATTTATTTATTTATTTATATTTTTTATTTATTATAAATTTTGAAGACTTCTTAATTTCGCATTTATATTTCTCATTATGTCTGAGTCGGAAAATAACGAGAAATACATTAAACTTACACAATCTGTCGATTTGTATATGGAAAGCGTGCATAATAAAGGGTTTTCCAATAAGAGGTGTTATTTTAATTAGCCCGATATTTCGGTAGATGTCACTTTTGGAGCTGTCATTTTTTGACACTTGACAAGTAGAAACTACGCCATTAATAAAAATGGAACGATACACGATTCAACAACTCATTGAAATTATTAAAATTCACTATAAATATGGTGAAAATGTGGCAGAGAGGGTTCCTAAAACTCGAACATTTTTGGGTCGTCGTGAAGCACCTTGTCGGACCGCAATACAGAAATTGGTAGAAAAATTCGAGCTGTCGGGGCAAGTTAGTGATGTGAAGAATAAAATCCGTGCACGTCGCTCAAGAACAGCCGAGAATATTGCTGCTGTAGTCGAAAGTGTTGAAGAAAACCCAGGTTTGTCCATTCCTCGTCGTTCTTTGGAATGAGGCATTCCACAAACGTCATTACACCGTATTTTGCATAAAGATTTGGGTCTTAAGGCTTATAAAGTTCAGTTAACACAAGAACTCAAGCCGGCCGATCATCAACAACGTCGAGTCTTTGCTGATTGGGTCCTTGAAATGCATGAAAATGATCCGGAATTCCATCGAAAACTCATCTTGAGTGATGAGGCCCATTTCCACCTCGATGGCTTCGTCAACAAGCAAAATTGTCGCATCTGGGGCTCGGAAAACCCAAGAGTTATTGTTGAAAAGCCTCTCTATCCTCAACGTGTGACTGTTTGGTCCGGTTTATGGTCCCGCGGGGTCATTGGGCCTTACTTTTTCGAAAATGAGTCTGGAGCAACAGTTACGGTGAATGGATTGCGCTATCGACAGATGATTAATGATTTTTTATGGCCGAAATTGGATGGTATTGATCTGGACAACGTTTACTTTCAACAAGACGGCGCTAAGTGCCATACAAGCAACGAAACCATTGATCTTTTACGGGAAAATTTTCCGGACCGTGTTATCTCTCGAAGAGGTGATCACAATTGGCCACCGAGATCTTGTGACTTAACACCTTGCGACTTCTTCCTTTGGGGCCACGTGAAAGAGAAGGTCTACGCCAACAGCCCAGCGTCGATTCAAGACCTCACCACTTTGCGATTTGGTTATGGAAAATTTCATGAAAAGGATATGGTCCTGTTGGCGTGGTCGTGGTGGTCATTTGGCTGATGTTATTTTTCATTATTAACGGCATACCTTCCTCTTTATAATGAAATAAAGATCCGATCATTTATCTAAAAAAATGGCATTTTTCTTTGAATATCAAAATAACACCTCTTATTGGAAAACCCATTAGAATGATACACGAAACCTTTTTCTGTACTACTTATTTTTGTTACTTAGAAAGGATTGCTTATGTTACTATTAGACCTAGAGCCTCAATATTTAGTTTTGTGTTTGCAGATTTGGTTTAAAAAAATATAATTTTCTTGTCTGTGTTCAATTGAAATGTGGCTTGTGCAAGCAACAAATCTAGCTAAATGTTCTTCGAGACCGTTTTGTATACATATGAACTGTTTTTATTTTCTAAGTTAGAAGGAACGAAACTAAGCACAATTTGTTGAAGCATCTTATAAATGTAATTGGCCATTGCAAAAGCTTAAAAGTCGAACGAAAACAATTTTGTTAAGATCATTTGTCCCTGGCAGAGCATCATTTTCCTACGATATTACATGACGACTCTGCTTCAACTTAAAATTTCTCTATCGAACTTAATAATTTCATTCAAAATTTACTCCCCATAGCGTGTAGCATATATTTGCTGAAAACAAAACTGATATACTTCGTTAACGGACACGAACTTCCCTTCCTTTAGTTTCTTAGTCGTAGAATTAGATGGCATTATATCTCAATCTCACCCTATTAATGCCGGTGTTCACCAGGGCTCTGTTATCTCTCCGTCTCTCTTCCTAATTTTCATTAACCCTTTCTATCCTGAATTAACGAAATGCTTTTAAGAATTTTTTTTTACTTATTGTGAATGAGGTTGATCTAAGCAACACATAAAAATGTGTATAAAGTTTATAATAGTGCCAGTACGATTTTTATTTAATGTTACTTATAGGCTACATTAGGATACAAGTGCAATAAAAAGTCCAAGAATATTTGCTCACCCATCAATATCGAATTTTATTTCTTAGAATAGAAAAGAACTCGTTATCAAAAAAAATAATAGAATAAAAAAAAACATATTCTGTAAGTATCTAACAAAAATTATATCTATACATATACATTTATATATATATCTGCACACATAATACTTATTTTGTATGATAGTTCAGAAAACAGTTTCTTTTTGCCGTCAAGCATAGCCAAATATTGCATTTCATGCAACACATTATTGTAAATCCTGTTTTGCAGTTTCGCCAGCGAATTTTCTTCTTTGAATAATTGGGGAAGTGTCCTAGATTATCATACCTTGTATCAGGTATAGGTTCAGCAAAACGAATAATACGTTTTGAGGCTGTTGGAAAGTTTTTCTAAGATGGTCGTCCCCGTTTGACTTTGTTCTGCTTGCCTGTTGAAATTAGTCCATTAGCAATGTAAATTTGAAATTGAAGTAACGTAAATTCAGAGGGTAGTCCTTTCTGTTTTTGATAACGCTTATATAAAAGCCGAGCATTTACGACTGCCACTTTTATGGTTCAAAGTACAATCCTCATATATCATTTCTTTGACCTGATATTTATCCGAAAAAGCTCTATGAGCATATCCATTAAGTCAACTGCTCCCATCGATTCGTTATACTCTTTGACAATGTCTGGTCTTTGCACGTCGATGTATTTCTTCTCCTTTTGGCTAAATCGTCTACATGTACTTACAGGTTTTACATCAGCAAAGGAGCTTATAAACTGTATACAGCTTTATTATCGTACCACCTCACTAGGCAAATATTGTAGTCATCATTTACTCTGAAATCATATGATCCTCTTCCAAGATTTTTAAAATCTTGTTCTGTTTTCATGGAGCAATTTCCCATTCGATTTGATCTAATAGTACCAACACAAAAGATCCCATGATTTTTCAAAGAAATTGCTAATCGAAGTGAAGAAAACCAGTTATCAAAGTATAGTTTAAAATTGTAACCATCTGGTAAGTTTGATACAAAGTGAAGGACTATATTACTAGAAAATCCAAGGCCATAATCTCTATATGTACCTTTGCCAAATGTGAATTTCAAAATCATGCATTATCTCTGACGCTCCAGCCCTGGTGAAAACTTTAAATCCCCATTAATGCGGCTTGTTTTTCAAATACTGCTTCAGTAAAGACCTACCTTTGAAAGGAATTATTTGTTCAACAATAACTTGCTTTTCTTCAGGAGCTAGTTTCTTCAATTTCGTCAGTTCTAGACTTCTGTTTTGTATTGTCATTTATATGTAGATATTGTTTTATCTTTTCGTACCGATTTCTTGGCATTGTGTCAGCTACGCGGTTAAAACCTTAATTTCAACTCCGTCTTTTTATAGCGCATATTTATTAATTTCCTGACAAATTTTTTCGATCACGTCACCATCCAGCAGCATTTTAAAATATTTGAGTGGAGTCAAGTCTTCGTTTGGTGGATCTGGTAAATTTCCCGTCCAGAGAAGATTAGTAGGGTAATACTTCTTCTTCTTCCATTTTAGTTTTTTTTTAATTTGATAAGTCGTGCACAATACCTTAGTTCGTTCTCTGATAAATTACCTTCTTCATTTGCTGTTAGAGTATCCAATAGTTCTAATTCATTTTCTACATTTTGAAAACTAATTTCTCATAACTTTCCAGACTTTCAAATCCTCTTTCGAAAATTTGCTCAATAATTTTTTCGTCCTCTCCTTCATCGAATCTTTCGTCCTCAGATTCATTCCAATCTATTTCATCAAGAATGTTATATACTGCCTCCGTACTCAAACCTCTTCTTTCTGCAGTCATCTGGAAATCTATAAAATTGTATCCAAATATAATAGCCATTATATCCTGATGTTGCTTATGAGCAGCAACACAAGGTTTGAAGCCAGTTTCCAAGAACTCACCTGATCACTAAATTATTTTTGTAATAAAATACACAATTTCAACTCCTTTACTATAAATCTAAATACACTTTGACCTCAGAAGCTGCACATAGACAGAAATATAGAAATACAAACCATTCACACTATCCATATGATTTCGATTCGAGATCCCTTCTGAAAAAACCCTGACAAATAAACGCAAAATGCTGCGCCCACGTGCCGCTACGTACTTTCCTAATTAAAATTACTTATTACTATTGCATACCTTTTGGGTTTAACTGAATTCATGCTTTTGAAGGGCGCACAATGAGGATCAAAAGTGTGTTGCTTGTAAGCAGCAATAGGATAGAAAGGGTTAATGATCTGCTTTCCCTTACTTTCAATTTCATCCATAGCTTTGCCGATGACAGTATCCCTGATTTCGCTTAATCCTTTGATACCAGAGGGTATGCCGTATGTATTAAACGAGATTGCATGACTAGATAATTGAATAACGATCTTGACAATATTATTATTATTAATATTATTTATTAAGATGCAAAAAACACTTCAAGATTTACAATCTTATAATAAGTATTTATGTAATAGGGGAAAAAAATTGGACACATAAAAAACCTAGTTAATCTAAGAACTAAGACTAAAAATAAAAAACAGAGTACGTGATCCCAAGTATAACAAGTGACTTCTAGAAATTAACATAGATATTTGATCTATTATTTGAAACAGAAAGAGAAAATGTAGACAAGAAAAGTAAGAAAATTAAAATTAAAATTAAATAGATCTATGAGATACGTAAAAATGTGAATATGCATACATAAAATCAAAAATCAAGTCTACAACATTGACTAGGTGAAGTGAGTCTGGTAAGAAATAAGCAGTCTCCTGAATGCGCCGAACGAGCTCGCCCTCTGCAGACTATTCGGCAAAGCGTTCCAGATTCGAATGGCCTGAACAATGTAAGATCCTTCAAACACAGTGGTGCAAAATTTGGGCAGTCGAAATTTATATCCCCTACTTGTATTTAAAGACTGAATCATATTGCACAAATAAGAAGGCTGTGCAGAAAAAGCTAGTTTGTACAGAAACATTAAAATTCGTCGCTCAAAGTAAGTCTTCAGCGAGCACCCTAGCAACGAAAAACTAAGATGAGATATGTGATCATACCTTCGTAGTCCAAAGACAAACCTAATACAGTCATTAAGTGCTACATTCAATTTTCTAAAGCATTGAGAATCAAGCTTAGGAAATACAAGACAACCTTGACTAAAATATGGCAAGATCAGCGATTTGACTAGATGGTAACGCAACTTGGGAGAGATAATTCTAGCAGAGGGCCAAAGACGACGCAAGGTGGAGTAGATTTTAGATAGAGTTAAATCGACATGGTCGCAACATTTCATGGTGGAACTTAAAATAACGCCCAGGTTACGGATTCTGGATTCATATGGGATAGTGATGCCATTTATTTTGATATGTGGTAATGACAAAGTGTCAAGTGGACAATGAGAGAAAGCAATGCACTGAGACTTGGCAGGGTTAAGATTGAGATTGTTATTTAAAGCCCATTTGCATATTTCACTCACGTCATCATTAACGCGGGCCACACAGTCTTCGATGAGTCCGATAGGACGCGAAAGATAAATTTGCACATCATCTGCATACATGTGTATGTTAGCGTCACGGATCACCGAAGGTAAGTCGTTAATGTACAGACTAAAACACAGTGGACCTAGGATAGATCCCTGTGGAACTCCACTGGTGAGATAAAGGAGGTTAGAATGGTTACCATTCTCAAGAATTACCTTTTGAGCTCTCTGTGTAAGAAAACTCTTCATTAAGTTAACCGCAGTATACGGGAAATTATAATATCTGGATAGTTTATTCAAAAGCTTGTTGTGACAAACACTATCGAATACTTTAGAAAAGTCCAGAAGCAACAATATAGCTACCTCTCGCTTGTCGAGTGAAGAGCGAATATCAGAAGATACTTTTAGGAGAGCCGTTTCACAGCTATATCCAGGCCGAAAGCCTGACTGGAGATTGCTCAAAAGATCATTTTGACGTAAATGCTTCTGGATTTGATAACATAAAAGTTTTTCAAATACCTTCGAAAGGAAACACAACAAGCTAATAGGTCTGAAGTCGCAGGAGGATACAGCAGTAGGTTTTTTAGGTATTGGGACCACGTTAGCAATTTTCCATACACTAGGAAACTTGGACTTAGTAATACAAGTGTTAAAAAGATGTAGTAGTGGACTGATAATGCACGGAGCAATTAATTTGATAAATTTTGGAGACATACCATCAGAGCCCACAGCCTCCGATTTAATGGAATAAATGGCATTATATACTTCGGTGTAATCAACCCCACGAAAACAGAATCCATTGGAAAACTCTGGAGCTAGAGCCGAGATTTCAGGTGCTAGTGTGTCACCAGGCGGTAGAGGACTTTCAACAAAATATGAATTAAATTCATTCGGATTGATGTGATTTTCAGATTTGTCTTTGCCATAAACGTTGGCGCTACGAAGATTGTGCCATAGAGTTTTAGTGGGTACACTCAGATCAAACTTATTCTTGTAGTATGCTCGCTTAACATTACGAATTTTTAAAATTATTTTGTTTCGTAACGTAGTGTATGCTATGCGACTATCACTAGTCTTAAGTCTGCGATAACGAAAAAAAAGATATTCTCTCTCGGTGATCATTGACTGAATCTCTTGTGAAAACCATGGACAGGATTTCGGTTTAATAACCTTCTTAAGTAACGGAACATGTTTATCATGTAAATATGCTATTGAGTCATTGATAAATTTTATTTGATCATCTACAGAACATAGTCCGTATACATGGTTCCACGATATCGACTCACAGTCAATTAATAGAGAATTCAAATCTATTCTATTAAAGTTTCTAAAATAAGTATATTTTGGATTAACATTTAAACGGAGTTTTACATCACAAGACATGAAAATAATATCGTGGTCCAAAATGCTGAGACATAATTGATTAAAGAAGAGCACTGAACGAGGGTTGCTAATTAAAAAAAGATCCAAGAGAGACGGGTTAGTAGTATTAAAATACGTTGGTGACGAATTCACTGCAGTTAAATGCGCGAACTGCATCTCAGACAAGAAAAGATCAGTATGAGCACAAACTTTTAAAATATTGACATTGAAATCACCAGCAATAACGACATTACAATAACGTTGACTGAGAGACGCGACGGTATTAAAAAACACATGTGAGTCATCGACGCTAAATGAACTAGGAGAGCAATAAACAGCACACAAAATACATATTTCGGCACCAGTGTCAATTTCTACACATAAAAACTCAACTGTATCACCAGAAGAGCTACAAAAAATAACCTTGCAATCCTCGCTTGGGGCAAAGTGAATCACGTCGAATTCAATGCATCTAAGACCCCAAGCTGTTTCATCTCTTTAAAACAAGATCAACACTTAACCACTCCCATTTCATTTGATGGAGAATAGATTTCCCATTCACCGTCACTAAGCATTCTTGACATTAATATATCCAGTAAGTTAAGCTGGACAGATCACATCTTCTCCATTGCAAAGAAGCATCGAAATGTCTGGGAATTCTGAAAAGGCGTCCTGCACAAGTTCTATATCAGAGCTAGAATGGAATACAATTCTCACATCTGGGCCGGAGCTGGTCATACTGCCTTAGCATCATTGAATATTGTCCAAAAGAGAGGCTTCAAGCTCATAGGGGATGTGGCAGTAACTTGTAATATCGACTCACTCGAACACCGCCGCAATGATGGATATCGTTCACTCTTTTATCACATGCATATGCATGGTCAATATTCTGATGAAATATCTGGTCTGATCCCTTGTAGAATAATTCCTGCACGCAATACTCCGGCCCGCAAACCACCCACATCCTTTTGTCCTGCAAATTACCTTCGTGATGCTTTCTTCTTCCGAACTGTGCCATCTTCTACCATCTTCTGTTTTTCCTCAGGCTTACTATATACGAAGGTTCAAGAGTGATACACATCAACACCTCCGCCTATTTCCTTATGTCCCCTAATCATTTCCTAATCTCCTTTCTGCCATTCTTTGGTTTGCATCATAGGGTATCCCCTGAGCTTTGATTAATAATAAAAAAAAAATCAAGAACAATTCTTATGATACCATAGGTGAATACTCGTATGTAATTTCGTACGTTCACCCATCTGTTCAAGTCTGATTTTTGAAGTGGTTTTTGGCATACCATATTTGTATAACGGACAGAAAAACTGATTATAACCAATTTTATAGGATTTCATGCTCTGAAGAACTTTTCAGTATATTAAAACCGTCTAGGACTGATCATTTTCACAGGGGTTGCCCGATTTAATCCAATTTTGAAACTATATTTACCATTTTTATGAAAACACTGTGCAACAAATGTCAGCTCTCTACGTCGACGCCTTCCCAGCCAGTATCCAAATATATAGTGAAACATAAAATTTTTTTATAGCAACATTACGAAAGAGTTGCCCAATTTGTCCCAATTTTGAACTTAATTTTATTTTTGTTTTTTAAAAGCCCATGTGAAAAATTTCAGATCTCTAAGTAGATCGTGAGGACGAACAGACGGACGGACAGACGGACGGACAGACGGACATGCAAAAATCAAAATAACTTTAACCATCTTCTACTTCTATCATCATTTTATTCCAAGGTGTAGATTTCATCTAGGATATAAAAAATACTTCCGTAGGTCACTCTTTACAAGTTTAGACGTGATAGGATAGTCATCCATTGCAAATTACAAAAAAAAAAAAAAAAAAATATCAGATAGGTATTATGTAGAGGGATGTTTTTTAATCGCCCGCGTTAAGTCTGGATGATATTTGTTATTGAGTCGGTTTGTAGTATCCTAATGACTATACTTACGAGTAATTTTCCTTCTCACTTTTGTATGTCGAAGAATTTATCCCCTTTACTTCTGTACTGCTCAAATTTTTAAAATATTTGCTTATGCCTGTAACTTTAATTTTTCATTTTTTTATTTCTCAAAATCAGCGCAAATATAAAGCAAAATGTCTACACTTGACAAATAAATAGTTACAATATCGACAATGGATATTCGTGTAAATTTATCTATAAAAAAAAATGTATTCAATGAATCCATGTTTAGTTAATTTTCTTTTTTGCTTACAGTTTTACGATTAATACAAACCTACTTACTTACAATTTTCAGATCGTGGCAGTCTGATCTACCAAAAGGAGCTTGCGTGGTAGTGGAGACATCGGTGGAGCATCCGAGTGCACCATTAAAGCAAGGAGCAGTTCGTGGTGTTGTATTAGCTTCTCGATTCCTTATAGAGCCTTGTGGAAGTGGTCGTTCTCGAGTTATGCATTTGGCTCGCGTTGATACTAAGTACTTTTTTTTTTTAAAACAAAATTAAAGAATTTTACTATAAGTTTATATCGTTTCAGGGGTAGAACACCCGAATTCTATAACAAATGCTACGGTCACATCTGTTCGCACTACTTATCTAAAATTCGGTCAGTATTTCGTCATATAACCGAGGGTCCAGAGAGTAAAGTATGACATTGATACTTATAAGATGTTTCTCGTTGTGACATCACCGGATTTCATAACTCCTATATACAATTTAAGTCTCAAATTACGGCATTTATATAAAACAAAAACATTAATTATAGTACATACTTACATTAAATTTTCGTGGGTATGAAGCAATAATATACCATGAGGGAATTGGTTTCAAACTTGTTGTAGGTGGAGAATATTATTTATTACCGATATTAAGTAAATATCAATATATATATATATATATATATATTAAAGTGTTATAAACTGTAGTATTGGTAAATATGTACAGAGTATTTATTTTGTTCCATATTTTATTATAAAAGGATAAATTTTATATTGTTTCCGCAACCTTAAATACTCAAAACACTCAGAAAATATTTTTAAGCATAAGAGACAGCAGCAATATCACAAATTGTATAAAGTTAGCACGCTGCAAATATAACAGTCCAAATTTAAAAAAAGAGATCGTTTATGTCTAAAACTAGTCAATTGATAGGGAGATAATACTGTAAAATAAAAATATAACCGAAATACAGGGTGTCCTATGTGGAAAATGGTTATGTTTTTTATTTTTTTTATTTTTTGTTTCCAGTAGAAAACTTTATATGAAACATCTTTTGCCATGTAATTCTTAGTGGTCGTCCTTTATAATAACTAGATACTGCAATCACACTGTACAAAAGTTAGGGGGGGGGGGGTGATAAATTGCTTCAATTCGGTTTATTATTATATAATCAAGAAAATCAAAATAAAACATAATGACTTGACAGACACTTGAACTGGTGCAAATGTCAGGTTGGTGATGGCAATAGCTATTGTATTATTAAAAGAAAACGACATCTGAAAATTTGAATTGAAAATCTTATTTATTCAGTTGTGTGCAAGCATTGCGAACGAAGAGAGCCAAACAATAATGTTCGTCAATCGAACTCCAAAAAACATATTTTCTGGCAAGCCATGTCATATTTCGTTTACTAACTTTGAGAAAATAAATCAAAGCTAGCGGACATGTTTTGTATTTGCTCCGAGTTTGATGAAAATTTACCTACTGTATATATCAATATGCTTTAAATTCCTAAACAAGCAACCAGTTCACATGATTAAATAGAAGCGAACATACTTTGATTGTTTTAATTATATCCTTCTGTCCTACAAGAAACTATTTTAATTCTGCTTATTAAATAATTTTTATCAACTCATTAGCTCTTGACAAAGACCATCTAACAGAAAGAATACGCATATCGTATATTGAAAAGTTTTATATGGCGGGTCGTTCCATTCCGATCCGCTCTCACAAATTGTATGAAAACTCTCTGCTTGTTAACGATTCGCCATTCACCGGTGGTGATATTACGAATTACGACCCACTTTCACAAATTTTATGATAACTCTTTTCTTTGAATGATGGCTCGCCGCAGTCACCAGTGGTGAGTGGCGGCTGTGAGTCGACATCGTCAAAGCACCAGCACAGCACCAGAGCCAGAGGGCACTCCGCATCATACCAATGCATTGCATTGCGTGTTCTCTTTGCTTCTTTTACATCTTCTCTAAGAAACAGGTTTCATCAAGAATACTTTGTTCGAGAAAATTTTCATTTACATTGCATTTGCATCGCAGCAAAATAGAGAGAGAATAGTAAGATGAGCGGATGTGATAGGAATTGTTGGGCGACAAGCAAGATACACAGAATAGAAAGGTAATATATTCCCGCGCGATATTTTGTGTATCCTCTGAGCATGTACGTCATCTGAATTATTGTCGTTTGACAGCTACGCTTTTTTCCTTTATTTTCGCTTGTGAGTTATATCTTATACCGCGTGAGTTGTGTTTGAAAATAAATAAATTTTGTTAAATAAATAAGTATGGCAGTTTGTTCAGTTCTTGGATGTGATACCAATAATAATAAGAAAAGTAAACAATATAAAAATAAAGTTAATAATGTGCCTGTGAAACTATTTCGCTTTCCGAAAGATTTGGCAATGGCAAAAGTTTGGCAGAGTAAATGTGGCAGGAAAGAACAAATAAATTTGCACACAGCCTATATTTGCTCAAAGCATTTCACTCAGAACAATTATATTCGTAACTTTGCAACACGAACTTCTTAAATATTCACCAAAAAGTCGCAAAAAACTTAAACCCGACGCCATTCCCACAGAAAATCTTCCTTGCGCCAGTTCTTCAAATAAAGATAATATCGACCAAAATAACAAGCGAAGTGATCGCTTGGAAAAAAAAGACAGCGACGTTTAGTGATAGACGCTTTGCTGAAAAGTCCTGCTGTTGAAGAAGACCAACCAATTGATTCCATTGTTCCCGAGGAAAATTATATTGAACCAAACATAGATATTTTTACTGATAAAGAAGATACCACAGGTTTAACATGGACAAATGTAGTCAATGAAGGGGGTCTTCAGAAGCCAAACAAATCATTTATTATGGAATTAAAGAAAGTAGATTGAACAGATATAACAATATCCAGGAAGAATTCGCTCTCGAACCATTTGACGGATATATACAAAGCTTGTTTTCTTTGGCAGTCGACTGCTCTTTGGGTCATGAAATTATAAAAATATTTTTTCGATGTAAAATGTATTTTAGAATCTGAATTCAAAATCAAAACATAATAAACAATGTTTGCAAGAAGAAGGATCAGCTTAAAAGAAAATAAAATAAAATCTGTTCTTAAAGTTATAATATATTGTACTTTTTTTTAATACGAAAATTTATGTCGAAAAAATAGGTAAGTTGAAAGTGCTGCAGTTATTCGTTGAGAGACGAGCACTTATAATTATTGCAACCTGCATCTGTTGACACAAACTTTTATGGGTATTAATAACAAAGAATTCGAGAATTTATTGTCTACGAATTCGTGTAGTATTGCAACTAGGTAAGTATGCACTTTTAAATTGAAATCTGCACTCACTTCTACAATAGAATTCAAGTGACGTCACACGAAAGAGAGAAATAGGATAACGACATGCGCAATATACTACCTTGTTTTCTGTATATCTTTGGCGACAAGCATTCTAGTCACAATCACTGTCAGCCGCTATGATTCGAGTGCTTGGGCTAAACATTTTCTTGAATGTAGGTAGCCAAAATAAGCTGTGCAAAATGAAAAATTTTCGAGTACCTAAATTAATAGAAAAACCGGCTCGCCTCTTCAGCTAGGCAGCATAGTGAAACATAAGACTGTCTATGGCTGCTGGCGTCGGCGTGTGTATCGCGCTAGGGTGGTGGAGAACAGAGAGAATAGAGCAATATTCTCTCAGTCTCAAATCTTTGCATCTTCCCGTCTATTACCTCTCGAACGCATCATCAAATAACCATACAAGTTGTGGATTTTTAGACGCCAGATGAAGCATCTTGTTAAGTTATATGTTCTTTGCTCTTGACTAAATAACTTTGTGTGTCCAGGGCTTCGTTCGTAACAAAAGAGCTTCAATGTAGTAAACGTGGATGGATTTACATGGTTTTTTTTATTATTTAGAATGGGTGACAGGGGAGCTTTCCGAAGCTTTGGCTTTGTAGGTTGGTGCGGTGGGCTGATTTTTCTTTTAAACGCTTTAGCATAATGTTTTACATATTTCATGGGAACATTTCAATTTTAATATGTTTAACCGTTATATGGGTTTTGATGTGAAATGAATTGATTAAATTATGAACTTACATTAAAGTGCGATAATCTTCTAAACAACTTACAATAGAGAAGAGAAAATAACTCACAACGTTCGCAAACGAACGTAGGTGCGAATTAATAGGTCTATTCGATGAAAACACTTGGTAAACCTAGGATAACCCACGACTACACTATCTTGTTTTTTGGAAATCTAGGGAACTTACACAAAAATTTCTTTGGGTAAGAGCAGCGGCGTAACAAGGATGGGGCGGTAGGGGGTACCAACATTTTTAGAGAAGAAGAAGGTATTAAATCTAATAAAAAGGCAAGATAACTCAATTTTCATAATAGACTCTATGGCTCCAATTTGAAATAACCATAATATGTGGATTCACAAATCTCAGCATCGAATCTTAGATACTCTTGAAACTGATGAAATCTAAAACTGCCAAGACTAAAATTATAGCAATGCTGTTCTGATGAAGGGAGAGTACAATGGAATACAGTAGCGTATTCTGGATACTTATCTGAATGCTAGGGTTATTGTTTGCTTAAACCATTCACTCAACCACCTCGCTGGCCTTCATGAGGTGAAAGTTGAAGTCAACTCCATGCGTTTCTTCGGGACACTTTATCGATTTTTTGGCTTTCTTTTCTTCTTCAACTCATTGTTTGGATGTTTTGATGAACACAATTGATTCCAGCTTGAAGCCCCTGGTTAAAACAAGATATATGGAGCGCTAGAGGAGATGCAGTAAAAATATGGTCAAAACGAACTTCTCAAATATGTTGAACCTTTTGAAGTAGCTTTCAGGAAGAAACGAAAACACAAATACCAGGACTGATGCCGCTTCGCTTTTGGTGGCCATGTTACTCTTTCTTCAGTTTTTTTTGATCTTGAGCACAGTTCTGGTCGAAGTGGCAAACGCGAGACCCCAATTTGCAGAATTGTGCTCAGAGACTAAAAGCGCTGCAAAGTTATCAGACGGAGAGTCCAGAAGTTATTCGCAAAGCAGTGTATATTTTGCTGAAAGGAAGTGTAAGGAGCTTGGCATTACAATGCAACCTCAGCGTTGCATTCGCAGAAAGAAGAAATGCCTGGCGAAAATTGCGAAGATGGTATACGCCGCGAAATACTCTCTTCAATTGATCGCATCAACCAGGAAGTGAAAATAAAATTCCAACAGCTATAACACTTGTTATATATTTTTCCGTAGGCCAGTTAGCCGAATTAAGCGTTTTGTATGTAGTAGTGTCAGTATAGAAAGGACTCCCATCTTGTAACTGAATTTGGTGTAACATCTTTTAGTTCTGACTGCACTCCGACTCAAAAGATTTTAGTATTTTCAATAAATTTTTACGTAGAACTTTTAATTTAATGTGGGCCATATGTATGCACCAATCATCCCCATATTAAGAAGTTATAATTATTAGTATCCAAAAATAGAGCAACTACTGCTAGATGTTGGTAATATCAAATAAGTTACCTTGCATGCCATTCCAAGAATCTTTCCATAAAATACAGCATGAAAACACATTACCCATAACCGCAGCCAAATAATCAGCCGAAACAGTTTGGATTGAAGTTAACCGATTCCTTCAAACCAAACAAATTGACAATATGAGTCCGTCATTTAATAATAATCTTTTTACCTACATATAATAGATGCATTAGCTACAAGAATTATCCACACAAACAGAAGAGAATACAATTCTTGGAAACAGAAGCTGGGTCATCATACGAAGATCATTTATATGCAAACTTGTAAGAATGAAATTGGTGATGGCTATTCTCAGGAAACTGATGACCTAAATTGCATGACGAAAGCCACACATTTAGAGTACAAAACACGGAACTGCAAAGTTCACAAATTCTTAATTGACATTGGAGCTAATAAAAACTTGATAACATCTTAATCGGAAACAAATAATGAACCAGCATAAAACGTTTCTAAAATATAATCAGTAGTAGGAGAAATAGAAGTACAGTAGGTACTCTCTCGTTAATCCACCACTCGATTATCCGACAAACATTGTAATCTGCCGTTTTTTTTTGCTACTTGAAGGACCAATATACAACTCTATAATCTACCGATTTTTCGAATTTTGTTTCCAGTAGTCCACCGCCAACAGACCAGAATTACAAGTCGAGATGTCGCTCTCTTATAAATTACGTAATTAAGTAAATTCGTGGGGATTACTCTTAATAATAAACTTATCTAGAATTCGAATCGGTCCAGAGTGACGTAAAGAGCTGTAGGATCTCTCTACACGTGTTGTCGCTTCATTGATAGAACATGGGGTCTGAAGCCAAGAATGATGTATTGGCCAACTTGGGACGTTATTGGGGCAAAATTCCCTCGAAATTGGGAATTAGTTGCAGAGCTGGGCAATACTTAAGTAAAATAAGACTTAAGTACTACTTAAAGTACATTTTCGTTACTTAAGACTTATTACTCAATACTTTTAAAATGCCTCTACTTAGTACTTGAACATAAGTACTTGCTTCTATTTACTTGTACTTAAGACTTAGTTTTGTACTTAAGTACAAAGATTTTTACTTAGGTATTTCTGAGTCTATTAAGTACCTACAAATATCTAACTCTTCGTAGAAAAGCAAATACAATCTCTAGCGCAACTCCTTTTTTGTTGAATTTTAAAGCAAGCAAAGAACTGTGAAAGAATGTGCAGCACTCACGCGTCAAGGCAGAACCTTATATAAACTAATAACAATACAAACAAGACTGAGCAAGTAGAACAAAACCAGTAACGTCTCTCTGGAATATAAAATCGACGATGCCTCGACTTGATGACATAACCACTGACATGTATAATATGGATTGCAAAATGTGGGCTTACTTCTATATTGTTGACTCTTTTGCCCTAAGCACCAAGTACCAACTGAGAGAGAACTGAAAACAACAAATAAATTAGTGAATTCGTTGAAATAAATGTTTTTAAATTAATCATTTAGGGTTATTACTGACAAAAACTGTTTTATCAATTCATTAGATACGCAGAAGAATTTCTAAATGTTTTATTGAAATCACCTTCCGAGCTGCGTGCTCACTTTGTCAATTTCTCGCCAATGAGTTTTTCAATGTTGGCACCTACGTAAGAACTCTTTTGACACAAGCAATTGTGCCCACGTGAAAGCAAAAAGTAAGCAGTCCATATTATATACGTCAGTGAACATTACCAAGGGTAAGCAAGCAATGCCTCGCACCTATATAAAATCAACGATGCCTCGACCTGATGTAGAGAAGGCCTCAATTTTTCCTTAGAAATTTACTGGAAATTTTTTCCTTAGAATTGTTATGGAGGCGATAATGTGTGCCAAGGCGGACCTCTAATAGTTTTTGTGAGTGTTACAAGGAGACGTGAAAGTTTTACTCTACTTTCAGCACCGAAAACTATGAAAAACCACTGGTTACTATACAAACTATAGTTTTCAAAAGGTATTGATTTATTAATATCTATTAACTAAACTCGATAAACTTCATTATATTCCTGCCAACGAACAAAGATTCTGAAAAAGGACTTTAAAAACTACTTCAAAAAGAAGTACTCAGTACTTTTTATAGACTTAGTACTTAGTTACAAGTACTTTTCATACATGCGGTACTTGTACTTACGCTGAAGTACTCAGGCCTTCGATACTTGTACTTGTACTTAAATACTTTTTCTTTGGTACTTACCCAGCTGTGATTAGTTGGAACTTTTTTCATAGATTATTATGAAAATTCCAACAATATTTTCCTAGGTACCAATATAACAGAATAAGAAATAGGTACACCAACAGGAACATTTCACGTAAGTTTTAAAAACTAATTAGTTTTTATTTATAGGGGAGACCTCTATTAAATTACATTCGCAAGTTAACAGTAAATTGATTAGTGCTACTACATATTAGCTACTAAATACAAACTCTCATCCCTAATCACAGTCTAGAGAAATTATTTTCATATACTTTGCAGGAAAATTCAATTTGTTGTATCAATTTTAAGGTAATATTTTTTGAACTTTGGATGTACGACTTTTTCCATAATTTTTTTATCAGAGTAGAAATTTCCAGAATATGGAAAAATTCCTATGATCTCCCAACACAAGTGAGTAGCTACAAAAGCATAACTCCACTAGATTACATAAGAGAGGAGTCTGATACTGTCACTTAGCATATTTATACACGTTAGAATTAGCTTACGATTACATTAATTACTATAATTATTGATTACTAATTCTACATTGAAGCCCTCATGTTAATTCGTGGTCAGCGATTGATAGTACGTCAATACTTATTACTTGTGACCCATTTTAGTGGGTCGCATTGTTATCGATTTAGTTTGTTTATATCGATGAATTTTGAATATTGCAGTGTATAGCATAATTTGCTGTGTCGCATGTTTCTTTATGTACGGTAATTATTTATTATTTCGTACATCGGATATATTGTGATGTTATGATTACTTATTGTGCTTGTTCAATAAGTATGTCATTATGATGTCACAATATTATTAATGCAGGTATAGGTATATCACACGTACGATGAGTCAGGGGTGGATCAAGAAATTTTATTAAGGGGGGGGCAACTATGGTTAAAAACTGTATCAGCATATAATCTGGAAACAGAACAAATGTTTGAAGACATTCGCAATCACTCACAAATGTCAATGGCTACCACTCGCAATGAAGAAGTAGTTGCGCAACGTTCAACTTTTGCAACTCCTGAAAGTCAAACGAAGTATTAAATTATTCACTTTGTTTTGGTTTGTAATTGCCGGTTTCACAGTCCAGGCTTAAGCCAGAGTTTACCTAAGCTATGGGCGTGGCTTAAGCCCAGAAATTAAGCCTACTCGGTTTTACAGTGCTCAGTAAGCAGTGACTTAGTTAAACCGTACATGAAAATTTTTAAGCTATCAGCACTGCGGTAAATTGTGAATTTTTACAGGAAAATTGCCATTGTGAATCCCGATGAAGAAGAAGGCATCTATATAAAATATTGTTACCACATCACTCGTTTGTTTAAACTGTGAGCAGTTTTTACCAGTCAGTCGAGCTTTTTATCTGCGAGTGTATCAGATCCAAAATCATCATAGCCGAATATTTCGACAGTCGGAGCCGAGATTTAAAATCAACGTCATCCCATTTCTCGAAATGTTAGGGGTCCCTTCTAATAACTTTTTTCATGCTTATATCGTCTGTATTAGATAAATAACTCATTTTTGTATTAAACTTTTTGGTTTACTCCTAAAACTTCAAATGAAATGCTGATACTAGCTGCCAGACTGCTCAAAACTACTAACTAGATAACTATTTTTCGCTTGGAAAATTTTAATTTAGTTTTAAAGTATAACTTTTGTATATTTAGGCAAAATATATATTTAGCAGTAATCTCCATATTTGTTTCACTGCAACATCTGAGGCTTAAGCCTTCGAGATGACGGGCTTAAGTTAAGCTTGCCTTAAACTAGTTATGTCATTTAAGCCTTGACTGTGGAACCGAAATATTTATTAAGCCATGGCTTAAGCCATCGCTGTGACTTAAGCCTTGACTCTGAAATCGGCCATAAATGATGGAAGTGTCAAACTTCTAAATCATTCATTTTATTTAGTAAAAATATAGAATATATATTTTGTTCTAATTCACGAATTCATCATAAATTGTAACTTTGAAAAATAAAGGAATGAAAGCATTACTTACTTTACATTTGCTAAAGCCAAGCTCAGGGGATACCTTACAATACAAAGTATAGCATGGCAGGAAGGTGCTAACGAAAGGAATTAGGGAACATGAGGATAGTAGCAGAAGTGCTGATGTATTTCACCCTTAAACTTTCGCAGATTGTATGCCGGAAGAAAGACAGAAGTTGGTAGACTGTTCCATATTCGCACAGTTAGGGTTAAATAAGTATCATGAAATTTTACTGTACCACCGAAAGTGTTTTGAAGCGTAAAAGAATGTACGCGGTTTCAGGGCGAGTACTGCGTGCAGGAATTAATATATAAGGCATCAGACTAGACAGTTCATCAGAACATTGACCATGCATGTAGCGATAAAGGAGCGGAAGGCATCAAACATTGCGGCAGTGCTCCAGTGAGTCGATATGACAAGCTATTGCCATATCGCCAATGAGCTTGAAGGTTCTCTTTTGGAGAATATCCAATGAAGCTAAGGCTGTGTGACCAGCCCCGTATAGATATGGGAATTGTATTCAATCCTAAGTTCGATGTAGAGCATGCACAGGACTGCTGGATCCGAAGGACTGAAATATTTCTTACACATTTCCAAAAATCTAAAACAATTCGGTGTTTCTTTTTTGGGAATAATGCTCTAAAAAAGAGTAGGTACTCTCTTGTAATCTTTTTTACTTAAGAATCCGAATCTCAAGTAGAATAAAATGAATTATTACACAATTTTTATTCTTATAAAATACATTAACTATAAATATGTGAGAATGTTGAATTTCAAGGATTTTAACTGGTAGACACGATTTGATGAATTCATAGATGAGTTTATCATGAGCTCTTAGATGAAAGTAATGATGAAATCTGTTCTGGATCTGGGATTAGACTCATTATATAATTTTCTTCAACTTAATGATGGTCCATGATTCAATGATCATTCAATGAGCAACTCGATGAGTTCTTACATTATTTTCAGTCAAATAATGATGAAATGATGGAAATGCTCACTATTCTTATCATCAATAAAGTCATAACAATGACATTGATATATAAAGCTGTTATTATAATATCGCACGATACCAGTGATGGATCAGTGGTTTGATGGAGGATTTTTCTTTTTTCTTTTTTTTTTAAACGATGCTCTAGAAAGAAAACCGTTTGAATAAAGGCGCATCAACTGAGAAGTCCTACAGTGCACTGAAGAATGTACAAAAAAGAGCATCTATCTCTATCTACGCTCACTGAATGCTCATCGAAAGGCTCATTGAAAGACTCATCGGAACTTATCAGAAAACTCCACCGGTATTTAAAGTGGAGAAATTTATACATTTATGCGCAAATTGCAGATGCAACAGTACTAGTTTACATAAAATTCCTCCGAGCAGGGAAGAGGGGCTGCGAAACCGATGAGCATTTTCTACTAGGAAAGGAGCTCTGAAAAATACGTATATGATAGAATTTTTAAATAGGCATAGATACTATGTATATACTACGAATATCTTTAAACTTAAAGAGGTACTAAGTAGAAAAAGTGAAAAGACAACTTACATTTAATATGTTCTTAGATAGCAGCAGAAAGAAAATAAATATTGTGGTATAACGCCTATCTATATATAAAACAAATGTAATGTACACAAAAAAATTATATTAAAAAACTAAGTAATTGAATTGTTTTTCTTACTTTTATTTCTTATTGGCATTGAATAATACATAAATGAGTAGAATAACTGGTGCCATGCGAACCTGTCCTACGACAGTCATGAAAGCCTTACTAAACCTTCCCACATACATTTGCGGGTGAAAAACGAAGCGATCTCCACTCTGCTATTAAATTACAAAAGGAGAAACAGTTTAAGCCAGAGGATTGGGTTTGTCATTTACATTTAAATATCTTAAAAATGATATTTTTCGACAATATATGATATAATCACACCCAGGGTGGATTTTGTAAGACCATTCCAAGTGGTTCTGGGAGACAGCAATGGCGTTCCACTAAACCGTCCTTCCAGCAAGGATCGATGGTGTGGTATATAGACGGTTCAAAAACGAACAATGGAGTCGGACTGGGCGTATACACTCCCAAATGCCATATATCAAAGGCTCTGGGTTCTACTCCTACCGTATTCCAAGCCGAGGTATTTTCCAATATCTGCATTAAAAGAGCCATAAATGGGGCAACCATTAATATCCTCTCGGACAGTCAAGCTGCCCTCAAGGCCTTAAAGTCCTACACTGTCAAGTCAAGGATAGTTTGGTAATGTCTACAAAACCTCAAAAACTTATCAAGGTGAAACAAAGTTATCCTCATATGGGTACCTGGACATGAGGGCCACAAAGGCAATGAAATTGCTGATGGCCTAGCCAAAATTGGAGCGGAAACTCAGTTTGTCGGACCAGAGCCATTTTGTGGCACTTCAAAGTTTTACCTCAGAGCTGCCCTAAACGACTAGGAGAATAAACAAAAATTCCTGTATTGCGAAAGGCTACAAAAGAACTTCGCCAGGCAAAAAATTTTATCGACACCTCTGGCGGAAAAACAAAAGAACTCCTACTCCTTAGAAGAAAGGAGTTCAAACTGATTACTGAGATCTTCTCAGGCCATTGCCTCTTAAGGTATCACCTAAACAAGCTTGGCTTGGCTGAGACTTAATCCTACCTTTTCTGTCAGGATGCTCACGAAACCTCGGAGCAATTGCTCTGTAACTGCGAAGCATTGGCCAGGCGGAGACTACTCCACCTCGAACATGCTTTTCCTCAACCAACCTACGTGTGGAACCTCAATCCCAGAATGGTTCTAGACTTTATTAACAGTCTGAACCTAGAAAGGGAGTAAATGCAACAGAGACTCACAATATTTAGATCTTTCAGGTCGCAGTGATAGCGACATTAACGCCTACACACCCCTTCATAAATCTAATCTAATGGGATAAAGAAATTTACACCCATTGGTTGAAGCAACGTCACTTGTTTGATCACGCCACAAAATTAACGGGTTCCAAGAATTTTGAAACTGATGCTTAACCTCCATGGATTTCAGAAAATTACCCCGATCGGTTAAACCATGTAACGTGTTTGAACGAGAAACCGATTCACCGAATTTTGCATAATTTTGAAATCTCACACCTATCGCATGCATTTAAATATTGAAGGCCACATTATGGATGGTGGAAGCAAGGGTTTTAAGTTAACTTACAACGACGTGGAAAAGTATGTCATCGTGACTGTTACTGAAAAGGTGCACATTATTGACATTTTAGAAGAAGGTGAATTTATAGGTGTTTTGTGTATAGACTCTGTTAATTTATTGTAGTTTTTACTTTAGCGGTGAGTGCCTTTAATATTCCATTGGATAAATATGTGCTATATATGTGATGAGTATGAAATAGAAATCCAGCAGCCAGTTTTCGACATATTTATGAAGGAGTGCCATTTATCATTCGATAAAAGGCCTTTTGTGAATGTTGTCCAGTAAAACGTATTTCAAATAATTGGGACAAGCTGTTTGTTTAGGTTCATTATTTTGGCAAAATATAAAGACGTATCAACACAAACAGAACATAATCTAGAGGAAGAGGAATATTTTGCTTCACCCTTAAGGCGGGAGGGCTGTTTTGTTGGCTCCATATAAAAAAAGCGTAGAATTGAGGAAAATCTTCGTAAATCGGTAAATCATAACTAAGCTAAAAGATCAATTTGTTAAAGAATATGTAAATGAAAAACTTACGCCAAAACATCATCTGTTGGATCATTACCCTCGGATAATACGTGAAATGAGGTTTTTTTTATGAACACTTTCTATAATGCGCTATGAGTCAAAACATTCAACTTTGAAACAGTATGCAAGTATGTCACATCAAGAAACATTTTGCCCAGAATTTATTTATAAAACTGAAAAGCTAATGAAAATTGATGCATTTATGAATTAATATTCTAACTTAATTTCATTAAATAAAATAGATTTCAATGACGATATATACGAGTATTTTCTAAAAAAAGTCAAGTACTATTGTGAATATAGAAAAGGTTTTATTGTTTGCATTCACAATTTATGTAACCATCTACCTTTATTTGGAAATATTAAGTTCATTCTAATAGTTAGAGAAGAAATTATTTTTGTAAATAATATTCTAATTACTCAGAATTATAGTTTCAATTTAAATGGATTTGAAATCGAAAACAGTGAAGAAGTAAAAACCAATAATATAATTAATATCGTTTTCAAGGAACCCTTTGAAATGATATTACGAGAAAATTGTCCTAATTTTTTTATATGAAAACTAAATATTCTGTTTTTTCTGCATTTTATTTTGCTTATTATGGGCGTGTATCTTTATTCTGCTCAGAGCACTCCGAGCGCTCTGAACACCGATTTTTTGTATCTTTATTTACTTTCAGAGTACTCTGAGCGCTCTGAACGTGTATCTTTATTATTGCTCAGAGTGCTCTAACTAACCGTAGATAAACCTCGGAGCATTTGGAGCAATCCGTCAGTAATACCAATAGAGCGCAAAAAATCCTATTAAAAATGTGAATACTTTTTTAAATTACATATTTCCTTCACCCCTTATTTATTTTTATAACTTTATTATTATTATTTATTTATTTTTATAAAGAATTTTGTATTTTCAATAGATATTTCACAAATCATAAGTGCTGCCAATATAAAGAAAAACTACCAGAACACTCAGAGCACTCCGGATTTGTATCTTTTTTCCAGAGTGCTCTGAACGTTCTAAAAAATCTGTTCGATCTACGGAGCAGAAAAAAGATACACACCCTATATACTACATATAAAGGGGTTTCCAATAAGAGGTGTTATTTTAATTAGCCCGCTATTTCGGTAGATGTCACTTTTGGAGCTGTCATTTTTTGACATTTGACAAGTAGAAACTACGCCATTAATTCAACAACGCATTGAAATTATTAAAATTCACTATAAAAATGGTGAAAATGTGGCAGACAGGCTTCGTAAAACTCGAACATTTTTGGGTCGATGTGAAGAATAAAACCCGTGCACGTCGCTCATGAACAGCCGAGAATATTGCTGCTGTAGCCGAAACTGTTGAAGAAAATCCAGGTTTGTCCATTCCTCGTCGTTCTTTGGAATTAGGCATTCCACAAACGTCACTAAACCCTATTTTGCATCAAGATTTGGGTCTTAAGGCTTATAAAGTTCAGTTAACACAAGAACTCAAGCCGGCCGATCATCAACAACGTCGAGTCTTTGCTGATTGGGTCCTTGGAATGCATGAAAATGATCCGGAATTCCATCGAAAACTCATCTTGAGTGATGAGGCCCATTTCCACCTCGATGGCTTCGTCAACAAGCAAAATTGTCGCATATGGGGCTCGGAAAATGCAAGAGTTATTATTGAAAAGCCTCTCTATCCTCAACGTGTGACTGTTTGGTGCGGGGTCATTGGACGTTACTTTTTCGAAAATGAGGCTGGAGCAACAGTTAGGGTGAATGGATTGCGCTATCGACAGATGATTAATGATTTTTTATGGCCGGAATTGGATGGTATTGATCTGGACAACGTTTACTTTCAACAAGACGGCGCCATAGACAAATTAATAACATATAAAGACTGGACACGTAGAACAAAAATATGCAACGCTTTTCTAGAATATAAAAATTTAACGATGCCTCGACTTGGCACTTGATGAAGTGCACAAAGGGTAAGCCAGCAATGCCTCGCTCCATACAAAATCACAGTTGCCTCGATCCGATGAAGAGAAGGCCACAAGTTTTTCTTAGAAATTAACTGGAAATTTCTTCCTTCGAATTTTTATGCCGAGAGCTGTGCCTCGCTCGAATATAAAATCTAACAACGATGCCTCGACCTGATGTAGGGAAGTCCGCAATTTTTTCTTTGAAATTTACTAGAAATTTTTTCCTTAGAATTCAGACGCACTTTTGGAGGGCGACAACAATTTTTATGAGCGTAGACGCTAGACAATCAATAAGCAATTTTTTAGAAATTTACACAAAATGTTTCGGTAGAATTTTTATTCATTTGGTGGCCGACTAGACTTATTTTCAGGTACAGCATGTACATCGTTGTTAGATTTTATATTCGAGCGAGGCACTGCTCTCGGCTTCAGCCAATGCATTAAAATTTCTAAGAAAAACTTGTGGCCTTCTCTTCATGGGATCGAGGCAACAGTGATTTTGTATGGAGCGTGGTATAGGTGGCTTACCCTTTGGGCACGTCATCAAGTGCCAAGTCGAGGCATCGTCGAGGCATCGTTAATTTTATATTCTAGAAAAGCGTTGCATATTTTTGTTCTACGTGTCCAGCCTTTATGTTATTAGTTTATCTATGACGGCGCTATGTGCCATACAAGCAACGAAACCATTGATCTTTTACGGGAAAAGTTTCCGGACCGTGTTATCTTTCGAAGAGGTGATCACAATTGGCCACCGAGATCTTGTGACTTAACACCTTGCGAGTTCTTCCTTTGGGGCCACGTGAAAGAGAAGGTCTACGCCAACAGCCCAGCGTCGATTCAAGACCTCAAAGATGGAATTCGTGAAGCTGTCGAGGACATAGGGCAGCCACTTTGCGATTTGGTTATGGAAAATTCCATGAAAAGGATATGGTCCTGTAGACGTGGTCGTGGTGGTCATTTGGCTGATGTTTTTGCCATTATTGACGGCATACCTTCCTCTTTATAATGAAATAAAGATCCGATCATTTATCTCAAAGATGGCATTTTTCTTTGAATATCAAAATAACACCTCTTATTGGAAAACCCTTATATATGTATCATCATTATTGAATGTAACTGCAATGTGCATATATTTATTAACTCTTTCATTTTTTAACTATATAAGTAATATTAAATTGCAGGCCCCTTTTGACTCCTATAAATATTAACAAATTTTGTTAAATGTCTGCACCACCTGTTTGATATTTTTTATTTATAAGAATGAATCTAATATAATTGAAAGGATATCTAATTTAACGCACAACAGGAATATCCCTTTCGATAATATCGTAAATCATTCTATAGGATAAAGTAAGAAAAATCAATATGGTGTTAATTATCTTCACTAGTTGACTATTACCAAAGAACATATAACTTAACAAGAAGCTTCATCTGGCCTCTAAAAATGCACCAGTTGTATGGTTATTTGGAGATGCGGTCGGGAGGTAATAGACGGGAAGAAGCAAAGATCTGAGACTGAGAATATTTCTGTTCTCTCTGTTCCCCGCCACCCCACAGCTGTACCTGTACACACGCCGACGACAGCAGCCATGCACAGTTTTGTTTCACTATGATGCCGCTGCCTAGTTGAAGTGGCGAACCGGTTTTTCTATTAATTTATGTACTCGAAAATTTTTCATTTGAACTTTTTCACAGATTTTTGTGGCCGAGGATACTTTAAAAGATCAATGACCTTAATTTAACCCTTTGGAATAAACAAGTAAATGTATTTATTGGTCAGGCAAAATTCTTGTTTTTAAGAAAAATATAGAACTTTGGACAATTTGTGTGCGATCCAACGAGCTTTATTGCAACAGTGAAAGGCTTTTCAGAGGAGTAAAGGATTAAAATACGAGACACAATTATCGCAGAAATTATTTTTACTTGTTCTTAATCATTATCGTCCAATAATCTATATCGAAAAACCCGAAAAAAAATGAATGGCTACCTACATTTATAAACATTTTTGCCCAGTCCACACAATCAATGCAACTGACTGTGACTGGACAGCTTGTCGCCCACCAATTCTTATCCCATCCGCTCATTTTACTATTCTCCCTCTGTTCTACTTCAATGCAATGTAAATGAAAATACTTTCAAACAAAATAAAATATTATGGCTGGCATGGCATACGCAATGCAATGCATGAGGATGATGCGGAGCACAGGTACTGCACTGGTGCTGTGCTAGTGCTTTGACGATGATGATCCGCCAGCCGCCACTCACCAGTGGTGACTGACGGCATGACGGCATTCAAAGCAGAGTTCGCATAAAATTTGTAAAAGCGGGTCGTATTATCACCACCGATGAGCAGTGTTGCCAACTGGAAAAGTTTTCAGTAAGTAAAATTGGAGTTGAAAAATCAGTAGATTGGCTTTACAAGTAAGTAGATATTTTGCACTCATATTTTTTCTTTTCAATTAATTTAATTGGTTAAATAGAAGGCTATTTATTAAGAACGCATTTAATTTTATTCATTTTTATTAGCAAAATAAGAAGGATAATGAAAATTACAGAAAAAAAACAAAATAACAGACAAAAAAAGGTTAACATCTAAAAAATAGATTAAATTCAATTCAACAAATTATCAATAAAAACAAATAAAATAAAGAAACATCCTCTAATAAAAAAAATATTAATCAAAAAACATAAACAAATTTAACCTTAATCGCTTTTGAAATCGTACATGGTTTGATTAAAATATTTCAGTAGTTCTTTATTTACTTCAAAATTGTAGCAACTGCAGTCATTCAATTTAAGTAATGACTTTGCATATAAGCAACCTTTAATTGTGTTTGAATTTAATAAATTTCGTAACTTTGTTTTTTGTATATTTACTTGAGAGAACATTCTGTCGACACTTGCAGACGAATGAGGAAGCTTAAAAATGTTCAAAACAAAATTTGTTAAATCCAGGAATGCTGGTTCATCATGACCCATTTTAATTTCAGAAACTTCATTCCAAAATAACTCCGCATTTTCTCTGTCTGCAGAAATTGTCTCATTGTCTAGCAGAAAGTTCTGGAGAAGTCTATACTGAGTATCAATTTTCTGAATATCACTACCTCCTATTAAATGAGGTAATAAATAAATTAGTTTTATAACTGAATTATGTTTACCAGAATAAATTTCTGTTGCATCAATTAAATTAAGATGAGACCAAAATTCCGAATCAAAATCAAACCGCGCAAGAATTTGTTTGGCTCCTTCAATATAAAATTTAAGACAATTTTGTCGAAAATCTTTTAGTTCGGAAATTCCAATTTGATTTTGCAAAATGTGTTGCTCGACTTTTGCACCCATATAAACTGCCTCAAGTTCTAACATTTCTTCTTTACAGTCTACTTGAATTTCAAAAATTTTATGATTTCTAACATATTCTTTTTTCATATAGAATTGTAGAAATGTTAATACCAAATCTTTCGTGGTTTTGTGTAAATTACATAACTATGGACTTTCTGACTGATACAATTTATTTAAATTATTAAAGTAAGGCAAAATAAAGTCGAGAAACAAAAAGTATAATTTGGTCGTATGATCAAGCAACATTTTGTAATTGTTTTCTGCTTGTATTAGTTTTGTCTCTTTTTTCTCAATATTAAAGTAAGCTTTGAGAACATCATATTGACTAATTATTCTTTTAATTACGCTTTGCAGTGACAACCATTTGGTTGGACAATGAATTAAGATTTTTAATGGTTTTATTTCAAAAAAAGTTTGTAAGGATTTGAAATCGGAAAGTCTTTTCGAGCTCTTCAAATAGTTGTAAATATTTCTCGTCAGACATTCAATTTCACCAGGAATTTGCTTACAGGCATAACTGGCACATAAATGGAATGAGTGGCATATACATTTAATAACAAACAAGTTATCAATATCCTTTTTTAAAAGACTTGCTACTGAGTGATGTTTGCCAGTCATAACACTAGCTCCATCAGCAGCGAAGCCAATTAATTTTTTTTTATAATCGACATTACAGTTCTTAAAACTGTTTATTATTAAATTGTATAAAGAGATTGCATCGGCTTTATCAACTTCAAGTAAGTCGTAAAAAAAATCTAAGACTTTGCTTTTGTGCCTTAGTCTCACAATTAAACATAAATGCTTTTTTAAACATACATCAGATGCTTCGTCTACCATATTAAGAGAAAATTTTTGAGTGTTCATCAATTTGCTCAAATGCTCTATGTAATATTTCCCTAAAACATTTTTTATAATTGCACTGACTTTAGTACGCCCGCATTTAATTTTTTTTTGAAATTTCGGAATCTTTGGCAATTTCTGAAATTACTTGTACAAAATGGTCCATTAAATTAAAAGCTAAGTTATGTTCAGCTACAAATAAAGCAATCTTTATTTCAGCTTGAGCAATTTTTGTTATTTCGGCCGTTTTGTTTATCGCCGTAGTATGCTCTATGGTTGTTTCCACATTGTGTTGCACCTTGATTTGTGAGTACGCCTTTCTTGGTGCTTTTTCAGGGCTGCTTTACCCATGGTTCCAATAAATAAATCGGTAAAACATACCTGGTAGAAAATATGAAATTATTGTACTTTTACTTCTACGATAACCACTACAACAACAAAAATTAATAAAAAAATACTCATTTTAAATTAATATGAAGAAATTCGAAACTTTTCAACCTGCTTAAGTATAAACGTACCTTACAGTGTGCATAAGCTTTGCCTTTGTTCGAATTTTGTACCCATTCAAAATCTTTTTGCCACTTAGTAAGGAAAGCTTGTGCATATTTTCTTTTATTAGCAATTAGAACATCCGATGAGTTTAAATTTGATTCAGAATCAATTGCAGAGGCCAAAGCAGGCTCCAAGCCCGAATATTCACCCTCAGACTTTTTGCTTGTAGTCAAAAAACGCATCATCTAAAGAGCGTAATAACAAAATAAGCTATAACATAACTTTTTTGAAAAATTTAAATTAAATTTTACCTGGATTACACAAATCAAAATCAAAATCACGCAGAAATCACAATGTGTACCATAAAAACAGGTAATTCAGCTGGCATTTCCTTCTTCTTTAAGAATTTCATGCCACGCACCGTCATGTTGGTGAATGCATTGCATATATAAAGCCTGAAACACAATTGCAGTTCTTCAGCTTTTCTTTCGGAAACTGATTTTGACAGCTTTAATCTTAACATAAAAAAAGGTACAGTCAGGTACAGTCCACTCAAAAACTTCTTTAAAACTCCAAAATTACTTTAAAATATATCAATATCAGTAATGACGACCTCTTTAGCGAAAAAAACAATTTTTTTACAGATAACTATAAGTAAGTAGATTCGATTAGATAGTAAGTAGGTAAGTATACATCAGCAAAAATAAGTAGATCTTCTTACTTTTGTATTGAGTTGGCAACGCTGCCGATGAGTGGCGGATCGTTAAGAAGCAGAGATTTTTCATACAATTTGTGAGAGCGGGTCATAATAGAACGACCCGCCATACAAAACTTTTCAATATATGAGATGCGTATTCTTTCTGTTAGATGATCTTTGCTATTACTCTTATATTTACAAGTATACAACCAGTCAAATTGAATGGATGAATATTGTAACCCCGAACGGAGAAATTCAATCGGATAACAATTTAAGTTATCCAAATGGTTGGACATTATTTAAAAACAAAGTAAATTTAAGTTCGAAAATGTGTGCCGAATCAGGCAACTCTTTCGTAAGGTTGCCATACAAAAATTTCGTTTTTCACCATATATTTGGGCACTGCCTCAGAACACGTCGACATATAGAGCTGAAATTTAGTACATGGTGTTTTTACAGCAATAGTAAATAAAATTTAGGAATTAGACTAAATCGGGCTACCCCTTCTTGGTGTTGCCATATTAAAAATAATTAAGGGTTTTTACATATACTACGAAAACGAACAGTCCTAGATGGTTTTAATGTAGTGAAAAGTTCTTCAGAATGTCAAATCCTATATGAAATTGGTCATAATCATTTTTATTGTCCGACGAACCGTTCTAGAAATAGTGAAAAACTACTTCAAAAATCAAACTTGCAAAAAAAAATATATTTAATTAATTCAAATTTTTTATTCCAAAACTTAAAAAAATCAAAATTTTTCCAATGAATATTATCGTATGCATGTGATGTATACATATGTATATAGTTTTTTCTCAGAATTTGAGTTTGGGACCCCAGCTTTGAGTGATCCAAAAACCTCGAGAGACGCTTCCCCAGTCACGAAAAGACTGCTCCACTACCACATCAGAACCCTAACTAAGTCCTAATTCCTAACATTCTAAAATATGTGCTTCGTTCTTATGTAAAACTACTGACATGTCTAATATGGGCTGACTACGTCCATAGAAATACAAATACATGTTTTTAAATTAATTATTTGGGTTAATTGGTGATAAAGGCTGTTTTAACAAAGGCAATATATTCATAGATACTCAACATAAATTCGAAAGGTTTATTAAAATCATTATTATTATTATTTATGTTCATAAGAAACGTTGTGTTATTTATGTTTTGTTTAAATGTTTTGTGATGTGGAATCGTTTTTGTCGTTGGTGAGTCTTGTATAATTTATTTGTTTACATACTAAGCTTTGTTTAAATTCTAATTAATGAAAATAATTTATTTGTTTTCAGCTATTTAAAAGAGCAAGATTGGATTACTATGAAATTGGAATAATCAAAATTTTAGATAAGTATTGCAAATACTAAATTCGAAGAAATATACTTTGTAATATATAATTTTTATTAAAGGTTAATGATTATGCTGCAACAATGATGAGTTTCGTTATATGTTACCGGCAAGTAGACTTCAAGCTCTTTCTGTTTAAGAAACTAATCTGGTTATAAAACTCCAGGTAGCTCCTTAACTATTGAATTTTTCGAAGTTTTGAACAAATTAAGTGCTACTTAGGTGACTTAGTTTTAGTGTTATGTGGAAATTCCGTACACAGAGTTTCAGCAATTTTTTCATTATATAATATGATATGCAATACATAATACCTTAGAATAATGAAATCACAAGAAGCGACAAGAAGAACACAAAATGTGCAACCATTTCTGTTCGCACCCTGTGCCACATCACCTCCAGTTGTAAAATATTAAAGCTGTAGGTCATCAAAGTTGAAACCCCGAAAGCTTTAAATGAACTTTTTTATACTGTCGTGATGATGTGTTCTGTTACTTTAGGAACTTAAAGAGGAGCAGAGACGTAAGAGCTTGGTATTGTTCTGCATTCATTTCATGTACATATATTTGCTTCTAGCGATGGGTACTGTTTTCTGAGACATTATTCTTGGAAGCTGGATTGCTTGGTCTGCCTGAATACCGCCCGGCAAAGGGAAAAGAGATATAATGCCAGAATTTTTTGTTTTTAGTTTATTATGATTGCAGTTTTGCACATTTGACGTGGTTTTTATGGTATTTAGGTGAATGCGATTGCGTAAGCGTGGGAAAAAACAATAAGCAATTGTGATTCTGCGCATCTCTTATATTTTTTTAATTGTTGTAATATTTCATTAGTAATATCCTTTAGACACAAAGAATAGATTGATGGGATGTAATGAATAAATGGTCTTGCCTAAATGAGTTGATAGATGGGATGCTTGCGAAGCTTTGATGGGGATAGGATTGACTGGAAAAGATGGCTAGGTAGATGGGGTGGGATGGATTGGATGGATTAGACGGATATGGATGGATCGATAGTATGGTTGGGAGTTGGTGTGGGGGGGGGGGAATGGATAGGGTAGATAGATGGGATGGGTGCATGTAACTACCGCTAGAACAAATGTATGTATATTTTGTTTTTTAAGATAATTATAACTTTTAGTTAATAAAATTAAAATGCTTAAAAGTTTTATGAAAATTCAAATAGAATTATATAATATGTATACGCTTATCCACAACACATTTTATATTGCGTTAAAATAAAGCAAACAACAAATCCATCTTCACTTCCAGGAATTAACTTCATACCACCTGTGGGCCGGTAAAAACTCTTATTAGCGTAGATACTCGTAGACGACCAATAAGCATTTATTTCTTTTTGGAAATTGACATAAAATGTTTCGGTAGCATTTATATTCACTTTGGACTTTGGAATTATTTTCAGATGTAATACTTTCATGTGTGCCATTGTCGACCTCCAATGCATAGAAGTTCTAAGTCGCTTGATGACATAGGTAGTCGAGACTATTTTTGCTAGCAACGCTATTAGAATGTTGTTTCATAGCTTTCCCGTACATACCCGTGGCGACCAAAAATCCACTCTTAACTTTTCCCGCTTTCCCTGCTGCATCCATCCTGTCACCTATCCTTCCTTTCCTTCATTCATTCCATTTAATCATCCAATCCGCCTAGAATCCCCCCCCCCCCCCCCACCTTTCATACAATCGATCCATCTATATTCATCTAATACATCCAATCCGTCCCATTCAATTCATCCTATAACCGACCCCTTAAATCCAGTCAATCATTTTGTGAATAAAATTTATTCTAAAAAGGTAACATACTAATGAAATTACAACAATTAAAAAAAAAGAGATGCTCAGAATCACAATTGCTTATTTTTTCCCACGCTTACGCAATCGCATTCACCTAAATACCATAAAAACCCCGTCAAATGTGCAAAACTGCAATCATAATAAACTAAAAACAAAAAATTCTGGCATTATATCTCTTTTCCCTTTGCCGGGCGGTATTCAGGCAGACCAAGCAATCCAGCTTCCAAGAATAATGTCTCAGAGAACAGTGCCCGTCGCTAGAGGCAAATATACAAGAAATGAATGCGGAACATTACCAAAACCATACGTCTTTTGCCATGCGCGTATGCGCGTATCTAGGTAGGGGCACGGGTGGGCACGGACCACCCCAGTGAACCCTAAACGGCACCAGTGCCCCTCCCCCCAGAAACTTTAGACAGAATAAAAAATTTACAGCTTAGAAAAGATTTTAAGAAATCACATTTATTAGATTTATTTTTACTGTTTAATATGGTATAAAATAAAAGAATAATTATAAAGTAAATAAAAAATAAGCATTTCCAATTATATACATAAAATAAAGCACACACAATTATCTGGAGTTGTACAACACTATAAATTAAATTTTAGTATTTGGTTGGATAACTGTAAGATTTTAATATACTTTTCAGTAAGCATTGATTGGAAATGTTTTTGTTGTTAAGTCGGGACTTATTTTGTTCCACTGGTCTTGTAGATGTCGTTTTAACATACTTTTGCTGGAAATGTTATGTTGAGTTAAGGACCTTTTTAATTCTGCTCATAAATGTTCTATGAGATTGATGTCCGGCGACTGCGTAGGTGTTCCTAGCTGTTTAATGTACGTAAACAGCTAGCAATTCCTTGGTTTTTCTTTCACAATGTTTAGGATCGTTGTCTTGTTGGAAGACAAAATTATTTCTTATTCCTAGCTTTTCTGCAGTGAATTTTAAATTATGCTTTAAAATATTCATATAAGCATATTGATCCATCATTCCATCAATGAAATGAAGACTTCCAACCCCAGCCGCCGACATACAACCCCATACCATAATAGCACCACCTTCATGTTTAACGATTGGTTGCAGGTTTTCTTTGTTAAACTCAATTTCTCCAGACAAATTGTTTCCGAGATGAGTTAAATATTTCAAATTTACACTCATCGCTAAAAATGACAGTATTCCAAAAGTTTTGAGCCTAATGAACAAATTTTTTAGCGAACTCGATTCTCTCTTGTCTATTTGTTTTATTTATCCTCGGTTTTTTCTTGCAATCCGTCTACGGTATCCGCTTTTCCTTATCGTTCGGCTCACTGTTTCAAGACTTATATTTTTGCCAGTACTTTTGCGAACTTCGGTGCATATATTTTTAGCACTATTATGAGGATTCACTTTCGCTCGCTTCAAAATTTTTCTTTCTTCTCTTTCATTTAGTATCCTTTGTCGCACCGTATGCGGTTTATTTATTAACCCATTTATGCCCTCTGGTTCAAAAACGCACCAGATAGATACTTTAAGAAAAATATATTTTATAATTTTTACGGATTAAGTGCTCCTCGTAGCGTAAGAATTGTTTCCGTGACAAAAAGAACGTAGCTGTTAGCGTGTTAATTCAACCATAGTGAAATGAGTGCCTGTTGAGTCTTACTTTTTTTATGTAAAACAATTTCAGTGCATTCTTCCTATTCAAAATCCATTATTTTAGTTGTATTTTTAAAGCCGTGATTATTATTGGATAGATTTTCATGGCTGTTTTCTATTGATAGTACGAAAACGCACCAGTAGGCTTTTTGTCTCTAATTTTGAAAATCAACATTTTAGGACAGGACGGTTCTCCGTTGCGAAAATTTTGGAAGTACTTGAGGATTCATCAGAAAATGAACCTTGTCCTGATGAGATAATAATTGCACCTCCTGTAGTCAGTTATTGTACAGATGAAGACTCCGGCGATGAGGAGAATGACGACCCAAATCGGATGAGCCGTAATCAACTTCAAGCGGAAGCTGAAGTTGTATTCAACGATCTTACTTTGGAATGTAATCCACAGTTAGAGGAGCAAGTAGGACATTTTGTATAGCTAAAATAAATCAGAGGTCTGCAAGGGGAGACGAAGATAATCTATATCTGACCGCGCCTTTGCACAGACAAAGTAAATGGAAGGAAACAAAAGTTGCTCCGTTGATATTTTCGAAAGATACCCATCCATTGGAATATTTTAAATTATTTGTCACCGAAGAATTTGTTCAAAATATTGTCAGTGAAACTGAAGCGTATGCCAGCAATAAAAAAAAACGATAATTTAGATTTAGATGTAAACCACTTTTACGCATTCTGTGGAGCACTTATAATTTCTGGGTATGTTCCGGTTGCATGTTTTGGGAGCAAGGAGAAGACGCGCACAACAACATGATATCACAGTGGATTCGTCGGAAAAAATTTGATGAAATATTTCGAAATATAAATTTTTGTGATAATAGTAACCTAGACAAGAATGATAGATATTCGAAAATTAGACCCTTTATTGACCATTTGAATGACAAATTTTTGAAATATGCCCCGCTAGAACAGAATGTATCAGTTGATGAGGCCATGATACCATACTATTGAAGAAATCCATGCAAACAATTCATCAGAAACAAACCAGTAGGTTTTGGGTATAAAGCATGGGTTGCTGCTAGTCGACTAGGGTATTGCTATCAATTCGACGTATACCAAGGTCGCTGCCAACTGCGGGATACATCAATGGGGCTCGGCGAATATGTGATTCTCACCTTTGCAGAAAAATTCAAAAAAGAAATGCCAGATATTCGATTTAATGTTTTCTTCGATAACTTTTTCACGAATCCAGATCTGTAGGGTGATTCTGTGCTCTTTGTCGTTCTATTTAGTCGTGAATTTTGACATATTTTGTCGAGTTTTTTCTTCAAAACAGTTCATTTTGTGTCTTCACTATTATCTACCACAAAATGAACTATAATGAATTTTCGATGAACACACGTCAAAAAATACGACTAAATAATCGACAAATTAGTCAACAGCTCCCAGAGGTTGTGACAAAAATTTTGGACTAGTAAATAAAAATTCTACGCCTAATTTGAGCATTACAAGTGCTTAAAATCGAAATATTATTTTGAATTTGTAATGTGAAGTGACATTTTCAGTTCATTCTAAGTCATGAAAGGGTTGCTGACCTGAATAAAAACACGAAAAAATCAGTAGAAAAGTTCATTTCATTTAGTCGATTATTTTGACATTCAAGTTCGACAAAACCCACAGAATCACTCCACTGGTTGCGAAGTTATCTAAAATGCAGTATGGTGCTTCTGGAACAGTGCGTGAAAATAGGGTAAAAAACATCAACATGAGCGACAAAAAAGTTTTCAACAAAACGAAACGCGGACAACACGAATCCTTTGTTGACAGAGATAACGAAATGATAATAACCAGATGGAAAGACAATCAGGTAGTTACTATGTTATCTAACAGTCATTGCGTCAATCCTATAGGCCACTTGAAGAGATATGTGCAGAGAGAGAAAAAAAAAGTAGATGTACCGCAACCTAATATTTTTAAAGTGTACAATATGTATATGGGAGGTGTCGACCAGTTAGATAATCATATATCTAACTACGGAATAAGTGTTTGGGGAAAAAATGGTATATGCCAATCGTTTTGTGGATGATCGACTTGACAGTTACCAATGCATGGACACTTGCGAAAGCCTATGGTTGCACACTAGATGGTTTAGAACTCCGTCTACAGTTATCTCAAGTGCTTTTGGAAAAATATGGGAAACCGTCTACATAAGGATATACCGCAAGGTCATCTCCGTTACTGAGACCTGGAATTCACAATATTATAAGGGGAGAAAAGCGACTGAGGTGTAAGCAATGTCATAGTCACACAATAACGAAATGTGAAACTTGTGAGATCGCTTTGCATGACAAATGCTTCAAAACATTTCATGATAAATTGAAGTAATTATCATTATTATTTTGAACTTTTTTCTCAATGTGACATGAAATAATTTTTGTTTTTTACATAGAATTTGTTTATTTTTGTTATTTACTATTAAATACTGTTTAGTTTGAATGAATATAACTAAAAGTTAAAGTATAAAAACCGTAATTTATTTTGTTCAGACAAAGCCCAACGGTGCGTTTTCGCACCACCCCGTATTTTAAATTCTAAGAAGTAAAAAAAAAAAACATCGTTTATATGTTTTATAACTACTAAGTAATCCAAAAATAACTGAATTCTCAAAATATGGCGAAAATAAAACTTGGAGCACAAATGGGTTAATATACCGTCACTTTTATACTTATTAATAATGTCTTTTACTGTACTTCGCGGTATTCCAATCTGCTTTGAAATTTTTCGTTGCGAATACCCTTCTTCAGAAAAAGAAATAATCAATTTTCTCTCTGGTAAACTCGCTTCACGCTTTTTTGGCATTTTGGAAATTTAAATGTTTAAAAGAAAACTTATTTAAACGAAAAATAAGAAAAACTAATAATTATGCTAGGACGGTACTCCGCATGTTCATATTGTTCAGTCCACCTATAGACCTAAGATCCCTCGATGATTTCCCCACTGCCAGATACATCCATAAATCTACAGTCACAATCTCCCAGTCAGATCTTCAACCAAAATATAAATTACTCGTCCAGCCTAAAACAAATAAAAACAAAACACAAAGAATCATTTTTCCAAGAATGTTAAAATATAAGAATACTTATCTAATTCTGCATTTAATGATAATCTCCACTAGCAGCGTCTTTTAGCTGGAAGTTAATAAATTTACGTAAATAATGCATCTCCACGCTAAATGCATTATAACGCAAACTGGAGGCAATGTCCAAACACTCCAATGAATAAATTCAACACATAAAACATACAAAATTATTATTATTCATAATAAAATTCTATAAAAATATCATCAACTTACCTAAAGTGTACATCCCTCTTGTATATTTACATTTTGTAATGTCACATCTTGACATTACGTCAAATCATTTGATTTCGCCTCATTCATCAAATTCAATAAACGTCGCTAGGGCAATACCGAGAGGCGAGAGCTCATAACTTGATGCGGCGGCTATATAAAGCCGACGAGCTGCAGCACAAAATCATTCTTGGTCCAGAGCTCATCTGGTTTAGAGACTAATCTAAGTACAAGAATATTCCCAACCTCATTATAGAAAATTAATTCTATATTTCAGAGATTAATCTGAAAATCCTATCAATTCCAAATTTCCTATCTACACCTAAGCAGAAGATTAATTCTGCGCAGAGATTAATCTGCAATACTCCTGCCCACGTCTAAGCAGAAGAATAAGTCTGCTGCAGAGATTAATCTGCAATACTCCAGCCCACGTCTAAGCAGAAGAATAATTCTGCTACACCTCCTGCTCACATTTACGCAGAAGAATAATTCTGCTGCAGAGAATAATCTGTAATCTTCTTCTTGTTTATAGTAGCATTTTGCTGCCCGTGTGCTTAAAAATAGAACTCTTAAATTTATATAGGAATATTGTTCTCATAGACTATTAAGACTTCTTCTTCTTTGTTCTAGACCTCATTTCTCATATACGATTAATTCTTCTTCTTCCTTTTTCTAGAATCGGACGAATTAAAGAAGACGGACTTCGCAATCGTCACTTATTATTGAATTTTACTTGAATTTTTTAATTTGTTTTGTTTTATTTGAATTTCTTGTTGAATTATATATTGAATTTTATAGTAGTTTATAGTAAATGAATTGTGATATAATTATAAGCATTGAAGTATTAATAAAATTTTATATTTGAATTGTTAAATCGACTGAGTTGTCATTTATAAACCGGCACTCCCTACCACGTCCGAGACTAGCTCTCACACATATTTATCTAAATTTCTTGGAAATTTACCCTATTTCGTACATGATCACTTCATGGGCGGATACTTTTGTGCCTTTGTCTTGTTAGTTGATTCATCATTGTTAGTTTTTCTCTGTAATTTATTTATTATATTGTTTTTGAATGTAAGAAGACATAGTACACATGTTGGAGTTTATAAATGTATATTTTTTACATTATTAGCAAATGAAGAATCTAATAAATTACATGCAGTTTTTCGGGAACATTAGATGGCCGGATACTTTTATGACTAATTGTATATATGTACAAGTCGAAAAAGTGGCTAGTGCCGATACAAATCCAGATACTTGTTTGTAAGTGTAAACTCACCTTAAGAATGATTTGACTCTCTCCATTTCGACGGACTGATAATAAATTCATCACAATTATTGTCAACTCTACATTTTTCCATTCTAAAGCCTTGGTTTTCAACAAAATGCGGCGGCGCAATTGTAATTGCGCCGAATTCTCTTGAAAACCAAGGCTTTAGCATAATGCGACAATGTCCCATACTATTTACATATAAACAAGCCCCTCAACACACCGATTCTGGCACTGGGCTGTCCCTGACTTACTACATCCAGTGTGTGCCTAATCCTTGGGCTCTGTATATTATTTTTGGTTCTTTCCTATTTTCGTTCGCTTTGCTCAAATATAGAAAATACTATGCGCAATATGTATCATGCTTGACCCACATACTGGCACTACATGATCTTTTTGGTTATTGGCCATACTAGCCAATAGCCTGCGTTTAATTTTCTTATACGTAGGGGAAAATGTTCCATTTCATTTGTATAAGCGAAATAGACTATTTCCAATATTCAATTAATATATAAATCGAAAGACGTACTCAAAATTATACACTTACGTTAATTTATAAATATTCGCCTCGTTACTAAATCTTGCTGGATCACCAATTATCGAAGAAAATCGATCGATGATCCTAAGTAAAAAGCCGATGCGTCGCTGTAACTTAGACAGTAGTTTTCAAAGCTAAATCAAAAACGAACCAAGAGATCCCCCACCGTAAGGTCTCTTTTTCCCCTAATAAAGAACAAAAAGGAAAATTAGGAAGTAACTAAACAAATGTTAAGTCAATAAGTCAAAAATAAAAAAACATAATAAGAAAACTTAAGCTCGGAGTTTAGAAAGTCAAAATGTCAAGAAAGATATCTAAATCGAGACTGGTGAACTTCTTGCATAAAAGCACCTCAGTCCTTGCTGTAACTTGCTGTAATTGGTAAACGTAACCTCACAGCAGCTTTAACAACTGGAAAAAATTAACAGAGGTAGGATAATTTCTTGACAATTCCTTAATTTTCTTGTAAATATGGCAAAATTCTTAAATTCATCAGTAATTATAAAAAACTCTTAAGAATTGATACAGCCCTGGAAGCTGAAGCGATGATCATGTAAAACATGTTTAAATTTAAAAATTATGAGATAAATGCTGAAAATTTGAAAAAAAAAAAAAAATATTAAAAAAAAGTATAAACTTTTTAAAGCGGCAATATTACTCCCAGTGAACTCCGCCAGCTGTGAAAGAAATTTTTCTGCTATGAGGCGGACAAAAATGTTGCTTGGAAGCACAATGCTTCAAGAACGATTCTCTCGCTTGGCACGCATGTTAGTGCTCAACACAGAGAATGTCATTGTTAAAAAAAAAAAAGTTACAGCTGAAAAGGTATTGAGCCGTAAACTAATGCTTATTTAATTGGTTTTTGGCGATTTTTGTTATGATTATGACGATATTAATTTAGAAGGTAGTCATGCATGGTGACGAGTTCAAATTAAACGATAATGCACTGAGAGAAATTTTCTCTGAGAATAAGCTCTGTTCCATTTATATCAAGGAACGTTATTTGCGATTTTGAGCTTAGCAGACATTTCCTGGATGTAAGAAAACAAATTGCTTCGTCTTATTCAAATGAATATAGAAAAATTAGATTAATAGTAGTAAATATATTTTCTCAATTATCTCCGATTATGATAATAGCAGAAAATTTTATTACAGAATATGAGAAAAGGTTATATATCCTAAGAATAGAATTGCTTAAATGTAGTCTACTTTTCGTTATTCTAGAACAAGATTTATTTTAAATGTTCCAAATTAATTTTTAGTAGGTATATATTAAGTATGTTGACTTCATATAAAATGTTCTTTGTTGTAGCAAGTCAGTTTCGTTGTATAAGCGATATTTTTCTTATAATATAGTAAGAAGAATTTTTCTCGTGTTTCTGCGCATATTAATTAAATTGATTTAATTTAATTTATTAATTTATTAGTTCTACGGTTTTATTGTCGTTAAAAGCAGTTTTCTTCTTTCTATGAAAGTTTTCTCACTCCAGGAGAAATCGTAACGCTAGTAGATTTGAAAAAAAAAAAATCATATGTATTTTGTATTCACTCTAGAAAACAACGGTAATCAATAAAATAGTTTGCTTGATACAAGGAAACTTGGTGTTAACACTGATTAACGTCTTAGAAACTTTTACACATTTTTGAAAAACAATACTTGTATGAGGAAAATTCTTTTTCAATTTTTGTATCAAATTGGCCCCTACTAGGTCCACCCCACAGCAAAGCCCTGGCTTCTCCCATAGGTTTTGCTCCTCTTTAAGTTCCTAAAGTAACAGAACACATCATCACGACAGTATAAAAAAGTTCATTTCAAGCTTTCGGGTTTTGAACTTTGATGACCTACAGCTTTAATATTTTACAACTGGTTGTGATGTGGCACAGGGTGTGAACAGAAATGGTTCTTCTTGTCGCTTCTTGTATAATTTTATAATTCTAAGATAATACCCAATCCATTTTTTGCGCCATTGGCTATATCTCATAAATCGAAAACAAGTTTCGTCCCAAAAGAGAAGTCAAATTTTTTTCTGCAAAATATAATGCATTTTAAGTGAGGTGTCAGATTAAATAAGATATTTTCATATATTTTTCCCAAACTAAAATATGTAGAATTTTTTTTATATTTTTGTTATATGAAAAAAAAAAGTCTGCAACAATATTTTACATTGAATAAAAAACATATTATTTTCACATTTAAGATAACTCATATTAAATGAGATCGTTAAACCAAATACTTCGAAATAAACATAAATTTAAATTCATAAATTCAATATACATTTTTGGGCTTTATATACTTTTTTTTTATAGTATTACATTAGTAGTGGTAATATATTTGATGATATTCATTTATGTAAGAAATATGGAAAATAAAAGTAAATAATTAGAACTAATTGATTAAAACACAGCCTTACTTCACGCCTTCAAATTTGAATAAAAATAAAATAAAACCAAAATTATAAAATATTCATTCACATTCACCGTCATTATGAGTTCCGATTGCAGATTAATTGACAGCCAACTACAATTTGTATGTAGTTAAGCATCGGTAAACCAACATTCGACATTTACACAAGGATGATTGTTCTGCAATTAAATTTTAATTGTCTCTTTTGTCACTACCAGAGTGTTTTGATTTCCAAAATTTTCAAACTGTTTATTTTTGATTTTTAGAAGAGCAGTCATATATTTGACGTCTTCTCCTCCCGGGAAAAATCGCAATAACTGTTTAATATCGGATATTTTTTCTTGTGGAAGCAGCAGCTTAACTGATGAGACCACAGCTGAACGGATATGTATTCTTTAGGGCGGCTAACTATCTTTTTGGTGCCTTTCTAAATAACGAAACTGAAGTGTATCCGATTTCCAAGGAGGAAGCTTTGAATTTTTTGTAATTACTTAGGGGAGCCCTTCGGCGTTGCCTGATGATAATATCGATACCTAGAAGGGTGCTGGTCGGGTGGGATGATTATAGATAAATAATATCTTATCTATTCCGCGATTCTAGGTTTCATTCTGTGTCTGCATGTGTGTAACTGTGTGCGTGTATGAGTATGCGTGCATACATTCATATGTGTGGGAGAATGTAGCTCTCTACGTCGACGCATTCTCATGCAGTGCCCAAATATACAGTAAAACACGAAATTTTAGTATGGCAACTCTACGAAGGAGTTGTTCGATTGGTCCCATTTTCGAACTGTATTTGCAATTTTTATGAAAACGCTGTGTGCAAAATATGAGCAGTCTACGTCGAAGTCATCTCAGGCAATTACCAAGTATATAGTGAAAAACAAAAGTTTTGTATGGCATCACTAAGAAAAGGAAACCCAATTTAGTCCATTTTTGAAATTTTATTGACCAATGCTATGAAAACAGCATGTAGCAAATTTTTTTGTATGGCAACCCTACGAAGGAGTTGCCCGATTTGTTCCATTTTTGAACTTAATTTAAACTTTTCTTTTTGTAAGAAAGTCCCGTATACAAAATTTCAGCTCTCTATGACGACACGTGAGGCAGTGTATAAATATATAGTGAAAACCTAAAGTTTTGTATGGCAACACCAAATAGTGGTCGCCCGATTTGGTGGTCCATTTCTTGCAATTTTCATGAATACGCCATGTACAAAATTTGAGCTCTCCACGTCGACGCGTTCTCGGACAGTTTCCAAATATATAGTGAAAATCTAAAGTTTTGCATGGCAACACCAAAAAGGGGTCGCCCCATTTGGCCCATTTTTTAAATTTTATTTGCTATTGCTATGAAAACAAAACATACCAAATTTTAGCTCTTTACGTGTACTCGTTGCCAGGCAATATATACTAATGTCGATTTCGATGGGACTTCAGTGCAAAACCAGTATTGCACTTTTTCCAGCAGTGCAACACTGAAAATATTCGAAGGGACAATCTTTATAGCAGAAGTGCAACACGAGGTTTGCACTGACTTCCCCTACTTGGCACTGGATATTTTGTCGATGTTACAAATTCATATTCAAGTTGAATTGTCATCTGCTCTGTCAAAGTATACTGTTGGGATTATTTGTGAAATTTTGGAGTTAAATGAAGTAAAGAAATTTATTTGGATAATTGGCATAAAGTTAAGAAGACATTTGTTTCTATATATCAATAAAGAGCATTTATTACGTTTGACAGTTCCGTGTATATAATACGTTTGTCCACAAATACAAGGAATATGACAGAAATATGTTCGATGGCTTCCAGTGCTCCTCCCAGTTCTCCGCTGCCAGAAAAAGTGCAACACTGAAATGGTCCTCGACAACGGCGCCATCTATCGTATCCAAAACTATCCTATCTTTCAATCTGGAGCCATCCAAACACATTCACAAATTTCATTGAAATCGGTTGGGCGGCTTCGGAGATTAGCGTGTATAAACACAGTGACACGGGATTTTTATATATTAAGATAAGCAATTATTATCTCTTTCTTTGTGTTTATATAAAGGGTTTTCCAATAAGAGGTGTTATTTTGATATTGAAAGAAAAATGCAATTTTTTTAGATAAATGATCGGATCTTTATTTCATTATAAAGAGGAAGGTATGCCGTTAATAATGGAAAATAACATCAGCCAAATGACCACCACGACAACGCCTACAGGACCATATCCTTTTCATGAAATTTTCCATAACCAAATCGCAAAGTGGCTGCCCTATGTCCTCGATAGCCTGACGAATTCCATCTTTGAGGTCTTGGATCGACGCTGGGCTGTTGGCTTGAACCTTCTCTTTCACGTGGCCCCAAAGGAAGAAGTCGCAAGGTGTTAAGTCACAAGATCTCGGTGGCCAATTGTGATCACCTCTTCGAGAGATAACACGGTCCAGAAACTTTTCCCGTAAAAGATCAATGGTTTCGTTGCTTGTATGTCACGTAGCGCCGTTTTGTTGAAAGTAAACGTTGTCCAGATCAATACCATCCAATTCCGGCCATAAAAAATCATTAATCATTTGTCGATAGCGCAATCCATTCACCGTAACTGTTGCTCCAGCCTCATTTTCGAAACAGTAAGGTCCAATGACCCCGCGGGACCATAAACCGCACCAAACAGTCACACGTTGAGGATAGAGAGGCTTTTCAACAATAACTCTTGAGTTTTCCGAGCCCCAGATGCGACAATTTTGCTTGTTGACGAAGCCATCGAGGTGGAAATGGGCCTCATCACTCAAGATGAGTTTTCGATGGAATTCCGGATCATTTTCATGCATTTCAAGGACCCAATCAGCAAAGACTCGTCGTTGTTGAAGATCGGCCGGCTTGAGTTCTTGTGTTAACTGAACTTTATAAGCCTTAAGACCCAAATCTTTATGCAAAATACGGTGTAATGACGTTTGTGGAATGCCTAATTCCAAAGAACGACGAGGAATGGACAAACCTGGATTTTCTTCAACACTTTCGCCTACAGCAGCAATATTCTCGGCTGTTCTTGAGCGACGTGCACGGGTTTTATTCTTCACATCACTAACTTGTCCCGACAGCTCGAATTTTTCTACCAATTTCTGTATTGCGGTCCGACAAGGTGCTTCACGACGACCCAAAAATGTTCGAGTTTTACGAACCGTCTCTGCCACATTTTCACCATTTTTATAGTGAATTTTAATAATTTCAATGGGTTGTTGAATCGTGTGTCGTTCCATTTTTATGAATGGCGTAGTTTCTACTTGTCAAATGTCAAAAAATGACAGCTCCAAAAGTGACATCTACGGAAATAGCGGGCTAATTAAAATAACACCTCTTATTGGAAAACCCTTTAGTATGAATTTGATTTTAGTAAATGGCACTTTATCAAAATTTAATTTAATTGCAAGAACAGAATATGCGCAGGAGTCTTTTTCTTGCAATTGTAAAATTGTTAAACACACCTTATCAGAATTGATTTTTTTAAGTATTTTTACTTACTATAATGGGCTGAAAATTTCCACATTTTTCATAGAGCTCTTAATTACTGAATGAACACAATCTATCTCTTGGATGTTAGAATGACCGGACTCCGAACACTACTGGATAAAGTATTCCAACTTGTAGTGTTTTTTCAGAAACATTATTATTCCAGTGTTATTTACTTTGTTGCGGTTTTCAGGAACGCAACTATCTCCCGAAATCATTGGAAAATCTTGCATAACTTGTTCCAACATCCGAAATAAAGCACTCGTAATATAGTTTTAAGAACGCCCAGAATGACCTTGCATCTATATAGAGCAATACGTGATTTTTACCATTGGTAAGAAAAGGAATCTTTGAAGATCGTAACATAACATTTCTATCTGCCTTACAGGCCATTGTTGGATTTATTTTAAACAAGTAACATTTATCGCAAATGTTTTTTCGGTTTATGGAAAGCGAAGAACTCTGTATTAAGTATTTTTCTGTAGAGGGTGTTTCCTCCATGGTAGTCCATAGAGCGGGAGGTGATAGTACTGACCTAGACAAATACAAAATTGTATGCCAGGGGGGTATATCAACCGTTTCGGAGATACAGGGTGATTAAGAAATTATGCTAGATTTTCCCAAAACACCCTGTATCTTAAAAAGTATAGGGTGTATGGTTACCGTCTTAAGATGCTTGTATGCAGGACTTCATGACCTTTCCAAGGACTGCTCAACCAGCCCCAAACTCCTCTCCCCCCTCAGCAGTTAATGTGGTCTAAACTACAGAATGCTGTTTTGCTTACCTTTTTTAATTTGACTTCTATTTTTTTTTTTTTTTTTTTTTTCAAAAAGGTCATTAATATAACTTTTGTTTATAAAAACTGTAAAGTCCAGACTCTTCTCTTTAATTTGACCTGTTACACCCTGTGTGCTAACAGTAGCCGTTAAACAGTTATTAGCTCTTAACCTATTAAGGTTGTATGTACGGAAATTAGATGATATTTTTTTTAAATGACGTGTTTTCAGTCACTAAGGGCACAAATTATATTTGAAAATACGTTTGAGAATAGCTTTAAGAATAAATTAAGAGCTAATAATTCTTTAACGGATACAGATAGCACATAGGGTGTAATAGGTCAAATTAAAGAGGAGAGTCTACAGCTTACAGTTTTTATTAAAAAAGTTATATTAATGACCTTTTTGAAAAAAAAGGTAAGAAAATCAGAAATGAGGAGACGGTGACCATACACCCTGTACTTTTTAAGATACAGGATGTTTTATGAAAACTTAGCATAATTTTTTAATCACACTATATCTCTGAAACAGCTGATATGCCCCCCCCCCCCCCTGCTCAGTATTTATTATTGGCTAGGTGAGTATCACCTCCCACTCTATGGACCACCATGGAGGACACAAGTTGTATATTTCTTCCGTGACGACATTGCATTACTTTTGTTACTCGTAGAGTTGATTTTTAACACTTTGCGGTTAAACTCATATATAGATATTCACATGGATGAACACAAAGAGTGTTTGTAAATACTTATCAGACTTTCTGTTGATTTTTAGGGGTTCTTCAGGGTTCTGTCTTAGATCCACTTCCATTCTGTTGTTCATGAACGATATGCCTTCTATAGTTATTTACTGTCAAGTTCAGTCTCTATAGCTTAATTGAAGATATTCCAAGCAAAAATAACGAGGACAAACTCATACAATCTAAATGGCTCAAGTTTGAAATTTTCTACATAATCATATGAAAAGTATCATCTTCGGTAGTTTCAGCGCAGGGCAGTCACCTACCGATTTCCTCAATATTGTAATTTAATTGTTCAGCATTTTACTAAGTATTTTATTTATTTTTCTTAAGTTTCTTTAATTCTTTAGTTCATTTATTTTCGCATATTAATTCTAGGTACCTTAGATACATTAATTAATTAAGTTAGTTAGTTCTTTACTCTTAGCTTGGTTTATAGTGTTATTATCCTGTAATTGGTTATAATACTTTGATTCAATTTTGTTTGCATAAACTTTAAGGTGCACTACCCGAGTTCTAATTATACATTATAATTACTAATAATAAATTGAATTAAATTGCGATCATCATAACCAAAAGATTATAATCCTGGACAGACAATCTACAAATTAGTAAAATAAATTCAAGGGAAACACAAACCGCATTTAAGAAGGAAATAGTTTTCAAAGATAATAGGGTCACTGTTAGAATAACTAGCGAACAAGTAAGTATTCATAAATTGCATTGAATCTTAACTGATAGAACACATTCTATAAAAAGTCCATCTTCTACGTACCTCAAGCTGTTGTCGTTGAGAAATTATATAATAATAACACAATTGATTACCATTATAGAAACAAAGAAGTTAACTTATATCCTAACACGTTAAAATACGCTTTATCTCATTGTTGCGTTCTGGTATTGATATAATTAAAGAATTTTTTTTACTAGAAGTTTTAAATGATAAATATGTGTTCGATGGCGACTATATTATATATACAATTTAAATAAAATAATTAACTAAGCAAAAATTTCTTTGAAAGTTTCAATCACATTTTTGCATATATCAGGCTAGGCGCCATCGCTTTACTGCTATATTTGGTGGTCTGAATAAATTAACTGGAGTAGCTATAAAACTTGTCTCATTGGTGTTTAAAATACAATCCACACCGAATGGCATTTAAGTGCTTTACATTAGGAAGTAGTTTTGCGAAATGAAGAAATGAAGTAAATTCAAAGGAAATAAAAGAACTAAGACGATAACATCTTGGGAGGCCCGAAAGAAGGCAAAGCAAGCAGAATCGCAAACATTTCATCGAATCGAAGCAATTAGGGCAAAATGGGCTACCGTATCACGCATTTTTAAGACTATCGAAGGCAATTAATTAAAATTTTGCGCTGCTCTCTGGTGAAATTCTAAATTTTTCACATTTGAGCCGTTTATTGTGAAAGTGGAATAAGTCCATTTTTTTAAAGACTAAATATTGAAATATTTTAGATTAAATTCATTTAAAAAAATAATTTAAAAATATGTATTGGATCTAACTATGAAGTTTTGTGTGTTTTGACAATGTAAATTTATTAATCAATTATTTTTGTAAACATAACATTTATTAAAGAATTCTGAAGAAAATAGAAATACTAAACCCAAATGGACTTATTCCACTTTCAAAGTAAACGGCTTATATGATCTGATCGTTTTTAAGTATAATAATTATGTATGTAGAAAAATTAAAAATCCAAAATTTTTTGAATAGATAATTTTATTATTTATTTATTTATTGCAAAAGGAATATTATATTTACGTGCTAGTCTGCAGAAGGACACTCCATAGAACAAAATAGCTTGGAATAGTATCTTGTTAATGAATTAATAGGTGTTAATATTTAACGTAATAAATCCAGTAAATATGAGGCCATTTAATGTGAGATTACAATTTGGTAGATATCGCGGATTTCTTTTGCTCGTATGGAGCATGTATTATTCTACTTTACTTTTATCTGCTAAATAAGACAGTAATTATATAGGTTGTCTAGTGTGTACTGTAGATTTGTACATAATGGCAGTGAACATAGTTCTTGATATGCAAATCAAGGGTAAGCACATTGCTTACTTCTCGGATAGTTAGGCGGCCTTGAGAGAGAGCCTCAGACAATTGAACACTTTCTGTGTGCTTGTTCGGCCTTTTCTCGGAGTAGACTAGATAAGCTTGGATCTGCCCTCATATCTGGATAAAATGAAAAACTTACCTTATCTAGACCTGCGGCTCATTAAGAATAGGGTTTTTAGCAGATTAGCACAATAGGCCCAAGCCATGACGTCTGTAGTTGAAATGACCACCTACATATAACAAATTTACCTTGAATTTGGAAATTATATATTAGTTGTTCATCGGTTTTTATTTGCATGGTTTTTTGTTCCATCAGAGAAATAAGCACAAAAAATTATTATGCTATGGTTTCAATTATTTTCGTCCCTATTAATGGCAATAAATCAAGTTTATATTATTTGTTTACGACAAGAGCAACTCCTCTACCTCTGAAAATCCCTCTATCCAATCTTAAACAATTATAATTAGAATTAAAAAATGCAATCTTAGGATTTTAGCCAGTTTAAGTTATCAGTTTCAGCCCATCGATTTTATTTTTATACCCAAGATAAAATCTAAGTTTGTTAATCCGTTTGTAATGCATAGAATAATGGTTAGAGAACAAAATAAATTGGGCACGTCTGCATAAAATTAAAAGTTATTTTGATTTTTGTATTTCCGTCTGTCCTCATGACAACTTGAAAACGCCTTCACTTAGAGAGCTGTAATTTTGCACACGGGCTTCTAAAAAAAAAAAAAAAAAAAAATGGAAAAAGTAATTTACGTTCAACAAGTAAAAAAGCTAGTATTGCTCTAAGACTAATTCTCATGATACCCTATATGAATGCCCGTCTGAAATTTCGTATTGTCACCCTTCTGTGCAAGTTTGATTTTTGAAGTGGTTTTTCGCATATATTTCTAGAACAGTTTGTCGCATAGAAAAAATGGTTATAACCAATTTTATAGGATTTCGTATTCTGCAGAAGCTTTTAGTACAATAAAAATGTCTTGGACTTATCGTTTTCGCAGTATTTGTAAAAAACCTAAATTTTTATATAGCAACACCAAGAAGGAATAGCCCGATTTATTCCATTTTTGACAAAATTTTTGGTTTTTTGTATACTTCTAAAACGATCAGTGCTAGACGTTTATATTGTACTGAAAAATTCTTCAGAATATATTCCAAGGAATTTGTTATAATTATTTTTACTGTCCGACGAACCATTCTGGAAATAGATGCTAAAAACTACTTTGACGATCAAAACTTGCACAGCGGGACCATACGAAATTACATACGGGCATTCATCTTGGGTTTCGTACGAATTGGTCTTGGAACAATTCTATCTTTTTTATTTGTGTTAATCATGAAATCAAAGAATTTGATGTTCTTTGATCGCGAATGCCTCTATAATTTCACGTAATATTATTTTAATAATATTATGGGCCATTGCTATAATGTTTTTTAGTGCATTAAATTGTTCAAACTTATCGTTTCATGTTCTTAATCTTATATACTAATTTAGTGGTAATGATTTGAAGTTTTTGTAGCGAAAACAAATTGTGATTATTTTCAGAATAGTGTTTTTGATATTTAAGTTAGGATTTTTAAATCTAAATGAAGGCCAATTAACGTTACCGACAGTTTGTTTTAACAACAAACATCCTGCCTTGTTCTCTTAATAACGAAGGAAAATCATTATTGCATGGGATATAACCCAGACTTTAAGAAATATTTTAGGACTGTTTATATTATTCACGAAATTGCACATAATTGAACCGGGCTGGGACAATTTGGATCAGGACAATTTGCATCAGTTGTATTACATTGTAAGGTCGCATGGGACCTGAAAGAATTGCATGAAAAGACTTCCAATTGCAATACATTGATCCATGGCCAATCATCTGACAGTTGTAGCAATGTTTGATTTTTTGGTAATCTTCTGTGGAAATCCTATTTAACAATTGTTTTGTTTATTACGCTAAATCTCTTACGAAGATCTTTTATTATTATCGTGCCTCGAGTTATGTATACAGTGAACATGCTTAACTGGCCTACTCTTTTTTTTCTGGTTACTGATTTAATATCGATGAATTTGGTACCAGCGGTAATGAAAAAAGCTTTTCCAATTCTGTCATTTCAATCCCAGTTAACATAACATTAAAAGTTAGTTGCGATTTGATACAGCGAGTAAAATACTCATATTTCGATGCAGAGCCGGCCTGGCTGTTCAGGGGATCGGTCTCTAGCCCGATGGGCCGGTGGTCTGCACGTTAACGCGACCACATGTATTTACCACATTCTCTGGACGAATGTTGCGGCTGCGATGGGAGGAGAGCTATGAAATTGAATTGAAATTGAAAAACAACTTTAATGCATAACCTAAAAGCCGAATACAATAAAGCTAATTGGTGCACAGCATCGAGGCCTTCTGAGCAGAGGAGAGCTATGAGTTAAAAATACTCAGAAATATCCCACAACTTATAAACACAGGACAGGATGCGGAGCCATGTCGATGTTCCTATATATGGCAAATTTGACATTCTCGTATAAATTTGCGCCCCTGATCCATAAAATTCTCAACATAAACTTATTTAACTTTAACTAATCTGACGTGGTCTGTCAACTGACTGAACAAAGTTAACCAACAATTGACTATGAGAAAAATAGTAAATAATATTTATTGCACATAAAATTATTAGTTGATAATTGTTGGCGAGTAAAGTACTTTTAAAAACATTGATGGAAATCAGTTTGATAGAAATATTTGAAAGATTTTATAGATAGACTTTTCGAGCTTTTTTCGCTACGAACAGCTTTACATTTTCGAAATTCGAAATGCTTGTCATTTCTTTTTCGGCTGCCAAAACAGCCACATTCGACAATCTTTCTTGACCCATTGTAGATCAGATGTAATTTTTTATTAACTTTAATTTGCTGAAGCTTCGTTCACATCGTCATTGGCAATGTCAGAAAAACTCGGAGCGCGGATTTAAACATTTAGATATGATTCTTGGAGGATATAGTCGTGAATTGATTAAAGCAAATCCAAAAGCTGCTTTTCTCAGACTATTGGCTTCCAAAATCTTCGGACACTTGTTCCAACATTTCGTACGTCCTCGTCAGTTAGAATAAAAGAACATCAATCGATTCAAAAATTGATATACGAAGCTTTTGTTTTGTGGCATCATTTTATGATTCAAAAAGTTCGAGTCGCTTCTTTTTGAGGCCAGCCCGTCCCTTTAACTCGTATACGAATTTGTCTATCTGTATATTTATATATTTCTTTTTTACTATTTTCGCCACTCTCATAGACCCACTTTTCGTCATCACAGCGATCTGAAATTTGGCACATTTCCGGAATTTTCCGGAATTTTCCGACTTTTCCGGAGTTTTCCAATAAAAAAAGTTTTATAAGCTATGCGGAATCATTTTCTTTTTTCCGTCCTACTGGCATCAATATTTTCTCTTCAACGATCATGAAAACTTGCATGAAAAATCGAGCAAATTTCATGTAAATTTTTAAAAAAATTTCATAGTAATAGGAAAAGTCTGTGGAAAACATGGAAAATCGGGAAAATTCATGTTATATGGGATCAAGTTGTAATACAGCTAAAAAGCGCTGTTTAAAACATAATTTGAATTTCAGAAAACCGTTGCAATACTTCAACGATTTTATACTCTAATAATTTTTTTGAAAAACTGGTAAATCAGTTTCTTTTCAGCCGTCATAAAATTGTTTTAAAATATCTCCATGCAGCACGTAATAACAATTTAGTTATCGTGAAAAAGGCAGAAAATAAAATAAGTAAAAAAGGAGTTTTCAAACAAAACTGAGGCCGAGCCGCATGAAAAAGAGAAATGTCAGAGGTGGGCTCAGATTTTTTGATTGGGACATTTCTCTTGAATATTCTTTCTCTTCATGAATCAAATCACTTATTACCTCTGATTGATCTTACTGAAATATATCGGTGATTGTCAGCGAATAAAATCTGAGTCCACTTCTGTGTGTGAAGAAAAGTTTATTTTCTACTTTTTCATGCGGCTTGGCCTCAGTTTTGTTTGAAAAACTCGTTTTTTACTTATTTTTTTTTCTTATTTCTTTAACGTTTGCTGGTATAATCATATAAAGGGTTTTCCAATAAGAGGTGTTATTTTGATATTCAAAGAAAAATGCCATTTTTTGAGATAAATGATCGGATCTTTATTTCATTATAAAGAGGAAGGTATGCCGTTAATAATGGAAAATAACATCAGCCAAATGACCACCACGACCACGCCTACAGGACCATATCCTTTTCATGAAATTTTCCATAACCAAATCGCAAAGTGGCTGCCCTATGTCCTCGATAGCCTCACGAATTCCATCTTCGAGTTATTGAATCGACGCTGGGCTGTTGGCGTAGACCTTCTCTTTCACGTGGCCCTAAAGGAAGAAGTCGCAAGGTGTTAAGTCACAAGATCTCGGTGGCCAATTGTGATCACCTCTTCGAGAGATAACACGGTCCGGAAACTTTTCCCGTAAAAGATCAATGGTTTCGTTGCTTGTATGGCACGTAGCGCCGTCTTGTTGAAAGTAAACGTTGTCTAGATCAATACCATCCAATTCCAGCCATAAAAAATCATTAGTCATCTGTCGATAGCGCAATCCATTCACCGTAACTGTTGCTCCAGCCTCATTTTCGAAAAAGTAAGGTCCAATGACCCCGCGGGACCATAAACCGCACCAAACAGTCACACGTTGAGGATAGAGAGGCTTTTCAACAATAACTCTTGGGTTTTCCGAGCCCCAGATACGACAATTTTGCTTGTTAACGAGGCCATCGAGGTGGAAATGGGCCTCATCACTCAAGACGAGTTTTCGATGGAATGAAATCCGGATCATTTTCATGCATTTCAAGGACCCAATCAGCAAAGACTCGACGTTGTTGATGATCGGCCGGCTTGAGTTCTTGTGTTAACTGAACTTTATAAGCCTTAAAACCCAAATCTTTATGCAAAATACGGTGTAATGATGTTTGTGGAATGCCTAATTCCAAAGAACGACGAGGAATGGACAAACGTGGGTTTTCTTCAACACTTTCGCCTACAGCAGCAATTTCTGTATTGCGGTCCGACAAGGTGCTTCACGACGACCCAAAAATGTTCGAGTTTTACGAACCGTCTCTGCCACATTTTCACCATATTTATAGTGAATTCTAATAATTTCAATGCGTTGTTGAATCGTGTGTCGTTCCATTTTTATGAATGGCATAGTTTCTACTTGTCAAATGTCAAAAAATGACAGCTCCAAAAGTGACATCTACCGAAATAGCGGGCTAATTAAAATAACACCTCTTATTGGAAAACCCTTTATTTTCGAAATTCGAAATGCTTGTCATTTCTTTTTCGGTTGCCTAAACAGCCACATTCGACAATCTTTCTTGACCCATTGTAGATCAGATGTAATTTTTTATTAACTTCAATTTGCTGAAGCTTCGTTCACATGAAGCTATCGTCATTGGCAATGTCAGAAAAACTCGGAGCGCGATTTAAACATTTAGATATGATTCTTGGAGGTTATAGTCGTGAATTGATTAAAGCAAATCCAAAAGCGGCTTTTCTCAGACTATTGGCATCCAAAATCTACGGACACTTGTTCCAACATTACGTACCTCCTCGTCAGTTAGAATAAAAGAACATCAATCGATTCAAAAATTGATATACGAAGCTTTTGTTTTGTGGTAATATTGATATCACTCAACATTTTGTGATTCAAAAAGTTCGAGTCGCTTATTTTTGAGGCCAGCCCGTCCCTTTAACTCGTACATGAATTTGTCTGTCTGTATATTTACATATTTCTTTTTTACTATTTTCGACACTCTCGTAGACCCACTTTTAGTAATCACAGCGAGCTGAAATTTGGCACAAAGGTTCATGTCGCGTGACAATTGAATCTATCAAAATTTGAACCGGAAATTTCGATGGAAAACCCGGAATATCGGGAAAAATCATTTGCAAAAAATGCAGAGTTTTCCGATTTTTTCGAAAAAAATTTCCGGAATTTTCCGACTTTTCTGGAAAATTTTCCGGTAAAAAAGTTTTCTAAATTATGCAGGATCATGTTCCCTATCAACTGGCATCATTACTTTCTCTCCGACAATGGCGAAAACTTGCAGAAAAAATCGAGGAAAATTCATGCAACACTCTTTTCGGGAGTTTTTCCGACCAAAGAAGCGTTTGAAGGTTTTGCAACCTAAGATAAAGTTGTAGAGCGAAATGAGTTGCATAAAGTTGCTTTTGTGGAAAACTCCATGGAAAACCTGGAAAAGCGGGAAAATCATCGGAAAAAAATTTTCATCGATATGATTAGTGATAAATCTATTTAAGGAAAAATGCAGAATTTTCCAATTTTTCTGGAAAATTTGTGGAGAATTTCCGGAATTTTCCGACTTTTCCGGAGTTTTCCAAAAAAAAAGTTTTATAAGCTATGCGGAATCATTTTCTTTTTTCCGTCCTACTGGCATCAATATTTTCTCTTCAACAATCATGAAAACTTGCATGAAAAATCGAGCAAATTTCATGTAAATTTTTAATAAAATTTCATAGTAATAGGAAAAGTCTGTGGAAAACATGGAAAATCGGGAAAATTCATGTTATATGGGATCAAGTTGTAATACAGCTAAAAAGCACTGTTTAAAACATAATTTGAATTTCAGAAAACCGTTGCAATACTTCAACGATTTTATACTCTAATAATTTTTTTGAAAAACTGGTAAATCAGTTTCTTTTCAGCCGTCATAAAATTGTTTTAAAATATCTCCATGCAGCACGTAATAACAATTTAGTTAACGTGAAAAAGGCAGAAAATAAAATAAGTAAAAAAGGAGTTTTCAAACAAAACTGAGGCCAAGCCGCAGATCAATACCATCTAATTCCGGCCATAAAAAATCATTAATCATCTGTCGATAGCGCAATCCATTCACCGTAACTGTTGCTCCAGCCTCATTTTCGAAAAAGTAAGGTCCAATGACCCCGCGGGACCATAAACCGCACCAAACAGTCACACGTTGAGGATAAGGAGGCTTTTCAAAAATAACTCTTGGGTTTTCCGAGCCCCAGATGCGACAATTTTGCTTGTTGACGAAGCCATCGAGGTGGAAATGGGCCTCATCACTCAAGATGAGTTTTCGATGGAATTCCGGATCATTTTCATGCATTTCAAGGACCCAATCAGCAAAGACTCTACGTTGGTGATGATCGGCCAGCTTGAGTTCTTGTGTTAACTGAACTTTATAAGCCTTGAGACCCAAATCTTTATGCAAAATACGGTGTAATGACGTTTGTGGAATGCCTAATTCCAAAGAACGACGAGGAATGGACAAACCTGGGTTTTTTTTAACACTTTCGGCTACAGCAGCAATATTCTCGGGTGTTCTTGAGCGACGTGCACGGGTTTTATTCTTCACATCACTAACTTGTCCCGACAGCTCGAATTTTTCTACCAATTTCTGTATTCCTGTCCGACAAGGTGCTTCACGACGACCCAAAAATGTTCGAGTTTTACGAACCGTCTCTGCCACATTTTCACCATATTTATAGTGAATTCTAATAATTTCAATGCGTTGTTGAATCGTGTATCGTTCCATTTTTATTAATGGCGTAGTTTCTACTTGTCAAATGTCAAAAAATGACAGCTCCAAAAGTGACATCTACCGAAATAGCGGGCTAACTAAAATAACACCTCTTATTGGAAAACCCTTTATATCTTCAAGAAATTTTGTAGCACTGCCAAAAATTTATTCCATATCAGGATCACGAGCCAACCTCAGCTTTGTCAAGTAGGTAAATTCAAATCGAGAACAAAAAATGTATTTAACAGTTAAGAATCAAAAATAATTTATATTTGTCAAAGTCAAATGTTGTTAATATTATTTTTTTTTGTCCTCAATAATCTTTTTTTTTCACCGGGCGGTGCCCATCCAATTCAACGTCTGCTTCGCTTGCTTAACTCTTGTTACAGCTGTGTAAGTAAAATTGTTGGTCTCTCGAATACTGTTTCCACAGAGAAACGCTATTTTATTTTTAATTTTAAGTGTGAAGGGCTAACCGCTTTCACACATATTCTGTGCATACATATTTCCTGTATAGATTTCTTCTTTCTTTCTTCTTATTTAGTATGGAATTCAATATTCAAAAAAACGTTGTCCGGCTCTCCTTGTGCTCGATTCAGTAAGAAATCAGCCAATTATTTGGGTTGTTTGCCTTTTATAAAAATGTCATTTGTGAAGATCTTTTGGGGCTGGTTTGAAGACCCAGTCCTGGCTTGTTTCGATGCCGTCAGACTTCGACATATCTTACCAAATTTTCCATTGCTTTAAAAGCATAGTTATTTATATTACTTTCAACTAGCATCTCGCAAAAAGCCTTCCTATTAGTCTTTATTGGGTTGATAAGATGAAGTTTTCTGTGTCAGAGGTCTAAAAGGACTGTTGTTCACTGCGCCAGCATCCATATTGGAGTCATCCTTTATATCAATTAATATTTACAATGGAGAAAAGTAATTTGTTCTTGTAATTTGTATGGGTATGTTCATAACGGAGCTTCGCGGAGAGTCACGCGATTTGCGAGCCATAAATTTTCGTTGAGATTCCAAAGTCGCGAGCTTCACCACGATGTGTGAAATACATTGCTTGTTGTTATTCGTATTTTTCCTTATACAGCTCGGAAAAGAATGGAACATTTCGTTCTTCATCGAGCTACACCTTGATGTTTTGAATTATACCGAGCTAACTGCAGCTCTGTTATGAACCCTATCTTGGACAGCCTGACAATCCGTACACCGTATGCAGGGTAGGTAGCAGGAACTCCTGGCGTACTTTATAACGAAAGAAAAGTGTTAGTTTTTAAAACTAAAAAAAAATATGTTATCAAGAGGAACATCGTTGAAAACTAGAGTTGAAGCCAAAATGAGGGGTTGGCCTTCGGGCCTAAGGGCTAAGAAAGGATCTGATACCAGGCGCAAAAAAGAGGGCAACAAAGCTAAGCGTGAGAGGCAGTGTGATGAAGCTGGCAAAGGATTGTAATGCTGTGATAAAACACAGCGGCCCAGATCAGCTTAAAAGCCTAACCACTCCTAGATTATCACCTAATTGGCAGCAGCTGTACTGCGCAGCAGACTCACAAAAGAACAACTTAATGTAGCCCTGATACAAGACCTATAGATCAATAACGGCACAATAAATGTATGATTACGATAAAACTGGTACTTGGATGAGAGACTGTCGACCTTTTAATATATTACGAACATTTTGGTGCGAACGTTCCCCAGCTAGCTATGGATGGTATGGGTTAAAGCACTCGCACAGACTTCATAATGAGCCTATTTATAATTTACCACAAAAAACTTCGCTTTCTTTACAGATTCATGTAAACCTTCTTAATTCACGATTTAAATTTTACACCTTTTCAGCACGAAGCGGCGCACAGCACTTCAAAATTGTTAATTAAAAAAAAAATATAAAAAAAAAGAAATGAAAAAAAAATAAGAAACCAAATTCACTAACCTTTTCATTTTTCCTTTAAGTATCGGAACCCGTTCAGCTCCCCTTTTCTTACTCCCACTAGACTACTGCTTCTTCTACACCGCTGCTCCAGTTCGACTTCCTTTTTCCCTTTTTTATACCCTAGATCAAATCTAAAGTGTATACTAAGTTTGTCATTCCGGTTGTAACACCTGGAAATAATGATGGTAGAGCAAAATGGATTGGACACCCATGTCATGCATAAAATTGAAAGTTATTATGATTTTTGCATATCCGTTTGTCCGTCCGTCCGTCCGTCCTTCCGTCCGTTCGTCTATGTGTCTGCCTGTCTGTCCGTCCGTCCGTCTGCCCTTACGTTCATCCATCCGTCTGCCCGTCCGTCCGTCTGTCTGCCCGTCTTCACGATAACTCGAGAACGCGTGTACGTAGAGAGCTGAAATTTTGCACATGGTCTATTAAAAAAAAAGTAAAATTTAATTATAAAATGGGACAAATCGGGTAACACCTTCGTAGGGTTGCCACACAAAAATTTTATTTTTCACCACATATTTGGACACTGCCTGAGAGCGTGTCAACGTAGAGCGTTTAAATTTTGTACATAAAAATAGTAAATATCATAAAAACAGTAAATAACTATCATTTCAAAAATGGACTAAATTGGGCATCCCTTCTTGGTGTTGCCATATAAAAATTTAGGATTTTTACGTATCCTGTGAAAACGATCAGTCCAAGACATTTTTATTGTACTGAAAAGCTTGAGAATATGAGATCCTATAAAATTGGTTATAATCACTTTTGCTGTTCGACGAACCGTTCTATAGATATATTCAAAAACCACTTCAAAAATCAACCATACGAAATTACAAACGAGCATTCATTTACGGTATCATAAGAATTGGTCTTACAAGGAGAGGGTCCCTACTTGTCATCACCGATTTCGTCCAAATTTACAGTATATGTTGGGCTTGACCAGAAATGAAAGTGACGTAAGTGGGAACTCTAGATGGCCAAGTAAAACCGAAATAATGTAAGTGAACCCGAGGGTAAAATTAAAAGTTTTCGGGAAACTTTGATAATTACCATCTTGCGGGTATGTTCGTAGCATTTAAGCCACTTTTTTTTCCTTACAATTATCTATAATCTATTATTTTTCATATACAGACAACCAGAACTCATTACCCCAATTAGTTTAGGAGCATTTTCCAAAATAAGATTGTGAAGTTTGCTAAATTACTTTCAACTTACATTAATTAGCAGCATACATATGTACTCGTATACTGTAAACCTACCACTTTTATCTCTCGGCCAATTTCCAACCGGTTTTCAAAATTCTTTCTGCTAATAAGTGGAAAGTGGTAATGAGTTTTTTACTCTTTCGAGAGCCGTATAAAATACGAGTCCCAACCTACTGCAAATGAGCAGAGAAAATTTAAAAACAAGTACTGAGGTATTCATTACCACGTTCCACTTATTAGTTAGAAATGGGATGCCCTAAAATCATTTTAATTGTGAAGACAACCAATTTTCCTTAAAATAATTCACATATAGATTTTTAAACAAGTCTATCCACCAGCAACTTATTGGCATCTGTGTACATTGTAGTGTAGACAGGAGGCAGTTTCAGGGTTCATTGCTGTCCTAATGATATCGGCTTGTTACTGCTGATCGAAACACTTTACACATAGTACCTATACACCCGAAAATTTCTTTATGGAATTTTTGGTCTTCGACTTTTAGGCCAGAAACTGACAGTACCTCGGTACTTGTTTTTAACTTCTTACTACTAAGCTCATTGTGAATTCTTTATGATTTTTTTAAACTTTTTCGAAATTCATACAGCAGCGGGTTGCAGAGTAGTAAACAGTGGTCGGTTACTTATATATTATTTAATAAAAAATAAAAATCGGATGATACATTCAATAACAAAAGTGATTCATATACACCAATGGAAAAAGTTTCTCATTTCCCGGATAGGGTAAATATTATCCGATTTGCAAAATTTTTAGGGTTCCGTAACCAAAGGGTAACAACGATAACCCTATTACTAAGACTTCGCTGTCCGTCCTTCCGTCACCAGGTTCTATCTCATGAACCGTAATAGGTAGACAATTGAAATTTTCACAGAGCGTGTATTTCTATTGCCGCTATTACAACAAATAATAAAAATAAAATAAAATTAAAAATTAAGGGGGGTCCATACAAGAAACGTGATTTGTACGGCGTTTTTGAATCTTATTATTATTTGTCTGTTACCGGGCTGTATCTCATTAACCGTAACAGGTAGACAGTTGAAATTTTCACAGAGTGTGTATTTCTATTGCCGCTTTAACAACAAATAATAAAAACATAATACAAATAAAATAAAATTAAGAAGTTAAGGGGACCCCCATACAAGAAACGTTATATTTTCCGCGTTTTTTTCCTTGTCTTATTCTCATTCATTATTATTATCATAAGTAGGCATTTCTTTTTTTTCAAATGATTTTCAAATTACAGCATTATTTTTTCACATGACTTCTACTTTCATTTGAAAAAATAAATAAAAAGTATAAAGTGTTAAATTTTGTGCGATGATACGGGACCCTTCGTGCGCGAGTCCGATTCGCACTTGGCCGGTTATTTCTAATTTTTTTTAAACATATTTTGCCACCCCGTCTAATTAAGTTGTGAAATTTAATTTTCGACGGCCAAAATTCAGTCTGAAAAGTTCATTTCGAATTGTTTTTCTGCAACTTATAGATTAATTCATTTTTTTGTTTTTTTTATTGATGCGCTTTTACCATCAGATTATCTGTACAAAATTTCAGTAAGATCAGATGTTTTTCTTTTAAATTCTCCTGGATGTCTTCGTGTCTGCTTGTTTTCCTTGACTGCTTGAATTTTTCATTTGAATAATTTTTAGTTTTTTTTTCTTTATCAACATCTGCACTACACTTGCCTGTACAGAAGTAAGTTCTTCTTTTTGCCGGAAATCGGACTGTCCCTTTCACATACCAGCATTGCCTAACTCGTAGAATTTCTTTTAGCATACTCCGAAACATCGCCTGTTGAACACAGCTAGAAATAAAAAAACAAAAAAACAATCAAAATACATATAAAAAAGTACTCAATACTTCCCTAAAATAGCATGGTCCTCTGTCCAATAAACGCTGCCTTCTGTACTCTAAGATATATCTGAAATAAAAAAGATACAAGAAATTAGTGCAATAATAAACCTTTAATTGAATATTTTGCAGTACAATATAAAAAATTAAGCACATACATACAGACTGCCAAGAAACAAATTTCTTGGCAGTACAACAACAACACTGTGAATTGTACTTATGCGAATCTCTTAGCGAAATTCATGTTCCCTGCATAATGAGCTGTTGCAAAATATGCAAATATGTTCATACATGCTAAAAAACGTAAAGTCGCAGCATGTATACATATCATAGTTCACGAAATTCAACAATTTTTGTCATTGTTGATATTTTATGAAACATTTTGAAAATAGGCACAAATTTGCATAATTTGCAGATTTCTGGCAAATTAGCATAGTAAAACTAAAATTAAACATTCATAGAATATATTTATGAACTTACCTTAAGAATTAATCCCTTTATGATGAAGAAAACAAACAACACACACACAACACTTGCGAACTAAAATACCGCGATGGCGACTGCCAAATTGACTCGCGAAGAGGTCAATTTGGTGAAATAAAAGCAAGGTTAGAATTTCACCAGGTAAGACGATATTAAAGAAAAAAGGTGAAATTAATTCCCATAATGAGTGGGAAAGAGAACGATGTCGTAACAAGACAGACAAAATTAGAGAGAGAATTTACGTTCCATATTGGAAACTGACATAATCTCATAGGGAGTCTCCATATTGGTATTTTTGGGAAAAATTGAAATAATGAAATAAATCGGCAAGGAAAATTCGTGGATAATAAAGAATAAATTAGACGACATATTTTAGCATATTTTGACATAGTTGCGCAAAGTGAGCAAACATGAAAAATATGTGGAAATTCCATATTTTTGTATGAAATCTATCATAAAATGGTGGGTCCGACACTATAAAAGGGCAGTGCTCCCTTAGAATACTCTCAGTCAGTGATAGTGATTTTACACGAGAGTTCGGTATAATATCACAGTGATAAAACCAAGCAAAAAATAACAAGTAAAAAGCTAGAATTGGTCTAAGACCAATTCTTATGATACCCTAGATGAATGGCCGTATTAAATTTCGTATGGTCACCGATCTATTCAAGTATTGATTTTGAAGTTGTTTTTCGCATATATTACTAGAACGGTTTGTCGCACAGAAAAAATGATTATAACCAATTTTATAGGATTTCGTATTCTGCAGAAGTTCTTAGTACAATAAAAATGTCTTGGACTGATCGTTTTCAAAGTATACGTAAAAAACCGAAATTTTTATATGGCAACACTAAGAAGGAGTTGCCCGATTTAGTCCATTTTTAACATTTGATTTGCTAATGTAGTAAAATCATCATGTACGAAATTTCAGCTCTCTACGTCAACGCGTTCTGAGGCAGTGTCCAAATATGTAGCGGAAAACGAAATTTTTATATGGCAACCCCACGAAGGAGTTGCCCGGATTGTCTCATTTTCGAACTTAATTTTACTTTTTTTTTTAAAGTCCGTGTACAAAATTTCAGCTCTCTAAGTATACACGTTCTCGAGTTATCGTGCGCACAGACGGACGGACGGACGGACGGACGGACATGCAAAAATCAAAATAACTGTTAATATTATGAATGGGTGTCCAATCCATTTTGCTCTACCATCATTATTTCGAGGTGTTACAAACGGAATGACAAACTTAGTATACCCCTATGATTTCATTTAGGGTATAAAAAGTGAATTTCAGGAAAATATTAGCAGCATATATAAACGTACAATAAGGTACATTATTCTCATGCTCTAGAATTAAGGGTGTTTAAGGAAAATTTGTTTTGTGGTAATCGGAATTTCAGGATAAGTATTTTACATCTTCTTATGGAATTAATTCATGTTGGTGACGGAAAATTTTTAGATTTAGGTTCTTTCACATAGCGGCTGAATTCATGCTAGCTTTGCATTTTCGACGCTTCATGTGGAAAAACAAATTAGTTTAATTAATATTAAGAGTGATATAAGTGAATTGAATTAGTTAGTAATTTCAGAACAATAGATAGTGAAATTTGTGATAAATCTGAGGTATAATATTGAGCACGTGTCACGCTACGACACCTCAAGCACACATGCCTACAGATAATTAGTTCAGCTAAAATAATTACTTTGAATTGGTAAAAATTAGAACGAATTAAGAAGAACGTAACACAAAGAATTTGTTTAATAAAACAACAGTAAACACAAGCTCATATATCTTCTTCTTTTAACATACCGCTACATAAACTCACCCAAAATTCCGTAATATAGCTGTGGTGCTCGCTTACAGCGATATTACAATACATTGCCTTTTCTCTAAACTTCCCAATCGATTTATTATTTCTAAATGGTTTAAATTTCCTTTCCTTCGAAATTCTTGCAGCGGAATTTTAAATAGTCGCGAAGTTTGTTAATTGTAGAAATATCGCTCTTTTTGTTGATTTTGTTTTCAAATTTCGGGGTCAATTTGATGAAGGCTAGCTTACTGGGTTAGGAACAGCCCGTAGGTGCTAATGGTATCCAGTGTAATATCCGAAATGTCGAATTTTTATCTTTAGGTATTTTCCGCAACTTTAATTTCCAATGGTGAGGGAGTCGGAACCGAGTGAGTATAAAATTTCTAAATTTTTAATTGATAATTTATGTGCCAGGGCATTTTCTTGCCGCGTCGTGCTAATACGGTAAGTTTTTCTTAACTATGATGTCTATTAATATCGTACTGATGTATAAATTTTAAAAGCTATAATAGCACGTTTTACTTCATAACTTCTTCAAGCAAAGTTTGCAAGCTTCAGCAATCGGAACTTACTAACTGTACCAATCAGTTTATCTACCAAGCAATATTAAAATTTTTCTAATATTAATAATTCAAGCAATACAAAATTTTATCTAATTTCAATAATAAGCAATCCAAGCAAAACTAATACTTTTCTAGTTATCTACCAATAACAATTTAAGTCACGCAATTCATAATACGATATATAATTTAATTAGCTACAATCAGTAAACTAAGCAATTCATTTTATTTAATTCTAATTTTTCTCGTAGGTAATTCGCGTTTATGCTATTCGAACTATTATTATGCTGGATTAAAGTAACTCCTCTCATCTATAACGTGATATGTGATAGTAGTAGATATGCGACGGCCTTGAATTTATGTTGTGCATCCTTCCTTTTTTTTATGGATCTGGAAGGGGAATTTCCTTGCAGAAATCAATCATGGATGGATAAGTTAATTTTTTTCTTAATTTCTAATTAATCTTTATTAATTTAATTTTTAATGCTCTCTGCTTTTCAATTTACAGCACAGTACATAACAAATAAGTATACCTACTAAATACCTTACAATTCCAGAGCTCTGTCCGGAAAACCTAACAACCGTCCATAAGCTGGTCGAATATTGCAGCGAGAACAATATCCAGATCATACTCGGAGGGGATGCAAATGTTCATCACACCATTTAATTTTAACGACACGACTCTAAATTAAATTAATAAATAAATAATAAAAAAAAAGAGAAAAAACAACCGCCTCGTCCAGGCTTTGAAGCCGGAACCTTCCGCTTTCCGAGCGACTACTCCTACCTCTGAACTAGATTAGATTAGATTAGATTTGTGAAGGGGTGTGCAGGCGTTAGCCTCGCTATCACTGCGACCTGAAAGATCTATTGTGAGTCCACATTGCATTTACTCGGTTCAGACTGTTAATAAAGTCTAGAACCATTTTGGGATTGAGGTTTCACATGTATGTTGGCGGAGGAAATGCATGGAGTAGTCTCCGTCTGGCCAATGCTTCGCAGTTTCAGAGCAAGTGCTCCAAGGTTTCGTGAGCATCCTGACAGAAATGGTAGGATGAAGCCTCAGCTAATCCCAGCTTGTTCAGGTGATACCTTAAAGAGCAATGGCCTGAGAAAAGCTCAGTAATCATTTTGAGCTCTGTTCTTCTAAGGAGTAGGACTTCTTTTGTTTTTCTGCCAGAGGTGTCGATAAACTTTTTTGCCGGACGAAGTCCTTGAACAATGAGAAAAATAATTATGGTGAAATCAACATATTGCACTATATTGGCAAGTTTAGGTTAATTTAACACAAGTTTTAGTAGCTTACATCTAAGTTAAACTAATCTAAAACAATAGGATGTTCTTTAACTTTAAAAAATTAGTTAACACAACCTTAATTTAGAGTAGAATGACTACAATCTGATGTTGATTGTAGTAGTTTTTAAAATAATTTTATATAATGTTATTTCAACTTATAAATAGGTTAAATTTTTAGCAATAGTTGAGGGTCTAAATTACATACATAATTGAAGAGTTAAATTGCTCAATTTTAGAATATTTTATTACGTATATACCACAATTTAAAAGTTTAAACCTCTGCTTATGTTAAGTTTAACCTCCCATAATGCCTTCATTAGTTTGAATGTAATACTTTTAAATCAATATCATGATTAATATTAAACGTAAATATATTAAAATATACTACATACAAAGACTATGTCTATAAAATCTACAAATTTGATAAATCGTGATTATTTCGATTAATCTTTAAATTGAGAGTCAAGTAGAGAAAAAAAACTACGAAAAAAGTTATAATTGGTCTTAGATCAATTCTTCGGATATCATAAATGATTGCATCTATATATAGTGACCTATGAGAAAGTTAAATTGGTTTTTCGCATTTATTTTGTTAAGAATTCGTCTGTCGGTAAAAATTGATATAACCAGTATCATAGCTTTTTTATTCCAAAGAAATTATCAATATAAAAAAAGACTATTTTTCCATACGTAAAAATTTAATTTTTGTATGGCAACTCCACAAGGGGGTGCCAGATTTAGTAATTTTTTTTTCATCTATTTACGTCAACGAATTTTCAATCACTGCCCAAATATATAATGAATCCCGATTTTTTGGTGGCAACACTACGAGGCACTTGCTCGAGTTAAGCCATTTTCGGGATCATATTTTCTACTTGTATGGAATTACAAAATTGGAACTCTTTGCGTCATCTCGTTCTCAGGCAATAATGTCAACTTATATAGTGAAAAAGGAAATTTTTGTATGGAAACCCTATGGAGGAGCTACGCGATATGCCGGATTTTCGTATATAAGTATAAAATTTCTTTAAAACAATATAATTATATTATATCTAATATTTCATATGTCTATCTTCAACGTGCTCGCGACTTCTCATGACTGACTTGCAAAAATCAAACTAACTTCTCCATTTATGCGTGACTAAATTTAAGCATAATAATATACTGAGAGCTGTCCGAATCCTAGTCCTCGTTTCGACTTCGTCAGTGAGTGACGTTACCCAACAAGCTCAGCTTTCATAAGAATTAAACGAAGACGAAGCTAACCCATTCTAAAGGGTTTTCCAATAAGAGGTGTTATTTTAATTAGCTCGCTATTTCGGTAGATGTCACTTTTGGAGCTGTCATTTTTTGACATTTCACAAGTAGAAACTACGCCATTAATAAAAATGGAACGATACACGATTCAACAACGCATTGAAATTATTAAAATTCACTATAAAAATGGTGAAAATGTGGCAGAGATGGTTCGTAAAACTCGATCATTTTTGGGTCGTCGTGAAGCACCTTGTCGGACCGCAATACAGAAATTGGTAGAAAAATTCGAGCTGTCGGGACAAGTTAGTGATGTGAAGAATAAAACCCGTGCACGTCGCTCAAGAACACCCGAGAATATTGCTGGTGTAGCCGAAAGTGTTGAAGAAAACCCAGGTTTGTCCATTCCTCGTCGTTCTTTGGAATTAGGCATTCCACAAACGTCATTACACCGTATTTTGCATAAAGATTTGGGTCTTAAGGCTTATAAAGTTCAGTTAACACAAGAACTCAAGCCGGCCGATCATCAACAACGTCGAGTTTTTGCTGATTGGGTCCTTGAAATGCATGAAAATGATCCGGAATTCCATCGAAAACTCATCTTGAGTGATGAGGCCCATTTCCACCTCGATGGCTTCGTCAACAAGCAAAATTGTCGCATCTGGGGCTCGGAAAACCCAAGAGTTATTGTTGAAAAGCCTCTCTATCGTCAACGTGTGACTGTTTGGTGCGGTTTATGGTCCCGCGGGGTCAGTGGACCTTACTTTTTCGAAAATGAGGCTGGAGCAACAGTTACGGTGAATGGATTACGCTATCGACATATGATTAATGATTTTTTATGGCCGGAATTGGATGGTATTGATCTGGACAACGTTTACTTTCAACAAGACGGCGCGACGTGCCATACAAGCAACGAAACCATTGATCTTTTACGGGAAAAGTTTCCGGACCGTGTTATCTCTCGAAGAGGTGATCACAATTGGCCACCGAGATCTTGTGACTTAACACCTTGTGACTTCTTCCTTTGGGGCCACGTGAAAGAGAAGGTCTACGTCAATAGCCCAGCGTCGATTCAAGACCTCAAAGATGGAATTCGTGAGCATTTTGGCATTTTTCTTTGAATATCAAAATAACACCTCTTATTGGAAAACCCTTTATTTGAACTAGTTGGTATGTTAATTTAACCCTTAAAATAATTCAAAATTCAAGTAATAAATTTGATCGAATTAGCGAAATATTAGGTTCAGTTAACATATTTAAGGTTGATTTTTTAACTTACTCCACAAAGTTGAATTCTACCATCATTTTACGTAGATTTCAAAGTAACCTAAATAAAATGTTGAAATGACCATTTTGTTTATCAAAAAAGTTTGTTTTAACACTAATATTGGGTATGCAGAAAATTGACATAAATATAAGATGAATTCACCATTAATTTAACTTAATTTTACCTCAATATTTTTCTCAGTGTAGCCTTTCCCAATACAGGGATTTTTGTTTATTCTCCCAGTCGTTTAGGGCAGCTCTGAGGTAAAACTTTGAAGTGCTACAAAATGGCTCTGGTCCAACAAACTGAGTTTCCGCTTCTCTTTTTCCCTAGGCCATCAGCAATTTCATTGCCTTTGTGGCCCTCATGTCCTGGTACCCATATGAGGATAACTTTGTTTCTCCTTGATGGTTCTGTAGACATTTCAAGACTATCCTTGACTTGACAGTGTAGGACTTTAAGGTCTTGAGGGCAGCTTTACCTCTGTACTAACGAGACAAATGATTTTTCCTTTTGTATTGCTTAACTTTAACTGGCCTATTAAGCCAGAGTTGCTTTCAGCTGGCATTAACCCTTAACGATGAAAGCGTACAAATAATTTAATAATTCTTTTAATTATGCGGTATTTTTGGCACCCTCTGTTTACCACGCCCTATAAAAGTTCACATTCTGCTCATATGATAGAGCCGGCGTTGTTTAGAAACCTTAAAAATCACGGAGTAACGGTATTTTTTCGCACATTTTGGGCTATATCTTAATAACCAATTCACCAAAATTTTGATAGAAAAAATTATAATTTTTCCCACCCGAATTAAAAAAAAAATCATAAACTTTGACTGTCAGAATATGCGCGCATCATAAAGACATTCAGATAGACGGACGGACACACGATCGATTTTATATGGGTTCCATTTTTTTTCCACTTGTTGTAAGGATAAAAAAAATTGCTTTCTTCAACAATTTTAACTTTATTAATACAATAAAACATGTTTCTAACAATTTTGTTTTCTATCTTAAAATTTGATTTTTTTTTAATTGTAGAATTCCACTCGAATTATGCAACTGCAAATTGTTTGCTTTCTGCGTAAACTATTAGAAACCATTTTACTACTACTTAAAGTGTGCACCTGAAGTATGTATGTAAGTAGCGCATCTTTATACTTATAAATTATTTAAACAAGTGTTCAAAACAATGTTTGTAAAGTTTTCAAATCCGGAAGAATTATTAATACTGCAGGAACATATATAAATTATATTTCAGTTCGTATGAGTTTAATAACATCTGGAAAAGTACATTCACTAAGTTAGTTACAATGATCGTTCTTTTAATAGCTCTCCTACTCACTGAGTTGATTAATGGAGTTCTATTAGGCATAATATCTTCATGCAGAGGTCATAGATGTAACATCAGAAAACAACAGGAATTGTATGCACGTTGTGCAATGGATTTGACAGCTGATCCATGCGAAGATTTCCTAAAATATGCCTGTGGTAATTGGGAATTCTGTGTTAGGATTCCTCCTGAGAGTCTCTCGTACAACGTAATTGATGCAATGAAGGACGAAATTTACCGGTCTTTAAATGAAACTCTTTTTAACAAAAAGTTTTTTCAAAAATATGAAGAAGAAGATATTATTTTTCAAGCAAAGGTATACTATGATTCTTGCATGAATGTGAAATTAATAATGAGCAGAGGTGTACAACCTCTTATAGAATTAATAAAATCATTTGGTAATTGCCCTGTATTGGATCGATATTGGCAACAGTCCTGTTCGGATTGGGTATATTTAATTGCCCATTTACGCCTATTTGATGAAAACTATTTAATAGGCTCTTTAATCGATTTGGACTTTAGAAACTCTTCTACCCGCATTTTATACATTGGTCAACCAAATTTGAAAAAGGAGGATATATATGGTTCTGACAAACAGGCATACTTGGAAGAATATAAACACAATTTGGAAAAAACAATAATCGAATTAGGAGGTGAAAATCTGGTTGCCAAAAGAATTTCACAAGAAATTTTGGATCTCGAGGTAAGGCTTCAAGGAATTTCAAGAAGTATGACAGAGAGAGTTGATAGGGCGAAATTATATAATCGCGCAACAATTTCAAATCTGAATACACTTTATCCTCTCATCGACTGGAGAAAGTACTTATCAATATTATACCAAAGACCCATAGACGAAAGTGAAGAATTTCTATTTGAAACTTTATATCTGGGTCAGTTAATGACAATTCTTGCTTCTACGAAACCTGGGATAATTTATAATTATGCATTAATTAACTTTTCACTTGCAAAACGAGTTCTGCTTATGACTAATGTGGACACAACCCAGAAGGAGAGGAGGTGGAAGACATGTGTGGAGAACGTAATTGACAATATGTCGTTGGCAGCAGGTCATATATTCGTACGTAAATTATTTAAGAGAAGAAATCTGTATGATGTAAATGATATAATTAGCAATATTAAAAATAAATTTAAGGAAGTTCTGCATAATACCACGTGGATAGATGATGATACAAAGAAAAATGCAATTAAAAAACTCCAGCTAATGACAGTTAAAGTAGGTCTTCCAGAATTTTTGAAACGTAAGAGTGGGAGAAAACAAATTTTTGGAAATTTCCGAATTAAAAAGGACCAATTTTTCGAAAGCTCTCTTCAATTAATTCGTCTAAATAATGCAATTGATTTTACTAACTTCCCTTCCATTGATAGCTCTATTGATCTAACAGAGGTAAACGCTCATTATGATATCGGAAAAAACCAAATTATAATTCCAACAGGTCTTCTACAGCTGCCATTGTACCATTGGAATTTGCCTCAGTTTCAGAAGTATGGAATAATTGGATCAATTATTGCACATGAATTGGTTCACGGATTTGATAACGTCGCACGAAACTATGACCACAAGGGTGAAGTAAGCAATTGGTGGACGGAAAATTCATTGAAAGAATACATCAATCGATCAGATTGTTTTGTTAAGCAATATGATGGACTTATGGTGAACGGAAATCATACCTTATTTGAAAATATTGCGGACAACGTCGGCATTTTTTGCTTATCTAGATTTATTTAAAAGGACTACACGAAATCCGGTATTGAGACGGGAAAGGATAAGCGGGCTCAAATTAACAAAAGAACAACTATTTTTTATAAATTTTGCTCAATGGAGATGTAAAGAAAATTTATTGGAATATAATATATTGGATCCAAATGATCCGCATCCTCCACAAGATGTTAGAGTTATTGGCACCCTTTCGAATTTCAAGGATTTCGCCAAGCATTTTAATTGTTTAAAAGGTGCCAAAATGAATCCTTTAAATAAATGTGTTCTTTGGTAAACTTCTGAAACTTTTTTAAATCCAACAAATAAAAATTATATGTTCTTAATGCAAATTTTCTTTAGTCCTACGAGGACCATAATTATTATTACAATAATATGATTCATTTTCCACCGCATTTAAATGAAATCCTCGATGCAATTTTTCTTTGCCAGTTCGATTTTGTTGGTATACTCGTCTTCAGGTTTCTAGCGATTGCACATCAAACAACGAAATCCGAAAACCGAAAAGTTCTACATAGAAAATGCGCATTTGTTTTCACATCAAAAGCCAGAAATTTTTTTTCGGTTAAATAATTAGAAGTGATATTCAATTTTCATAAATGTTGTATGATGAGAGCTCATACAAATAATCGTGTTTTAATGTTATCCCTTAAGTAGTGATCCCTATCTATATTATTATAAAACAAAAAACTTTTCTCGGCATACTTAAGAATGTTTGTGTAAACTATCAAAAAGTGTGGTTAATGTTAATGTTAAGAGTAAGGGCGACTAGGCCTCCAGGATCTTTCGGATAACGCGACCATATTTGATCTATTGTGCTTTCCCCTAAGGTGATTAGGCAAAATCGAGTCTTTCGATGAGCTCGATTATTGTTCTGTGGGTTAGATTGCAGACTTTACTTGGAGAGATAAGTGTTCCTCCAGTTATTTGGATTCTTAGACCTGCTAACGCTGGGCACTCACAAATAACATGCATAGAGGTTTCATCTTCCTCTTCGCACAGTCGACACAGTTCACTGCCGGATTTGCCTATCTTCTTCAAGAAGGGGCCATGATCAGTAACTGCATTAGCAAACATTCTGAGCGACTGTCCAATAAGTCCAATAAGTTGGCGCATCTGGAGAGGAGAGGGGTTGAAGAATTTCTTCCCTTGCCTCATACCGGGCGCGCTACATGAAAGCAGATCCAGTTGTCTGTTTTCCCACTGTTTTACCACAGCTGTTGTGTCAATTTCAATTGAAACTACGAAAGAACTGCGCTCGCAAAGTACAAATTAAATAAATGAAATCTGTCAATTCCTATAATTGACTTTCGAATAAAATGCAATTACGAACGAGAATCCACGTATGCTGAAATAAAATATTCTGGTGGAGTGTAGCGGTTAAATAAGAAGAGGAAATTTGTCACTCAATTGCTCACTCAATTATTTATTGGAAACAAATACTAATTTAATAAACAAACCTTGATCTTATAAGAAAATTAATTACTTGAATAAATTCTTTCAATGTGCAAAATTTACTTTCCTTAACTTACACATACACGCTTAGAAACTTCACTTGCAGTTCAATGATTCACAGTGTTTTTATATGTATTTAATAACTAAAGAAACTTAAATGTGCAAAAGAACTATATTTTTACTCGAATTTATCTTTTCATTTCAATACTGCTAAATTAGAAAATTATGCTTCGTTACAATTTCATATATACTAGGTAAAGAAAAATTTCCCTTTCTGTGTATCTTAACTATAATAATTACTAATCGCTGAAAGTAAATAATAATTAGAACTCAAGGTAGATCTAGTTTCCAATTATTATGTTGTGTAAAACTGACCTAATGGCATATTTTTTACATGATAAATAATTGTTGGAAATTTCGATTTACTTGAGTGAAATAGTTAAATGGCTGAAAGGTAGAAATTAATAATAAAAAATTCAATCGTTCTTGTTAAATTCATACATGTGTGTATGACCAACACCTGGCATGCAAACACAATGAAATTTAACCCAAATTGAAGAAAAATGATTAATTCACAAAGTTACCGTTAATTGATTCAAATTTGTCACTAATAAATTTTCACAAATAAGGTGCTTGAAAATTCCTTGTTGTTTGCAAATCGCCTTGGAAAAAAACTGATGTTGCTGCTGGTAAAAAAAAATGCTTTAAGTTTCGCTGCAATTCTATTTCCTTTATTGCTGATGACACTGTATGATATTGCAAATATGTGGGAGGAATGCTACTGCATGTGCTCGCACCTTGATAACTTTGAAAAATAAGAAGACAGAATGAAGAATGAACCCCTTTTTTATAGAGAATTTTGTTCCGATTTCATATCCATAAAAATGAATTTCTCGATTTTCTGACGAAATTTAAATAAAATGTTGACCATAATTATTTTTCCTTGATGTCAAATGACACGCTGCATTTTTTGACATATTTACCATAGGAATCCTTTTTAATTTCATGTAATTATGATAAGTTTTCCGAATCTGTGCCATAACTTATCGATACGCCATCTTTTAGTTTAATTTACCAAATTCCTCTCAGAATTCATTTTCGTTCATCTTTATTCGTGTCCCTTTCACACTTTTGTGTCTCTTCCGCACTTATTGGTGTAAAGGGAATTTCGAAAAATCGCGATTATTCCGTAAACTTTTCCTCGGTTTATCGCGACGTGAACGCGCCTAGTCGATTCTGCGTCTCTTTTTACCCCGGGGTGACATGTCAAACGTCGCGAGAATATGAAGTTCGATGTCTTGTTTATATTCGTAAGTCAGCCGCGCGCGAGTTTTGTTTATAGTTAATTTTTTATGTTAAAGTGTACTTTAAATATTCTAGGAATGATCATCATGGGAAATACGCATTTTAATACAAGTTGGTATGTAACTTTATTTAATTTATATGTAGTTTTATGTGAAATCCCACCTTTTTCAATACCGTGTTTACCTGTCAAGGTGAGTTTTTTTGTTTGAAAATTCTCATCACAGGTATTCACTAATGAATTGAAAAGGGGTTTATTGTGTGCCCTTACGTGGGTACTTGAAATATCTTTATGCTCTATGTTGCTGAACATAAGGTTTATTGCGTTTTTTTGTTGTTGTTCGCATTCATGTAATGGCTGATTTACATTACTCGAACATTGCTAGAAAACAGAGTAAAGAGTTTCGCCTTATCTGAAAATACTTTAGAACGATAAAGACAAAAGATAATCCAGCAAAATTTTACTGAGCAAAATGTCAAATTCCCCGACGAAGGAGAAAGTTTTACTGCCATAATTAGCCATAAAAAGTTCTAGCCAGAAGTATATTTTATGGCAGTAAATTTTGCTATTATGGCAGTAAACTCAATATATACTAGCGTGTACGAATATATTGTTTACACCCACACAAATTAAAAATATTTGAAGCAAGCTGGAATGTATCAAAATTTTAATGAGAACATTTTGTATTCTCTGTGTACCGTGCAATGTTCTATATTCTAAGGGGAATTAAAATTAAAATTAGCGATTCCAGGATAAACTGTTCTTGAAAATTTTGTAAGCCATGAAGATATTGATATTTTTGGAGGTTATTCTCAGTGGTAAAGGAAATTCTACCAAATTTACCTAAAGCGGAAGTTGTTTTGCCAATTGTTATAAATAGAACACAATTTTAAGAACAGGATGTATTTGTGCCTTGGAAAATGACATGAAAATATAGCAGCGAGGTGAATGATTGCACTTTCTGCGTTATTATGTATAATGTTTCTCAAGAAAATGAGTTATAAGTTGTGTGAAAAAGTGAATGGAATTAAATTGTTAACTGTTATTATGATCAAGAAAATTGGTGTGTAATTTTTAGCAAATTGTAAACAAAGAAATAAAATTTATATTTATTTAAAACTGAATTTGAAAACGTGACTTTTTCTGCTTTTATATATTTTTTTTAAATAAAACTAAATATGTATATGTGAAATTGTCTAATATATTACCTAAGAAATTTCCTCATATTCATAAATTTTCTTCATTTTTGACGTCTAATTTTTGCAATTGACAATTTGATGAATTGTCAAAAGTGATACTTCGCTATAAAAGAGTGGGAAATAATGTTTTGACAGTCCACCACCTCTTCCTTTTTTTCTAATAGTAAAAAGTAATAAGACCCTCTCACTCACTTTGTCAGTAAAATCGTATGATCGAGTAATGTAAATCAGCCATAAGGTGCTATGATGTAAATACAATTTGTTGTGTATGTTTATTTCTATATTTAATTCTGTAAATTCACTAGTTAATTCATTTTATTTATTTCAGGTCGTCGTGGGACTTTTGCATCTGTGTTTTCCCAGATGCTGGTAAGATTCTTTATTTTTATTTAATCAAGTTTTTCTTTTGGTTTTAGGTTGGTCTAACACCCACTATAGCAGTTCCCTCTTAAAGTGGCTTTTTGATAGGCCAAATTTCGAATAGGGACCAGCATACGGACATTCAGCTCCGGTTTTAGCCAGTTCGTCCGCTTTCTCTTTACCGTCCACTCCTTCGTATCCAGGAAACCAAACCAGGGTTAAGGCCGAAATACAATGATGCCAACACGACATTTAAGACAAAAAATTAAATATTGACCTAATGGCAATACCATGTTGCTGTATCCAATGGCGCCGAGAGAATTTGTCGCCATAACCAGAGTTGGGAATAATTCAACTTTTGGTCGTCGTTGTCGTCGTAATTTGATTTTGAAAACTGAGTGTAATGAGCAAAAAATTTCTTTCGAGCAGCAATTAATTAATTTAGTGAGGGAAATGAAGTATTTTTATGCTAAAAGAAATCCTCAATATCGAAATACATATTTAAAGGAAAAAAAAAATTAAAAGAAATTGGAGAAAAGTTGAAAATAAGTGGTAGATAATATTTTGTAATTCACCTTAACCCTGGAATGCTACCCGTGAGTAAATTTTACTCACTTTTTACTTAACAGCTACACCACTCTTCACGATATATGACCACAACGTCCTCACCTCGCAAGTGCATTGCCTGAAGGATGATTGTTAGTTCTGTTCTGATCGTTGGAAGGTAAAGTTCAAACTTTGAGATTGTGCGCTGTGTGCATAAAAGTCGGTGAGTAAAATTTACTCATTATTAGTATTAGAAGATAAAATTTTGGGAGTAATTTTTACTCATTGTTAGAATTAGGAGATAAGTTTGTGGAAGTGATTTTTACTCATGATAAGAAATATATTATTTGTTTTTTATAGTTTATAGTTATACATCATGGCTGCAATTTCTGAAGCATCAATCGGGCGGCTAATCAATGAAGAGGACGTTTTCACTGATATCGACGAAGAGGATATTGTTCTAAGTACGGACGATACCGGAAGTGATTTTTCTGGCGATAATATTTTTGACGACCCATCCTGGCAGCACGACATAGAGGAAGAACCCTTTGAGGAAACATTAATACGTTTATGAATGCCTAAAGACGTACCTGGTAGTTCACACTCTACCAAGCCGAAGAGGATCAGAAGGGAAATTTCTGATTTCCAGCATGTTATTAGTGCTGTGCCAAATCTATCTGAAAACATCTATATGTCCCGTGCCGATAACATCATTATTCCAACTGAAACATACCATCTAGGAAAGAATGGACACCAGTGGAGAACAAATCCTCTTCAGGAGCAGTTAAAAACTGCATCGAGAAATCTGGTACATATTATACCAGGCCCCATTGGGTTAGCAAAAAATGCAACAACACTTTTAGAGGCTTTTCAACTATTTGTTACCGATGATATAATAAACGAAGTTATTCTACACACGAATGAAGAAATTATCAGGCAAAGGGCCAACTACAAGTACAATAGCCCAACTGTCTCTGAAGTTAGCTTTGAAGAGCTAAAAGCGTGGTCTCTTCGATACTACTTACAGTGGAAGTAGATATCATGCCACTATGAGCAAGGGTCGGTTTAATTTTTTGATCAACTGGATGCGATTTGACGAAAAAGAGACGAGATCAGAGCGTGTGAAAGGAACTCGTTTTGCACCAATTTCTAAAATATGGGAGAAATTGATTGCGAACTGCAACACTAACTACAAGCCTAGTTCTTACGTATGTATAGACGAGCAGCTTGTTATCTTCAGAGGCAGGTGCTCTTTCAGGATGTATATTCCTAATAAGCCGGCTAAATATGACTTGAAAATTGTTATGTTGTGCGACGTAGCATCGAAGTATATGATCAACGCAGAACCATATTTAGGAAAGAGTACTAATACAGAAGGACAAAGCCTGGCGGATAATTATGTCACTAAACTTACATGGACTGTTCATGGAACCAATAGAAATATTACAATAGACAATTGGTTCACCAGTTATCCACTGGTCTCAAAATTATTGGAACTGCCATATAAGCTTACCGTAATTGGTACTATACGACAAAATAAGCGTGAGCTTCATGTGGAGCTTATTGAAATAAACAAAAACCGTAGAGTGAATACGTCGATGTTTGCTTCTGATGAGAAAGCTAGTTTGGTATCGTACAAACCAAAACAAAATAAAATAGTTAATCTGATATCAAGCATGGATTCATGTGGTACAATAAATAAAAAAACAAATAAGCCTACAATTATTGAAACCTACAATTCTACGAAAGGCGCCGTAGATATTTTCGACCAAATGTGTACAGGAATGAACTGTGGTAGAAAAACGAAAATATGGCCGATGTGTGTTTTTTTACGATATGCTCAACATAGCTGCAATTAATAGCTATATCATTTTTAGTCACAACAACATAAGACTTCAAAGAAACAGCTTTTCACGACAGGACTACATGTTAAAGTTACATGAAGAGCTTACCGCGCCGTGGCAGCGAGTCAGACGTGAAAAACCTATTTCCAGACAATGTAAGGCTGAGATTGACAATGTGCTTAAAATTCAGCAATCTGCGAGTATTATGCTTCCCACACAGCCAGATGGCCCGAGAAAATATTGTAATCACTGTCACTAATCATAGAGGAGATATACTAAGACTTACTGTATGAAGTGCTTCAATTCAATTTGTGGTGAACATCAATACAAAATTTGTCCTAATTGTAGTTTTCCAATAATTCCAATTAATTTTGGTAAATCATGGACATCATATTGTGATTTAATGAATCTCTAATTTTTTTTTTTTTATATTATTTGCTGAATAAATACCTAAATCTTGCAATGCGTTATTTTACACCTATATGTATAAAGCCGCTAATTTTACTGTTATTTTTGAAATATTTTTATGTTGATAATAGTTTTAATTTTTAAAGACTGTAATAATATGTTTTATAAGACTGAAGCTGTGGTATATAGTCAATTCATGACGAAAAAATGTACAAATGAGATCACTTTCAAATCCAAATATCCTTAACTTGTTAATTGAATCTTGTTTTTATACCCTAGATGAAATCATAGGGGTATACTAAGTTTGTCATTCCGTTTGTAACACCTCGAAATAATGATGGTAGAGCAAAATGGATTGGACACCCATTCATAATATTAAAAGTTATTTCGATTTTTGCATGTCCGTCCGTCCGTCCGTCTGTCCGTCCGTCCGTCCGTCCGTCCGTCCGTCCGTCCGTCCGTCTGTGCGCACGATAACTTGAGAACGCGAACACGTAGAGAGCTGAAATTTTGTACACAGACTTTAAAAAAAAAAAGTAAAATTAAGTTCGAAAATGAGCCAAATCGGGCAACTCCTTCGTGGGGTTGCCATATAAAAATTTCGTTTTCCGCTATATATTTGGTCACTGCCTGAGAACGCGTCGACGTAGAGAGCTGAAATTTCGCACATGATGTTTTTACTACATTAGGAAATAAAATGTCAAAAATGGACTAAATCGGGCAACTCTTTCTTGGTGTTGCCATATAAAAATTTCGGTTTTTTACGTATACTTTGAAAACGATCAGTCCAAGACATTTTTATGGTACTAAAAACTTCTGCAGAATACGAAATCCTATAAAATTGGTTATAATCATTTTGTCTGTGCGACAAACCGTTCTAGAAATATATGCGAAAAACAACTTCAAAATCAATACTTGAATAGATCGGTGACCATACGAAATTTAATACGGGCATTCATCTAGGGTATCCTAAGAATTGGTCTTAGACCAATTCTAGCTTTTTTACTTGTTTTTTTCATTTTTGTGTGATTGTATTGCGTTAAATAAACAACGAAATTATTTCAACCCTTTTGTTTATAATTTTTGTGTGTATGAATAATATTTACTCAGGGTTAGCAATAAGTGAATATTAAAACGGGTTAGTATTCCAGGGTTAACTTGGTTGTCCGTAGACAGTAGTTGGAGTTTCGAGTAGCAGCTCCAAACTAGGAATGCAGCTTAGCTGTCTGAACAAATGTAGATGTTGGAGTTATTGTAGCCCCTTTTTAGGTTTACCTGAGCTCCAACTTCTATATATTAGACTTCCGCTTCAAAAAAGGAAGGTGAGACACCAAGTGGAATGGATAGTTCCACTTTTGGATCAACCAGCTCTGCGCCTATTTTACCATCCTTTCGGGAACCGTCAGTATAACAGACTTGGACTAGTTGCGGGAACTGGAGCCCTCCGACTAGTATCTGGCTTCTTTCATTGATATTTAGTTACCTGGTAACCTCTTTCAAATAAAAGTATTAGGCCATAGTATCCGTTGGAGTATCTAGATCGTTAATGTTGACCTGCTCGAAGATACTGAGATGACATACACTGGAGGAAGTGCGATCTACTGGATTTTCTTTTCGGAGCATACTAGCAGTTGCTTCCCTCTGAATAAAAAGGTAGAGTGGCTGTAAGCCAAGAATTGCTTCAAGTGCTTATTGTGGACACGTTGTGAAGGCTCAAGTGGCGCTTAAATATGCCATCCTTTGCACCTTATCAAGGGTTCTCCTGGTGGATGCCTGCAATGTTTTAGGCCACAAGACGTTTGCCCCGTATGAATGCATAGGTCTGACTATGCGCTGGAAAATCCACAGGGTCATTTTGCGGCTCATACCGCACTTTTTTCCGAAGAGTCTGTGGCATGAACTGAATGCCCACATGGCTTTGTTAGTTATTGGAATATTCTATTGCAATTCCATTTAACTTAGGAGATGGGATCTGGAGACTCCTTTTCCTAGTAACGGGAACTAGCACTGTTCTACTTGGGTTTATTGATAGTTCCATGTACTGGCACCATCTGGTAACGATGTAGAAGGCAGTTTGCATAAGCTCGGGTTAGGCTGATTCAAACTTTCCTTTAACACAGATGACAATGTCATAGAATAGCAATGTTAAAACAGGATACTAAAATAGAGGAATAAATAGTACCCTGTTACCAGTTTTAAATCTAAGCTCCAGATAGTCCAGTTTGGTAAGTTTGAACCTATCTTAAGTAGATGGGCATAGAGAAAAATACAAACCGGCGGTGGTCGGTTTGTGCACAGTTAACACGAACGTTTTACAGGCACAATTACTATAACCAACCAATGGTCTGACGAATATGCAAAAGCGAATACTTTCAATGTAAGGACCGTTAAATTATTCAGATCATCACAAAATCAAAAGACGAATTGGCCTTATCGCCACTATGGCCACTATCGCATCAACCATCATCAAACACTAGTGGAACTCTGACTTTGTCGATTGTTGGTTGCTAAATGTGGAAATATTAAATAGATCTGTCTGGTAACTGTAGGGCAAAAGTCAAGTGAAAACCTTTATATGTGGAAGAGGGGATAACTCAAGAAAAGTTACCAGACACATCGCGAGAAAAATTTTCAGCTTGTCATGTGTCAAAAATTTGACAGCTACGTTTTCTGTCTAACACAATATAAATAAAAAATATGAATGAATGAAAATAATAATAACAGCAATATTTGTGTTGTTCTTTAGTTACATAAAAAATGGAAAAAACTATAATTAAAAGGTCGTTTTTAGCCATTCCGATAGATTCGAGTAGCCGTGATGATTGGCGTGGGCCAGGTACCCCCAACTTTCGTACATAGGTTTTAACAAACATTTTTTTGCGAAGTATACCAGCTCATGAATATTTCCAGCTTTTGATCGACATTTTTTATGCATTGCTCTGAGCACTTACAAAATATTCATATAATGCCTAGAGCCAATGAAATTGCATAGATTAAAAAAACCATAAAGTTTCTAAAGTTACAGAGAGTACAGAGTACCGAGAGTTTATAGGTTACAGGGCCCACAAGCTCTGAACACAAAAAATAAAATAATTCTCAGTTTACGTGAATCCTTAGCTCCGCTTTCAAGAAAGGAAAAAGACTACATTAGCACTTTTAATCTACTGCAAATGCAGGTACGTGTGCACATTCGAGGCGATTTTAATAAGAAAAGCTTTTTAAAATAGGGCCGTCTTTGTCGAAGTTGCGAAGTCAGAAGACCAACGAAGAGTTTTCAATTGTTTTCCATTCTTTATTAAAATTCTCGTGAATGTTATTGAGCACCCGAAGAGAGAAAAGCATTGTAAATCGCTTATCACCTATGTATAAGCATAGATGTCACAAGAACTAGATGTCGCATGGCATACTGGAGCAGAGTATACAGATTGTGAAATGGGTAGTGCATTATGGAATGGACCATAACATGTTTTAGAGCATGCAAATGTTTTTATAATAGCAGTTTCGTATACATTTGATCGACTTCTTTAATACTTCAGATTCGAAAAAATATGAATCACTCGACGTTATAAATCACTTCAAATGTTGTGGTCCATTCCGGAATGGACCACCTAGCCATATAAATTTTGTATACTTTTTTGGTACTGCATGCGACATCTAGTTCTTGTGCCATCTATGGTATAAGTCATCAGCATTCAATCTATTTTTGGATAACTAGTTAGTTAACAGTTGGCGATCGGTTGATATTTATTGCTTAATGAGACCAACGGTGACCAGTACATACGAAATAGTTTTAGTCAGACATTCAAATTATTGTGAAAACAGATTAGTATATAATGTAATTGGTGAAGTGAGTGAAAGTGCATTCTTTTCTTTAATACCATTGAATCCTACTCCAAACATCCAATACGATTTAAATTTTTCTTAAATCATAGCAAGTAGTGTTTATTTGAAAAATAAAATAAAATTTGCACGATTTTAAAAGAAAAATAAAAGAAAGTGGTGTCGTTTAATTAACAAAGACTTTTGTTTTCCACATCCTCTTCTTTGCTTTTCCAACATTTAAGGAAAATAAATCAGACTCCACAAATTCCATACACGAAACTGATATGATAGTGACGCCTTGCCTAATGCCCAGCATTTATACAAGCACCAGTACTAGGCCCCATACTCCAAGTCTTACAAGTAAAGGGTTTTCCAATAAGAGGTGTTATTTTGATATTCAAAGAAAAATGCCATTTTTTGAAATAAATGATCGGATCTTTATTTCATTATAAAGAGAAAGGTATGCCGTTAATAACGGAAAATCACATCAGCCAAATGACCACCACGACCACGCCTACAGGACCATATCCTTTTCATGAAATTTTCCATAACCAAATCGCAAAGTGGCTACCCTATGTCCTCGATAGCCTCACGAATTCCATCTTTGAGGTCTTGAATCGACGCTAGGCTGTTGGCGTAGACCTTCTCTTTCACGTGGCCCCAAAGGAAGAAGTCGCAAGGTGTTAAGTCACAAGATCTCGGTGGCCAATTGTGATCACCTCTTCGAGAGATAACACGTGCCGGAAACTTTTCCCGTAAAAGATCAATGGTTTCGTTGCTTGTATGGCACGTAGCGCCGTCTTGTTGAAAGTAAACGTTGTCCAGATCAATACCATCCAATTCCGGCCATAAAAAATCAATAATCATCCGTCGATAGCGCAATCCATTCACCGTAACTGTTGCTCCAGCCTCATTTTCGAAAAAGTAAGGTCCAATGACCCCGCGGGACCATAAACCGCACCAAACAGTCACACGTTGAGGATAGAGAGGCTTTTCAACAATAACTCTTGGGTTTTCCGAGCCCCAAATGCGACAATTTTGCTTATTGACGAAGCCATCGAGGTGGAAATGGGCCTCATCACTCAAGATAAGTTTTCGATGGAATTCCGGATCATTTTCATGCATTTCAAGGACCCAATCAGCAAAGACTCGACGTTGTTGATGATCGGCCGGCTTGAGTTCTTGCGTTAACTGAACTTTATAAGCAAATCTTTATGCAAAATACGGTGTAATGACGTTTGTGGAATGCCTAATTCCAAAGAACGACGAGAAATGGACAAACCTGGGTTTTCTTCAACACTTTCGGCTACAGCAACAATATTCTCGGCTGTTCTTAAGCGACGTGCACGGGTTTTATTCTTCACATCACTAACTTGTCTCGACAGCTCGAATTTTTTGAGTTTTACGAACCGTCTCTGCCACATTTTCACCACTTTTATAATGAATTTTAATAATTTCAATGCGTTGTTGAATCGTGTATCTTCCATTTTTTTTAATGGCGTAGTTTCTACTTGTCAAATGTCAAAAAATGACAAAAGTGACATCTACCGAAATAGCGGGCTAATTAAAATAACACCTCTTATTGGAAAACACTTTACAAGTTCCAGTACTCTGGTACTTAAAAATTTTCAAGTACAAGTCCTGGTTCTGCTACTGGTACTTATAAAGTTCAATGGCTTTCGAAAACTCAAATCAGAAACTTTGAAAAATGTTTAGCCAGTTAAATAATTGGAGGAGGTTTCCATTTACGAAATACATATCATAAAATATCGTATAAGCTTTTGCTGTTTTAATTTCTACATAATTTTGAAAGTTTTTCATACAGTATTTGAGTTTTCCATTAGCAAAACAAATATCACATCAGATAATGATTGACTTCGTGTAGCAATTACAAGACCTACAAATGAAAATCAACGCAGATTGTGGAACTTGATTGCCAACGTTCTCAATAAAAGATATCGATTCAGCATGTCAATTTCTGTCCTACATTTACTCATATATTGCGCTTATTTTCTTTCTGGTTTACTGAAGGCGGTAACATTTCTTGAGGCACTGTCGAGGTGCAGATAACCTCTATTATTAGAAGGCGTATTTAAATAATTCACAAGAGCTGAAGTATTTCGCGTTATGGTGGTATTTGTAGTAAGTGCGTTAAGCACCAGGATCGGGACTTGTACTTGAAATTTTTTTGAGTACTGGTATTAATACTTAAGAACCAATGCACTTAAATTTTAGATCAATTATTTACCTTTTTATTAAGCACCAATAAAGAGATAGTTAAAGACGGTATAAGCTTTAGTTTAGGTTTTATCTTTTTGCAAGCTTATTTAGCACTTATTGCGCAGTTAGTTTTTAATTATCGCATTTTCAATGTTTATGAGTACCATGCTCGAAAACCTTTCCTGAAGCATTTGTTCTTAACCAAGTATTAGCTCGATGAAATCGAACAGCTCCGTTCACACTGTCAAAATAGCTCTGCATAATTCCTTCTAAGGATCACGCCTTTGTCAAAATTCAATGTAATTAGAGCAATCTCAGAATAATTTTTAAAAATTTTAAAAAGATTTTAGTAATAAGATTTCTTGAAGAAAAGAACTCGTTAAGGCCTTTTTGATTCCGATCCAACGGATTCAATTTAATTAGGCCTAAGATTGTACAAATTAACGAATGTTTTTTTTGGGAATTTGCATAATATCCTGAAGAGTTAGTCCGCTCGCTCTCCGCGGGGGGAGGGGGGGGGGGGCACCCTGGCCACTACCTGGTTACGTCTATGGCAGTGATGACAGTATAAGCGAGAGTGGTTTAAGTGAATTCAGTGACATTATTTTGAGGAAATGGTGCTTACTTATAATGAAAATGACTTCCGTCTGTATTTCAGAATAAGTAAGGAATTATTCAACTCTCTCATTATGACATTTGCAGTATACCCGGAATTTAATAATCTACGTGAAGATAAGATAATGAGTTCCTTCAAACACATGGCTAGTTTTCTGTGGTTCGCTGCTCATGAGTTGTGCTCATACAGAGATCTTGCCGATTATTATGACTAATCATTATGAACAGTCAAAAATTTTATAAACAGGTTTTTACTCATCAAACAAAATCCTCAACAAGTACATCAACCTGAAATGAAAAGGGAAAATTTCACAAAGAAGATACAATTCAAATATACATGAACTTATCTGAATTTCATTTAATCTTTGTTTTTCCTGTCTTCATCTTGTCCTTTAAGGTGCTCCAGTTAGGGCACCCAAGTCATATCCGATTATCTACAATGCTTGTAAAACTGTAAAACAAAGACAATTATGAATTAATACATGAACGAAAAGAAAAAAAAAACGAAACATGATCACATGAATTAATGTAAATCAACACGAAATTAAATATAATTACAAGTATCATAAAAGCAAAGGACTTAACCTCATACTCAAATTAAAAAAAAAAAAAAATTAACTCACCAGCAATACGAACAACACAAATATTTATACCCAAATTTACATTCGAAACTTAGAAAAACTTATTACAAAATACGGCATATGTCACAATTTTAACTTCTGTAACTTTAGGTCTGTTCCACTGATATGTATATAAATGGACTGCTTGTTGAACCAAAAATGCATGAAAGCAACGGGCACCACTATCATATCCCTGTCTCTTTCCGTGAGAGCATACTTTCCCACTGAACTGTAACGATTAGGAACGATAAATTGCTTGTAAAGATCCTTGTAAAAAACACTTCTTTCGACTCATAATTAAAAATTAACGATACAAATAGTCCCAAATACCTTTGTGGTAAATTCGGTAAATCCCACTGACATGCATATACGTAAATTCCCAAATAATTTAAATATAGGGGCAGTTTACGACAGTTGGTAGCATTGACAGTGAGAGCATACTTTCTGAAATCAAAACTGGTGCCACATGAAACAGGAGATCAAGCAGTCCATTTATATATATGTCAGTGGTCTGTTCACGTACTTGAATTTGTGTGAATAGGTCTGTTCGCGTACTCAGTTTTAGGACAATGCATTGCAATGAATTTGCATGAACTTACACATTTTCCGTTCGTTTATTTTCTCGTATACACAAAATTATACGAGCTTTGCATACGTCACAGCTTCCCCTCTCGCATGAATTTACCCGAAGTTTTTAGTTACTGCACCATTCTTGCAAGGAAAATTGACAGCTGTTATAGTAAAGTTCATTTTTTTACTTTTCTCAAAAGTTTTTAAAGTAAAATCAAAAAGTCGAATGTTGATAGTTTGATTATTCAATGCTCTCGTGGGACTTTGCAAGAGTGCACCAACTTAAAAAAAAATAAAACAATATTCAATTTGCCTATGTTATTCCACGCTTCTTCTTCTTGTTTTTCACGAAGTTGCATAAAAAGCGTTCGTTTACTTTTTCATGCATTTTACATTCTTCCCCCTCCATACGACTAAGTTTTTATCCAGAAAATATTTGCACGAGAAGTATGCGAACAGACCTAATGCATTATAACATTTTCACCCAAAAGCACCCAAACTCTGTTCACGTACACAAAAAATTGGGGAAAATATGTAGACGTCACACTTCCCCTTCAATAAAGTTTTAGCCCAAATCCACCCAAGAAAAAACTCGGGGTAACTGTCAAACACATTAAAATTTGAAATCGAGAATTGTCAGAAGTTTAAATTGTAAAAGGAAAAGTGGAAAAGGCGGCAGAATTTGCAAATGATGTGCACTGTTTGCCCAGGTCGTATAAAAATCTACAAAATAGTAAGTAAAATAAATAGATACGTTATGTTTGGCATTTTATTTTCAAATTAAAGTTGTAAGCTTGACAGTCTAAGGCCGTGACACATTAAAAGCAGAAAGCAGCGACAGAAGCAGAATTTTTTCTGAACACATGCAACTGTTCGAGCACTAACAAATTGAAAGCAGAAGCAGAGGCAGCAGCAGAAGCAGAACTTGAAATGTGATCAAATCTCAAAAATTCTGCTTCTGCTCAGTACTGCCAATATAAAGAGTGTTAAAATTTTTATTTCGCTGTTGGCGTCCTTTCTTTTAGAAGTGTCAAAAGTATCAAAATGTCTATGGAGGAAAAATTAATTAATTTTCTTAGAATTAACAGAATGTTATTTGATAAATCGTGTCGCTCCTTCCGCTACTCATACGAAAAAGAAAAAAAATGGCAAGAAATTTCTAGGCAACTAAATATTTCAGGTAAGCTTGTTGTCAACAAAGTGATGATAAATCACAAAAGTAAATTCTCCTTACTATAAACTTACTGTAAACACCTCATTTCATTATAGTGGAGCTTGCTAAAAAGAGGTGGAAAACGTTGCGGGACAAGTTCAAGAGAGAACAAAACCCACAAAATCGACCATCTGGCAGTGCATCATTTCCAGGGAGTAAATGGAAATATTACCAACATTTATTGTTTTTAGACGGTTGCAGTGAGCATAGAAGGTATTTTAACTCTTGATTAATTTTCCATACCAATGTAATTAATAATTTTATTTCTAGCACTTCTAGCAATCTCACCAACTGCGATGAAAACATGAATGAGCAAAGCATGCATTCATCTGATATCTTCCAGGATCTTCCCGAATTTATTGAAATTGTTGCATCTGATTCTGATGACAACGAAATGAATGGAGAATCCCAAAGGACTTCTTTTGAGTTGACACCGAAGCCAGCAGCCGGAAGACGACGTGAAAAAAGGTCAATAAATGAGGAGATGCTAATCAAAAATGCCTATAATGAAATGTCTTCACTAATAAATGCAGCTAAAGAAGGATTTTCCAAAACTACGCCAGTAAGTGCCTTTTTTCAATCACTTTCTTTACAAGTGGATCAGGCAAAATTGTCACCAAAAAAATTTGCTGAATTGCAAATGAAATTGATAGCTGTGGTCAATGACGCTATTTTAGAATAGTTACATATCGGTTGTGTTAAAGTTAATCGGTTACTGAATGGGCTGTATTCATGTACAAGATTGAAGTGCATTATTAGTATATTAAGTTAAAAAAATCTTTTTATCGCATTTACCACTTGCATTGCAATTGCGCACATTAGTTCCTAAACTTTTTTTTGTAATTTCTAAGCATATTTTGTAGTTCTTAAGCTTTTTTGTAGTTCTTAATCATTTTTCTAGTTCCTAAACATCTTTGTAGTTCCTAAGCATGTTTTGTTCGTAATGTAAGGCATTTGATGTGTCAGGCTGCATGTATATTCTGCCAAACAACTTTGTATCCATGTACCTAAAGTTGTAACGTAGCGTAAGCTGCGATTATTTGATAAAGACTTCTATTTATGCTATTATCTATCTAAGCCTGAAATGACTTGTAAGTTAAGGAACTGAGTTCATTTTGTGATATTTATAAAAAAAAAAAAAAAATTTAAATTACTATGTATTCGAGAGTTTTATTTTCATAAGAAATACTATTGTGAAAAATTGATAAGTGCTCTAAAAGTGAGAATTTCTTGTACATTAACCGTTCTAGGATTTCTACGTCCACTGGACCGCAGTTTTACAAATTATGGTTGTCTGCGAGTACAACCACGACATTTATTTTTTAGTTGAACGGAAACTCAAGCTTTTTTGGATTATACAGCTGGAAAGAATGAAATGAAACACTAAAATATGATCCGTTAATCAAATATGTTTTATTTATAAAAAAAAATTAAAGTTAAAGAAAGAGGAACAGGAACTGGAGACTGAATTCGACACCTAAGTTGAAAGTGAAATAAATTCAAGCTTTGTTTTTTCGCGAAATTATATAATCTTTCAAAGTGTCTCTGAAATTGAAGGCTGTACGTGGAGCATTGAAACTTGTAAAAAGTTTGCTTTGTTGTAAAATCATTCCGTCACGGCGCCAGAGTCCTTCGATTAAGTTTCCTCCTTCGAAGTGATCGACAGGGCAATATCGGCCATCGTGCATTTTCACAAAATTATGCAAAACAACTACTGCTTTTATTATTTTATCCGCATTCTCTGGAAAACAGTTAATTGTTGTGAATAACACCTTCCACTTTGAAGCTAATATTTCAAAGGTGTTCTCTATCATTCTACGTGCACTGGAAAGAGTTTTATTAAAAATCTCTTTGTCTGCAGGGAGTGTTCTAAGGCCTCATTATGTTTTTTTTAGAGGGAATTCGGCATCAGCTACAAAATAATATGGCATTTTAATGTTTGAATTTGGTAATTCGGACTCTGCTGGCAACTGAAGATTTCCATCCATCAATTTTTTGCCAAACATACTTCTGGCAAATATTCCGCCATCGCTCTGGCTACCATAAGCACCGATATCAACAGCAGTGAAGCAGTAGTTGCTGTCGCATACTGAAAGAAGGATGATGCTGTGATAGTGCTTATAATTAAAAAACAACGATCCTGAATTCGGTGGACAGACAATTTTCACATGCTTGCCATCAATAGCTCCGACACAATTTGGCATCCCCGACATAAGGTAGAAATCTGTGGCAATTTTTCGCCATTCATCTTCATTTGGTGCAGCCAAGTAAATTCCTGAGAGTTCTTCCCAAATGGCATCGCATGTTTCCAAAATAATCACACCAACAGTGGAGACTCCCATTCTAAATGCCCAAGATAGCATTTGTCTGGATGATCCTTGTGATAAATACCTAATTTTTTAAATAAAATTATTAATGCTTCTTAATAGCAGCATTTTGTACTTACATCAATGTCAATACTAGTCGGCATTCAGCGCTAATTGGTTTCCGAGGTGAAATTTTCGTGAGCCGTTCTTTTAGAATAGCTGCAAGCAGTTCAAACTCGGAGATACCCATTCTGGTAAATCTTCTAAATTGTTCCTCATCCCTTTCCTTTATTTTTCTGCAAAGTTGGGTATAAAATCCATGTAATTCCCGCTCAGACTCTTCAAAGATCTCCCTCGTCCAAATTCTATTTCTCCTCGATGTCAATTCGGCAAAGTTCATAAAACTAATATAAGCAATTAAAATTGCTAAAACTTGTTCCATAAAATTATAAGGGATAAGCATTTTTCAATTAATAGGTATTCAGAATCTAACAAAAAATTGTAACACTTGAGATATGTTATTGACAAGCAACTGTCACTGTTTTCCTCCTGCACATTTTCACACAAAAAAGCCAAAGAACGAAAATACCCGAGAAATACGTGAACAGATCTTTTATGGGCTCAGTGACACAAGTACATAGGAAATTTGTGTATATGGATTTCGAAAATCGAATAATATTTACTCGAAATTAACTAATTTTAAAGAAATTAATTTTAATTTACATTATCCATCCGTTAAATAAGTGAAAAGGAGACAAGAAATAAACGAAAGTAGATAAATATAATTATTTTACCGAAATTACTTGAACCTTAGAGCATGCGCAGTAGAAGAGTAAAACCATACGCGAATTCGATGTCTTCTATCTGAAAAATTCGGTAGAAAACATGAGAATTTCTATTAAAATAAAGCATAAATTAATCTATAATTTGTAAAGTTTCACGCAAAATTAATTTAAATAAATTTATTATTAATGCTTTCGCGCACTTTCATCCTTTTTAAAAATATATTTGACAAGCCAACTTATAATTTATTTTTCTCCAAACTGCCCAACATAATGGTGAAACCCACTTCTAATAGAAGGCCGAAACATCGATCTGGAGTAACTCATATGTGGAGATATCTTATGGTGAAAACACGGTAAAGATTGAAATCAGTCAATGCAAAAGTAACGTTGTCTGAACATGATCTTTGTGTAATAATATTTTAAGTGATTATAGTTTAAGTGTGAAATTGGAATTTGAATTGTAACTATTAAGTAATTTAAGGATAGTATAATTAGGCAACTAAAGCTTTTTGTATTATACATATATAATAACTAAAGTTCACATTTTCTTTGCCGTCAAGGTTTTAAATTAGATTTACAGGTTGAAGTATTGGACTTCAAACTGGAAGAATAAAATGGATTAATTATTTCTGGATTATTTAATAGGGTTATAACCTTCATAATTGGTTTTGCAGATGAAGTTATCAAATGGGTCTAGAAAAATTTATCGCCTGCAATTCATCGCCAGCAATTTATAGCCTACAATTGATCGCTAGCATATTTTATCGCAAGGCAATACATATAATTTATATATATGTAGCATATAATAATATAATTAAATAAATAACCTGCAAATGAGGTTTTTTTTTAACTTGATATTTAAGAATTAAGTATGTACAGCTAAAAATGCAAGTTACATGCTAGGTATAGGCAAAAATAACCTAATAATAAGATAGGAATCAGGCCAGATTTCCGCCTGTTTTACATTTAAAATGATAACGGCTAGAAATGGAAAGATAAAAGAAGAAAAAATAACAAAAAAAATCGAACTCTCTTTAAAACTTTAATGAATAAAGACAAAAAATGTGAAAGCACAGAGTACATGCAACGAAACAGAATGGAAAATGATTTATTCTCGGAAATAAATGAGAAGGGGTGGGATTTTCAGATTTTACTCTCATAAAATGTTCTCGCGCTTTTGAGAAAACACGTTTTTTTGAAATATTGAGAGAGTTGGTTCCATAGTTGTTGCTGTGATCCTATGACATTTGAATGTACGTGCTTATGTTTAGATTGGTTTTGCTCTGCAGAGATTAAGTGGGAGAAACTCATGCTGGATTCTCTGATATTTTCGGGAAAAATGTGAATTTTATTTGTCTCCTATTATGACAATTATCTTAGAAAATTTGTGTGCAAATGGTATTCTTCCTCCAGAATCGCAAGAATTGGATGCCCAACCAGACGACATCTTCGTCGATTTCCAAAGTATTCCAATGAAATGTGGAACGTACACCAGTTTGTTTATGGATTAATAAGAATGAATAATTCTGTTGAAGGCTGGCATAGAGCATTTGAGGAAGAAGTCGCTGCTTCTCATTCGAACATTTGGAAATTTCTCGATTTGTATTGAAAAAGAACAAGGTATTAACGTATTGTGCACTGAACAATATTTAAGTGGATGTAACCCGGGCAACCACAAATTAAAAGGCTTGTTAGGGTATATAATAAGCGGGATGATATTGTTGATTATCTGAGAGGTATAGCGCGAGTTACATACATTAAATTCCTAGATACCTCCATGATATCCGATATACCGGATTCATACAAGGTCAAGCCAAAAGACAAACCAATGGCTTGGTAAACATCCACACATAAAATATATTCTGTTTCTGCAAAGCTTTGAACTAATTCATGTCCCATCAGAAAGTGCATTTTCCGTTCCCACGAAAAATGCTTACCTGTTAATAATTTAAAGTCACGTTGTCATACCAAGTCAGGGAAGATGATATGAAATCTAAAGATAAGGTAGTCAGTCATTAGTGATCCGTCGTGAAATTAGAACGAAGTATTTGAATTCTGTCAAATCTCTGATTGTGAATAATAAAATAATTAATAATTTTCCAGTGAGATCTTTTGTTTAAAAAAGCCTTTCCCTTTGGTTATCCCAAATAGAAGAAGTGAATTTAAATGTAAAATATATATATATTTAACTGGCGCAGTCGGTAGGATTCCTCTCAGTAGTGTTGGAATCCAGTGAAACGAATTGAACAGTGTATACTAAGGGCCTGTCCGGATACAAGTCTTCATCTTCGTCTTGTTATTACAGCTAGTGACGTAACACAACAAGCTCAGCTATTATAATAGTTAGACGAAAACGAAGCTAACCTGTCCGAATTCATTTGTTTCCTCAGCTTGATTTCACAGACAGCAAACAAACATAACCTCACAATACGTTGTCTATTTAAATAAGTCAACTCGAACCTTGACTTTGTGATCTAGCTAACCAAATGTCAAAACTGTTATACAAACTAGCAAAGCTCAGTGGCATAGACATGGATTCGGATAAAGCTTGTACCGATGTTACGTCATTAGCTGTAATAACAAGACGAAGACGAAGACTTGGATCCGGACAGGCTCTAAGTGCATAAAGTGTGAAACAAAGTAGTTTAAAGCAAAATTTACTAAACTACGAAGAAATGCCCACTATCAAGCCATACTGGGGAGAAAAGACCAAAGGAACAGGATTATCGACGGAAATAGAAAAATGGCCCAACCACAAGACGTACCACCACAACCAAACTTAATAGATCAGCGTTTGGCTGTTCTCACGACTATCGTTAACAGGCAAAATCAGACACCAAATCTAAGGAGTGTTATCGAGAAGAAGGTCCGATTTTTACCAGCATTTGAAGGAAAAGATGGGGCACTAACAACATTCATTACATCTGTAGACAGCATTTTAGCAGAGTATGGTAATCAGGCTCCAAAAGCATACAGCGTAATATACAACGAAAAAATCCTAGGACCAGCAAAAAACTACTTGGAAACTGCACCACCCACAACTTGGACCGAATGCAAAGCAAAATTAAAACTACACTATAAATCAACGAAAGATCAAGGACGCATCATGAAAGAAATTAGTATGTTAAGAGTAAGTACCATTATGGAATTATTAGATAAAATTAGAATTTCTGTAAACGATATTGCGGAGTGTGCTATATTTAGCGAATATCAATATCAGATTGTGAATAATCTTAGTAGTGTGCTAGTGTTAAAAATAAAAGAGGTTACGGCAGGGGCTCGAGCAGCCGAAATCTATAATAAATTCAGTTTGGAGGAAATTAGATCCATAATAAATAAATATATTGGACAAGACGAATACAATCTTAAATCGTTTCGATCGAACCCAACTTTTAGAGACAGAAACTAGAACAGACATAACGGAAGAAGACATAACCATAACTTCCGACAAAACAATAATAGTTTCGAGCAAAATCGACATACCAATTACTCTCACCTTAATAATGCAAACCACTCACGATATAATAATCCTCAAAACCAGGCTAACCAAAGTCGACAGCATAATCTGAATCGTAGTAATTCGGGACAAATTCGAAATAATTATTTTAGAAACAATTCAGGTCAACCTCAAAGAAACTATGATAATAATAGTAAACAATTTAGAAATTCCGCCCAATATAATAACAATAATCGGGTACAGCCAATGAAAGTGGATACAATAAACTCTAGGCAAGATGTAAACCAAATAGGTGAAACTTTTTTTATCAACTAGCCTCGTAACGAAACAAAATTTTCATAGCCATTACAATAGATAATCAAACATACAGTGCGGTGCTAGACACATGATCCACAATAAGTCTTTTAAATTCAAATAGAATAAAAAATCCGATATACGAAAAATTAGAAGGAGAAAATATTCAGATCAATACTATCGAGGGATTAGTCAGAAGAGATACAGAATTAGTAAAAACAAAATGTCCAAATAAATTTAAACAACCACAAAATGCTAGGATGAAATGGGTAAAAATAGACCTTGATAAAACATATGATTTCCTCATAGGAATGGACTCGGTAGAAAAGAATATGAAGGTAATCGACATTGAAAATCAAGAAATCATTTTAAATAACAAGGTAACAATACCATTTTTAAACAAAACCGTTAATGAAGAAATTAATATGTCAGATGAAAGTGAATTAGGAAATATCTCACTAAGCCACTTAAATGAAGAATAGAAAGCAGGTGTGCAGAAACTAATAGAAAAATATAATAAATTATTGTATAGGGAAGGGGATAAACTGACTAACACCACTAGTATAGTACATCAAGTACTAGGGAACAAATCAATTCTATATTGTACCGATATCCACCTCAACATGAAGCCGAAGTCAGAAGACAAATGGAAGAGATGGAAATGAACGAAATAATACGTAAGAGCAATAGTAGGTACTGTTCACCCATAATTGTAATCCCTAAAAGAAAAAGATAATTCTGGAGTGCAGAAATATCGAATTGTAGTGGATTACAAAAAACTGAATGAAATTACTATTGACGACAAGTACCCACTCCCAAATATAGACAGTATATTGGACAAGTTGGGGAAAGCGCAATACTTCAGCTCGATCGATTTAGCAAAAGGGTACCACCCAATTTTGATTGCCGAACTAGATATAGAAAAAACCGCTGCCTACAACTGAAAAACAATTGAAAAGATTTCTGGGCATGACAGGATTCTATAGAAAATTCGTAAAAGATTATGCCAAGGTGGCACATCCCTTAATAAAATATCTGAAAAAAGATATGAGGATTAACCGTAATGACCCCCAATACATTGAAGCTTTTGAGAAACTCAAACTTCTCATAGCATCACACCCAATATTAAAATTCCCAAATTACGGAAAACAATTTGTGGTAACTATAGATGCTAGCGAATACGCCATTGGAGCTGTTCTCTCGCAAGACAGTCATCCAGTATGCCACATCTCTAGAACTTTAAATAATCACGAGAGGAATTATAGCGTGACCGACAAAGAATTTCTTGCCATTGTCTATTCAGTAACTTACTTCAGACCACATTTATATGGGCGAAAATTCAAAATCGTAACAGATCATGCTCCAATTTAATATTTGAACTCCAAATATAAGGGCAAAGAATTTTCACAACGCAATCAGCGCTGGCTGCTGGAACTACAGGAGTACAACTTTGAAATAGAATACCTTCAAGGGAAAGAAAACAAAGTTGCTGACTTCTTAAGTAGGATTGAAAATAGTCCACCAATAAACGAATATAATAGCAGTGAATCCAACATGGACTTGTCTGGAACCATTCATTCAGTGGAAGAATAAGTCCTCGATCACATAGGTATCAGAGAAGAAATTGTAAATAAGTACAAAACCCATATAATATTAACGTACAGCCCAAAGGAAAAAATGAAATTTTTACATGGAAGGAGAATAATCGAATTAAACCACCAAAATGATAAAGAAATAATTAAAGATGTGTTAAAGAAATATATAAAGCCGGTACGAATAGGTATATACTCGGAAGTAGATGACAAGGACTACAACGAAGTACAACAGTGTATAATAGAAATGTTTTCAAATGATAAGAAAATAAAATTCATGAAATCCACATACAGAGCACAAGAACTAGAAAATGAAGAACATTGTCATAAACAGATATCACTCTATCATACTGGGGAATCTCTACACAGTGGAATAAATGAAACATACAAAACTCTGAAGAATAAAATTTACTATCAGAAACTACAGGAGCACATTCAATTAATCATAAACAATTGTGAAAAATGCAAACAGATAAAATATGACCGAAAGCCCATTAAGCCTAAGCTAAGAATAACAGAAACACCCCGTACTAAAGGCGAAATTATCCACACGACGTTTTTCATTACAAGAAACAAACCTTCGTAACTATTGTAGACAAACTTTCGAAATTCGCAGTGGTATACCTAATAAATGATAGGATTTGGATCGAAAAGAGGCTTACTTAGCAGCACTTGAAAAACCTAAAAAAATAATTATGGGTAATGAGTTTAAATCCGAACAGGTAAAACGATATCTACAGGAAAAGGATATAGAGGTCCATTGGACAAAGCCAAACAACCACACCCAACAAACATTTTAAGACTTGTCTGGTCTATAGAACGTCATTTTTTAACTGAAAATAGATTATGAATTCCTTGCTCATTTCGACGTCATTTAGACGTAAGTTTTCTACGAAACTAGGACATGTTCATCGAGTTGTCGTTTACTATTGATGACCCTTTTCCAGCGACGTCCTTTTGACTTCAATATTAGATATTTTAAGACCATCAAGTTTAGTTTCCGTCAAATATAGACTTCGTTTTGAGTGGCACTTTTTGAAGTCGACATATGACGTCTTACAGGAGTTCAAGTTGGTATAAGTTTAAATAATGTATTCGGAATTTGATCACAAAATGACCGACCATGCATGTGTTATACAGAAATATATGAAAAAACGTCATTTGATGACCCAAAATAGACCCTAGATTTAACAGCGTTTTGCCGTCTTTTAGACGAAATTCTAGTTATCCCTCTAGAACCTAATATTTCAAATTTTTTTATTGTTTTTAACTTCTTTTTATACCGTAGATGAAACCTATGGGGTATACTAAACTTGTTATTACGTTTGTAACACCTCGAAATAATGATGGTAGAGCAAAATGGATTGGACACCCACGATTAAATTAAAAGTTATTTTGATTTTTGCATGTCCGTCTGTCTTAGAAGGCTGAAATTTTGTATACGAACTTTAAGAAAAATATGTAAATTTAAGTTAGAAAATGAGGCAAATTGGGCAACTCCTTCGTAGGGTTGCCATACAAAAATTACGTTTTTCACTATATATTTGGAGACTGCCTGAGAACGCCTTGACGTACAGAGCTGAAATTTGGTACATGGTGTTTTCATTGTGCTATCAAAATAAATGTCTAAATGGACTAAATCGGGCAACCCCTTCTTGGTGCTGCCATATAAAAACTTAGGTTTTTTACGGATACTGTGAAAACGATCAGCCTTAGACATTTTTATTGAAATAGACGCAGTTATAATAGCGCTTTGCCGTCCTTTTGTCGTCCTTTTGTGCTACTGCTTAGGCACGTGTTGACTATTTCTCGTCAGTTTTTGACTGCATTTGGACGTGGCGCTGCTTGTCGTCATTTTCACGTCAGTTTTCGATTTTTCGTAGCTTCGTGGAAGGGCGGGCATTCAAAACTTTTATTAGTCTTATTCAAGCAGCAGTACGGGAAGAAATTGGAGACAGACTTAATGGACGGAGTTAGGAAACAACAATTGGTAAGATAAAATACAAATTTCAAAATTATGAAATACAATTTAACTCACTTTTAAAGGTGGCAAACTGAGGTATATCGGGGGCAAGGGGGTCGGATGCTCCGTTAGAAAATGCATGAAGCAGCTAGCACCTGACGAGGTACTGATGGAGTTCTCGCGGATGGGACTGCATAAGAAGTTGAAGTTCGAAGAGTATATAAATATTTTGGATTCAATTTATGAGTCCATCATTAAAAATAATTCCGAAGCTACTCAGACGGACATCAACGAGCACATCAAAACGTGGCTGAAACATTCGCCTGAACGGATTCTAAATAAAATGGCTAAGCAAATATCTTTTTAATAATTCCATATATTGTAATATACCTACAGAAATAAAATTTTATACGTATTTCCAAATTTATGCACTATGTATTTATTGAACTCGATTCGAAAATTTGTACATCGGTGTGTCGTGGAAAGTCATATTTGTAGTTGGTACATTGAAAGACGAAAACGTTGAATGGAAACACTCAAATTTCCACCCTGCACCAGCGTATATTTTCAATAAAACTTATACTAAAAAGGTGGAAAATTTGTTATCCTTTAATTTTTCGCAAGAAATTATTGATTTTCTTACATGTTTCATCTCAATATTTTTGTGAGCGAAAATTGAACGAAAACATTGAAAAATGCTTTTCTCGATACACAACGTAAAAAATTAATAATTTCTTCCGAATAATAAAAAATAAGAATTTTCCTACCTTTTATTTTAAGTTCTATTGGAAATATTCGTCGTTCCAGGGTGGAAAAGCGAGTTTTTCATTAAGCGTTTTCGTCTTTCGATGTGCCAACGGCCTTAAACTAGACGTCATTTTGTATTAATAATTGGTGGCTAATATGACGACCTTATTTCCCTCTGAAGACGTGTTTCAGGTGTTAGAATGACGTCTTCTGGGCAACCAAAATGTAGTCATTCAGTTTTATTTTGGAGGTTATTTTGGTGGCTAATTTGGCGACGTTATTTCCGTCTGAAGACGTGTTTCAGGAGGTACATTGTCGACAGGTCGACGTCAAAAAGATGTCCGATTTAACCAAATTTTGATTTTGACCACTTTTCAATTTCAGTAAAAAGGACGGTCTATTGTATGTACTATTGACCAGTCAATATTTGTTGGGACACTGGCAATGCCGACATAGAAAGGCTACATTCAACACTGATAGAAAAACTTCAAGCAGTCGATTGTGACACATCGCTAGAATATAAAATGCAGATAGCAGTAAGTAATTATAACGACAGGTACCATTCAACAATACGAATGACACCTAGGCAAGCTAATAGGTTAACGGATCTATCAATGTTAGTGCAAAAAATGGAAGCACAAAAAGTTCAGTACACAAATAAAATAAATAAGAATAGAGAAACTTATGAAGAAAACAGAAAAGAGGGTTACATCAAAAACTATAAACGGCTAAGACATAAAGACCAACCATATTACAGAAAATACTATCTAAAAGACGTACACTTTTCAAATATTAAAAGACCTCTGAAATTTACAGGTGACCGTGGTAATACTACTGATGATGACCGGACCAGTACAAGGGCTGTTGAAGGTACATCTAATACAGGAGCAGAACGGGTACGCTAGAATTAAAAGTAAACAAGTAGAAATAGGTAACGAAACTGACATAATTATACACATGATCGACCCAAATGAACTAACGCAAATTCTAAATCAATTAGAACAAAACACAGAGTATCTATAATAGGAAGATAAGCAATTCCTTACCACAGAAATCCAATTAATAAAAATTAAATTGCAAACAATTCAGACCCCTAACAGACAAAAACGAGGTTTAGTAAATATAGTTAGAACAGCACAGAAATGGTTATTCGGGACAATGAACGATAATAATCGACAAGACATACTTGAACATCTACGAGTACTAGACGAAAACAATCACAACGCAATACAGACGTTAAATCAGCAAATAGAAATAAACAATCACTTCAACCAGACTTTGACTGACTTAAAATTATTAATCGCAAACGACAGAAACAAAATTCTAGAGTCCATCAATAGGAATTAAATTAAAAAATTTTGTTTTTAGACCAAGAAACTAAGTTGAGATATTTGGAAAATAAAATAAACCAAATCCTAGATAATATGTATAATGGCAACCAAGAACAATATAATTCACCCAGGTATGCTAACATTACAAGAATTAGACAAGTCTAATGTAGATTTCCATAAGTTAAGACTCTTGAAAGCAGGAGTTATGATGTACAAAGATCGCTTTCTTATTTTCGAAATTAAAATCCCAGAAACTTACACTGTCACAGATTTACAAATAATAAAAGCTGTACCAAATTCAGAAGGATTGGAAATCAGTGAAGAAGAGGAGTTCATTGTAGAATTAAAAGGAGAACCTTATCAATATAAGCAAAATGCCTTGATAAAAGATTTAAAATTGAGTAATCATTGTATTTTTACAGGTAGGTGTACTTTAGCATATAATAATATGACAAGCATTGAAAGTATAGATGATGATACAATTCTAGTAAAATATATGTATAATGATTATGTGTGGCAGAATTGTGATAAGAAGAAATTAAACTTGACAAGCAATTATTTGATAAGCTTCAACAATTGTACTATAGGGATAAGAAATAAGAAATTTTATAACAGAAAAATAGTGGTATTAGACAAATATATTTATCCAACATATGATGTCAAACAAATTCCTGTAAAATCATTAAATTTTGAGAAACTGACTTGGGACAACGTTGACAATATTAAAGAAATCAAGGAATTAAAATATCACCGAAAGCTTATGTATGGAAGCAATATACGTGTAGTAATTTTGTTAATCCTAGGCCTTTCTGGAATAATAGCATTTCAACTGTGGAGAAATAAAACAGAAAAAGTAAAAATAATAAACAATACGAAGCCGGAGACTTCTGACTTAAACCGGGGAGGAGTTACATACGTTAAATTCCCAGATACCTCCATGATATCCGATATACCGGATTCATACAAAGTCAAGCCAAAAGACAAACCAATGGCTTGGTAAACATCCACACATAAAATATATTCTGTTTCTGCAAAGCTTTGAACTAATTCATGTACCATCAGAAAGTGCATTTTCCGTTCCCACGAAAAATGCTTACCTGTTAATAATTTAAGGTCACGTTGTCATACCAAGTCAGGGAAGATGATATGAAATCTAAAGATAAGGTAGTCAGTCATTAGTGATCCGTAGTGAAATTAGAACGAAGTATTTGAATTCTGTCAAATCTCTGATTGTGAACAATAAAATAATTAATAATTTTCCAGTGAGATCTTTTGATTTAAAAAAGCCTTTCCCTTTGGTTATCCCAAATAGAAGAATTTAATTTAAAAGTAAAATATATATATATTTAACTCGCATAATTTTTCTTATTTATAATGTGAATACTGTGTTGTGTAAAATGTATATAGTTTCTTAGTAATTAATTATCCTAACGTGATCGATTCTGAAGATCGCATAAATATTCATTTTGAGTTTTTAATGTTACAAATAGTTTAGTTTAAAATTAACCAATTATTATTGATTAAAAAATGGATTTTTTACAATTTATGTAATACATGTAACTATTAAAATACATAACGTATTGAATTACATATTTTCATACATACGTTTTTTATTTGCGTACTACTCTTTTATAGTTTATATTCCCTCTTAGTAAATTATATTATTATGTACTAATTATATATAAATGAAACAATACAATAAATCCTGGCGATAAAATATGCTAGCGATCATTTGCAGGCTATAAATTGTTAGCGATAAACTGCTAGCGATTAATTTCTGGCGATAAATTGCTGGCGATGAATTGCAGGCGATAAATTTTCCGCACCCCGTCATCAAATGGACTGACGAAACTAGAAAACAGGAAATATCAAGGCAATTTCAGCAAAAGATTAGAATTCGTTGAATCATTGGTAAAACAAAATTAAATTAAATTTTTAACATATGTGAAAATATAAAGGGTTTTCCAATAAGAGGTGTTATTTTAATATTCAAAGAAAAATGCCATTTTTTGAGATAAATGATCGGATCTGTTGGCGTAGACCTTCTCTTTCACCTCTTATTGGAAAACCCTTTAGTTTTGGTAGGTGCAATTGATGATACACACATTGTAATTTTATTGTGTTCTTGCAAGGAATATGTGACAACAATGCAAAATTAATTGTTGTATGTATTTAGAGTTACGGTGTGGGGCTAAGAATCTATAGGCAAAGTTAACCTAATAACAAGTTAAGAAGCTGTAGAGCAAAATTGGAAAATTTCTGGTGTTTTTTAGAATGAAACAAGTAATTTCATATACTTTCGTCTTTTGCATGAATGAGGGAAAAGAACGTGGCTATGCATTATTGCAGTGCAACTGAGATAACGAGTTAAAAACAAAAATCGAGAGAACGTAGGATTACCCGAACGAAAAAATCTTATTAAATCCCTCAAAATCCTATCAAACTCTTCATAATAATGTACATCAGGTCACACTACCTCCCATTTTTAAGAAAAAAGATAAAATTTCACTTTGGCCCAGATGCTGAAAGGAGATGTTAAATTTCTCTCGAATGAAATTGTCATTTTTCCCGAAAATATCAGAGAATCCAGCAAGAATTTCTCCCACTTAATCTCTTCACAGCAAAACGAATGTAAACAGAAGCACGTGCTGCTCAATTAGCACAGAAATTACACTAACAAACATTGGCCATGCTATAAAAAACATTGGCCGATTCCCTCAATTTTTCAGCAAAGTCCGATTTTCACAAAAGCGCGGGAAGATTTTATGAGAGTAAAACGTGAAAACTTCGCTCCTTCTTGTCATGAGCTACAACTGCTAACATCGTTTTCATCTGCTCCCGTGTTTAATTTCAATTTCAACTAGTTTTTCTTTATAACTAAGGCCGAAAGTTCTTATAGTCTAACTTTTAACTTTCCAATTGCGGAGTGACTTTTAGTTGATTAATTTGTGTGCGTCCACGGAAAAATAATTCAGTGAAATTAATATCTAGCATCATCGGTTTTAATTTTGCGGTAAGCGGTTTCCATTTATTAGGAGGCATGAGTAACAAAACACAAACTCAGTCACATATTCAATCACAAACACAAACAACAAGCACTCAACGAGTTACTCGTGCCGGTAGACTGAAATGTCGAAACTGTTTGCTCTGATGGATGAAAAAATAATGGTTCTTACTAAAAGCTTCCAGAGGAACATTGGTGAGGCCATTAAAGGTCTCAAAACTACCATTACCGAATTGGAGCTTAAACTCATTGATATTTTCAATCAAAAAACTAGTGAACTTAGCCATTGCCGTCTTTATGTTCCAGGCCATGACACAAAACGATTTTGCTACTTGCAAAAGTATTAGAGTGGTACGATTTCGTACTTCTCTTAGCATTTGTTCTTATGGAAAAATGCATTACTTTCAACTTCAATCTTCTGCACAATGTAAATAAGCCTCCGTACTAAAAGTTTTATTCAGGAATTTTGTTTTTTAATTCCTTGTGCATTTACCAGTATATAAATCTAAGTACTTTCTTTAAGAAAATTCTTTATATTTTATTACTCAAACATAACACTACACATAAAAATGAGAAAATGCGTTCAATTCTGTTGCCTTCATACCACAAATCACACTGGAAAGCAATCAGAGCTTTGAGCTTGCCTATTGAGTTATATGAAAAAAATAAGTCTTTCAATGTTTAGCACACAGTAACTTCTTAAGTATAATAAAGACAAAAAGACAATGTTAACCATTTTTATATATTATCCCGTAATGCTTCTATCAATTTAAAAATATTTCCCACATTCCATATCAAATAATTCAGTTTTTTCATTTCAAACATGACTCAAAGTATTTTTTAATCAATGAATCGGCAGAGCTACACATTCTCCTCATATTTTCACAAGCTGCGCTTGCTCACTGCGCTGTGAATCGAACGGATGGAAACGGTTTTCTGTGTTTAACTCTTCATAACTTTTAAATTATAATTCAAAGGTAATTCAAATATTAGCCTATTTTATAGGAAATTTTGTTGGCTTTATGGTTGTATAATTTATACTTTAGGTTTTAATACATTTTCAAAAGAAAATCTGTTTCAAACAAAAGTAGATCTGATTTAAGAACTATTCTCTCCCACTTTGAAGTGAGCTTTCATTTCTCTGCGAGAAAACACATAGAGAAATGAAAGTTGGTATGAAGGCAACAGAATTCAACGCATTTTCTCATTTTTATGTGTAGTGTTATGTTTGAGTAATAAAATATAAAGAATTTTCTTAAAGAAAGTACTTAGATTTATATACTGGTAAATGCACAAGGAATTAAATAACAAAATTCCTGAATAAAACTTTTAGTACGGAGGCTTATTTACATTGTGCAGAAGGTTGAAGTTGAAAGTAATGCATTTTTCCATAAGAACAAATGCTAAAAGAAGTACGAAATCGTACCACTCTAATACATTCAAAGAATTCGATGTCACGGCCTGGAACATAAAGACGGCAATGACTTAGCACTAAAATCTCGTCACTTGAAAAGCAACAAACACTACTACAAAATAGATTGGAGCCTATCGAGCGTGGTCATAAGGCTTCTGATGTTGTTATCACCGGCGTTCCATTCTTGAGGAATAAAGATCTAACTCAAATGTTTACCTCACTTTGCACAAATATCAACATTGATGGTGTTAAGCCTAATCGTATCTTCAGGGTCGGACATAAGATTGACAACATTAAAGGTTCTGCTATTATAATTAAATTTAATAGCCCAGAGGATAAAAACACAGTTCTCACAGCAACCCGAAAAACTTTATTTTTGCGAAAGAACAATATTAAAAACAAATGCTTATGTTTACGGGATGTCGGCATAGAGGCTATAGATACCAGTTCCGACTCGCCTCTTATTTACACCAATGAGAGTCTTACAACATTAAATTATCAAATTCTGCGCAAAGCCCTTTTACTAAAAAAACAAAAACAACTACTCAGTGTTTATTCTCAGTCGGGGTATGTGTGGGTCCGGAGGCCGCATGGTGTAGCTGCTGAACGAATTTTGACCTTGGATGCCCTATAGTTAATTGCTATGCATTGAATTGATTTTAGATATTGGATGCGGTACCTGATGATGTTATCGAGGATGATTCGCTTCTCAGTCGTTTTTAGCTTGCATGAATTTCTTACGTTTAGGTTAACTGAATTAATGAATTTACTTAAATATGTTTCATCAGATTGTTTCAAATTGTTTAAACTGTCATTTAGATTAATTATTAGATTTCTATTAAGTACCTTTTCTTATCTAATTGAGGGAGTTCTCAGTATTTTTCTTGTCATGAATTTTTTCTATCTAATTATTGTAAACATTAACTTCCTCCTATTAATTAATCTGTTTTCTTATGCATTAATTGAGCTTGGCTATGTGCTTGATTTAATCTTTCATATGATTTTTATTGATTTTTATTTTGATGGTGACTAATATGAATCGCTTGGATGGATCAGATAATATTCGCAAAATTATTAATATACTTTCTAGGCAAAGTAATGGATTGAAAATCTGTCACCTCAATGCAAGAAGAATGCTCCCGAAAATTGATGAATTGCGAATGATTTTTGAGGGTTCTGATGTGGACGTGATCTGTGTTTCTGAAACATGGCTTAAGCCTGATCTGAATAATAGACTGGTTGAGACTGGTTGAGGTCTTTATAGACCTACTAGCGAACCAACACGGGTTACCAATACAACCTCTTCACTCCTTGATATTTTTCTAATCGCTGATCAGTCCAAAATCAATTTCATGAACCAAGCTTCATTGCCGGGTATATCAGACCATGACCTTATTTTTCTCATATATAACTTCCAACTGCAGACACCTTCTATTCAGAGTTCCATTTCCTTCCGTAATTATAATGCGATTAATTTAAATGAGCTTCATCACGAAGCTACTTTCTTCCCTTGGGTTAACGTCAATTATCTTGCCGATGTTAATGACCAAGTTGAATTGGTAATTGATGCGATAAATTATCTTCACGAAAAGTATGTGCCTCTTGTCACAAAACGTGTTAGGCGCAGGGATTGTCCTTGGTTTTCAGAAAATATTAAACACTTGATTCAGTTGCGCAATAGGGCTTACACTGTATGGAAACGATACCGACTTACAGTTTTTTGGAACCAATTTCGATCCTTGCGTAATCAAGATACTAATGCCGTCCGTCGAGCGAAGAAAATATATTTCTCATCTATTCTAAATATCAATGTACCTACTAAACAACTTTGGAAGAATTTAAAATCTCTAGGTATTGGTTCCTCTAGAAATTTTGGTTGCACTGAAGATCCTGATGAACTTAATAGACAGTTTCTATCTCATGCGAGATTGTATAATGGTAATGTAATCGATATTTCCTCAATGACTCCGCATGCTTCTAATACATTAAGCTTCAATCGCGTTACCGAAGTTTACATATTTAATGCAGCTTGCAGTATCAAGTCAAATGCAACGAGTATCGATGGCATTAATCCAAAATTTATCCGTATTCTGCTTCCTCATCTTCTTGCACCTCTCGCTCATATTTGCAATACATGCTTTATGAGATGCCAGTTTCCCAATTACTGGAAACTTTCAAAGGTCCTACCAATCCCCAAAGGCTCTTCTCATACTGATTATCGTCCGATTAGCATTATTCCCTTTCTTTCCAAAGTATTTGAAAAAGTAGTTTTTCTTCAAATAACTGAACACGTTGCTGCTCATAACTTGTTACATGATTTTCAGTCTGGCTTTCGACTCAACCATAGCTGTACCTCTGCTTTGCTCAAGGTGACTAACGATATTCGGATAGCTCTTGATGAGGATAAATTTACGGGTTTAATTTTTCTTGATATTTCCAAGGCCTTTGATACTGTTAATCACTCACTGCTTTGCAAGAAACTGGTTGATAATTTTCAATTCTCGGTGCAGGCTACAAAATTTGTCTATTCCTATCTTACTCATCGTATGCAAATGGTGTTTTCAGCCGATAGGTATTCATCTCCACTTTCTGTTATATCTGGGGTTCCTCAGGGATCAATCCTTGGTCCATTATTCTTTTCTATGTTCATAAATGATATTTTTACCTGTCCTAAGCATTGTCAAATGCACCTCTTTGCAGATGATGTGCAGGCGTATCTATCTAGGCCTATTGGTTTAATTGAGGATGGCATTAGCTGTTTGAATGAAGACCTCGAGAGAATCCACCAGTGGACCATCCTAAATAATCTCCTCATCAATCCAGTGAAATCGAAGGCTTTGGTTATTTACAAGACTTCTATTGACACGTCGTACTTCCCTCCGATCATTCTTAATAACAACTTAATTCCATATGTTGAATCGGTTCGTAATCTCGGCGTAATTTTTAATAAGACCTTGAAGTGGAACGATCACATTAAGTTTATCATACGTAGAATCTACGGTGGCCTCCGTTCGCTTGCAGATTGCATTTAGTGCGGACACTACTGGTTCCCTTAATAACATATGGGTGTGAGATCTATGGTAGGCTTGATTCTGTCTGCTAGAGGATGCTTATAACTGCATTTAATTCCATGATTAGGTATATATATAACCTTCGTAGATTTGATCATGTTTCGCAACATGCTTCTTCAGTCTTCGGTTGACTCTTGAAGCTTACTTGCAGCTTCGACTGATTGCATATGTGGCTAAAATTATCAAATTTGCGCAACCTAAATACATGTTCGACTTACTTACGTTCGCTCGGTCCAGCCGAACAATGACTCTTATTTTGCCTAATGCTAATTACCTCGTTAGTAGACGCCTGTTTTTCATCCAAGCTATCAAATTGTGGAACTCATTGCCAGCTTCGTTGCGAAGATCGCTTTTGTCAAGTACATTGACCACCTTCAATCAAAATGCATTAATTTACTATTCTTCCTAGAGTAATTCCATATTTTAATTTATTTTTTTTCTTATTATTTCTTATATAATCTTTTTTTTTCTCCTTATTCTTTCTTAGCTTTGTAGTTTTGTAGGTCTAGCTGTAAGTTAGTGTAACTTTATAGTATAAGATTTCTTCTTATCTTATTAATTATATTGTCTTAACTTGTACAACACAAAAGAATTTCTATTCTCAATTGTACAATGCCTATTGTTGAATAAATTGAAAATTGAAATTGAAATTGAAAATGAAACATTTGCCATTCTGTTTCGTTGCATGCAATTTGCGCTTTCACATTTTTTATCTTTATTCATAACTTTTATGAGAGTTTCATTTTTTTTTGATTTTTTTTTTCTATCTTTCTTCCTTTTGTCATTGGGTTAACTTTGCTATAGGTTTCCTTAAGAAAGATTTACAAACAAGTTGCTTCTCCATAGAAGGTCACCCCCTAAGCGACTCCTCTTATACCTGACTCAACTTTTCTTTGACGCCGTATAGAGATAATGGCCACTTAACAACAGGACAGACTACATTATAACAGAGTATTAAGTTTTTGTCATGTGGTTATCGAACACGCATTCGGAATGCTAAAGCAATGATTTCGCCAGTAAATTAAAAGGAATGGAAAAGTTGTTCCATTTTCATAAAAGCCTGTTGCGTTTGCGTCGTACATAATTTGGCAGATCAAGATGACGTTGACGGTATGGATCAGACTTTCGAACTTCAACAACAGAAACTTCGACGGGACTTAGCAACAATCACAATGACATTTAATTAGAAAAAGCCAAAAGAGATAAAATCTGTGAAGAATAAAGGCTTTATAATCAACAAAAGTGAATGTTGCGTTATTATCGTTTTAAGTTAATTTATTTTTTTAATACATCTAAAATGTCTTCAAACACATTAAATTTTTCCGCTTTATATCTTGGACTCTCCGGTAGTATTTTTCACGCATTGTCAAAGTATTTTGCGCGTAATTCAGCGTCGAAATCAACTTTCGGTATTTTTTGGAAAGTATTTTATTACGTATCTATCTATTCATAAAATCAATGTAAATAAAATAAAGATTAACAAAAATATACTTTAAGCAGGATTTACATTATGATGGCATGCATTTTTTTATAGAAATTGTGAGAGAGATAGTACATTGTATACGGAAATTTATTTGTAAGTGACGAGATTAGTAAACGTGCTCTGAATTTTTTCCATACCTCGATTTGTCAATGTGTGCGTGTTCGAAACCATAAAAAGAATTCAAGCATATAGTAAGTTTTTATGGTTACTGAAACTAAAATATTGTTATTGGCAAACATAATTTGTCAATTTCGACTACTCGAGCTGCCATATTGTTGTTGTTACTATAATTTTATAGAAAATATTTATTAACTCATCTGTCAAAAATGGAAGAAAATCAAAGTAAGTCTTTAATTTGTAATTAAATATTGCGAAATCGAAAGTTTTTACATATTTGTTTACAGAAAAGATTGAAGTTATTTCAGACATTGTTTTTCGTCCATTTATTAACAACAATTATTATTACAAACGATTAAAAAATTTCTAAATTTCCAATTTGACAACTTGACAATGTGACAGTTCGCGATTTGTACCAGCAGCATTTAAATTTCAATAAAATATCGCTCTCACAATTTCTGTAAAAAATGCATCCCATAATAATGTAAAACATGCTTTAATGGCATGGTGGAATTGAAGTATTGCCCAATGTGCACTCATCACCCGGTCCAATTACACCAAGTATTAGCTCCGGAAAAATTGATGGTCTATCGCCTTTTATTGCAGTCATTTCTTTAAAATATATAAATTATTTTGTTAATAAGATTTTTTTAATTAATATAAAATAATTTACTGAAATATATAAAACAAAATATTAAATGTGTCATACCTTTCAAAAGGACATTTAGTCCTATTTCTACCTGCTTGTTTATTGTGGTATTTCACTTTTTTGTATTGCCTTTTTAAAGAACAAAATTTAGCCTCGAATTGGTTTTCAGAGGAAATATACCTTTTCTCTTGAAAACGCTTTTGGATTTCTCGCCACATCTTCCTTTTATTCTCCAATTTGGCGGATTTGACAACTTGCTGCTTCAACTCCTCCACGAGGGCATAAACTTTAATTTGGAGGATATTCAACATAAAAGCGAGAAATAGCGAATGTAGCAGAAATGAGTAGGTACATAAAGGGTTTTCCAATAAGAGGTGTTATTTTAATTAGCCCACTATTTCGGTAGATGTCACTTTTGGAGCTGTCATTTTTTGACATTTGACAAGTAGAAACTACGCCATTAATCAAAATGGAACGATACTCGATTCAACAACGCATTGAAATTATTAAAATTCACTATAAAAATGGTGAAAATGTGGCAGAGACGGTTCGTAAAACTCGTACATTTTTGGGTCGTCGTGAAGCACCTTGTCGGACCGCAATACAGAAATTGGTAGAAAAATTCGAGCTGTCGGGACAAGTTAGTGATGTGAAGAATAAAACACGTGCACGTTGCTCAAGAACAGCCGAGAATATTGCTGCTGTAGCCGAAAGTGTTGAAGAAAACCCAGGTTTGTCCATTCCTCGTCGTTCTTTGGAATTAGGCATTACACAAACGTCATTACACCGTATTTTGCATAAAGATTTGGGTCTTAAGCCTTATAAAGTTCAGTTAACACAAAACCTCAAGGCGGCCGATCATCAACAACGTCGAGTCTTTGCTGATTGGGTCCTTGAAATGCATGAAAATGATCCGGAATTCCATCGAAAACTCATATTGAGTGATGAGGCCTATTTCCACCTCGATGGCTTCGTCAACAAGCAAAATTGTCGCATCTGGGGCTCGGAAAACCCAAGCCTATCTATCCTCAACGTATGACTGTCTGGTGCGGTTTATGGTCCCGCGGGGTCATTGGACCTTAACTTTTCGAAAATGAGGCTGGAGCAACAGTTACGGTGAATGGATTGCGCTATCGACAGATGATTAATGATTTTTATGGCCGGAATTGGATGGTATTAATCCGGACAACGTTTACTTTCAACAAGACGGCGCTACGTGCCATATAAGCAACGAAACCATTGATCTTTTACGGGAAAAGTTTCCGGACCGTGTTATCTCTCGAAGAGGTGATAAAAATTGGCCACCGAGATCTTGTGACTTAACACTTGCGACGTCTTCCTTTGGGGCCACGTGAAAGAGGAGGTCTACGCCAACAGCCCAGCGTCGATTCAAGACCTCAAAGATGGAATTCGTGAAGCTATCGAGGACATAGGGTAGCCACTTTGCGATTTGGTTATGGAAAATTTCATGAAAAGGATATGGTCCTGTAGGCGTGGTCGTGGTAGTCATTTGGCTGATGTTATTTTCCATTATTAACGGCATACCCTCCTCTTTATAATGAAATAAAGATCCGATCATTTATCTCAAAAAATGGCATTTTTCTTTGAATATCAAAATAACACCTCTTATTGGAAAACCCGTATAACTGAATAGTTTCGTTTTTGTTCTATATCATTCCAACAAATAAACACTAAAATTAGGGGGAGGGGGGGGGGGGTAGACAGATGATGGCAAACTGTTCCACATTCGTACTGTTATACTAATGAATGATTCACGGAATTTTACGGTACGGCGTGTGAGGATGAGCTCGCGTTACAGCTTGTGTGTAGTGCGCATGGGAAGAATTCTACAAGGAATAATGCTAGAAATTTTGTCAGAGCAATGACCATGGAAGTGGCGATAAAATAGAGACAGACATCCGACATCAATAGTTGCTATTGATATGTCATCGCTGATAAGCCAGAAGGCCTTCTTTTTGACTTTATCTAACGCGGATAATGCAGTGTGTTCAGCCCCTGCCCAAATATGGGAATTCTATTCTAATCTAGGCCTGATATGAGACTTGTAGATTTGCGTCAAGTCTGATGGAGTAAAATATTTCTTGCAAGAAGCCCAAGCATTTCATGGGGTTTTTGGCAATACCAAAAATGTGATCGGACCAACTAAGATTGTTGGATATTTCAATGCCTAAGATGTTAAGAAATGGTGAGTTCGAGATATTTTCACCATGGACAGAAATGAGTTGAGCGGATGTTGGAGTACGTTTAAGTGATAACAGACAACATTGCATTTGGAACCATTAAACAAGACCCAATTCGCTCTGCTCCAAGCGAGTATTTTTGTGAGGTTATAGTTTAGTGAACTTCGTTTGTCAGCTATAACATTCGCATGGGAATCAGCTATAGAGTCGAACGTGTACACGACATCAAGGGTGCTGTCGTCTGTAAAACTATGAATAGGATTGAAAGTGAAAGCTAGCAAATCATTAATAAAAATGAGGAAGAGAGTAGGTGAGAGCACAGAACCTTACGGTGCACCGTCCAATATAACTTGAATTGAACGGCGAGAAAGAAAGCTTTCAATCCATTTTAAGAATAGAGGGTCTAGACCTAATGCCTGAAGTTTAGCTAAAAGAGCATAGTATGCCAGTATGCAATGATCTCAGATTCGCCAAAATTATGGAGACATTGATTCCAACGCTCGGTAAGGAATGTTAGTAAATCTTCAGTAGAGCGGCCAGCACGAAAGCCGTATTGACGATCGTTAATAAGGTGATTAGTTTCTAGATTTTTCAACAACCAATGTTGATGAGTGTTTCGAAAACCAACGAAAAAAACGAAGTAAATGCAATTGGTCGATTATTTAAGGAATCGATTGCCTCTCCTTTTTTGGGTATTGGCTGAACATGTGCAAGTTTCCATGCCGAAGGAAAGACTCCTGTCGAATAGGACAGGTGACATAGTTTGTGTAGGGCTTTAGCTAAAGAAGAAGCGCAGCACTTGAGTACCAGGGGCGAAATACCATCAGGCCCAGCATCCTTGAGACCTGCGAGCAATTTGAAGAACTCCCTCGTGCAGAAACATAACGGTCTTTGCCTGTAAATGCATGTTGGTGGAGAAGGAGGACTTTGCGAAGAAGGTGGCAAGAAAGAATTCGCAGCAAAGTTACCTCCAAACAAATTAGCTTTGTCCAATGATTCCGTGTACACACCCACGTTGTGAATTAGAGGCGGTACCGAACCGGTGAAGTTGTTCTTGACTATTTTAACAAGAGACCAGAAACTCTTACCAGCCTTTCGACTAGTAAAGATTTTCTGTCTAATGTTTTGGTCGAATTAGGACTTAATAATGAACTTGAAGGTGTTACGTGCTTCTCTATAGATTTGTCTCAATTCCGCAGAATGATACAGTTTATATGCCTGAAATGCAGCATCTTTGTTTTTAATGGCTGTATAACAGTCATTGTTAAACCAAGATGAAGTGTTAGGTTTAATATTCTTATAACTGTGCGGAATAAAGCTGCACATCCCGAACCATAAGATGTTGATAATGGATTCAGAGCAACACTCAACATCTCTCTCTAATAAATTTGTTGAATGAAGCCCAATCAGCTTGATCATAGTGCCACACCAATCGCTTTTTACGAGGGTGACTGGTGGGTTTCAGTGATGATAAGGAGAATTGGGCTGAAACAAGACAATGCTCTGAGTTGCCAAGAGGAGATGACAGAGAGACTTAGTTCATCAGCCGTAAATTTTAGGTTTACATTTGCTGGGCTGGGAAAAATGGCATTTCACTTAATGGTTAAATTAAAATGCAATTTGGACCACTAGGGTAACATCATAGTTGGATATTTTTTGCAATAAAATAAGATTAACAAAGAGCAAATAACTAAAACTATACACGGAAAGAAATATTTTTCCACTACTGAGAAAGCAATTTTCTTAATTTGGGTTTTCTGACTTAAAGGAAACAATTACTTATTTCCATAAACTAATACTCAATTTAAACTTCAAGTTATCAATTGGAGAAACTCGATATTCACTTATGTTTAGAAATTGTTTCTTATTTTAAACATAAGCAAACGTAAATAAGTATTTCTTTAGCTAGGCAATATGTTGATTAAATTGAAACTATTATGATTGCAGTTTTATAAAACTAGAGCTAATAATGAACAGCCTTTTCTTCAATTATTCCTTTCGTATGCTTTGTTTTATCTGAGATTTATTGAAGGACTTCTGATTAAAATTTCTAATAAAACCCAGTACCAAAACGATAAAATAACGATAAAATTAATTCAATTCAAACTGATAACCTTTTTCTAGCTTCATGCCATATTTACTTGCCTTCGTACATTTTTCTTGGAATAAGAACATTTTTCTTGAAACAAGTAAATTTTGCTTAATTATATTTATTTCTAACGTCCCATATTTAGAGTCATGTGTGATAAAATTAGCATTTCTGGCTTTTAGGAAAACCAATGAAAACTATGTTTCATTTTCATAAGAGTTAATTAACACTCCTACAGATAAATTGCCTTCAATTGATTATTTTATAGCATAAATTTTTATCTGTTTTCGTTGGATGGTGATCAGACAAATTTCAAACAACTCAGATACAATTAAATTTCTGGCATCCTAAGTAAAGTGTTAAGGATAAGATGGTTGCACCTCTGAGATTTAAATTCTAAAGTGTTCTAACGACAAAGCGGGCAACAATATAAAATTTCAACACATTTTAATTAAATAAATATTTGAAAGAAACGAAAGCTCTATATCGAAGACCGTTACAAATGCTACTCTGTATCAATACTCGGAATTCTCAATATGATATGGACCTTCTTTTACTAGATTAAGGAAATTGACGTATCTGGTTTCGATAAACAAATTTCTGGATTCAGGCAGATAAATCTGCAATTGATAAAATATCCCGTATTTGATTACGTCAATAATTGAATAAAATTAAACTAAGACTTCTTATTATAAGAAAAATTTACTTAAAAGTCAATTCTTGACTCTTACTAAATCAATTTTATAATGCTGAAAATAATCAAATAAGCGTACTAGATCCAAGAAATTAATTTCTATTATTGATGTTGATTGGATCAATATAATCCATAAAAATTTAAAAAGATTTACTGAAAATAAGAAAGCATGGCTCTTTCACAGAATACTACAATTCATCAAATTTATCCAATTTTACTTAAGATCAGTGCAATACGTAGATATAATTTGCTTGACTGAAAACCAATAGTCTATTTTCTTAGTTTATGGCGATTTTTTCTTGATTAAAGCTAACTTTTCGTTCCGTGTACGCACACACCTAGTATTACTCCAATCCTTTTGGTTTTTTCTAAAAACAAAATTTCACTTTTAAAAATCCGTTGTTACTGAGACAATCTTTGAAGTGTTGCTTTCACAGAAATCGCCCAAACTGATTGAAACTTTCTCAGCTTTACTGTTTCTTTACTCCAAAAGAATGCACCTAATTCGAAATTGGCCAGTGTCATTTTATCCTTGTATGTCATTGTAGGACAAGTTTCCCTAATTAATTTTTAGATAATACTCTGCGTGTAAATCACTGAGGTTATGACATGAATTTTTGGTCCAAAACAAATATGTGTACTAGAATAGTTAGACCGCGATGGGTTCGTACCAAAATTAAGACCAAATAGGTCTAGGTTTATTTATAATTCGTTCTTGAGAGAGAGAATTTACAACAATAAAATATAATATATACTCTGGGAGGTTACGGGAGTCAATGCCTGCAGAAGATATGCTCTTGGGGTGACAAAATATACATACTAAATTAAAAACAACTTCAAAACGTTCGAATTAATCTATATTGAGCACGTAGGGCACAGATTTCAAGATAAAAAGCAAGCAACCTTGGGCTAAGTAGCAAGTTTCTTGAATATTTACTGACGAACCGAAAGTTTAGCCTCGTGCGGTAGCTGTTCGTTCGAGGACGATCCGAAGAGGGACTGTGCATAATATAGTAATCAAGATTTTACCACGAGAAGCGGAATGTTTAATGATTTACATCGACGTTTCATGAGCATCCTAACAGAAGCGGCAGGATGAAGTCTCAGCCAAGCGAATATTATTTAGGTGATACTTCAAGAGGCAATGGTCTGAGAAGGGCTCTGTAATCATTTTGAACTCTGTTCTCTTAAGAAGTAGGAGTTTTTTAGTTTTTCCGCCAGAGGTGTAGATAAACTTCTTTGCCTGACGAAGTCCTTATAGCCTTTCTCGATAAAGGGATTTTATTCGTTCTTCAAGCTATTTAGGGTAGATTAGATTAGATTTGTAGAGGGGTGCACAGGCGTTGGCCTCGCATTGATTGCGACCTAAAAGATCTATTGTGAATCCCCGTTCAATGTATTCTCTTTCTAGGTTTAGACTGTTAATGAAATCTAGGACCATTTTGGGACTTAGGTAGTAGTTTGGTGGAGGAAAAGCATGGAAAATCCTTCGAAGATGCCGAGCAGATACTCTGACGTTTCTTGAGTATCATCACAGAAGCGATAGATGAAGTCTCAGCAAAGCCCATATTAATTAGGTGATATTTCAAGGGGCAAAGGCCTGAGAAGGGCTATGTAATCATTTTGAGCTCTGTTCTCTTAAGGAGTAGAAATTCTTTAGTTTTAGGTGCTCCGAGGCTTCATGAGCTCTGAGGTAATAATTTCAAGTGCCACAAAATGAATTTGGTACAACATAGGAAGTTTCCGCTCCTCATTAGGTAGGCAGTCAGTAATTTCATTGCCTTTATGGTCCTCATGGCAATACCTACATAAGGATAACCTTGTTTCTGCTTGGTAAATTTTTAAGGATTTGTAAACACTCAGAGACTATTCCTGACTTGATAGTGTAGGATTCTAAGGCCTTGAGAGCGGATTGACAAACATTTTAAAGCTAATACTAATATCAGTAGGCGGCAAAGAACTGACCACATACGTGTACGATAACACATACCTATACACGTGCTTTATAATTTTGAAACTAATTTCTTATCACATTTCATATGCTTCATGTATTCATGACACTTTCATCGCATCGGGTCGAATTTCACTAAATGGATAGCTTTGAAATTATATATGTCAGAAATTAGCTTTAATTTTCCCTGACAGATAAATTACAATATAACAGTAAGAACATGTTAATGGTGGTGCGACAATGTGTAAATGTAGACCTTGTTATAAATCAACCGATTTAGCTACACTACAGAGACGATAAACAGAGCTACTGTAGATAGATATGAACAGCAAGGACATAATGGAGTCCTGCATTAGCAAAATAGTCCTGGAATTTCCTCAAAGAGATATCCAGCTGCAGTACTATATGCGTCATACATACTTACTATGTTAATGATTTATTGCAATTAATTGTATGCCATGTCCGTTGCACAAGTAATTTAATATATTATTGGCCATTTATAGTTGTATGGATCACTTGTCTATATATATTTCATTAAGGCTACTACGTTTATAATATACTAATTAACAGCTCGTTCGTTCTTATTTGCCTTAATGTTTATTTTACATATGAATATTATCCAAAAATCATTGTCACATTTAACTTTGAAAAAATCCAATTTTGATGCAGAAAATATTTTACATTTTGAAAGGTCGAGCGTATAGAGTTAATTTTCAATCGAAAATGTCCGACACAATTTTTCTGATTCTTTATAATAAATTGCATTATCTATATTTAATTTTGAATTTCACAGGTCAGATTAGCGTAATTGATAACAATTTTTATCACAAATGTTGCTTACTATTTCTAAATTTTATTTCCTCAAATTCTACCACAACTATAACTGAGCTGTTTATAGTATCTGCACTTCAGATGCAACTAGCAATCAAGAGCAACCAAATCAAATTATTGTCAATTTTTCACAAGAAAAGAATCAACCAAGTTGAAATTAATTTTTTTTTTAATTGATGTTCATTTTGACTTGGTTTGGTTTATTTTTGATGGAGGTGCACAAGGTTTCGATTTGGTTGAATTGCAAGGAAGTGTAAGTGCGCTAGCTAAAATAATAATTTAATTGATGAAATCATGGAGTATACTAAGATTGGCATTCCGTTTGTAACACCAAAAAATATTGACGGCAGAACAAAATGGAGTCGATACCCACGCATAATATAAAAAGTTTTTTTTTTTAAATTTTGTATGACCGTCCGTCCGTCCGTCTGTCCATTTATCCGTCTGTCCATACTCACGATAACTCGAGAACACGTTCACTTAGAATGCTGAAATTTTTCACATGGGCTTTAAAAAAAAAGTAAATTTAAGTTCGAAAATGGGACCAATCAGGCAACTCCTGCGTAGAGTTGCCATACAAAAGCTTCGTTTTCATCTATATAATTAGACACTGCCTGAGACCGTATCAATGTAGAGGGCTGAAATTTGATACATGGTGTTTTGAAAGCAATAATAAATAATGTTTCAAAAATGGACTAAATTGGGTAACTACTTCTTGGTGTTGCCATATAAAATTTTTAGTTTTTTTCATATACTGTGAAAATAATCAGTCCTCGATGTTTTAATTGTACTGAAAAGTTCTTAAAAAGTTCTATGACATTTGTTATAATCATTTTTGCTGTCCGACGAACCTTTCTAGAGATATATGCGAAAAACCACTTCAAAAATCAAATTTGAGCAAATGGGTGACCATACAAAATTACAAACGGGCATTCATTTAAGGTATCATAAGAATTTGTCTTAGACCAATTCTAGCTGTTTTACTTGTAGATTATTATTGTTGATAATTAGAGTAATTGAGTAAAATGGTTCCCATAGTTCGAAATTTTCTGATTCTTTATATTTGATATCTTAATATTTTCTGAAACAAAACACTTGATTACACACTTCACGGAATGTTTACTTATGTTAAATAAAATTAAAACAAACTTTTTAAGAAAGGCCGACGCGTTTCGTCTAATTAACTTGTGGTTCACATACATACAAACCTATTGTGAAATACCTAACTAATTTATAGAGATGAAAAAGCTGTAGAGTGAAAGGACAATTGAACAGAGAGGCTACACATAAATTGGTCTCATCTCCCACTTTTCTATTGTTTAGGTTTTCATATGTATTTCATATTAGAATTTAATCTATGCAAAATTTCAAGGTCGTTGATAAAGCAATTGTGTGTCATGTTTCTTTTATATATTTTTGGGATACCTGAAGTAGAGTTAGCGGACTTAGACTATCTAATTTGTTCGCTGAAGAGGGTACTAAAAGTTCTTCTTGTTTTCCCTAAGAAGATTGCATCACAATCACTACAATTTATTTTATATATCCCACTGCTTTCATATTTATCTAATTTAGGTCTAATTCTTTTTTTATTAATGAAAGCTAAAGAAATATTGTATCTTGCGATGGACTTTCTCAGGAGTTCAATTGATTTGTTAATGTGTGGCATTTCCTTCCAAGTTTTGGCAATGTATGTCTCAATATTTTTAACAGGAAAGACAGACTTAACAGCAGCTTTTCGTAATTTTTCCCTTAGCAAATTATTGGACTCTTTTTGGTATATATCCAATGACTGTACAAAATCTTTCTAATAATTAATAAGATTTTTGTTTAAACTAAAGTGCGATAAATGTATCTTGTATACTTTGCAAGTTAATTTCAAACTTGATTTATCTTGTATATATTTCTTAAAATTAGCTTAGTTTGACATGTGAATTATAGACATATTTCTCATAAATAAGCGAGTATTCAGTATCTTGTGATTTAAAATTTGGCGCGTGCTAAGTAAATGTTAAGAAATGTTCGGTAGTATCGATTTTGTAACTACTATTCTACAGCTGCAGTAGACCAGTATTGGAGAGCGTTGTAAAGGGTTTTCCAATAAGAGGTGTTATTTTGATATTCAAAGAAAAATGCCGTTTTTTGAGATAAATGATCGGATCTTTATTTCATTTTAAAGAGGAAGGTATGCCGCTAATAATGGAAGATAACATCAGCCAAACGACCACGACGACCACGCCTACAGGACCATATCCTTTTCATGAAATTTTCCATAACCAAATCGCAAAGTTGCTGCCCTATGTCCTCGATAGCCTCACGAATTCCATCTTTGAGGTCTTGAATCGACGCTGGGCTGTTGGCGTAGACCTTCACTTTCACGTGGCCCCAAAGGAACAAGTCGCAAGGTGTTAAGTCACAAGATCTCGGTGGCCAATTGTGATCACCTCTTCGAGAGATAACACGTGCCGGAAACTTTTCCCGTAAAAGATCAATGGTTTCGTTGCTTGTATGGCACGTAGCGCCGTCTTGTTGAAAGTAAACGTTGTCCAGATCAATACCATCCAATTCCGGCCATAAAAAATTATTAACCATCTGTCGATAGCGCAATCCATTCACCGTAACTGTTGCTCCAGCCTCATTTTCGAAAAAGTAAGGTCCAATGACCCCGCGGGACCATAAACCGCACCAAACAATCATACGTTGAGGATAGAGAGGCTTTTCAACAATAACTCTTGGGTTTTCCGAGCCCCAGATTCGACAATTTTGCTTGTTGACAAAGTCATCGAGGTGGAAATGGGCCTCATCACTCAAGATGAGTTTTCGATGGAATTCCGGATCATTTTCATGCATTTCAAAGACCCAATCAGCAAAGACGCGACGTTGTTGATGATCGGTCGGCTTGACTTCTTGTGCTAACTGAGCTTTATAAGCCTTCAGACCCAAATCTTTATGCAAAATACGGTGTAATGACGTTTGTGGAATGCCTAATTTCAAAGAACTACGAGGAATGGACAAACCTGTGTTTTCTTCAACACTTTCGGCAACAGCAGCAATATTCTCGGCTGTTCTTGAGCGACGTGCACGGGTTTTATTCTTCACATCACTAACTTGTCCCGACAGCTCGAATTTTTCTACCAATTTCTGTATTGCTGTCCGACAAGGTGCTTCACCACGACCCAAAAATGTTCGAGTTTTACGAACCGTCTCTGCCACATTTTCACCATCTTTATAGTGAATTTTAATAATTTAATTGCGTTGTTGAATCGTGTATCGTTCCATTATTATTACTGGCGTAGTTTCTACTTGTCAAATGTCAAAAAATAACTGCTCTAAAAGTGACATCTACCGAAATAGCGGGCTAATTAAAATAACACCTCTTATTGGAAAACCCTTTATTTTCGGAGAATACCACACAGTTGAACCTTTGCACAGACAACAAGATTCTGAAGAAGGTCGGTGAAGGCTATCCCAAGTTTATGAAAAAAAGGATATAGTTAGTCTTCTGAGGTAAATTGAACTTAGGACAATCACGAAGAATATTAAGAGACGAAGTGGAGCATGTCAAAAATAGAGGATAGCTGTTCAAGATCAAAGTGAGTTCCTTAGGTCAGTTAAACAATATATAGAAGATATCGTGCTAAATGCCTACCGGAAATGCCTGTTTTGTTGATATCCCCTCACTTTTATGACGCTCGTAATAATGGAATATTGCTATCGAATAATGGAATATTGCTATCGAGGAAGGCCATTGGTTGTACGTGTGTCAAACGGGAGCCTTTAGCTGGAACGTGTACGACGGAAAGCCATCCTATAGCCGGTACGTGAAAAACGGAGAGCTAGTTTGTAGTACGTAAGCAACGGAATCCATCAGTATGTACATGTACAATGCAAAGCGCACCCGTCACATATCTCAGCTAGATTTACGCAGTACATTTACACTAATATTTAAACATTTTACATTTATAAAAGGGACGACGTAAGCAATAAGTACATTGATTTCAACCAGCTGTTGTCATCTTACTCCACTGAAGCTACCCAGAGTCAAAATTTCGACGTTTTGCTACCGACTGAACTATTGGCGTCCGTTTTAGTTCACATTAAGATTTTGGACTGAATTTAATGTAAATAAGTTAAAATCTCTCCAAGTGAGTATGTATATTATAATTTTGTGGACTCGAGCCTCATGTTGTACACAATTTTTTTAAAAAATTAAATAATAAATTTTCTTATACTGAAATTCCTTATTGATAGAGTTTTAAATTTTTTGAGAATAATAATAGCAAATAATTTTTCCCTTCATCATCATATGGCCATATTGGTTCTCCTTGACTTTAGTAAGGCATTTGATTCCATCAATCATGGCCTGCTTTTTTTCAAACTGTGCTAGCACTTCAATTTCTCGATCATAGCTATCAAATTGATAAAAAATTTCCTTTTCTCCAGAATCTAGTCTGTCAAAATTTCTGGTATTTTTTCCTCACCCCCAACTCTCAGCTGTGACATGCCTTAAGGTTCATTCTTAGACCTCTTCTCTTTTCGCTTTACATTCATGAACTACCCATGGAGCTTGTTGATGCATCAGTTCATCTCTATGCTGATGATCTTCAGACAAATTTAGATAGGGCAATTGATCTAACTGAGGACTGTGTTGAGCAGCTAAATGACGACTTGGTTAGAATTGGAAAACGGGCCAAATGTAATCAGCTTATATTCAACCCCAAGAAGACCACATGTATGTCAGTGTATCGAAGAAGCTAAGATGTTTCAGATTTACCTCCAACCAAGTTAAACAACATCATCGTACCATACGTCGATTCTGTTAAGAATCTTGGCGTTGAGTTAAATAGGTCTCTCGCTTGCTGTAATCATGTCTCTAATACGATTAGACAAGTTTATTCCTGTCTGAGAATATTGAAATTCTCTGCCAACATGTTGTCCCGTCAAATGCGCATGGTACTCTCAAACGCTATTGTATTACCACATTTCGAGTTTAGAAGTATAATTTTCCCGAAACTATATTCACAATGTCAGCCCAACCTAACAGTAGCTGTATTCTTTTGTGTCCGCAGAACTGAGAAGAACAAAAGATACAAAAAAGAACGCCTTAAGGGAACAAGATTTTTATGTCACTTCACTTGTCAAAAAGTTAACAGGTGAAAACAAAAACGGATATTAACACAGAAAGGTACGATATTTTTTATTATTTTACTGTATTATTATTTTTATTATAGGGTAAACGCACCAATTCGCGTTCACTTAAGGAAATGCCATCCTTACAAGAAGGATTCTTAATCGAATTTACTTAATGTCGATGTTTAAAGTTTTGTAATTGTGTAAGCGAAATATTTACCTTTAATCTAAATTAAAAACTTAAACATTTATCTAGTTTGAACAATAATATAAAAATATAAAAAAATATCAGTGTATGCGGAAATTACCAGTTTGCGTCCACCAAGGTGTCAATTGGCGTCCAGGTTAAAAAATAAAAATAAAAACTGGGGGTGTTAAATAAATGTCGAATTGAAAGCTACGACTTTATTACGTTTTCGTTATTCCTGATGTGAAAAGCAATTAAAAAATAATAAGTTGTGATGAAATTCACAGTAATAACGTTATTCAGATTAAAACTAATTCAATTCAATCAGCTTTTCGTTACTTTCCATCCCATCCATAGTTTTGCCGATGGCAGTACCTTGGTTTCGCTTACTCCTTTGACACTTTTGTGGACTTCGAGGGAATGTCACATGTATTGAACGAGATTGAGTGATTATTTCATTGAACAACGATTTTGACAATATCCTCGCTTGTGCAAAGTGATCGCGACAAATTCCATGCGCCTAAGATCCAAAGCTATCTCATCTCTCACGATCATCACTTAACCACTTCCGTTTTTTTTTTTATGGAGCATTAGTTGAAAACATTAACATCTGCTCGTTGTAAGATATGTGTTGTGATAGGAGGAAGTGTGTATAAAATTATCCCGTTTGCCTAAAAAACTCGCATAGCTCCAATATGAAATGGGACTTGTGGCAGTTAACAAAAAAGCTCATAATGTTTTTGAATTTGTTCAGTAATTAACCATGTAACGATATACCCCATCCGCGATATATTCTCATGCAGACTGACTCAGAACGAACTATATAATTTTGCAGCTCATCTAAGCATTTTCGAATAACATCTTCATCTCTGGCTTCGGTTAGGCCTTCTGGAATTCGATGTGCTATCTCTGGATTACATTTCAGGAAAAGCTCATACCATTTTAGCCCTTGTTGACTATTTTGAACGATTTTTTGGGGTATGTACCCATATTAAGCCTCCGCTGTTAGTCTGTTCGTCAGCCGGCTGTATCTCATGAACCGTAATAGGTAGACAGTTGAAATGTTGAAATTTTCACAGAGTGAGTAATACTACAGCTGCTATAACAACAAATGATGACAATAAAAAACATTATAATAAAATAAGAAGTACATGTTGTTAAATCTTGTACGGTAGTACGGAACCCTTTGTGTTCTAGTCCGACTCGCACTTGGCCGGTTTTATTTAACTGTGCTTAAAAGACAAAACTTAATGGGAACCCACACTTCGCTTACGACTCACACGACTTAACTGGTTTTTTCTTCGGTTTCCGCTAAAATAGTTTATGGTCCAAACTTTCCTGCACTTTTTGGAATATTTTATTTGATGCTAGGTGTTCTAATAGAACATTTTCTTTGTAGCAGTACATTCTTCCATATTTTCTTGTGTGCAGTGAGTGCATTAAATCAGACTAATCAATGAAGAGCTGCTTTAGGCCGCAATTTGGGTCAAGGTAAAAAAATGCAGCTCTAATTTGCGGCCACCAATACACGCAAGCTGGCTCATGATAGTAATCTATCAGTACGTATGATAGTAATCTATCAGTACGTTTACATGAATTCTTGAAGTATACATAAAGTAGAGATCAAGTAATCAAAATATCATGTAAACGCGCATTGACTCAAGTATACTTGAGTTAAGTAAATCACAAAATTTAGTTCGATTTACTTGAAAAAATTCATGTAAACGCAACTTCAGAACTTGAAAATTTTTCATTTGTGCGAGATATGAAAACGGCAAAGAAGAAAAAAGGGGAAGATTATTGTTGATAATTCAGGCTGTGATTTGTAGCACTTTTCTCAAAGGTAAAATGTCCCTTTAAGTAAGTTTCAATTCAAGTAATTGAAATTGATTCAACCAAAAACCCTACTGGAGTTTCAAGAGGATTTGAATTCAAGTATTCAGGTATTCATGTAAACGTACTGATTGATCCATTTCACGGCCACAATAAATGTGGTTATTCCGAAAATTAACTTAAATTTCAAAAAATGTCATATTTATTTGAAATATAACTACTTAAAAAACTTTCTCATGAAATAAAAATGGCATAAAAAACACAGTCTGTTACATTTTAAACTCATAGCACTGCGTTAAAAAAAAAATGTTTTCTTGCATTTTTACATTATTTACATGCCGACTCCTAATGAACTGAACTCTGACGAGTCAGATTTAACTCAAAACGATACCATTGCTCACTTTAGGGGTAGCAGCCATATAAACGAACATGGGGATATAGAAATATCTGCATTTTAAGGATAAATACATCGTTTTATGGCATGTTATAAAATGAAGTGGACGCGAATTGGGTACTGGATGCGAATTGGTGATTTTTACCTATTATTATTTTATTATAAAAATCATCTGCAAATTAATTTTGTGTAATTCTATTTTTATACAAATGAAATGCTTGTTTATATGTGTATATACCATTTGAAAGGTCCAACGATTATCTATCTAAGAAATATCAAATCACAATCATAGTATGTAACATTTAGAGGTTACAGGGTGATCTATAATTTACTCAAGTATCATTAAGTCACGTTATTTCGAAAGCCGTTAGGATCCCATTCCCCGCCACCTACCCATATAATTTTTGCTCGTGTAAACTAGAGCAGAAAGTATCCGGATAAATTAAATCATTCGCGGAAATAATAATTTCGAAGGATACTCGTACATACTGTTCAGTATTATAAGATGGCTGAACAGTTAGCAGAACTGAAGGTTCAAAGAGCCTCCACAAAAGGTTGTATTTCGCGGATCAAAACATTCGTAGAACAGAAAAGTGACACCTTGACTCCGCCTGAGATCGAATGCAGATTAGATAGATTACGACTCTACTTCAAACAAGCTCTATCTTATCAGACCTCCATTAAGAGACTTGTGCCAACAGACCCAAATGAAGTTAAGGTGAGAAGCGAACTAGAGGAAGCCTACTGCGTGATCAAATTAAAGTTGTTGTCTTTTCGTTCTGACACACAAAAGCAAGGTTTAGATAGTAGTCAAATCGTAGTCACTAGTCCGCCAATCAGTAATCTACCTAAGCTAAGGTTTCCTCAATTATCGGGAAAATATTCAGAGTTTCAAAACTTTTGGGGATGCTTCACAAAATTACTCCATAAAAATGAAACATTAACTGATTTGGAAAGGTTTAACCATTTACTTTCGTGTCTAAGTGGAGCAGCGTTCAGAACGGTAAAGGCTTTGGAGATAAGCGAGGAAAATTACTCAAAAGTTCTAGAACACTTAAAAGCAAGGTATGATAACCGATACCTGATATTTCAAGAGCATATCGTAGACTTGTTTAACTTGCCTAAAATTTCAAAAACTTCGCCAGATCAATTACGACATTTGATTGATTCTGCAAATTATCATCTAAGTGCTTTAAAGTCAGTTAAGCTCTTCCGAGGATATTGCAAATGCATTCCTCATTCACATAGTTACTTCAAAATTGGATTACAAATCTCAGGATTCATGGGAAGCGAAAGTAGATTTATCAACGCTCCCGTCTTGGAACGATTGCTTTGACACTCTTAGCAAACGATGTCAATATTTAGAATCCAGAGACTCCAAATCTAGTTGGTCCGGAGGAACTAGTTCTCATAATGAAAGAAATAAACAAAGGGTTGGTAAAAAGCCAAATATTCATGGGACTACTTTAACAACCACCAATAATTCCTGTGCTTTCTATAGTGGAAGTGGGCACAACATCTGTAAGTGCTAGAATTTTCTCGCATTACCTGTATCGGAAAGATTTAACGAAACCAAGCGAAGATCCTTATGCGTGAATTCTTTATCTAAGGGACATACTGTAAAAAAATGCCGAGTGCAGAAATGTGGCGTGTGTTCCATGCCACATAGATACAATCTTTCCATGTCACCACAAGCGGATCTTCATGTTGCCTGTCCTGTAGATCCAGTCAATGGCTCTCGTCCAAATAGATCCGATAAGAGAGCAGTTGCTAATAAAACTACTTTGCAGGCCCTCCTTAGGGATAAAAATAGTGATCATGTATTCACGGCCATCATAAAAGTTCGAGATAAATTCGGCTATGAGCATCAGGCTCGTGTTTTATTAGATTCAGAATCTCAACTCAATTTCATTACTGAGAGATTCGCCCAGTATTTACAATTGTTAAGAATCCAGGTGGAGACAAGTATCTGTGGTATTGGGGATACCTCGTCACGGATTCGATACTTAACGCAAGGTACTATACAATCGGTAACTACTAACTTTCAAACCAGTCTCCGAATGTACATTATTTCAAATATTACTGGCTCTCAGCCTGAAAGGAAAATTGATATAGGTAATTGGGGAATCCCAGGGAACGTTCAATTGGCCGACCCCTTATTCTTTGAGCCACAGGAAGTGGACTTGTTAGTTGGAGGTGACTTATTCTTTCAACTACTGTGTGTAGGTCAGATCAAGTTGAGCGAAGGATTGCCAATATTACAAAAAACATTGTTCGGGTGGATTGTAGCGGGCAGATATACTAGTAGATTAACACCTACCAAATACTCGTGCTATCCAGTGCATGAACAGCGGAAGTATGGCGAGAGCTCTACAGATGTAACATTGTTTAATCAGGTGGAAAGATTCTGGGCAGAGGAGGACTTAGGAAGGCCCATGGCATTACACACAGAAGAACAAGAACTATGCGAAACAATGTTCAAAGAAAATGTTCAAAGACTTAGTGATGGTAAATTCATGGTTAAGCTACCTTTTCGTAATGAGCCCAGATATTTCTCAGGGCAATCGCTAAGAAATGCAAGGAATCGTCTTCAAAGCCTTGAAAAGAAACTTGACAAAAATCCAAAGTTGAAGGAAAGTTATGCAGAAATCCTTCAAGATTATCTAGAACACACATGAAAGTAATTGAAATGGAAAATATCCCAGAACTACATTACTTCATGCCACATCAGTGCTTCATTCGACCTTAAAGTGCCACTACCAAACTTAGAGTAGTGTTCGATGCGTCATGTAAGACTTCGTCCAATAACTCGCTCAATGATTTGATAATGACGGGTCCTACGGTTCAGGATGATATCTTTTCGATTATCCTTCGATTTCGGTCATACAAATTTGCGCTAACAGCAGACATTCAACAGATGTATCGACAGATCCTGATATATCCAGAGGACAGAAACTTTCAATTAATCCTGTGGCGCACATCTCATAGCGATAACCTTTAAGTCTTCAAACTTAATACCATCACCTACGGTACAGCCTCAGCTCCATTCTTGGCCACAGCATGCCTAATTCAACTAGCTGAGGATTTTTCATTTACTAGGTTGGAAGCTTCGCGTATAATCTAAAAGGATTTCTACATGGATGATTTGATTACCGGTGCAGACACCAGCGAAAATCAGCACCGTATTAAAGAAGAGGTAGATGTCATATTAAGCTCTACACAGTTCAAATTGCGTAAATGGTATTCGAATGATGCAGATCTACTTAATAAAATTCCAGAAGATGCTAGTGAAAACCCGCTAAAGTTCAATAATGTCGACATTGTGAAGACTCTGGGTATCGTCTGGGATCCAGCAGCTGATAATTTCAAATTCAACTATAAGCCAGTGTGGCATAGCGAGAATAACCAAAAGGAAGGTGCTCTCGGATACCGCAGGTCTCTTTGATCCTCTAGAAATCTTTAATCCGATTATCGTCAAAGCCAAAGGTTTCCTGCAGGAGTTATTGATTTTGAAGCTGAATTGGGATGGAACTTGAGAATCGCCGGATAAAATTTATCAAGGAATTAAGCCAGTTGCAATATCTTGAGGTTCTACGCTTAGCATTTTCATCAGGCTCTGTAACCACATCGGAACTTCATGGCTATGCGGATGCATCAATCAGAGCCTAAGGCTGTTGTTTATATATTCGCTCTATAGATACAGACGGATATGTTGCAACAACTCTTCTTGCAGCTAAGTCTAAAGTTGCGCCGATTAGAACTGAACGATCTCTACCTTGCCTTGAGTTGTGTGCTGCATTATTACTTTCGAGACTTCTGAAGAAAATTCGGACAAGCTTATATAAAAAGTCGATCAAACCTTTCTTTGGACGGACTCGGAAATAGTTCTAGATTGGTTAGCTTGCCATGTGGAAAGCATATGTTGCGAATCGGGTGTCAGAAATCCAAGAGCTGATAAAGGATTCAATCTAGAGACACGTAAATTCCAAAGCAAACCCAGCAGATATAATCTCAAGGGGATGAAATGTTGCGGAATTGTCAAATTCAATTTGGTTTTCGGGACCAGCTTATCTTCAACAACCGCCGGACTTCTGGCCCATAAACAAAGCTCGACAAAATTATGATATCCATGAAATTCCGGAGAAGCGAAAGGTAAAAACTATATTAACGTGCTTAATATCAGACCACTTGCTAGAAAAAATCTACTCGTGCAGTGACTTCATAAAGAATTGTCGTCGAATTGCTTTAATACTTAGATTCGCCAAAAATTATAAACTAAAACAGGAGAATTGGGAGGTAATCAGCGGCCTATTATCAGCCACGGAAATAGATAATGCTTTGCTTCGAATCGTGAGCTGCATTCAGAGGAAGAAATTTGCGGAACAAATGATCGACTACTGCGAGTAGGAGGTCGATTGCGAAATGCCAATCTGCCATACGAGAGTAAACTCCCCATCCTTCTTCCCTAAAACAATCCATTTGTAGATCATATATAAAAAATATCTGGATTTCAAGAATTTTCACGCCGACCCCTTGGCATTGGTTGCTATAGTGCGGCAGCACTTTTGGGTGATCAATGCGAGAGATTACGACAGAAAAATTGTACGTTGTTGCCTCCATTGCTTTAAATATCGCCCAATCTGCGAGGAAAACAGACCTATAAATCCTACGTAGATGTCTTCGTATACTTCACCACAAAAGCTGTACATATCGAAGTTATCTCGGATCTGTCCTCCGAGAGTTTTATTAGCGCTTTAAAGCGATTCATAGGCCGCCGTAATTTATGTGAACACATTTACTGCGATAATGCTATCAATTTTGTGGGAGCCAAACGAAAACTCCAGTAGTTCAAAGTAGCCTTCTACAAGCAGCAAGCCTTTGGGAGGCGGCCATAAAATCAACAAATGGCACCTATACCGTACACTTCAGGTATCATTATTGACGTATGTGGAATTGACTACCCTGATGGTTCAGATTTAGGCAGTGCTGAATTCTCGGCCAATTACGCCATTGTCATCCGACCCTAGCGACGAGGAGGCGTTAACTCCTGCTCACTTCCTAGTTCAAGCTCCAATTAATTGTTTTCCAGAACCGGACTTATCCAAGGAAAAGATCATCTACCTGCATCGATGGCAACGAATTTCTGCTCTGTTACAGCACTTCTAGCGAAGATGGTCGCGAGAATATGTAAGCAGTCTCTAACAACAGTTCCGCTGGCAATCGCCGCGCTCTGACGTTACGAAAGGCATGCTAGTCTTGATTCATCAGGACGATCTCCCACCATTCAATTGGAAATTGGGTCGAGTAGTTAAAACTTCAAACGGACCATATGGCCACGTGAGGATTGCAGAGATCCGGACTTCGACAGGTATTATTCAGAGAGCAGTGCAGTGCAGTGCAAAGTACCTCATCACCTCTACATACTTTCAACGCTGGCGGCATGTTTGCACATTCATTAATTGCTTAAATAAAAATTAAACATTTCCAATTAAATAATTGTATTGTATAAACTCATTCAATCATAGCCAATAGTACATTTTGTAAATTACAACAAATTTCAAGTTGGTTATTGTGTAAACGCAGCTTTTGTATGAATTTCGAATTCCATTGAACAAAAATTATAGTCGGAAATCGGTTCTAGAAATGGTTAAAGAACTTCTTATTATATTAGCTTTTTGATTGTCGTCGAATATACATAATTCTCAATCTTGATAGTCGAGTTTCATTTTTTTGATTCACCTCGTTCACCAAGAGCAAAAAAGCTTGCTCTAACACCATCTTCAGTCTTAACTCAAACCCCGACCTTTGCTAGAAGTGTGCAGACTTGGCATGTGCAAGGCATACGATTTACATAAATGTCTGTAGCGGCCATTACTTTGCGCAAATAGCACGGATTTGAAACTATTTGCCAGTGTAGTGGCGGATCCAGGATTTTGGTGAGGGGGGGGGGGGGCGCAACTATGCCTTAAAAATGGTATATGCTGAAAGCTGAACAAAAGTTTGCAGACACTCGCCACCACTCGCAAATGTCAAATGCACAAAATTTATCATTTTAAAGATACGAGTCGAACTGATTAGCAAGTGGCTACCACTCGCAACGATGAAAGTTGCTCAAGGTTCTTTGCTACTCCGAAAAGTCAAAGGGGATGTTAGATTATTCATTTTGTTTTGGTTTGTAAATGGTGGAAGTGTAATACCTCCCAATCATCCATTTTAGTTAATAAAACTAGGGAAACGTACTTTATTCAAATCCACGAATCATCATAAATTGTATCTTTGTAAAATAGAGGAATTTAAAATTTACATTTATTTAAAATAGCAGTCACAGAATAGATGAAATACATACCTTGTACGTATATAACTTCGTCGGCAAGCTGTATTATTAAGCCAAGCTTAGGAGACATCCCATGAACTATGATGCAAAGCACAGCATGGTCAGAAGGTTCCACGTTCGCATACGACCGAAAGTATTTTGAAGGGTAAAGGGATGTGCGCGGCTTGCAGTGCGAGTATTACATGGAGGAATCTGGGATCAGATCAGAACATTGATCATGCATGTAGCAATATAGGAACGAAAGGCAAACAACATTGCGGCGGTGCTCGTATAAGTCCATCTGACAAGTGTTTGTCACATCGCCAATGAGCTGAAGGCTTTGTTTCTGACAATATCCAACGAAGCTAAGAATCTGCGACCAGCCCCGGCCTACATATGGAAATTGTTTTCCATTCTAGGTCTGATGAAGGACTTGTAGAGGAGCGCTAGATTCGATGGGCTGAAATATTTCTTACACCTTTTCAGAAATCCAAGATATGTCGATGCTTATTTGGCAACAGAGAAGTTGTGATCTGTTCAACTGAACATACTGCAAATATTAATGTCAGGAATGCATAAAGACAGTGCATCGTCAAGCAGTGCTTCGTCAAAAGAAACGGGAATGGAAAAATTATGATATTGTGTTAAAGAGAGGGGACAGCCTTGGAGCTTAGATGTATTGAATTCGATACGATTCGGTTTGCTCCAAGCGAGGATATTATCATGGTGGTTATTCAAGGATCTAATCATGCAAATTAGTGTGACATTTCCTCTGAAGTCCACAAGGGTGTCAAAGGAGTATGTGAAACCAAGGGTACTGTCATCGGCAAAACAATGGATGGGATTGAGAGAAAGGGAAAGGAGATCATTAATGAAAATTGAGAAGGGATATGGAGAGATAGTAGAGCCCTGAAGCACCCCGGCATTTATTGGCTAAGATTGAGATGTAACGCCATCTAATATAATCCGTATTAAGCGACCAGATAAAATACTTTACATTCATAATAGAAGAGGAGGAGAGAGGCCAAGTGCTTTAAGTTTGGCTAAAAGAGCTGAACTGCAGACACTAAGATGAGCCTTTGAAAAATCTAGGACAACAATTTTAGACTCACCAAAATTATAATGACTACTGTTCCAACGTGCCGTAAGAAAAGTCAGCAAGTCTCCAGATAAGCGTCCAGGTCGGAAGGCATATTGGCGATCGTTGATGAGATGATAAGTTACTAGATACTTCATTAATTTGGAGTTAATGATAGATTCAAAAACATTTGAATCGAAGTGATTGCAATTGGTCGATAATTCGAGGGATCGCTACCCTCTCCATTTTTGGGAATAGGCTGAAGGTGAGCTAGTTTCCAAGCAATTAGAAATTAGCCTGTCGAATAAGACAAGTAGAATAGTTTTCGCGGAGCTTTAGCCAATAATGAGGCACAGGTTTTATTTAACGGGGGCCTGAAACTATCAGGAGCTGTAGCTATGGAGACGTTGATCTCCTTAAGGACCTTGAACATATCTCTCCTATGGATGTGTATTGACTCTTGTACACATCTACAAGGGAGATGTAAAGTGGGTGGAAAAGAAGAATTTGAAGTAAATCTAACAGTCAAAATATTAGTTTTATTCAGAGAGTCAACAATCACTTCATTGTAAACTAGTTAAGGAATAGCGGAACTGCTGAAGTTGCTCTTGATGTCTTTGACTTGGGACCAGAAACCTTTGCTGTCTTTGCGTTTTGGCAAGATTCTAACATTCTGGCCAAAAATAATTTTTTTTCTTTGGATAGTGTTTCAGTTCTGGACATGGATGCAATTGATAGGTGCGAAAAGCAGACTATTTCGCTTTTATTTCTTGGTTGTACTTATCGTTAAACCAAGATCGATTTTGCTGTTGTTATGATCTACTGTATAAATACTGAATGTATTCATGCATGCCCAAGACTTAGAATTGTATTAAATTCAAATGTGCATTCATCAGCATCCCTTTAAGCAAAACAGACCGACCAATCAAATTCTCTAGGATAATCATTGAGTTTTCCCAATCTGTAGATTTATTTTGTTTTTATTTAACGTTTGGGCTAACTATTCTATAAAAACTATTATATTTTACGAAATAATAAAAAAAATAATGTTTAAAAATTAATTTCTTCCTTTAAAAATAATAACACTCACTACAACAATGAACAATGACTTGTTCGCCGTTGTGTAGTTTCGCTGAATTTCTCCAATTATGAGTTATAATTGTTTCTTTAAATGTTTGTTTTGCCACGTCGAGCCGATAATATTCTAAGAGGCCGTCTTTACGTGGAAGGCTTATCAAAAACCCTCTGGCAGTTGTTTTCAATTAAAACAAACCTTCTATCGCGTTAACATGAATAGACTCTGTGTTGCTTCAAACACCCCGAGCAAAGCGACGCTCATATACAGGTATCCGTGCTTCATGTTTTCTCTATAGGCTTCAACAACTATGATCGAAGGCCAAGGTGCTATCTGGGGCCTGCGTTCCTAAATGTATCATATTGTATCATATTCCAGAAATTGTTACATTTTTTACAAAACCTGCAGTAGAATAGATGTGAATCATTTTGTTGGAAAAAATTCAGCAGATCTACTGTAATTTTTTTCAGTGGTCTTCAGGGGGGGGGGGGCGCTGGATCCGCCACTGGTCCTGTGGCTACTTCTGGAAGTGTTTAGTTTTTTATATTTTTTTCTTCTTATATTGTATCATATAAGTTTTTTAATGACACCTTCATTTTTCTCTTTTGCATCTTTACTATCTTTTCATATCTAAGGAAATCATCATACTGTTTTGTCGTAACCTTGTAATTTAATATGTCAGGTTGTAAATCAATTGAAAATTTAATTGACGCCAAATATGTAATAAAGAAATCCATATATACTACATATGCCAAAACTAAAAATATAAATCATGAAATCAAGTAAACTGCTGACAAAATTTTTGAGCCCACTGAATTACTTACCCCTGATATTTATGCAGATCTTAGTAAGGTCTAAGTGTGAGGTCAATAGCTGCGTTATAATTGCATGAAGACATAGACTCTAATTGGTATATAGTTCCTTGGAATTAATATTAATTACTATTTAGCGACTTTTTTTTTATAATTCTTACCCCTCTAGTAAAATATTAACAACGCGCATACATAATATACCCCCATGAGCCCTGAACTCTCATCATCCTCATTTCATACATCCAAACTCCGTAAAGATATTAATAGACCCAATTTATTTGTTCATTTTTCGAAAAGATCTGCACAAAATAGTTCTTTTAAGTATTTTGCATAAAACTGTTTTCGTATAGTCAGCCTTTTAGCCAATATATCAGGCCGATATGTACAGACATTCCCCGGATAAGCTGACTGGATATGCAGTTCTACTGGGTACATAATATTGTTAATAGTTGTTCAGTAATTAAATGCCAGATTAGGGACAACCTCGTTACTTGTATTCAAGTGTTTAATGAACACAGCCGACCTCTAGTATAAAATAAATCATGCGCATGTTTTCGTTATGCCTTCAGCTACCTAAAATGGAAATTTTCAAAGTTAAAAGTTTCGCGTTAATGGATTTCTTATGTTATCACGACGATGCTTTACGCAGGGCACTGCTCTTTGTCGTTGTAAAGAGTTGTGTTTCTCTTGAAATTTCCGTCTTTTTGACTTTTTATGTTAAACGCGCGAACTAAGTGCAAAATATTCAAATGAAATTCTCAGGTAATAGGCATATTTGGGTATTTGATAGTTATTTTCCTCATAATTAATTGTGAGAAAACATTTGTAGAAGAGTGGCCTGTGTTTATTAAAAAAAAAAAAAAGTTTTCATTTGGTGCAGTCTACATATGTATAACATTTAAGTTGCATTACCAACAAATTGGTCCGGAATTAGTTTTGAGAGTGCAATAATGAATTTTTGTTACATTGATTAGAATATTTTTAGATGAGAATAAAGGCTGAATACGACAGATACCGACACGAAATTTTCTAAGCAAAACTGCCCGAGCGGTTGTGGTTTGGAATTTTAAAAACATTTAAGTAATTGACGAATATATCTATCTCTTGAATATTTTAAAATGTAAACCACTTAACACTTTGAAGGAAACTGTCCGCACTTTAATTTCATATTATCCCCCATAAAATTAAGGAGCAATTTGCTAAAATTGTCGTTGCAGAATGTTTGAATAAATGAATGGAATATTTTATTTGAGAATTTCAATAGCTGGTATGGTACGGAAATCCTCAGAAAATGTTGAAAAAGTATTTTATTTAGGAGTCAAAACTTCTTAAGAGCTAGAGCTCTTATGATTTCTGGATTAAAAGTACTTTTGTCGAACTTTTAGAAATAATCTCTTATATTCAGAAGATAAACACAATCATGAGGGCTGCAGTATTTCCTAAACAGTCAAGGGAATAACAATTAGAAACTACGAACTTTTATTAAAATTCTTAAATTGTCCATAAAAGAAAAAAATGTTTACTTTAATAATAAAAATACATAATAATTATTGTAAATTAAAACGGGACATAACTAGTTATTTTTAAAATATGAATGCGAAATTATGATACATTTAAAATGAATGTTCATTCTGATTTTGTGAAAATTTTAAATAAAAGTATTTATAAATAGACTATAAATCATAAATCATTGAGTAATACTCTAAGGTTGCAGTAATAACCGTTTTATGATTCCACCATGCACAAAGGCACGTATACAGGGGGAGGGGTCATGCCCCTGTGCATCCCCCCTAGAACCACATAAGTTTCGCGGTGAATTGAATGTGGCGCTGGACTGTAGAGCGACGAGCTGTAAATGTTTAACAGGATGATTTTAATATGGTACGATTTGGTTTGAATGGTCTTGTTTGTCTTGTTATGAGTAGTAATAGTGGATTGGGTATAATACTGTGTCCAAAGAATAAGGTGACATTGAATTTATATTGAAAATTCTTTATTTATTCTTCCAAATCAATTTCATCGCCTTCAAAGTAATCCCCTCCCGATGCAGTGCACTTATGCCAACGGATTTTCCAATCTTCGAAACAGTTGAAAAAGTCGAATTCAGGGATGGCTCCTTCATCGCGGCGGCTTGAATCTGTTCTATTGTGTCCTCGGAGCGGTCTTTTGAGCTTGCTGAACAGCCAGAAGTCACACGGCGCCAAATCAGGTGAATACGGTGGTTGTGGAACGATATGAGTCGAGTTTTTGGCGAAATGGCCACGAAGAACGAGTGCAGTGTGAGACGGTGCATTATCGTGGTGCAAAAACCAAGAGTTGTCTTTCCACAATTCCAGCCTCTTTTGGCGGATAGCGTTACACAAATGACGCATAACGTTCAGATAATATTCCTTGTTGACTGTTTGACCCGGGGGAAGGAACTCAGAATGCACAACACCACGATAATCGAAAAAAAACACACAACATCGCCTTGATTTTTGAGCGACTTTGGCGCGATTTTTTTGGTCTCGGCACACCCTTGGCACGATATTCGCTCGATTGATCCGTCGTTTCGGAGTCGTAAGCATAGATCCAAGTCTCGTCTCCAGTGATAATGCATTTCGTCTTGTCAATGTAGTCAGAAAACATTGTTTCACACACTTCACCGCGACGCCTTTTTCCAAAAAATTCAATGATTTCGGTACCAGTCGAGATTTGACGCGTTTGAGGCCCAATGCATCCTTTAAAATGGTATTGACTGAGCCTTTCGATATGCCAATATCATCAGCAAGGTCTCTAATCGTTAACTGACGGTTTTCAAACACCAAATCTTTAATTTTTTGGACGTGAGCTTCGTGGGTTGAGGTTGATGGTCGCCCAGGGCGCTCTTCGTCTTCGACACGTTTACGGCCTGCTTGGAACTCACTATACCACTTGTCAACATTGTTTTTCGACACAGCCTCATCACCAAAGGCTTTCTGCACCATCCTCAATGAGTCCGCAGCAGAAAATTGATTCCGCAAACAAAATTTAATGCAAATTCTTTGCTCAACAAATTTCGACATCGCAAAAAACGAAAAATTCACTTTTAGCAGCTCACAAAACGAAGCGTATCTCAAACACTAATAAATATTTTGACGTGTGATTTGGCAGGGATGTCAAAGACTGTCCTACCAACCTAAAAAAGAAACCAATTCGCCAACTTCTTTGACGCGCGCAGTTTAAATTCAAACGTCACCTTATTTTTTGGGCACAGGTAGTCATTCGCTCGTAGCTCTTCGTCTTTTAAACGTGTACAAATTTCTTAGAATTTTCTTGCGTTTTTATAAAGTGTCGAAAAATCATCTATCATAACCAAGGCCGTATATATAGATCCGAATGGAAGGGGTTTACACCTTAGATACACAGCGTTCCTAATGAACAACAAACTAACGATTCATTAGAATATAATGATTCATTATAAACTGCAGACACACAGCCATTTCTTTTATTAAGTTGTACTGTCAAACTGTTTTTTATATACCTATAATGACATTAAGGAAGCGATATGGATCGAATTAACACGATAAATTTTTGTTTTTATTTATTTTCTTTTTCCATTTCACAATTTACAAATGAAAAAAACAAAAACATTATACATATTAAAAATAATATTGACAATATAGTTTGTGATTTGCATTTCTTCTTCGTATTATTCAAATCGGCAGATGCACAGCGAACTCCAGATTTATATTATATGCCAAATCTAGCACATTTTTCCTCATTATAGCTAATGAAGGAGAGAAAAAAACTTCCTTAGTGTATTACATAATGATCCTATTTGCGAGTCATAATAAAGTATACTACACCGTAAAAAATATCTATTGAAAATTCCGCTACTATAAAAGGCAACAAATTGCCAACAATGGTAGCGGAAATTTACATAACTTTATGCGCACTGCATAATCTTATGTAAAGCAATTTCGCACTGTATGTAATTTTACATTGTTTATGCATTTTTCAATTTCCGATGTAAAATGCGATATGTAAATTTACATAATGCTGTGGAACTAAGTTACATAAGTTGTATGTAATTTTACATTATTTATGAATTATTCAATTCCGTATGTAAAGTACACAATATGTAAATTTAACAATAGTTTTGTAATTATATATATAATTTATCAATTGCCAATGTAATTTTTCGTCCGGAAATTAATAAATTACATACATAAACAAGTAAAAAAGCTAGAACTGGTCTAAGACAAATTCTTATGACCATGGCACTAATATGTATAGATTAACAATAAACACGTAATAGAAGTAATATTAGTTTCGAAGCTAATAGCTACCTAAGAAATCATCATTTTAAAAATCAATAAATATTTGTAGGTATGCAGTACTTCCATGATTGAGTTTTTTCGAGCGAAATTCAATTATAAAAATACTGTGTACCTAAAAATATTTTTTGATTTTTAAAACGGTTTTTAAGGTAACTATTAGGATCGAAACTAGTAATATTTTTTTTTCATGTTTTATGACTGCACTACACAAAATCAAACTATACACTGGCCGGCGACCGCTTCTGATAAAATTTCCCGTATAATAATTCATAGCAACGCATCCTGATAAATGTATGAGCTTGAGCAGAGTACTGAAGGAAACAATACAGATAAATGCAAACGTCACTACTTATGTTTTAATGAAATTTCCTTTATAAATTTGGGGAATTCAATGCAAATTATAGTATTTCGTGGAATTTCACGCAAATTTACAGTACAATACAAGAGTTTTGTATGATTAAATGTAAAATCACAGTACTGTATGTAATTTTACACAAATTTACAGTACGATACAAAACGTCTATGTAATTAAAAGTAAAATCACATAAATTATCTAAAAAATTACTTACTTTACTTATTTTTGCAATTAAAAGTAGGAATATTGCAGATTACGTAAAAAGTATTTCATTTCTTTATGATTATGTGTATATATATACATTTTAAGGGGTAGTCACTATTTTAACCATAGTAATTTTCCACAAAGTTAGTTCATGATTTTTTACGGTGTAGGTGACACACGGAAGTACTAATAGTTTGTTAGATCATGCTGTGTGTCTAGGGTTTTAACCTAGTTTGCTAATCCCCTCTAGAGACGAAAAAATAACTGAGAATTAATGTAAGCTCAATAATAGCAATTTTTGTGTAAATTTAATTTATCAAGTTATTAAGCATATAATTTGTGATGACATTCCTATTGAACTGAAAAATGCTATTAACATAAAATTACTATATTTAGATAATTGAGTTCATGGTAATTATCAATTAATGCTCTATGGGTCTGCAGTATAAAGTTTCCGAAATTTAAAAAGTTATGTTTGAAAATTGGAAAATTGTGTTGTTTAACCCTATTTTTATTACAGATATTTAAGTACATTCCAAGAAAAATATATAAAGGTCCGCTTTTTATAAAAAAAAAAAATACTGAATTACATGTAATTTTTTCCTTCTTGCTGTAAAGTGGGAAAGTATTTCATTCACTTAAATTTTAACATTTCTTTCTTTTTTAAGGCATTTTGAGCTAAAAAGTAAACAAATAATTTTCTGAGCTATTTAAATAAAACCAAGGGGCGCGCTCATTGAAAATATTAGTTACCATATTATAATAAGTTATAACAAAAGTTACTGTTTTAACGACGAAAAACAAACTTAACTTACAAGGGGTGGGTTCAGTGGCGGATCCAGGGGGGGGGGGTCATGACCCCCCTAAATTTGAAGAAAAAATATTTAATTAATTGAGCTATTTGAAAAAATATATTTTTTATTTTATACTTTTTTTATTTATATAATTCAACTTAAAAAAACAATTTTATTCCAAAACTTAAAAAAATTAAAATTTATTTCAATGAATGCTATTGTATGTATGTGATGTATGTGTATAGGTTTTTCTCGGAATTTGGGTTTCGGACCTCAGAGAAACACTTCCCAAGCCATCGCAACTTCTATTTTCTTTACCTGTTTACAATTAGAGTTCAGCCTACCGCTGCGGACGATGGTTGAAATGAAATTTGATATTTTCATAAATACCGTGCATACATTGTTGCACCCAGAATGTATGCCGCTCTCGACAATTTGCTGGAAGGAGGTTTTTTGGTGAAGACTTGATCGTTTAAATCTTCACCGAGTAAATTTTATGGGCCCGATATGTATGTAGGTATATATGTACATACATATCGTATTTTTATTTTCGACAAATCTTACTGAAGGTAAGATTTGTCATGGGGCTTTTTTTTATTGAAACGACTTGGGTTGAAATTTAAAACTTTTATTTGTCCCAAGTCGTTCTATGGGAAATACTTTTTGTTTTTAACTGAGAATTTGAATCAATTGCTGATGGCAATTTCTTCGCCTTAAAGAGAGATAAGCCCCTTTTCAGGTAATTTTGGCATGTGACACTCCTAACATTCTAAAATATTTGCAGCGGTCTTATGTAAAACCACTGACTACGTCCATAGAAATACACTGCAGACTGTCGGCTCATTTCTATATAGCGTTCTCTTTCCGTCTAAGCACCAACTACTAATTCGCACGTCACATAGAAATGTGACCTAACTCAAAATTTGTCGATTTTGAGTTGATTACACCATGAAATTGGCATTTTTCTATCTGATTATTTTTGACGCTAGATAGCGATAGTGTCACTTTTCTGTTACTTAAGAACAGAGATATTCTTCATAGAACAGTGTGTCAGTGTCACTTTTTGAGTTGTGATGATCTGCATAACAAACGTAAATATGTTTTCGACATTTTAACAGTATTATTTTAAATTGTGTCACTTTTCCACAAAACAGCAATTATTTCTTACAAATTATATTATGAGTTATGACATTTTTCCACAAAGTTCAAAGCACGGAATTTAATTCTTAAAAATCGTATTTTGAGTTGTGCCACTTAAAAAAAACTTGTAAAAATATTTATTTCGCAACAAAGAAAAGCGACACAACTTAAAAGGATGCGGGATTAACAGCTAACCTCGCCAACTGCGGTAACAAAAACTTAAAATTTCTTTTATACAAATCTTCAGAAATATATTTAATAACAAATTTAAGAGCTCAGGCTAGTCTTAGCAAACAATTACTACGTTAAGCTAGAATTAATTCTATGTACAGCTTTTCGTTTTTTCGCTCTCCTGAAAAGTTGAATTTTTTGAGCTGGGTCACTTTTCTATGTAACGTGCGAACTGGGAAAGGGTTGTAAACAATAAATAAATAAGTGGGTTTGTCGAAATAAATGTTTTTAAATTAATTATTTGGATTAATAGCAATTCGAGAGGTTTCACTTTTCAACTTTCCGCCAATGGATTTTTCAATGTTGGCACCGACGTATGAACTATTTTTGACACACAAAATTGTACCCGCATGAAATAGCATATAGAGCAGTCCATATTATATATGCCAGTGTGTAAAACTGAGAAAAGTTTGGCTTGAATGTCTCCTGCAATTAGCACCCTAATCTATTAAAAAAATTAGTTTTTGGAAAAAAAAAGTATACTAAAAAATGACACATTATCCACACCGCTTAATGCGGATTTCCTAGTTCCAAGTAGTACTGCAGTACTGCGGTGGCTATGCGAACCTACTTACGGCATTGGATGTGTTTTTTTTTGTTCGATTTAATTTGTAAGATGACCCCCCCCCCCCTAATTTCAATGCTAGATCCGCTCCAAGGAGGGTTCCTACTTGTCATCACCGATTTCGACCAAATTCACAGTATAAGTAGGGCTTGACTACAAATGAATGTGACACAAGTATGAGCTCCAGATGACAAAGCGAAACCGAAATAATGCATAATGTCGGCGAGCCCGTGGTTTTGTAGACTTACCCCTTGGTAAATGCTCAAATTTGCAAATTTTTGCGGGTGTTGTCGCGGTTTAATTGCAACAAAATTTAAATGAAAGCCCCAAATTCATTCGGGTAAAAAGCCAACCACAGAGGAGATATGTAGATGGCGCATTCTGTAGGTGGTATTTACGTGGGTTTTCAAAATCGCCGCTAGATGACAATAAGTGAATATGCAAGATTTTTTATAGATTTAATTTTTTTTTAAATAGGTGAATGACATCCGATCTTCTTGAAATTTTGTACAGATAATCTCTTAATAAAAACACGTCCATAAAAAACAACAAATATGATGAATCTGAATGTGATGATCGGTAAATTATAAAAAAAAACATTTCGAAATTAATTTTTCGGACAGAATTTTGGCAGTCGAAAATTAAATTTCGCAACTTAATCCCAAGGGGATGGAAAATATGTTCGAAAAATCAAAAAAAAAAAAACTAGCAAAATGAATTTTTCAAATTGGATAATATTTACCCCACTTCCCTCAGAACAACCGAATTCTGGAAATGAGAAACTTTTTCCCATTGGTGTAAATGAATGACCTTTTAACATTGAATTTATCATATATATCATCCAATTTTGATGAGATTGTGTACGAAAATTCTACACAGATGGTAGAATATAAAATAAATACCCGCACCCGTGGAAAAATAATTTATTTATTTTTTTATTACAGTAATATATAAGTAACCCAGCTCGGGTTACCACTTTGTAACCCGCTGTCGTACGAATCTCCTAATCATTTCCAAAAATCATAAAAAACTCACAATGAACTTAGCGAAAAGAACTTTGAAAATCGGTTGGAATTTAGCCGAGAGATAAAGGTGGTAGCTTTACAGTATATGTATGCTGCTAATTAATGTAAGTTGAAAGTAATTTAGCAAACGTCGCAATCTTATTTTAGAAAATGCTCCTAAACTAATTGCGATAATGACTTCTGGTTGTCTGTATATGAAAGCTAACAGATTATAGATAATTTTAACGAAAAAAAAGTGACTTAAATGTTGCGAATATACCCGCAAGATGGAAATTATTAAAGTTTTCCGGAAAGTGTTAATTATAACGCCGGGTTCACCTACATCATGCAATATTTCGGTTTTACTTGGTCATCTGGAGTTCTCACTTGCGTCACTTTCATTTCTAGTCAAGCACAACATATACTGTGAATTTAGACGAAAACGGTGATTACGACGGGACCCTTTCCTTGTTAGATTTAATATTGCCTTAAAAAGCTATGGTATGTCAAAATAAGCTACCATATTGATCGTATATACATTACTGGATTGCTTATATGCATTCTCTATTTTACACACGTTTTTCCTAAGTTGTTTTACCTTAAACGGCCACGGAAGAAAGTTATAAAAAGACAAAACCAATTGTTGTGAGCCGCTAAATATAAAAAATTGTGGATAAAAAATTTGACTTATCAGATTAACAAAAAAAAAAGGTTACAAATATGGGCAGTTTGGTGATGGGAGGGGGGGGGGGGGGTGTTGCAACCCAAAAACCCACCCCATATATTTACGGCCTTGATCATACCTATCATAAGATAGTATAAGTAATTTTGGAATGCATATTAGTTTTAATATTTGATTGTGTAGAAAATGGCACGTAATTCTTAGCAGCCCAGTTATGAAGGTGCTTTTATATTTTGTTATGCCGACTACTCATATATATGAAAAAGCACACAATTTCGAGCTTAAAAAGAGTTGTTTCTAAGAAATTGGTCAGCGATCATAATGTGTTTTTACCTATCTGATTTTCCGACGGTAGACGGCAGCGGAAAATTCGCTGTCAAAATAGGTATTCGAGAGATTCGGAGTACAATTGCAACGATAGGCGATGAGCGGCGATTATGAAAGAAGAAGATACTGAAATTTCATTTCTTATTAGTTTTCAGAGTTTTGAAACAGATTTTTATCGAGAGTATTGTATATTATCTTGATCAAAGTGTAGAAAGGAAAAATTTAAAATACAGAAATTAACTAAATGCTAAAAATATCACAACTTTACCATTTGTATTTAAGCGCCTCGAAACATCCATCTAAACCATGTCTTTTTTGTCAACTCGTCTATACTGGTTGTCTTGTATATCATTAACTGTTTTATGATTTCGCACTTCCTCAATCAATTTTTCATCAAAATTCATCGTTTTAAAATTTACGCGACGTCTTATAACCTTGACAAAAATAAATGCCACAACAATTTCATTCGTTTCATTTTGTTGGTAGTACTGCAGTGAGAAAAATTTCGTCGACCGATGACCGTCACCCGTCGTAATTTGGGCATTCGCATAAGACGCTGTGCTTTTAGAAGTTAGACAACTGCATTTTTTCGTCGTTTCCCGTTGCCTGTCGCAATTGGTTTTAAGACTTAACTTAACAAATTCTGCTTTACGGTTCTTCCAGTAGAATGTAGAACCCTAGTTCCATGCAATCAACGTCTAGCCACCCGTTGATTTTTCACAGCGACACTGATTCAAGCCTGAGCTTTCAAAATTTTTACATTCATAGGGAAATATTAAATTTTTCTTAGAAATACACTTACAAATTGTTCACCGACAACGGTCCAAAAGAATTGGTCCATTGATTCTGGTGGTTTACTCTTTTAGACAAGGGCACAAGCATTCAGTTTTCTTAGAAAGATCTGAAAATTTTTCTTTACATTTTTCATGCACTATTGGCGACGAACAATGGTTCCAAAGAATTATATTGATTCAGGTGTCTTGGCTGATCTGGGTCGCTAAAGATATTTATAAGCGTTGGAAAGAAATTCTTTGACTATTAACCCTGGAATGCTACCCGTTAGTAAATTTTACTCACTTTCTGCTTGAAGGCTGCACTGCTCTTCACGACATATGACCACAGCGTTCCCACTTCTTAAGTGCATTGCCTGAAGCGTGATTGTTAGTTTAAGGGAGGGAGAGCCTTCCCAGCATATCAGTCCTCTCATTCCTCATGCTCCTCATTGGCCGGGAACCCAAAATTGTAGTATAAAATCTATTCATGACAAAAAAAATGTACAAGATGTATGAAATGTGATTCCTTCATTTCTAATTATCCTTACTATATTAATTAAAATATCTTTATGTAAATCTTAAATTATTCTTGGGGGAATGCTGTTCATTCATTTTTCTGTTATCGTATTCCGCTAAAATATTTCAACTCTTTTGTTTATAATTTATTCGTGTGTGAGTAATATTTACTCAGGATTACCAATAAGCGAATATCAAAATGGGTTAGTATTCCAGGGTTAAATATATTGGATAGCTTAGTTAACACAGCATGAATAAGCCTATAGTATGTCAAAGCTACTGATTAATGAATATTGATCTTAGTCATAAACTTTGCTTATATTACAGATCTCATCTGCTTTGAATTCCTTATAGTACGTGGGACTAGAGAATTGATTTAAATTTATCTAAATGCACGAAATTTCCGACTGGAAGAACTGGAAATCCAGTTGAGCAACACTAGCCGAAATTCTATTTAAAATTTCCAGAATGTATTTATCTAAATTGAAAAATCATTTAGATTAATCAACTAGATTGGCAGCTACAATTATTTAACTAGATTTTGAACTAGATAAACTAGCGGATGCGATCTAGTTGCGTTTTAATGAAATCTTGTTCAAAAAAATCGAGTGTGTATATTGTAGTGTTGTCATTCCATTTATCATTATTTATTATTATTACACTTTAATTTCTTAGGTGCTGCATTTAACTATATTTAGTGTCAGACATAATATAAAATTCGATTGGATTTAATAAATTCCTACAAGAGGAGATTAATTTTTTATTTAAAGACCTGTCCTTTTACTGATCATTACGCGTTATAGCTAAGGCAGCACAAACAATCGTATTGTTTGGAAATATTTCTTATACTAGTAAGAACGCGTTCATTGAAATTTAGACTTCTAGATGATTGCAAAACTGCTTCCCAGGTACTACTGTATCCATTCTTTCTTTTTTCTTTAAGAGTCGTGGTTTCAGCTTTCAATTAGGTATCCGTTTCATTAAAGCTTCTATTTTTTAAATTCTCTGTAAGAATTCCATTTAGACACTGAAATACCTGGGTAAAGCGGTTATGTAATTAGGTGCATTAAATTCTAAGAAAAATTATGAACTCAATAACGAATATTGTAATAATTGAGGTCTATGCCCACCATACAATTTTTTTTTGCTGTAGCTGATATCTTGCATTCATGCGATTGTCCCCCCCCCCCTATTTTCTAAATATTATGTTGACAAGACAGAAGGACGTACAAGCTACGATATTTTTAATTTGTTCACTCCCAGCAATAATAATGATCAAGGGTGAAATAAATAACACCAATCGGAAATGATTTATATTTATGAAAAAGAAAACAAATAAACAAATAAATACAATTACTAATATTAATTTTACACTGATTTTAAAATCTGCTAAGTCGGATTACTTAGACTTATTAGAGATTACTTATGAATCTCATAAGCTCGTTTTCATAAATACAAAAACTTGAATTTTTCCATTAATCAGAAAACAAATAGAACGGCAGCATTTCCTGCGTTCTGTTGATGAAAGTTTTACATTTTGTATGGAATGCTCAGGGGCTGGATTCTGATAAAATTAAAATGACAAATGACAATGACATCGTGACTTTTTTTTTCGAAAATGCAATTCTTATACCATGACTTCAGCCAAAAAAAGTGACATTTAGCGTTAAAATGTGACTTATTTTTGAAAGGCCGATTCCTAAAAAGCTGAGTGACATGACAAATGATGTTTTTTTTTTCATGACAATTATTGCAGCCGAAGTCACTTAGCTCTTGCCGCTTTGACTTTTGTAATATTCCAATACGAAAGTTACAAACTATACCGACACGTAATGTGTATAAAAATAGTAAACAGCAGACATATGCATCGGTTTGCCAATTTTTTATAAAAATCTAAAAACAATTATATTGAACTATATTTCATACTTATTTCTTTTTTTTATATATAACTGTGCCCAAAAAATAAGGTGACATTTGAATTTAAACTGCGCGCGTCAAAGGAGTTGGCGAATTGGTTTCTTTTTTAGGTTGGTAGGACTGTCTTTGACATCCCTGCCAAATCACACGTCAAAATATTCATTAGTGTTTGAGATACGCTTCGTTTTGTGAGCTGCTAAAAGTGAATTTCTCGTTTTTTGCGATGTCGAAATTTGTTGAGCAAAGAATTTGCATTAAATTTTGTTTGCAGAATCAATTTTCTGCTGCGAATTTGTTGAGGATGGTGCATAAAGCCTTTGGTGATGAGGCTATGTCGAAAAAAAATGTTTACAAGTGGTATAGTGAGTTCCAAGCAGGCCATGAACGTGTCGAAGACGAAGAGCGCCCTGGGCGACCATCAACCTCAACCGACGAAGCTCAAGTCCAAACAATTAAAGAATTGGTATTTGAAAACCATCGATTAACGATTAGAGACCTTGCTGATGATATTGGCATATCGAAAGGGTCAGTCAGTACCATTTTGATGGATGATTTGGGCCTCAAACGCTTCAAATCTCGACTGGTACCGAAATTATTGAATTTTTTGGAAAAAAGGCGTCGCGTTGAAGTGTGTGAAACAATGCTTTCTGACTACATTGACAAGACGAAATGCATTATCACTGGAGACGAGACTTGGATCTATGCTTAAGATCCTCAAAACGACCGATAAATCGAGTGAATATAGTGCCAATGGTGAGCCGAGACCAAAAAAATCGCGCCAAAGTCGCTCAAAAATCAAGGTGATGTTGACTGTTTTTTTCGATTATCGTGGTGTTGTGCATTCTGAGTTCCTTCCTCCGGGTCAAACAGTCAACAAGGAATATTATCTGAATGTTATGCGTCATTTGCGTAACGCTATCCGCTAAAAGAGGCCGGAATTGTGGAAAGACAACTCTTGGTTTTTGCACCACGATAATGCGCCGTCTCACACTGCACTCGTTCTTCGTGACCATTTCGCCAAAAACTCGACTTATATCATTCCACAACCACCGTATTCACCTGATTTGGCGCCATGCGACTTCTGGCTGTTCAGCAAGCTCAAAAGACCGCTCCGACGACACCGTTTAGAGACGATAGAGCAGATTCAAGCCGCCGCGAAGAAGGAGCTGAAGGCTATCCCTGAAATCGACTTTTTCAACTGTTTCGAAGATTGGAAAATCCGTTGGCATAAGTGCATTGCATCGGGAGGGGATTACTTTGAAGACGATGAAATTGATTTGGAAGAATAAATAAAGAATTTTCAATATAAATTCAATGTCACCTTATTTTTTGGACACAGTATACATATACTTCTGTTTAATGTGGTTCCAATCTTCTTCGGAAATCTGAAATTTTTTAACATCATGTGCATTGTAATAACACCACAAACTTTTTCTACGTATCTCAAAGCTGAAGTCTGTGAAATTGTCTAAGAGAAAATCTTGTTCAATTGGCCGTTGATAAGATACTAGTAGATCTTAAATAAGTTGTTACAAAATTTTCATACACCTTCGGATTAAAATTTGCTCCATTACTGTCCTTTCAGGAATATATTCAATTACCACGAAATTGTCAAATTGTCACTGCTATAATATAAGATACATGTCATGTCATCCAACAATCTGAATTCCAAATTATCGTATAGTGTCCTTCCTTCAAAATCATTTTGTCATTGTCATTTGTAATTATAATTTTATTAGAATGAAGTCTCATCCCAAGTTTCATTGACTGAGCGTGTGTTGGGACCGTTTACATTTTATATATATATGGAAATCTTGTGGCAGATGTAAGGGATCGTGATCTCTAATGTTGCGGGTAGTAATCGATGCAAAGAATCAAAACCATTTTAATATTATGCATACGTGTGTCTCCAAGCAGTTCGTTTAATGGATAAACATTTGGCTTAGTGATGTCAGTAAGCAAAAGTTCCCGGCGTCAGAATCCCGACGAGACATTTTCTATTGTGTTTAATTAGAGTTCTTAAAATAAATGTAAAAGTTGTCATTCTATCGAAAAACTTAAATTATAAAGATATTTAATAAATTTCTTGTTAATACTGGTTACTTGACTTTCCCCATTTTCTGAAGTAGACTTGATTTTAGACCGCATTCTATTATTACAGATTAAAATTCAGGTAAATGAGAAAATTACAAAATTTATCACTTTAATTAAAACTAAATCAATTTGTTTTAATGTGCAGTACTCTGATATTATTAAGCGCGATATTAATTAATCACAAATGAATAATTCGAAACATTTGGTTCAGTGTGATTTGTCTAAAAACAATACATATCTATACATACGTATGTACATAAATATATATGTATGTAGCATATATACATATTGTATGTATGTGAATTTGCATGTTCATCACATTTAATTGCTGAGATTTCTGCCGATATACTCAATCATGTAAATGATTCATTAGGTCAGAAGACAACGATAACGTTAGCATATGCAGATGATTCGTGACGACAAACAATGCAAATGTTGTTGTTTTGCGGCAAGAAGTGCTTCACTGGGGATCAACTGCTCAACTTTGAAATTGTTACTGAATTCCAGTTCAATTAATCAATTAAATGGCAACATGATTTGTAACCTCCGTGTTTGAGCATGGGAGTATTGGACAGTGGCGTTTCTGGTTTCTTGTGGTCGTTAAATAGTTGTTTATTATGCAAATATGCAGGTAAATAATATATAATGTCAGACGCTCAATGCAGGAAACTGAAAATTATTATTATTACAACTTGCAATAAGTAGATACTTACCCTTGCAAAATTGTTTCCGATTTGTGCTATGTATTTCTGCAGATTACTTTTTAAATGAATTATCCTAGTTGGTAATGCAATGATAGTTTTAATTTTTCTAGTTTTATATTTAAATAAAATTGAATGAACATTTTACCACAGCCATGGATTTTGATGAAATCTTAACAAACAAACAAATAAAACAATTTTTTTTTTTTAATTTCGAACTGTATAGTAGCGGATGTCCGTTAATAATAACCCTAGGAAAAAAAATAGGAATAATTACAATACAATGATTCTAGTCTAGTTTTTTTGCCGTGAAGCTCAGATATACTTAATAATATCGGGTAAAAATAAAATAATTTCATGATTAATGAACGGATTGATATTATTACTCAGGTCTAATATTACATTTTCAAATCCAATTTAGAATTGTTAAATACTGGATAGGAAAAACTTCAGATATCAATAAAAAATTCAAAAGTAATCAATTACCATTGATTGAAACCATCATGGCTGAAATTATAATAAATATGGATCCCTCATTAAACATTGATTGTTATATTTTATTTTCCAGGTGGTACATCAAATTATACAAATAAAAGTATTTTAAGAACTAATGTAAAGATTTTAATGCCTTTATTTTTTAACGTATCACTTATATTTCCAGGTGAAATTCAAATTCTTCAGTTCTTGATATTGACTGACTGCTTTTATTACATCAATCAATTGGGAAGAATAATCTGCGTTCAGATTATTTGCCTGTCAATATGTAGGTTTACATATTAGTCAATTAAGGCAGACACATTGGCCAAAAGGAAGCATCAATTCCTCTTTTCGGACAATTTTGCGATATTTCTTATAACACTTTGAAATTGACCCTATAAAACTCGATCTACGTCTATAAAGGCTGAACTACAATAGAAGTAAATAACTTTACGAAATTGAAAGAGGCTGAGGTTTAGTTACGAAAAATTGATATTTTTAGCCTAAATAAATATTACACTCCGTAAGTTGATATTTATTGTTTTCAATTTTAAAAAGTGGTACAAAAAAAAAAAAGATTTGTGCTTTTTATAAATTCGCAGTACCATTTTTATTCCATATTAAGTTTTACATATCACTTTTAATCATTTAGTAATAATTTAATTCTTACCGCACTTTTACTGAGTGCAATAACGAAAGTTCCCCTCATTCCAGGCATTTGGTTTTCACGTCTAAAGCCTTCCAACTTCGAGGAAAGTTCATTCAAAAGGATACTGCTCTTCTTGGGGAGAGTAGGATCACTGGAAGAACTATAAAGAACGCAGGTTACAATAAGCTAATAAATGGCTGCTAATATCTAAAAGTTCCCTACCCTCCATCTTATCTATCAAATTATTTATGCGGTTATAAGTCATAATGTAGGATGGAACTCGAGGGACGTGTTCGATTTCGTTTTTTCTGAAAATTTTCATTCAGCGTGATGCTGTCCTACTTATTACATATTCATATAGAAAATTGAAACAGAATCTGATTTCATTCAACACAATAAGTGGATAGACAGGGGAAGAAAGTTCCTAAGAACCCATTGTGCTAGCTTGCTAAAACAAAAATACTGATCACCGAAATCTTTCTATCCTCTTATGACAGAAAATCCAAGTCAAATCGTTGTTCTAGTACCGTATCAAATGGCATGCAGGCGTAATCTCGTTCCAGCTCACATGATAATGAAAAGTAGACAGAAACACTCTAGCATTTTTCCCAACATACATGCACACAGCCCTTTTAGTTTCTGCCTGAATAATAAGATCCAGGGGTGCCAAGTTTGGTAAGACCTAAAACACCCCTGAGACCGTGGATTCCATGCACCCTGTTGCAATACCAATAATAATGAAAATATCCTTATCGTCGCGTTTAACTTTTTTCTATATGCGTTCTCCACATGAACTTCGAGTCGTTTTCCTTTCGACATTCTCTATCACCTAATGTCAAATAAAATCAGCTTATATTATGCTGTCTGAAATCTAGTACAGGTAGTGATCTAGAAAAATCTCAAAACAAGAATTTAAAAACATCTCAAATAAGCAGATAAAAATGGATAGGCCTCAAAATAAGACATTAGAGCCAACAAGACAAAAGAAGTGTGTGAAGGCCAAGAAATATATCGAGAAGAAACACACAGAACAGATTCACGCTAAGCGATTAAGGCAAAAGTTAGTGCAAATCTTCCAGCAGTGGGACCCACTGCTGGACATAAGCCGTGGAATGCAGTCTACGGGACCGCAAGTGTACATAACAGTTTTCAAAAGATAAAATAAATGTTTCGTTTTCTAATTTTGGTATGGTACATAGTTTAAGTGAGTATACTTTGACGTGAAGTCCATACTGTCAGCATGAGATGACAGCTAACTCCCGTGATCAGCGATATCACAGGGCAATACGCTAGCACCTCGACTAGTGATAGAGAGTTAAAGGGGGGGGGGGGGGTTAACGAAAAGCTGCCGCCAGTCACGAACCATACTACCAAAATTTCATGCCTGACACAACAACAAAGTACACCATCCAGCCCTGAAGGGGCCATTACACCACTTACCTTTACATTGCTGAAGACGCCGATGACATGCCGTCGTGCCATTCTTCCATTCACCCTTTGACATTGCAAGCAAAATTTAGCAATGTCCCTAATGGCCGGTTTCACAGTCCAGGCTTAAGCCAGAGCTTAGTTAAGCCACGGGTGTGGCTTAAGCCCAGAACTTAAGCCTACTCGGTTTCACAGTACTCAGTTAGGTGAGGCTTAGTTAAGCCGCAGATGAAAATTTTTAAGTTGTTAGCACTGCGGTAATTGTGAATTCTTTTAAAGGAAAATTGCCACTGTGGATTAAAAACTATGCGAAAAGAAGAAGATCTTTTTATTTACCAGTTTGTTGTGGTTTTTTTCTGGAAGGATATCAAATCTAAAATCATTGTTGCAGAATGTTTCGACAACGTAAACCATCAAAGCCGAATGTATCTACAGCCGGAACGAAGAATAAAAATCAACGTCATCCTATTTCTCAAAATGTTGCAGGCGACTCTTTATAATTTTTTCACGGGTCACACTTTGCGATATTATATTATACATTTCTTGGTCTCTTATATCCTCTGCATCAGATAAATAACTCATTTTTGTCCTAAACTGTTTGGTTTCTTCTTAAAACGTCAAATGGAATGCTGACACTAGCTGCCAGACAGTACTCAAAACTGCTAATTAGATAACTATTTTTCGCTTAGAAAATTTCAATTTAGTTTTAAAATATAACTTTTGAAATATGCACGTTCATTTAATAACAAAAATTATAATATTTAGGCAAAATACATATTTAGCAATAATTTCTTATGTGTTTCACAGCAAAATATGAGGCTTAAGCCTTCGAGATGACGGGCTTAAGTTAAGCTTTCCTTAAGCCAGTGATTTCACTTAAGCCTTGACTGTGAAAATGAAATATTTATTAAGCCTTGGCTTAAGCCATCGCTGTGGCTTAAGCCTTGACTGTGAAACTGGCCATAAATGACCTGAAATGAGAGCGGAGTAGCGGACTTAGACAGCCTTCACAATCAAGAGGGCTCCAGGAGAGTAGGAGGAAAATAAGAAAACCGTTAGCACTCCATTACGTTATAAAAGATAATTTAGTAATTTTCAATCAATTTGCGTGTAACAACTATTAGAGACACATTTCCTCCTTTTCATTTCTTGACAATCCAATATAAATCACCGCTACCACTCTCCTACCCTTTGGTCAAAAACACATTGTGTCCTGTTAGCCGTTCAACATACAGGGTGTTTCCCCTTAGGAGGTCCATAGAGCGGGAGTTGATAGTACTCACCTAGACGAACCAAAAATTGTATTGCAGGTGGGGGGGGCAATATCAACCGTTTAGAAGTTACAGGGTGATTCATAAAAAAAGCTAGGTTTTTACAAAACACCCTGTATCTTAAAAACTACAGGGCGTATGGTCACAGTTAAGGGCTCACTGTATGCAGAACTTGGCCTTTCCAACGACAGCTCAACCAGCCCCGTACTCCTCTCCCCTCAGATGTTATGAAGGTCTAAACTAAAAATTTCGGATTTTCTTACCTTTTTTTTTATACTTTGACCTCTATTATTTTTGCAAAAAGGTCGTTAAGATAACTTTTTTTTATAAAAACTGTAAACTGTGGATCCTCCCTTTAATTTGACCTATTATACCCTATGTGCTATCTGTATCCGTTAAAGAGTTATTAGCTCTAAACTTATTCTCAAACCTATTTTCAAACCTATCCTCTACGATAATTTGTTCCCTTAGTACGTCATTTTAAAAAATATCGTCTAATTTCGGTGTGACCGAAATAGGTTATGAGTTAATAACTGTTTAACGGCTACAGTTAACACATAGGGTGTAATAGGTCATTTTAAAGAGGAGACTCCACAGTTTACAGTTTTTATAAAAAAAAGTTATGTTAATGACCCTTTTGCAAAAATAATAGAGGTCAAATTAAAAAAAAAGGAAAGAAAATCCGAAATTTTTAGTTTAGACCTTCATAACATATGAGAGGAGAGGGGTACGGGGCTGGTTGAGCTCTCGTTGGAAAGGCCATGAAGTTCTGCATACAGTGAGCCCTTAACTGTGACCATACGCCCTGTAGTTTTTAAGATACAGGGTGTTTTGTGAAAACCTAGCTTTTTTTATGAATCACCCTGTAACTCCTAAACGGTTGATATTGCCCCCCCCCCCACCTGCCATACAATTTTTGGTTCGTCTAGGTGAGTACTATCACCTCCCGCTCTATGGACCTCCTAAGGGGAAACACCCTGTATAAAATTTCACTGTCGACCGGACAGAGTTGACACTAATTGCCTTCTTTTGAATTTTTTCGAGAATCCTTCTATTCATTTGCTTGAGTTTAATATATATATGTATACTTAAAGTATGCAGATTTACATTAAGTACGAATCCTTGCCTTATGTTCACTCTTCTTAATTTTGTCGATATTATAATTCGAAGTTTTTTTTTCTAACTCTAAGACTTCTCTTCTAATTTGTTTTGATTTCGCCAACCAACAGAAAATTCAAATCCGGACTTATTTCTGCTTTCAGCCTTTTCTGGACACCTTGCAGTTGTAATTTTTCGTTTCAGCTCGTATCTTGCATTTTTACCTCCTGATTCAACACGAGCACCTGACTCCTGATTCCCTTGATTTATTGCCAATATTTGATGCACACCTGTAGTCTTTTCCAATCCTCGAAAATCGCCAATCTGGACCTTAATCCAGCTATCCTCATTTTCCGGCAAATTTTTTTTTTATTTTTACCGCGAAACTAACTTTTCAACTTTTTCTTTTTTCGGTATTTACATTTAAAATTCTTTTTACTTTTCCTTGCGAATGTTCTGTATCTCTTGTTAAACAAAAACTTTTTTTTTTGTTTTCATGACAGACCACACAAAAAAAAACTCTTCTTCAGCCGATCTCTCTTTTTCTCCGGCTTCAGTCACAGCTAGGTTAAAAATGTTCAGTAGTGCCAAACATGGCAGCACCTTCGCCGCGCCGCGCCGTGAGGACGAATATCAATACCGCTATATCTGTCAGCATCGTACACGTAGCAGCATGCTGCTGCATGCAGCACGCTACGACCAAAATTTTTTTTTTATAATTAAAGGTTAGCCTTTTTTATACATATAAGAAAAACTCAAATATTCATGCTAACAATACTCTTTATTAATTAAATTGAAATTGAAATTGAAAAATAAAAGAGAATTAATATTGATACGGACTCATAGACCGCGCGCCGATTCTAGAAGGTTAAATGAATAAAACAATCCATATTTACAATCAATACTATATTTCTGATTTGAAAACCTAAAAGAGCTAGGATTTATGGTAATTTCTCCTCTGCGGCACTTGAAGGGTTAGGTGGATATATCAAGAATTGTGTCCCACAACCATTATACCTATACGCCAGCGCAATTACTCAATTTGAATAATTATTTTCATAATAAGAGCAGACAGGCAGATGGAAGTCACTTTTATTACGATTTAATCCCCGAGTTCTCGTTTTGCAAAAGATTAAGACGTTTTCAGTAATTTATAGCCACCGATGCTGCGTCTATGACAATATCTTTATACATGACCCGAAAGATTTTTTACACAAAGCATAATGTATTCACGAAAGCCAAAGAATCGTCTGAGTCAACTGTCGATCAAATAAACGATTTCAAACCAGGCAATATCTACAAGATGCTAATATAAATCATTCCCGCATACTGACTGAAGTTAGTGAACACTCTTTGGCCAGACCGCGCTCCTTAATACCACCCGATATGCTTCTGTTCTGTGCCCAGGTCCGGGAACTTAAGACGACTCTGAGCTGATCTGCTGATGTGAAGATGAATAAGCCATTTCGACTGAGAAAGACATTATAAACGGCGCAACGTTCACGACGTTTTAATGTGTCGAGTACAAGCGCGGAGCAGGCGACACACCAAGAAGAATCTTTTGATCTTATAGTAGTTCGCCCATAAACCTAACAATGTGTTAAAATTTTATTTGTAGATACATGAGCCGTAAGCACTCGCGCTCAAAGCAGCATTTGAATTATGAAAAACATTAATCCCAGCACGAACTACATAAGCTGTAAAAAGTAATCAACCCAAGGCAATAAAAGCACTGAAACGCGCCAGTAAATTGAACCCGATGTTGTATTATTAAATAATCCATCCAACGGCAATAAAATGATTTCTAAAGACTGTTTAATAGCTTCCTCGACATAAAAAGACGAAGTGGCCAATAAATGCAATAAAACTGCTATTTAGGAGGGCATTAGTTCTTATGGAATGGGCCAGGAATGTATTGTACTACGGGTATCGGCCAGAAGTGTATAGAGAAGGGAAAATAGGGAGATTGATGTGCTGAGGTTACATAGAAAAACGTGAGTGTCACTGGAACCAATGAAATGGAGCATTATAGTTATTCACCTCCCTTCTGTCGAAACTTGAAAATTTATTTCCAAAAGATATTTGAAAAAGTAATTAAATTGTTTGAAACAAAATTAGAATGTTGTCGTATGTGTAATTATTATTAAACCTTACAGCCGTAAAAGTCGTATGGCATGGAACTCTGAATGGTATGTTATGGCAATCAGTAAATCTAAAGATTTAATTCAAACCAATATTGTTCAATACCACACGACATTTATATTATAACAAATAAAGTATAAATAAAAATAAATGTTTGTCACTATCGTATAAGAAATATAATTTAAAGACGTCGTCATTCGTTCAGGGTTCGGAAACCACCGGAACTCACTAACTCTTTGACAGCAGATCAACTGCTATAAAGACGTTTGGATACTCTATATGTATTTCAGTTGGTGATTCGGAGCCAACGAAAAAATGTGAATTTGCAAGGAAAAAAATTAATTTCGACAATATTTGCCCCATTTTCCATGACAACTTAAGACGAGTCAGTACCAAGATTTGCAAGTTTCGTATATTTTTCAATTCGAATTTGTGCGGCAAACTATTTGTACCAGAATAATGATTTATATTTTAAATTAAAGGCAAGGAAGAAATCTAGTAAATAACGTCGGAAAGAATTAAAAACAAATGTATTGGAATGGAGATATTAGCTCGGAGATTGAAAAAAAAAAATACCTGTTAGTAGGTCTTTAGATTGTGCCCATTTTAGTAAAAATAAAGCTTAAATTTAGAAAATAACGTCGAGTTTTTTCAGTTTTAGTGGCACTTTTTGTAATTATTTGATTCTAATAGTACTTGTTTTCTCTCCCGATATTTCACAAACGAGAAATTGCAATATTACGTTGAAAGTTGTCGAAATACAAAGCAAAATAGTATATTTAGCAATTATGTGCAAAAAAAAAAGAATTTAGGAGAGTTAATTCTCGTTAAAAATTTTCAATTTCCTTAAACTGCAAATATTCATTTTTCGTCTAAAATTGTCGCATGTTGGGTTTCTGTCTTTTACGCTAGATATCTCTAATGTGGTCTGTGGTCTAGGTCTAGGCTAATTTTATATGAATTTTATCACTTTCAGGACACAAACCTACGTGTTAAGAACTATTTGGCTCTTAATACTGTTTTAAGTCAAGGTGTTATACCTCGGCTGTCGCTGTTAGTTAAAGAATAACTGTACTGATCTTTTATTAAACCAATAAATTTATACAATTTTATTGCTTGCACTACATTATGTTTTATTGAATTCAATAATTCAATGAACTCATGCAAGGATTACATTGCTAAACTTATTTAGGAATGCAGATACGTTGCAAATATGACAGAACTGTACAAAAATGCAAACATGCATATTTACTCAATGAGAGAATTTGGAAATTTGATGCTTTCCTGAGTGCACTCACCTCGTAAATTTGCATGACCTAATTTACTTATTTTACGTTAAAATGAATTGATATTTTACAACCATACCACGCTGAACTGTGGTTCAAATATGATTGATATGATTTATGTGCTGTCTTGGCAAGGGTGGATACAGCGTAGAGCGATCGGGGCGATCGCCTCCCCTAGAGTTCTAATAAAAACAAAATGCATACTCTAAAAATTTCCGCTCTAATCAAATTAAATTAAAATAATAAAAAAAAAGTCTTTTTAAAAGAAACTTGCTTAAAAAATAGAAAATAATTTCTCCCTTAACTTACAGTACATCACAAAGGTTCTATAGAGTTTCCCTTCAATTTGCATTTAATTAATTTTGAAATTATATTATATTTGTGTATAAATTTTTGAAATTTTCACAGTATACAAAGAAATCAAGATTTAGGCAGTTCAACTTTTAACACTATAATAACACTATCCCGAAATTTAAATTTGGAGCTCCTAATGTTTATCAAAATACTTACAAAATTACGGTTTTATGCCCAGATTTTCCTTTGTTTGTGTACCTTGAAAATTTTAAAATTTATTCACAAATTTAATATAATTTCAAAAAAATTAATTAAATACAAAATGAAGGGAAATTTTAGAGAACTTTTGTGATTTAGGTATTCATCATAGTAAAAATTATAGCGAAAATTATTTTCTATTTTTTAATGCGAATTTTGAAGCAAGATTTTTTTTTAAAGTTTTTTTTTTATATTTATTTTTAGCCTTAAATTATTATCAAAAAATTTAAAATCATAAAGGAATTTTCAATACAAGACAAATTTTTGCATTTTGTTTTTTTTTTATCGAAAGCTTACAAAAACCGGGGTATTTGATGAAAAGTAGTATGTTGGGAAAATCATCATAGACGGGGTAATTAATATCAGATTCAGTTTTTCTGCAAATATTTAATTTAAAAAAAAATGTGGTTATATAAGGGTTTTACAATAAGAGGTGTTATTTTAATTAGCCCTCTATTTCGGTAGATGTCACTTTTGGAGCTGTCATTTTTTGACATTTGACAAGTAGAAACTACGCCATTAATAAAAATGGAACGATACACGATTCAACAACGCATTGAAATTATTAAAATTCACTATAAAAAAAAAAAAAACATTTTTGGGTCGTTGTGAAGCACCTTGTCGGAGGGCAATACAGAAATTGGTAGAAAAATTCGAGTTGTCGGGACAAGTTAGTGATGTGAAGAATAAAACCCGTGCACGTCGCTCAAGAACAGCCGAGAATATTGCTGCTGTAGCCGAAAGTGTTGAAGAAAACCCAGGTTTGTCCATTCCTCATCGTTCTTTGGAATTAGGCATTCCACAAACTTCATTACACCGTATTTTGCATAAAGATTTGGGTCTTACGGCTTATACAGTTCAGTTAACACAAGAACTCAAGCCGGCCGATCATCAACAACGTCGAGTCTTTGCTGATTGGGTCCTTGAAATGCATGAAGGTGATCCGGAATTCCATCGAAAACTCATCTTGAGTGATGAGGCCCATTTCCACCTCGATGGCTTTGTCAACAAGCAAAATTGTCGCATCTGGGGCTCGGAAAACCCAGGAGTTATTGTTGAAAAGCCTCTCTATCCTCAACGTGTGACTGTTTGGTGCAGTTTATGGTCCCGCGGGGTCATTGGACCTTACTTTTTCGAAAATGAGGCTGGAGCAACAGTTACGGTGAATGGATTGCGCTATCGACAGATGATTAATGATTTTTTATGGCCGGAATTGGATGGTATTGATCTGGACAACGTTTACTTTCAACAAGACGGCGCTACGTGGCATACAAGCAACGAAACCATTGATCTTTTACGGGAAAAGTTTCCGGACCGTGGTATCTCTCGAAGAGGTGATCACAATTCGCCACGGAGATCTTGTGACATAAACCTTGCGACTTCTTCCTTTGGGGCCACGTGAAAGAGAAGGTCTACTCTAATAGGTCAGCGTTGATTCAAGACCTCAAAGATGGAATTCGTGAGGCTATCGAGGACAGAGGGCAGCCACTTTGCGATTTGGTTATGGAAAATTTCATGAAAAGGATATGGCCCTGTAGGCGTGGTCGTGGTGGTTATTTGGCTGATGTTATTTTCCAATTATTAACGGCATACCTTCCTCTTTATATTGAAATAAAGATCCGATCATTTATCTCAAAAAATGGCATTTTGCTTTGAATATCAAAATAACACCTCTTATTGGAAAACCCTTTATTATTCCAACCAACTTGGCACTCCTCGAAAATTTCTCTAACGAAGTGTTGATATGAAAAGATATTATTGGAAAAACATTTAAAAATTTTGCCGTTAATTTTCATCAAATTTCAGACCAGTTCAATACGTTTTCTTTCTAATAGCATAGCATGTACAACAAATTTATGGAAATTATGGTGTTTGAACGAAATCCAAAGTACTTTTATTTGAAAAACACCACCAACAAAATAAAACAAGAAGTGTATAGTGCTGGCCACTAACCGGTCCGGTATGCACGCATTCATGTAGTGATTCATCGCTTGTATATTCCGGGTCCGGGGGTTACGACTGAACGATTTTCTATTTTTTGTGGCATCAATTTTTACTATGCTTTGACGATCAAAAACTTATATATTATACTAATAAAAAAAACTCTTGCGATATCTGGATGTTAAAGAAGTGTTTATGCTGAAACGATCCACTACTGATGGTCCAAGTTCAGGAGCTTAAGTTATGAAAGAACAAAATGCGTTATTTTTGATATTTGAATAAGATAAAATAATAAAAAATTTGCGAAATTTAGTAATATGGTTACAGATTACATACATGTATGACAACAGCTTACGCTCTTCGCCCATTTAAGGAAAGTAGACTGTGTTTTCTGTTATTGTTTCATTCATCAGAAATGTTTTAGAAATATAATGGAGTATTTAGGGGAGGAAGAATTGTACTAAAATTTTCATAAATAGTGCAAATTTTGAATTCATATTATGCTTGTCGTCCTATAAGTAGAAAGTAAGAACACGCCTTTATATTGTACCATTACCAAATCTCTGATTTTAGAGAAGAAATTTATGTTTCTAATTTTACTGTAAGGAATGAGGAATCGTTACAGAAATAAATGAAAATGAAAGAATAGCAGAATAGACAGGTGACTAGTTATTCCAATATATGAAAGACGAGTTATTCCAATATATGAAATATAAATAAGGAAATGTTTTTGGTGAAAATCTTCTGAAGAATTAAAGAAGAAAAAATATTTAATTAATTGAGTTATTTGAAAAAATATATTTTTTATTTTATACTTTTTTTATTTATATAATTCAACTTAAAAAACATTTTTATTCCAAAACTTAAAAAAATAAAAATTTATTTCAATGAATGCTATTGTATGCATGTGATGTATGTGTATAGGTTTTTCTCGGAATTTGGGTTTCGGACCTCAGAGAAACACTTCCCTCGCTACCACATCAGAGCCCTATCTTAACTTAGTCCTAAGCCCTGTTATATTTCGGGGCTTACCTTAGCCGAAGGCAATCACTCTATGCCGTTTCAGGAGGCTATGATTAAGACAACCCGCACACTTTTATTTTATTTATACATATGTATTTGTTTTACTTTTGCTTTGTTCACAAACTTTTTCTTTCACAAACTTCCTCTTATGGTTATTTTCACAAAACGTTTATTTTGTTTTTTCTTATCGCAACTTCTATTTTCTTTACCTGTTTACAATTAGTGTTCAGCCTACCACGGCGGACGATGGTTGAAATGAAATTCGATATTTTCATAAATATCAAACCATCGTCTTGCTATCGTGCATACATTGTTGCACCCAGAATGTATGCCGCTCGCGACAATTTGCTGAAAGAAGGTTTTTTGGTGAAGACTTGATCGTTTAAATCTTTACCGAGTAAATTTTATGCGCCCGATATGTATGTAGGTATATGTATATGCACATACATATCGTATTTTTATTTTCGACAAATCTTACTGAAGGTAAGATTTGTCGTGGGGCTTTTTTCTATTGAAACGACTTGGGTTGAAATTTAAAACTTTTATTTGTTCCAAGTCGTTCTATGGGAAATACTTTTTGTTTTTAACTGAGGAATTTGAATCAATTGCTGATGGCAATTTCACACACTCTAACACTCCTAACATTCTAAAATATTTGCAGCGTTCTTATGTAAAACCACTGACATTTAAAATATGGACTGACTACGTCCATAGAAATACAGTGCAGAAAGTGGGCTCATTTCTATAGAGCGTTCTCTTTCGATCTAAGTACCAACTACTAATTCGCACGTCACATAGAAATGTGACCTAACTCAAAATTTGTCGTTTTTGAATTAATTACACCATGAAATTGGCATATTTCTATCTGATTGTTTTTGCCGCTAGATAGCGATAGTGTCACTTTTCTGTTACTTAAGAACAGAGATATTCTTCATAGAACAGTGTGTCAGTGTTACTTTTTGAGTTGTGATGATCTTCATAACAAACGTAAATATGTTTTCGACATTTTAACAGTATTATTTTAAATTGTGCCACTTTTCCACAAGACAGCATTTATTTCTTACAAATTTTATTATGAGTTATGACATTTTCCACAAAGTTCAAAGTACGGAATTTAATTTTTAAAAATCGTATTTTGAGTTGTGTCACTTAAAAAAAACTTGTAAAAATATTTATTTCGCAACAAAGAAAAGCGACACAACTTAAGAGGATGCGGGATTAACAGCTAACTTCGCCAACTGCGGTAACAAAAACTTAAAATTTCTTTTATATAAATCTTCAGAAATATATTTACTAACAAATTTAAGAGTTCAGACTATTTTTAGCAAACAATTACTACGTTAAGCTAGAATTAATTCTATGTACAGCTTTTCGTTTTTCGCTCTCCTCCTGAAAAGTTGCATTTTTTGAGTTGGGTCACTTTTCTATGTAACGTGCGAACTGAGAAAGGGCTGTAAACAATAAATAAATAAGTGGGTTTGTCGAAATAAATGTTTTTAAATTAATTTTTTGGGTTAATAGAAATTCGAGAGGTTTCACTTTTCAACTTTCCGCCAATGGATTTTTCAATGTTGGCACCGACGTATGAACTATTTTTGACACAAAAAATTATACCTGCATGAAATAGCATATCGAGCAGTCCATATTATATATGCCAGTGTGTAAAACTGAGAAAAGTTTGGCTTGAATGACTCCTGCAGTTTGCACCCTATTCTATTAAAAAAATTAGTTTTTGTAAAAAAAAAAGTATCTAAAAAATGACACATCATCCACACCGCTTAATGCGGATTTCCTAGTTCCAAGTACTGCAGTACTGCCGGTGACTTTGCGAACCGACGTTAATTTGTTGTAAGAAGAAACCCCCCTAATTTCAATGCTAGATCCGCGCCTGTTGCGAACTTGCGGAAATTTCAAAATTTTTGAACATGAAAAACATTTTATTTGATTATGCATTACGTTAATTGTGCAGTACGTACCAATATTACTTTAACTTTGGAATATTGGATAAGTCAGAATGAACGATCATGTTTTACTTTGAAATACATGCAATTGGTAGCAAATTGACTGATGCAGAGATTAACTGTACTTCAGTTCGGCTTTGCAAGTGTTTTATAAATTTTACGATACTTTTGTTGAGTCTACGAAATTAAAACTGAACAAAATTTCTTTGTAGAATACATACATACATATGTACGAAATATTCCTAGTTTTTACATTTTATATTACCAAAAAAAAAAGATTACGAAGCAAGCTTCTACAATCACAAGAGTACATGGGTTCTTTTTACGAAACTTTTTATACATTTTTACAATTTTACATTCTACAAATTTCCATAAATTAGTTTTCTCCAAAACGGATTGAGAATTTACAACAACTTTGGTATATACTTTACGACTTTTTTTTTTTTGCTGAGCGTTGGAATTAATTAAGTTTTCCACAAGTTATTTCTTATTATTTAGTGTGGCTTAGTTTGTTCCAATACTATTTTATGTGCAACACATAATTAAGTTCCATATTGTTTAAAGTTATCTACAGGTGTATAAAAATTTGTATTGTCTTAAATTCAATCACTCTTATATTTCACCACATTATTAAGAATCTGCTCATGATACCATAAATTTAAGCTGTCGCTAAGTAATATAATACCTATATGTAATCGATTTCTTTCTTATTTTCTAATTTTTTTTTAGTGCTCAACGGATAATCCCAGGATAGTATATGATGATCTCACATTGCTTGTAGCTAGATGATCCCCATGAATCGCGATCAGTTTGTCTTTTATGGTGCACTGAGGCTGAACTTTTAATAGTCCTGTTCCCTGTAGTGTTTTAAAGATACTGCCTACACAATAAAATATAAATGAATCAAATGAAAAATGCGTATGTGAGTCAATAAAATATGCTTGAATTTTATTAATTTTCAAAAGTTATTTTAAGTATGTATATCCAAAAGAGTTCAAAGGCAAGCAACGCCTATTTGGGTCAAAATAATTCACGTATTTATCATAATAACACAAAAAATGGGTGAAACATTATTTAACATAGTAGTAGGGTCAAATTGACCCAATCTGTATTTTATATTTTATGAGGATAACGTGTTTGGCTAGGCAAATTTTTTGGTCATTTAGTTGTATGGTGCCGAAGTATCTACATCTCGTGTGTGAAAATGTTTGTAGCTATTAGTACCTATAGATGGCACAAGAACTAGATATCGCATGGCATACTAGACCAGAGTATACAGATTGTGAAATGGGTAGTGCATTTTGGAATGGACCATAACATGTTTTAGATCGTGCCGAAAATAAATGTTTTTTTAATAGCAGTTTTGTACACATTTGATCACTTCCACAACATTTCAGGTATGAAAAAATATGAATCACTCGACGTATAAATCATTTCAAATGTTGTGGTCCATTCTGGAATGAATCACCCAGCCCTATAAGTTTTGTATACTTTTTTGGTACTGCATGCGGCATCTAGTTCTTGTGCCATCTATGCTATTAGTTATGTGATTAACAGTATCAGATTTGCAAGATTTCGTATATTTTTTAATACGAATTTCTGGAAAACCATTTGTAGCAGAATAATGATTCATACCTTAAATCAAAGATAATTAAGAGATCTAGTGAATAACGTCAAGGAAAATTAAAAAAATTGTATTGGAATGTAAACTTATAAAAAATGGTAAAAATTGAAGTTTTTTAAATCAAATTCCTGTTAATAGATTCTCATTTCTTTAGATTGTGACTATTTTGGAAAGATAAAGTCTAGATCTAGTAAATACGTAAAAAGTGAAGAAGTTATAATGTTAAGAAATGATAATATAGTATTTTGCGGATAGAACATGGAAACTGATATGTTTTAATTATCATTTTCATTCATTCGAAATCATTGAAAAGGAATTTATTAAAATACGAACAAAGAAATATTTGAATTGAAATGTAATATTAATTCTGAAAAATCGTTCATAAGTTTCAAATATATAACTTTTAAAAAGAACATATTCTATATATTAAAAATAAATCTTCCAAGTATGAATGAATCTTTTATTTGTTTCTTCCTTGTACTTTTGACTCTGACAAGAGTACAATTAATACATATACTACAGTTAAATTAATTTTATCAGAAAAACTAGTTTAATTCAAAGTCGGAAGTTGAAATGATGTTTAGATTCGTTAAAAACAACTCAATTAAAGGGTCGATATAACGAAATATAAAATACTCACTAGAACTACATTTATGTGTTAAAAAACCTCTATTTATGAATTTTTGGTTACTATATTTAACACAAATTTCAGAGTCATTTTTAATTTTTACCCATTACTTAAAATAACTTTCAAAATATAATCGATCTATAGTGATGCTAAAAAATTCGTTAATTCAACTGTAAGTACTTTACTGTGTACAGGCTCGCTAGTATCAAAATTGAAACTTTAACTGACTCCTCTTAAGGACATTGAGGTAAAGGACACGTAAGTGCACGGTAAATGTATCTCTGCTTTGATGCTGGTTTTACCACTTTTCGACTACCATTAATTTGAAATGGCTTGCAGATAAGCAGTGACATAACAACAACATTATGACATTTGTAACAAACATGTTGTATAATATGGTGTTAAAATATCAGTAACAGATTTTAAAAAGTTCCAAAGAAGGAAGCAAAATGATTAAATGATGAAATCATGATTTTTGAACCCATTACATTTTCTAGGAAATTTGTACTAAAATAAGACCGTATCTTAGCGGCACCCCGCATAAGAGCACAAATCGCATAATCTCACATGAGAATAAGTCTATACAATTGAAATTTCATATATTGTTTCCGGGATAAGTCACATTTTAATTTTTTTTTATTTTTTTTATAGTCCGCGTCACGAAAAGTGAGCCATAAAAGGCACCAGAGGAAATTTGTGCAATGGTAAAAGAGCGTTCGAAGAGCATTACTAGTAAAAAATTTAATTTTTTTATAATTTTGATTATATGTAAATAGTTAGTTTCTCGTAATTTTAATAAATATTTATAGTATAAATTATAACTTTATATTTAATTTTGTCACAGTACTTGTAAAAGTAATTTGTAATTCTAATTTACAACCAGAATTGATATAAATTATTTTGATGCGGCCACATGAACAACTTTAGAATGTTTTTTGGGCGAGTTTGGTTTGTGTCTGAAATAAAATGCGGTACGAATTTCAGTTAAAATACCTTGGAATGGACTCGTGTCTAAGCTAAAATGCTTTGGTTTTAATTTTAAAAGTGATGATATTTATATTTACCAAATATTTCTATACTTTGAGTTGCTTAAAGATCCAGGGAACTAATTTAAAGTGCGTTGCGCCCTACATTGCTCACCGACGTCCTCATCCCTTGCTTTAAATTAAATACCAATATTTATGAAATCTTATTTACATAACACATACATTTATGCATATATCAAATACCTGTCCGAAATAATCAATATAAATGGTTAAAAACTATTTGAAGCAGTCTATTGGAACTATTTTAAATGTTGCATTCATTAGGTAATGGCGATTACTGGGTGAAATATTTCCTTTTATATGTTCTGACAAAAAGATGCAGTACGAGATATAATTTTTCTGTACTTAAGCTTTGTAAAAAGCTATCGTTATTCATCATGTTTTGATAAATCAAATCCAAGCCAAATTTATTTCATTTGCTTGTTCTCTTGATCTGAATTTTGGGCTTTGGTTCACTTGTTTTTGTCCTTTTTGGATCTACTTTGGATTTCATTTCATATTTGTTTTCGCGATTTTTTCGCTAGGAAATAAGACCTACTCTTTTTAGGTTATATTTCACTTATCACTTTTGGGGGTTATTTCATTGGACGTTATATCCCAGAGCCCTTCTTTCGTAAGTGTATCGGCGCGGGCTTGTTCTTTCTGGGTAAGTTATAAAAATTATAAAGGCTTGATTTTGTTTGTCTAGTAGTGAGTAGGACGAAATTTGCATGTTTATTTAGTGACCGCACCTTTATTTTCTTATTTATAATGTGAGAGAGTCATGCAGCATTTAAACGTTGAGCACGCTCACCTTTATGAGTTTAGTTTAAGTTGTGTTGACTTGCTGTCTTGAATCAACTGACTGAAACCAATAAAGTAATTTTACCAAGCAAAGTATTTGGGACAAAGTGATTATACACTGAATTGCTACAGTATATAAAAACAAAGTAGTCAAAAATTTAGAATCAATTGAAATTGACTCTATACACTAATGCATGTTGTCCAATCGATTAAAACAGATAAGTTTCATTAGTCAAAAGCATCGTACAGTAAAATTTGCATTGCTTCGGTTGGAAAATTGAGACAGTTATTATATATTTCGTCCTATAAATTTCCTATGGTCACCGATCTATACAAGTTTTATTTTTGAAGTGGTTGTTCGCATATATTTCTAGAAAATGATTATAACCAATTTAATAGGATTTCGTATTCTGAAGAAGTTTTTATTACAATAAAAATGTCTACGAGGACTCATCGTTTTCACAGTATATATAAAAAACCTAAATTTTTATATGGCAACACCAAGAAGGGGTTTTCCCGATTTAGTCCATTTTTGAAATTTTATTTGTTAACTATAACAATTAAAAATACCATGTACCAAATGTCAGCTCTCTATGTCAACGTCTTCTCTGGCTGTGTTCACATATATAGTGGACGCGAAATTTTTGTATGGCAGCCCCACGAAGGAGTTGCCCGATTTGTCTCATTTTCGAACTTAATTTTACTTTTTTTTAAGTCTGTGTATAGAAGTTCAGCTTTCTTAGTGAACGCATTCTCGAGTTATCGTGCAAACAGACGGACAGACGGATGGACAGACGGACGGACATGCAAAAATCAAAATAATTTTTAATATTATGCGTGGTTATCCAATCCATTTTCCTCTACCATCATTATTTCTGTGCATTACAAACAAAATGACAAACTTAGTATACCTACCCTATAGATTTCATTTAGGGTATAGAAATGTGTGCAACATGTCGTGGTCCGTATTTTTGATGGTTTCGCCCTGTAAAAAATTTCATCTTGGCAACACTGATCTAAAAGGGATGTAGATCCAATTAAAAATTTCGTTGGCTTACTTATTCCTTTATTAATTTTCAACCGTGATTGTGTTCATTGTGGTAATGAACAGAGGTACATTAAAAATTACCCTCAAAGAAAAGTTCATTAATTCAATGAACCAAGATAATTGATTCTATGACTGGTAAAATATCTCATGTTAAGAACTTTTTCATTCATCCAATACATTATATTCATTTGAAAAGTAAATTTCGTACGTAGATTTAACGACCGAGGTTTATTGCTGCAATGTATAATCCAGTGAACCTCATTTTTTGATGTGTCATACATGTACATTTATTAGTTTTCCCTCTTGCCCCCTTTCCAACTTTTCCGCTTAACAGCTTCCTTTATATTTTATCCCTTTTTCTCTTAGTAGAGTAGGTACCTACATTTTACCCTGATTAAAAAATACAATTACTATTTATTATTATATATATTCATAGAATTTACATAGTTGTTAATAAGAGTGTAATTATTCTTAAGAGTTTATTTAATTATGCATATTTAATATCGTCCAGGCTATCCCAAATTTATTCTTTGAATCGTACGCGAAGGCCATGTCAATCTATAATAATCAAGTTAATAACTATTAGGTTTGTTATTTTGCATTTAGATGTTTCATACCAATCGATAACCGTTTAGAAGTTTATATTGTGGAAAATTTCCGCCATTGATGTAGAATGACATACTAAATTCCACCTACCATGCCTGGCTTGTACAGTTAAAAAAAAATTAAAGGAAAAAAAAACTAATGCTTAAAACTACATTAAAAGAGATATAAAATTGCATTTACCTTACATTTAGGCTTCCCAAAACACGCGCACCATTGTATCAGTCCTTTATAGATTAGCTATACACTGAACATATGTAGTAAAGAAAACTCCCGCAATGTTTGATTATTCAACACGAAATAAATACTTTTACGAACGAATGCAGCAACGTTCCTGCGCTCAATGTTTAAATTTATGAAATCAATGAAAAATTATTGTTGCTTGATGCAAATGCCAGTCACTTCTCGAGTTACAAAAATTCGCAGTTACGACGAAAGATGTTCAAAAACAAATTTAACAAGTAAAAAAGCTAGAATTGGTCTAAGACCAATTCTTAGGATACCCTAGATGAATGCCCGTATTAAATTTCGTATGGTCACCGATCTATTCAAGTATTGATTTTGAAGTTGTTTTTCGCATATATTTCTAGAACGGTTTGTCGCACAGAAAAAGTGATCATAACCAGTTTTATCGAATTTCGTATTCTGCAGAAGTTTTTAGTACAATAAAAATGTCTTGGACTGATCGTTTTCAAAGTATACGTAAAAAACCTAAATTTTTATATGGAAACACCAAGAAGGAGTTTCCCGATTTAGTCCATTTTTGACATTTTATTTGCTAATGTAGCAAAAACATCATGTACAAAGTTTCAGCACTCTATGTCAACGCCTTCTCAAGCAATTTCCAAATATATAGCGGAAAACGAAATTTTTATATGGCAACCCCACGAAGGAGTTGCCCGATTTGGCTCATTTTCGAACTTAATTTTACTTTTTTTTTTTAAAGTCTGTGTACAAAATTTCAGCTCTCTACGTGTTCGCGTTCTCAAGTTATCGTGCGCACAGACGGACGGACGGACGGACGGACGGACGGACGGACGGACGGACGGACGGACGGACGGACGGACGGACGGACAGACGGACGGACGGACAGACGGACGGACGGACGGACATGCAAAAATCGAAATAACTTTTAATATTATGAATGGGTGTCCAATCCATTTTGCTCTACCATCATTATTTCGAGGTGTTACAAACGGAATGACAAACTTAGTATACCCCTATGATTTCATCTAGGGTATAAAAATGCAAAGCAAAAAGCAAATAAAAGAAGTAAAAAACGAGTTTTCAAACAAAACTGAGGCCAAGCCGCATGAAAAAGTAGAAAATAAACTTTTCTTCACACACATAGGTCTTGAATATTCTTTCTCTTCATGAATCAAATCACTTATTACCTCTGATTGATCATACTGAAATATATCGGTGATTGTCAGCGAATTAAATCTGAGTCCACCTTTGTCTGTGAAGAAAAGTTTATTTTCTACTTTTTCATACGGCTTGGCCTCAGTTTTGTCTGAAAACTCGTTTTTTACTTATTTTAATTTCTGCCGTTTTCATGTTAACTAAATTGTTATTACGTGCTGCATGGATATATCTTAAAACAATTTTATGACGGCTGAAAAGACACTGATTTACCAGTTTTTCAAAAAATTTATTCGAGTATCAAATCGTTGAAGTACTGCAACGGTTTTCTGAAATTCAAATTATGTTTTAAACAGCGCTTTTTAGCTGTATTCCAACTTGATCCTATATATAACATGAATTTTCCCGATTTTCCATGTTTTCTACAGACTTTTCCTATTACTATGAATTTTTTTTAAAAATTTACATGAATTTTCCTCGTGCAAGTTTTCATGATTGTTGAAGAGAAAGTATTGATGCCAGTAGGACGGAAAAAAATGATTCCGCATAGCTTATAAAACTTTTTTATCGGAAATTTTCCGGAAAAAGTCGGAAAATTCCGGAAATTTTCGGAAAATTTTCCAGAAAAATTGGAAAATTCTGCATTTTTCCTGAAACAGATTTATCACTAATCATACAGATGAAAATTTTTCCGATGATTTTCCAGCTTTTTCGGGTTTCCCATGGAGTTTTCCACAAAACGACTTTATGCAACTCCTTTTGCTCTACAACTTTTTCTTAGGTTGCAAAACGCTCAAACGCTTCCTTGGTCGGAAAAACTTTGGAAAAGCGTTTTACATGAATTTTGCTCGATTTTTTTTTCTGCAAGTTTTCACCATTGTCGGAGAGAAAGTAATGATGCCAGTTGATAGGGAACTTGATCCTGCATAATTTAGAAAACTTTTTTACCGGAAAATTTTCCGGAAAAGTCAGAAAAGTCCGGAAATTTTTTTCGGAAAAATCGGAAAACTCCGCATTTTTCCTGAAACGGATGATTTATCTCTAATCAAATATGTACCAATTTTTCAAATGATTTTTCCCGATTTTCCTGGTTTTCCATGGCAATTTCCGGTTCAAATTTTCATAGATTCAATTGTCAAGCGACATGAACCTCGCTGTGATGACGAAAAGTGAGTCTACGAGAGTGTTAAAAATAGTAAAAAAGAAATATATAAATAAATATACAGACAGACAAATTCGTGTACGAGTTAAAGGGACGGGCTGGCCTCAAAAATGTATCAAGTTTCTATAGTTTCTGCCAAATATATATTGTATACATATATATCTTACACGCTTCTGGCTATTGATATTGTTACGCGCGTGGCCTTGGTTCGTTATTTAAAACACAATATTTCAGATATAATTCAAGAGTTCTTTCTTTATTTAACTTTACTGTTTACTCTCACAATTCACAAACAATTATCAAATCAACTATTTATATCGCATTACTATACGTCTAATTATAGCAATCCAAATAGCTTACTTCGTTCACAAACTCCGCCTCCTGGGTGTGAGGGCATCGTATTTATACTCTACGAATTATCCTACAACCTTCCTGAATATTCCGTTCTCCGAACCCAAAGTTTACTAAGATGACACTAACTTAAAGATGTTTCTATTTGTAACAGATGTCGCTTGTATCACTTTGCAGCACGTAACAATATATTAAAATCATTAGAAAAAAAAACTATTAATTTTGATATACATAAGTCTAATATAAATATCTTCTTGTATGAAATTCTATTTACGACTATTTCGATTTACGTCCGAAGTTGCGGAACCGAACCCCGTCGTAAGTCGAGAACTAACTGTACTTTCGATGCGAATTAAGGAATTGAAGAGTGACCAAAACGTCAATATACTTTATGTTAATACCTTAATGTTGTGTAAATTTCCACAAGTTCTAGTGCTGACAATTGTGTGGTAGTTGCTGCTTACTGCCCCCCTAATTGCTTTTCCACAGATAATGCATTGGTATTCGAAGATGCTATTGCCCCTATCACCCATAGGTACAATAAGGTAATTATTGGGGGTGATTTTAATGTCAATCTGTTGCTGCGTAATGCACTTTCAGAGAACTTCCTTCATCTTATCCAACGGCTTGATCTCAAGCAAGTTAATAGAATACCAACCTTTTGCGGTGTGCCAAATCCTTCCCTACTTGATCTTCTTCTGGTTATTCATGAAGGTGATATAAATTTTTCTAACCAGCTGAGCCCACCTAGTTTTTTGGACCACGATTTACTGTTCCTAACGTATAATTTTATTATGGATGTAAGCTCTGACGAAATGCCTAGCTACTTTCGCGACTATAATGGTATACAAGTTGATGAAATGTTGATGGAATCTGCCTCACTTCCTTGGCACGAGATCTATCAATGCACTGATGTTGATGATCAAGTAGAAAAATTCGATTACATCATCCAATATCTTCATGATAAGTACGCTCCTCTCCGTACTAGGCGTACACATAAGCATAAAATTCCTTGGTACTCGGTGGAAATTGAAAATTTGATAGCCGAGCGCGAGTTCCTTTATCGCAAATATAAACATTTAAAAATCAGTGCAATCAAACTCCAATACAAACGCGTCAGAAATTTAGTAACCAGTAAAATAAGAACTGCGAAGCGTAATTATTTTGGTGCTGAGCTTGATCCTCAACTCCCAGCTAGCAAATTTTGGTCCAATCTAAAACGAATGGGTGTTCATGGCGCACGGTCTCCTGGCTGTGATTTTGATCCTAACGACCTAAATGAATATTTCGCATCACCCACAACATTAATATCACCAGCGACTTCTGATATTGAGAGTGTCACTCCTACATTCGTTCAAACAATGGTTTCAGCTTTCGCTGTGCTGATTCGGCTGAGGTATACCGTGCTATTCTCTCAATCAAATCGAACATACCGGGACATTTCCTAAAAAGACTTCTGCCCGTAATATTACCTGTTGTAAACCATATCTTTAACACAGTCTTAACATCCTCTAAGTTTCCTACAAATTGGAAAAGAGGTACTGTAATAGCCATTCCAAAAAAGAATTCCCCTAGTTGTATGTCTGATTTTCGACCTATCAGTCTGCTGTGCTTCTTATCGAAAGCTCTGGAGAAAATCTTGACTGACCAAATGCTTGAATATATTGAAGGTAATGCTTTATTATCAACGTGGCAGTCTGGATTTCGTCGCAGGCACAGCTGTCAAACGGCTTTGTTAAGGGTTACTACTGATATTCGGGAAGCACTTGATAGAGATAACTTGGGTATCCTTGTTTTATTAGACTTCTCAAAGGCCTTTGATAGCATTAACCACTTTAAATTATTGCATAAATTGGCAGTGCAATTTAGATTTTCCGCTCTCGCTCTATCAGTCATCAAAAGTTTTTTGTTAAGTCGAACGCAGCAAGTGAAAAGTGGCAACCATCTCTCTGACCCGATATGTCTGTGTCGTGGTGTACCACAAGGGTCTATCCTCGGACCATTTCTATTTAGCCTCTATATTAATGATTTACCAGATGTGATACGCAACGCAAACATACATATGTATGCAGACGATGTTCAAATTTTTCTTTGCTGCCCTGTTGGTCTATCCGAGGATTGTATCCTCAAAATCAACGAGGAACAGCATCCTTGGAAAAGTATATGGTACACTTCGTAAACTTTGGTGCTCAGCGGATTTTCTCTCGGTAGTCACCAAACTCAAAATAGTCAAAGCTCTGGTTGTCCCATTTTTCACCTATGGTAACCTAGTCTTTCCTAGCCTGGATTCTGTCTGCTCGCGAAAGTTGGAGGTGGCTTTTAACAACTGTATTAGATTCGTGTTTGGACTACGACGCTTTGACCATATATCCCTACACAGAAATTCAATACTTGGCTGCCCCCTTAAAACTTACCTTCTGTACCAATCGCTAACCTTTCTACATCGTCTTATATACACCAACAATCCCGCTTACTTGGGCAACAGTATTAGCTTTTTGCGTAGCTCTAGGCACGTCCATATCTTGATCCCTCGTTACCTTACAGTCATGGGCCAACGTTCCTACTTCGTTCACATATCTAGTAAATGGAACTCACTTCCAGTTGATATTCAACGCACAGTGCCTGTTGGCGCGTTTAAGAGGCTCTTATACCGACATTTAACTGATGGCAGCTAGCCAAACGCATCTAATTTTACACACACTATTAATATTTAAATTTAAATGAAATAATAAATTCAAGATTATATAAACTACTTGCATTGTTAATAAATTGTTAGTTAAATTCCTTTTCTTTTTGTCTCTCAGTAGTTTCCTCCAAATAATATATTTTGTACATGTTAAAAAGATTAAGTAATCCTGTTGTATAATACCCTTAATAAAGAATTGAATTGAATTGAATTGAATAATTCAATTGCTCTACGGATTTAGCTAACGCAACAAACAAAGAAGAAACGAAATGAAATGCATATAATCTTTGCAAGATTTGATATCATCTGGCAGCAAATATTGTTTCCCTTCTCATTTGGCGTTTTATGTTTTCTGTGGCCGCAGCCTAATATTGTTTTTCAAAACTTAATGGAACGGGATGGTGCTGAATTAAAATTCTTATATGTATCAGCTGGGATGGTAGAGAACTATTATTATTACACGAATATACTACGGCCAAACTCAGAAGTGTCAGGTGTAGAAGATTTCTATAAAATAGAATTTTCTTTCCCTTTCTAGACAACATGTTACAAACCCCAATAGGTGTAACAGGAAAGCTCAGGTGAGGGGTGGGCTCCACTACACGTTACATACGATACTTGTTGGGCGCCACGTGGTTTTATAGGAGTCCACGAACTAAAAAAAAAAAAAACCCCAGGTACTTTTGACATTATAAAAAAGTATACTGTATTTCACTATAATTAAGGAGTTAAAGCGAAATTAATTGAAAAGAAATTGTGAAATTAATTAATTTTAACGAAGACCAAAAAACAGAAGAAAATATATATTAATGGTATTAATGGAAATCTCAAGATGGCCGACAGCAGAAAAAAATGGGCCTCGCACGAACTTGACGCAGGGAATTCTATTGAAACAAAAAAAAAAAAAAAACAAAAAAAACTATGAAAGAAGTTAAAAGAAAATAATAGGAAACAACACTTATCTTTCAATCTTCAAGCTTTTCTTTCCCCTTTCCTTTTTTTTTCTATATTTTTTTTCTTTTACCTTTTGAAACTCCAATATCCACACGAGACAAATAGATTAAAAATACTTTGGCACTCCGCGGAAACTTAGAAAAAGACTGACTAGTTGACATACCAAAGAGGTTAATTTATTTGTTTTTGCTTCCTATTGGAAAAATGACTTCCACGAATTCCCAATTAGGACACTTCCTTCCAATGAATTTCCCCATCAGTCGAATTTTAAAATATTATTTTCTTTATTTTTGAGCCAAAATGTTCTTTTCGACCTTTTCTTTAGTGGCATTATATTAGAAAAATTTTCTTTTGCAACTTTTGCAATTTTCGCCAAAAATAGGGAATTTTGACAGAAGGACTCACATGTGAAATTTTCATCTTCAGGGGCTTTTCATTTAGTAATGTTTTAATTAATCTGGACTTTTGATTGCCTACTTCCCTTTTCATTGGTACATTTCGTCGTTAATAAAAGTTTCGTGTGGAAATTAATTGGGGAGTTATCCGAGTATAGGTTAGGCTTACCTATACTCCGTTTTGTCACCTCTTTAATTCAGAAAAAAATTCGGATAGCATAAAAAATTTAGTAAATCACCACGTTAACAATTTTAGAAGTGTTGTTTCCAATTAATTAGAGGTGTTATGTCACCTTGTGAATCCGTGCGGTGCTCAACATCAATCGTTACAATTTTATGTAAGCTCGTTCCTAAACTAGTGGAGTCTTGATTTCGTGCGCGACTTTTGTAGTGTGTATATGGAAAGTTCATAGTGGTGACATGGCCGATCCGGGATGCAGGTGAATACATATGTGGATTTCTGCTTTGACTCTCCTATCCACCCTACTTCCAGGGTCAGAAGCTGCACGTTAGAGGAATGGCCATGAGCGATGACCATGTGGCTCTTATCATCTTCCAGTGAGTCTACGACCAGCATCCAAGCTGTAGTTAGATCAATGTCTACACATTATATAGTGAAGTCAGTTGTAGAGCTGTGGAAAATGTTTTGGAGCTGCAGTCGATTCCATCCTGCAAATAATAGATGCGGTATTCAAGGTTTAATTGACAACACGAAATAGGCAACACAAGAGGTAACACTTAATTTCCCTTCCAATATTGTAAATACCTAATTGTGCTCTATTTTCAGGTTTTAGAGACTCTGCCATGCCGTAACAAACATTTCCCCCCCAAATTAAATTTACTTCTGAGATAATAGAAGTGGGCACAGTCTATAACCGGGGTATACATATATACCAGGGTCATATGAGCATTAGAGTGAATAATTTGTTTAAAAAATAAAACATAATATATTTTCTAAAATAGAGCATCCATGGAATGTGAGAATATTTCTGAATTATTGTATCTAATGCTTTGATAATGTAGAAAAATTCCCATTATTGTGAAAATAATCTTCAAAATACTATCTGATTCTATAAAAATGTAAAAACGTAAAAATCGAAAAACAAAAACATACTTAGTGTAAATGTTAATTTCTACATATGTATTATTATGGATACGAATGTATTGAGCACACATTTTTCTGTGATTAATGAAACGCTGCCAATAATCATACTGGGGAAAACATTTTAAATTACATCAGTTCACAACCAATTTATTATAGCTCTTAACATCGTACGGAAATTGCACTTAGTTGCATCCAAAATTCATTTATTTATTTATAGCTCCGTTTTTAATTTAATTAGCATTGACTAAATGAGCGCAATCTTAATTGAAATTTCGAAACCATAAAGTGTGACTTGTGATAAAATTAATACACGGTCATTAAATTACTGGATATCAATCAGGGTATGCAAATTTCATTTAATTATAAAAGCTATTGATAACGCCCTGTTCGATTTGAGCCACAACACAATTCATAGACGTGATCAACATTGCGGCAGAGTGATAAGCTCCAATTATTATTCCCTTCAGGGAAAATGCATGCTTCAGTTATCAGTTGTGTGGGAATTTAAAGTTCCTCACAGGGGAATAGCTGCAGCCCAGTTCTGTGTGTACATACATATGTATGTATGTATATATGCATCTATATAACAGTGCAAGTTGCAAGCTGCTTTTGCAATCTGTTTATCCCATGCTAAAGCGAACAAAAATTAATCGAATAAACATTGTTATGGTTTCGTGCAAATAAACATTTCTCTTTGTGCATAGAAGATGATAATTCTTAAAATAGTAAACAGAGTTTATTGGGAAGATCCGAGTATTCTTTAGAATCTTCCCTACCATTTTTCATACTTAATAAAATTTTGATGAACTAAATTAATTTATGTCAACTTAATTACGAAATATTCTTGTTAAAACAAAAAAAAAATAGTTGAAATGTATTTTTGAATTCAATATTGCATCATATATAAGCGTTATACCATTGGCCTTGATTCTGCCTAGTAATGATGAATATTCAATAACTATCAGCATTTCCGTCAAAAACTACTTAGGTGATAGGTACTGCATATCATCCTTCTGCATTCCCAAGGCATTTTATTCTTTGTTGTGTTGGGACCTCAGAAAATGCAACCCATTTCATGATAGGTATGTATATGTACATACATTCACGTGAAGCTTATCTGTGTCAGTAAATTTTCCAAAGAATGTCCAAAATCGTTGCTGCTCGTCGGTAGGTATATTATCTTCGCAGATTTCGAAAGCTTTTCGAAACAGTTCCGGTTAAACATTTATAAAAAAGTGGCTGACATTACTTCTAAAAGAGTATTTATTAAGAAAGCAAACTTTCATTTTTTTTACCTTAGATAGCTTTTCTTAACTTGAATATTGTAATAAATAATTATAATATAAGAAAAGTCAAAAAAAGAAAAGCCATATTGGCGATCGTTGTGGGTTTGATTAGTTTCTAGATACTTCATTAATTTGGAGTTAATGATAGATTCAAAAATCTTTTTAAGAATCGCAGTGATTGTAATTGGTCGATAATTTTAGGGATCACTACCCTTTCCTTTCTTGGAAATAGGCCGAACGTTAGGTAGTTTCCAAACAATTAGAAATTTTCCTGTCGAATAAGACAAGTAGAATCATAGTTTGCGTGAAGCTTTAGCCAAGAATGAGGCACAATTGGCGTAGCCAGCGTTTTGTTTTGGAGGGGGTAGTAGGGGGGCAGACTGACACAATATTGAAGAAGAATATTCTTCAAGCAAGTATTGTTTTTCAAAAATTAGTATAACTTTCTAAAACTTTAATCAGTGTTAAATCCATGCTTAAATTAAACAACAATAAGAATATTTCCTAAAAACAAGAATAAAATAAGAATAATTTACTAACATATAATTATATGGGTTTCTAAAAAAAAGTTATTTCAAATTCATGGTTCTAATAAATTGTGAATGTATCCCAATAATAGCCCTGAAATTAGAAAATTATTTCTTCAATAAAGCTGGAATTGGTCTAAGACCAATTCTTATGATATCCTAGATGCGGGATTTATCTCATTTTTGGAATTATACTCATCATTTTTATGAAAACGCCGTGTACAAAATTTCAGCTCTCTACGTCGACTCGTTCTCAAGCGGTGTCTAAATATATAGTGGAAAACCAAAGTTTTGTATGGCAAGGCAATTCAACGAAGGAGTTGCCTGATTTATTCCATTTCCGACCTTAAATTTCCTTTTTTCTCGAAAAGCTCGTGTGCAAAATTTCAGCTTTCTAAGTAAATCCGTTCTGGAGCTATCGTGAGGACGGACAGACATGCAAAAATTAAAATAACTTTTAATAAATTATTATGTTTGGGTGTCCAATCCATGAAATCATAGGAGTATACTAAGTTTGTCATTCCGTTTGTAACACCTCGAAATAATGATGGTAGAGTAAAATGTATTGGACACCCATTCATAATATTAAAAGTTATTTTGATTTTTGCATGTCCGTCCGTCCGAAGGCGTATACTTAGAGAGCTGAAATTTTGTACCCGGACTTTAAAAAAAAAAAAAAGTAAAATTTAGTTCGAAAATGAGACAAATCGGGCAACTCCTTCGTGGGGTTGCCATATAAAAATTTCGTTTTCCGCTATATATTTGGACACTGCTTGAGAAGGCGTCGACATAGAGTGCTGAAATTTTGCACATGATGTTTTTACTACATTAGCAAATAAAATGTCAAAAATGGACTAAATCGGGCAACTCCTTCTTGGTGTTGCCATATAAAAATTTAGGTTTTTTACGTATACTTTGAAAACAATCAGCCCTAAACATTTCTATTGTACTAAAAACTTCTTCAGAATATGAAATCCTATAAAATTGGTTATGATCATTTTTTCTGTGCGATAAACCGTTCTAGAAATATATCCGAAAAACAACTTCAAAATCAAACTTGAATAGATCGGCGAGCATACGAAATTTAATACGGGCATTCATCTAGGGTATCATAAGAATTGGTCTTAGCTTTTTTACTTGTTGCTAATAGAAGCAGATTTATATAAATTAATTATGTGAATTATTTCAAAATAAAGTAGAAAAAGAACATTTTTTATCACAGATGCTCCGCACAAAACCTTTGTTTACTTTTTGCAAATTGATAATTTGCTTAGATTAGGAATGGCGGGTAAATACATGTAAAAATGGATTACCAACACAACCAGAAATTCATTACGCAAAATCGGGCTTATCACCATTTCTGTTTGCTATATATTCTAAGGAGTAAGCTATTACTATTTCCAGTTTTCATGATGTCGTCTTCTGGTTTGACCAATAAAGACAAAAAATGTGATATCGCAGATTTGCATGCAACGAAACAGAGCGGCAAATTGATTAATTTTCATAAATAAATGATAATGACAAGTGGCGGAATTTTCAGAATTACTCTCATGTAATACCGCGCTTTTGTGAAAGCACTTTTTTCTGAGATATTGAAAGGGGTCACCAAAGTTTGTTCCAAGTTGTTGCTGTATAATCCTATGTTATTTGAACAGAACGTGCTTCTGTTTACACGCTTTGTTCTAAAGAGGGTGGGTGTTGTCAGTATTGGGAGATCGTGGGAATTCCATATTCTGGCAATTTCTGCCATTAAGATATTGAAAAGTAGTAAATTAATACGTAGTAGCACTGATTACTTTGCGCCTAGTTGCTAATGTACTTTTATAGATATCTCTCCTATATCAATAAAAATTAATTAGTTTTCGAAAGTTTCGTGAACTGAACTATTCCTTTTGGTGTATTTCTTATGCTTTTGGTACCTAGGATAAAAATAGTCGGAATTCGCATAATATAATAATTTGTGGAAAAAGTCGCCATTAATTCCCATTTTCGAGAGAATTTTACCCGCAAGAACCTACCAACGCTACTGTAATTCATTCTCTGATGGGCTTGGGAAAAATGTAAATTTTATTTGACTGATAGACATTTTGTTGGAGGGGACTAGGAAAAAGGCCTAAGTAATAACACGTAGTTGTTTTCAACTCGAGACGACTTCATTGACTGACTTTTTCACAAAATTATTAAATCGAGAACGATCGACATAGCGGCACATATACAGGGTGTCCCGTAAGTCGACGTCAAGCCGGAACCTGGTGGTAGACCAATTCGTAACAGTTCCCAGAAAAATTATAAAAAAAATTCTAAGTCATGTATTTTTCAAATTATAGGCATTTCTTTTGTTTTCGAGAAAATGTACACCTTGTGATCGCTTTTTAGCTCCTGTTGCTACAAATCTTTACTTTTTTTCAATTTTATTTTTCTTATGTAATTCCGAATAGTGCTTATGTAACCTGTTGCTTCAAGTTCTAAGCCAACTGCTCCAGCTTGGAAGAAAATGTCACATTTTGCCGAACCAACAATATAAAATTAATAATTCGTTGAACTTTAACTGACTGTACTAAAAAAAAAAATGTACTACGCCAGTCTGGCAAGTAACTTTAAAAGTTGACGCATTTAATAGGGATTCTAAAATGGTATAACACTTGCTACATTATTTCTTAGATTACGGAAAAAAAAATTTTTTTCTTCAAGAAACCCAGTTTCGAAAAATTTCTTTTCACCTACTAGAAATAATTCTAATGTACCCAAAGCTTGCCGTAAGACCGTAACTTTGAGTTAGACGGCTTCTCTGGGGGGGGGGGGGGGGGGGGTGCCCACCCGTGCCCCTACCCCGCGTATCACACAGGTTTTATTTAACTGGGGCTTGAAACTATCAGGACCTGCAGCTATGGAGATGTTGATCTCCTTAAGGACCTTGAACATATCTCTCATATGGATGTGTATTAGCTCTTGTACACATCTACAAGGGAGATGTAAAGTGGGTAGAAAAGGAGAGTTTGAAGTGAATCTAACAGTCTAAATATTAGTTTTATTCACGGAATCAACAATCACTTCATTGTAAAGTAGTGAAGGAATAGAGGAACTCCTGAAGCTTCTCCTGATAGTTTTAACCTGAGACAAGAAACCTTTATTGCCTTTGCGTCTTGCCAATATTCTAACGTTCTGATCAAAAAGAAATTTTTCTCTTTGGAAAGTGTTTCAGTTCTGGACATGGATGCAATTGATAGGTGCGAAAAGCAGACTATTTCGCTTTTATTGCTTGGTTGTACTTATCGTTAAACCAAAAGCGATTTTGCTGTTGTTAAGATCTGCTGTGTAAATACCGAATGTATTCACCAATGCCCAAGACTTAGAATTGAACTAAATTCAAATGTGCATTCATCAACATCCCTTGAAAAAAAAAACGGACCGACCAATCAAATTCTCTAGAGATTTTCCCAATCTGCAGATTTATTTTATTTTTATGTAAACGTTTGTGCTAAATATTCTATAATAAAATAAGTAAAAAACGAGTTTTCAAACAAAACTGAGGCCAAGTCGCATGAAAAAGTAGAAAATAAACTTTTCTTCACACACAGAAGTGGACTCAGATTTTATTCGCTGACAATCACCGATATATTTCAGTAAGATCAATCAGAGGTAATAAGTGATTTGATTCATGAAGAGAAAGAATATTCAAGAGAAATGTCCCAATCAAAAAATCTGAGTCCACCTCTGTGTGTGAAGAAAAGTTTATTTTCTACTTTTTCATGCGACTTGGCCTCAGTTTTATTTGAAAACTCGTTTTTTACTTATTTTATTTTCTGCCTTTTTCACGTTAACTAAATTGGAAAATTCTGCATTTTTCCTGAAACAGATTTATCACTAATCATATCGATGTAAATTTTTCCGATGATTTTCCCGCTTTTCCGGGTTTTCCATGGAGTTTTCCACAAGAGCAACTTTATGCAACTCATTTTGCTCTACAACTTTGTCTTAGGTTGCAAAACACTCAAACGCTTCCTTGGTCGGGAAAACTCCGAAAAAGCGTTTTACATGAATTTTCCTCGATTTTTTCTGCAAGTTTTCACCATTGTCGGAGAGAAAGTAATGATGCCAGTTGATAGGGAACTTGATCCTGGATAATGTAGAAAACTTTTTACCGGAAAATTTTCCGGAAAAATTCGGAAAACTGTGCATTTTTACTGAAACGGATTTATCACTAATCAAATTTGTACCAAATTTTCAAATGATTTTTCCTGATTTTCCGGGTTTTCCATGGAAATTTCAATTGTCACGCGACATGAACCTGTGTACAAGATTTCAGCTCGCTGTGATGACGAAAAGTGGGTCTACAAGAGTGTCGAAAATAGTAAAGAAATATATAGACAAATTCGTTGACGAGTTAAAGGGAATGGCTGGCCTCAAAAACTATGACATTTTACGAAATAAAAAAAAAATATTTAAAAATTAATCTCTTCCTTTAAAAATAATAACACTCACTACAACAATGGACAATGATTTGTTCGCCGTTGTGTAGTTTCGCTGAATTTCTCCAATTACGAGTTATAATTGTTTCTTTAAATGTTTGTTTTGCCACGTCACACCGCGCCGGTGATGTTCTAAGAAGCCGTCTTTACATGGAAGGCTTATCAAAGACTCTTTTGCAGCTGTTTTCAATTAAAACAAACCTTCTATCGCGTTAACATGAATAGACTCTGTCTTGCTTCAAACATCCCGAGCATAGCATAGCTCATGTATAGGTATCCGCGCTTCCTGTTTTTTCTATAAGCTTCAACAACAGCTAGGGCCTGCGTTCCTATATGTATCATATTGAACGATTCCAGAAATTGTTACTTTTTTTCACAAAAGGTGCAGTAGAATAGATGTGAAACATTTTGTTAGGAAAAATTCAGAAGATCTACTGCAATTTTTTTCAGTGGTCTTCAAGGGGGCGCACCCCGCGCCCCTTAGCTGGATCCGCCCCTGGTACATAGTAAGCACGCGGATCACGATTAACACGGAGACCAATAACGGCCCACCGCTCTAGCGCTCCATTAACCGTTGTCAGTTAGACTCTGTACATACATATAACATACCCTATTCATCGAATTTGGACCACTATCGATTTGCCAAAAGGTTTGTCTGTTTTTTATCACAACACCACATAATGTAAAAAAAAAAAAAAAATTAATATTTTTAGATTACTTATGTATTTATTAATATATTATATAATTATGTTTTTCCTTGTATATACCAATATTTTGTATGGCCACCCTTAGAATTAATAGCTGACCTTACCTGTCTGGAATACGTTCTATACATGGCTCTTATCAGTTCATTAATTTCGCAGCTATTTTGCTATACTTTGATAATATTTCCTTTCAGGATTTTAGTCGTGGGATTAGGAGTGGAATAAACTTTTAATTTTAAGAAACTCCAGACATTCTCTATAGGCTTAAGGTCGGGAGAATTGCTTGGCCAAAGATGAATCGGTATAGTATGGGTATTTAACAGGTCTTGAATGGATCGAGCGACATGGTGCACCATCATGCATATAGGTATAGGATATATCAGATGAATTTAGGGAATTAGAATGGAATAGTAAGATTGTCTGGTTTGTCTTGACCATTTGTTCGTACTGGTTCTTATTCATTGTCCGCTGGAAAAAGTACATTGGTCTCACGATCATGACGGAATCTTCATTATTTAGTTCTGTTGGCCTCTTTCGAACATATCGGTGGCTCTCCGTTACAGCTACTCGATGCTACATGTCACTTAAATGGAACGGAAAATATTATATACTTTAGTATTGTACCTCTGATCAAAAATAAATAAATGAATAAATATGCTTAAGAAATGTTAAATAACTATTTTCAGTTATCATCACTGAATAAATACGATAAGTTCTTACCCACTGGATCGTCACATCTTCTTTGTGGGCTTCTGCCCTACACACACAGCGCTCTTAATGAAGAAATAACTAACTGGAGACACACAGCCATTTTTTTAATTAAGTTGTAGGTACTGTCAAACTGGTTTTGATAAACTTATCACATTAAAGAAACAATATTGATCGAATTAAGGCGATAAACTTTGTTTTCATTTATTTTATTTTCAATTTAACAATTTACAAATGAGAAAAACATATTAAAAAGAATATTGATAATATAATTTGTGATTTGCATTTCTTTGCATTTCTTCTTCTTATTTTTGAAATCGGCGGATGCACAGTGGAGCTCCAGATTTATATTATATGCCAAATCTAGCACATTTCATTTCCTATTTTCGAGCCATAATGACATATAATATGTGACATACGGCATTTTAATGAATAGCTAGTATTAATGATTCATTAGATCGTGCTGTGTGTCTTGAGTATAACCTCGTATAAGCTTCTCCTTAATGTCATTCTCAATATTTGAATCCCTTTGTTTTTTGTACCGCGACAATTCAATTGGCTTATTTTCCGCCCTGGAGAAGAACGTAGCCCAGATACAATACCTACTATGCAACTTTTGTGTTACCCTAGTATAAAACTAGTTCAACGATTCGAAGAGAACTGGATAAAATTCATAAACTCCTTCTTCAATAAAAGTAAAACTGTAAACTGTACTTTATTTGACACAAAATTACGTTTTTATAATGCGAAGATGCTTATTTAACATTTTCATAAAAACTAAAAATCTAAGCAACATAAAATTTTATTATTTCATAATTTCCCACACCTTATTACCACAAAATATTTTTGTCGGATTCTAATTACATTGCCAGACGATTTTGTGGCGAAAAGAATGTGGGAAATGTCTAGTCAACAAATTTTTCTGTGAGGGTTGTGAAATTTTGCAGTCATAATGAATGATACATACATACATACATCTGTTTATTTTTATGGAATTTTAATTCTTTTTATTTCTGTTTCAAACTTATATGGTATGTGATATTCAACACCCTTCTTGCTATAGGTCTTATTGCAAGCTTCTTTGATATGCGAAACGCCTTTCGCAAGCCTTTATAAGTATTCTATAATCTTTTCGGTGTTGTTTTTTTTTTTTTCTACCACGACAATTTAGAAGCTTTTTTCTTGTTTGCTCTTGATTTTCGTTTGTAGAGATACCTTCTCTCATCTCGCGATTTCACGAAAAGAAGATACTCCTGTTTTTAGCAGAGAAATTATAGCAGATTGTTTTTTTTTTTAATATCATGTCCCATTTTGATTCAAATTTCCACAAAACTCACAGCACTTTCCAAATTTCCGCAATTTTAAATAACCTCTCGCGTTCTCCAAAAAATAACTGAATAAAATATTCACCTAACTTAAAAATGAATGCTTATGAAAAAGTGACCAAATCACAACTAAAGGCTGAAACACAGTGCCGGCTTTTCCAACCTGGCCGGCCTCACCAACTTTGACAGTTCTCTAGAATATATGAGATCAGGTTATCAAGCTCCCAATGGCAAAGTTGGTAAGGCCTGCCAGGTTGAGGTCGAACTCAAGTAGGTCTACTTTAACTTTGTCAGCTTTGACAGCTAATTTTTGTTATCATTTGATGTGAACATCGTTAAGAAAGGAGTCATATTCTTAAAATTTGGAGAAAACAGTTGAAGAAAATGTCGTTCGAAGAGAGGTTAATAAATTTGATGCGTGATAGGGAGATTTTATTTAATTTGAAAAGTTGGCATTATACAAATGCCATTAAAAAGGAGGAAGTATGGAAAAATATTTCCGAGAAATTAAAAGATCTAAGTAAGTTATAGTTTGTTAATATAAATTAATGAATGTGAGCAATACAAATAAAAATAGTTTCAGATTGCAAGCAAAGATCGAAAAGCCTCCGCGATAGATTTCGGAAGGAATGTGCACATAATGATATGCCATCAGGAAGCGCGCGTAAGGACCGCAGAGAGTGGGAGCATTTCCAAACTTTATGTTTTCTGAAGGATTCAATGAAACCCGGAAAGTGAGTTCAAAGTATTTTGTTAAATATAAAAATGTGTTTAAATTGAATATTCCTTAGAACCTGTGGAAACTAAAGCACAGAATATACGTTTAATGATGAATGCTTGTCAAGCAACACTTCATTGCTTTCGCCTCCAACTAACATGACACCATCACCCGCAATGACATTTGCTATTGTTGATGTGAATGAAGTGACAGCCGAAATCATGACGCCACCCACTCCAGTGAGCAGCAATCTAGGAAGAGATTTCTCGTCATCCATTCAGGGAATATCTGCAGAAATGCCACCTACTCCCTCTCCTCAAGCTTCGAGGAAGCGAAAGACTTCAAATGACGACAGTATTGATAGGTCATTTGCGAGTTTCTTGGAAGAAATAAGGATTGTTGTAAACGTTGACCAATCTTCATTGTCCGTAGCAGAAAGCTGTTCGGAGAATGAGCTGTTCATGAAATTGGCATAAATGAAGCTGGATATGTTACCGGAGAACATTAAAAATGAAACACAGATGGAAATACTTAAGCTAATTACAGATAAAATTCAAATGTATGGCACTTAAGTAACCATAAAAATCGCGTAGTATATTGTGGCTTTTTTTTAGATTATATTTTTGGATAAGTTGGTTATGGGTTAGTTTAAGTTTAATAGTAATGTGTGAACAAGTTTTTTTTTTTTACATGTATTTATTCCAAAAACAAACAAGCTTATATACTCAATTCCTCATCTACTTATTTTATTATTAAATAAATATTCCTTTAAAGGATCTCTCATTTCAACTGCGTTTCTGGCAGGAAAGTTTGAAGAAAAACGACGGCAATCTGGGAGCGTTTTTACCTCTTGTCGCCAAAGTCCCTCTACTATGGTTCCATCTTCTTCGTGGTCAACGAACTCGCGTGGGCAGTAATTGCTGTCGTGAATTTTCACGAAGTTATGCAGAACAACGGCAGCTTTAACAATTTTTTTAGCATTGGATGGTAGCATATGTAATTTGTTCACAAGAACACGCCACTACGCAGTTAAAATACCAAATGCGTTTTCAATTACTCGTCGTGCCCTTGATAGCCTGTAATTGTAGTGGGTCAGTTTTTCACTTAAAACCTTTCCAGGGTAAGGCCTCAAAAGAAAAGGTTTTAGCGGGAAAGCTGCATCTCCAAAAAAATAGTGAGGGCAAACGAAATTTGAATTCTTCAGTACGGTTGACCCAGGTAAATTCAATGTACCACTGAGGAGCTGCTTTCCAAAAGATGAATGGGCAAATATTCCGACATCGCTTTGGCTGCCATAAGCACCAATATCCACCGCCGTAAAAATATAGTTGGCATCACATGCAGCAAGTAGGACTATACTGTGTTGACCTTTATAATTGAAGAACTCGGACCCGGCACTGGGAGGACACTGTATGTTGATATGCTTGGCATCAATACTGCACGGTGTAAAATCCTGGAGTATTTTTTAAACCTCTCAGAGGAATACAGCAAAATTTAATACATTTTAGGATAATTTATAAACTTTGGAATTTATTAGGTAAATTTCTAATAATTCTTGGATTAAAATATATTACTATTTATGTTAAAAACCATAAATTATCGCAAATTATTCTCTAAATAATATAATTTAATTGAAAAGATTATTCTCTAATATAGTGTTATTACATTGGAATAAAGTTCGAGTTTAACATTTAATACTTAACTGCGACACATTGTAACACCAAAAGTCTTAATTTGTTTTTCTAATATAAATTAGATTAAAAGATATTACTAATATATTAAAATAGCTGACTGATAACACCAGCAATACTTAGAATCTAAGCCGAGGAGTAATAGCCGGGCGACATGAGTCGACAAGTTCATTCTAATGCAATACTCTTGTGCTGTACTAAAGAGGAATATTTGTTATTACGTTTTAGTCCGCGGAAGGTTACAATTGTATTACCATGGATGTTACAGAAAGTGTATATATAAAAGTGAAGAAGAACAATGTGGTGAAGTACGTTTGCATATATCCAAATGCAGAAGGTGTTATTACATCAAACGATTGTTTAGTTAGCAGTAAGTGGTTATTTTATTAGATTTGTGATATGTTTTTACCGCAAAGTTCCTTCAGTTTTATCACAGTTTGAGTGTATGCCTACTGAAACGTTTGTCATCAAGGATTGCGACAATTCTGTGATCGAACTTGCTCATTTATTTCCCGTAATTTGGCAATATAAACATTCAAATTACTTTATGTTGGTAATTGACGATTGCAACATTTTGTCGTCAAATTCCCAGGCTGCAAGTTTAAAAAGATGCAACGCAATTATTGGAGCAGATTTAATAATAAATAGTGAGGTATGTACATCCAAAATATTTTAGAAATTAATTTCCTTATTTATTAAATTTCATTTGGTACATAATATATTTAGGTTCTGGAAAGTTATTTGAGGAAATTTGAGTGTTCGGATATTTTCACAGAATATTCCCATAAGAACTCTCTTAAAGACAGTAGTCGGAGACGATTGGTAAACGCAGCAGCGAATCTCCTTCGAGAACACTGTGAAAATTATCCAACTAAGGACAAGAAGATATCAGCAGCGAAAGCCATAATTTCCTTGTTTCCGTCTTTTAAAACAGCCGACGAAAAATTTGGAGGAATCGTAAGACATACCAAAAAATAAATTATTTCCTGAATTAATTTCGCAAATGTTTTCAATAGGACCTATTTTATAACCCAGTAAATAATATGGGTTACTTAGCAGCCAAGCTTAAAAATTTCAACGCTAGAAGACATAAAATTGAAGGGACATCGCGCACTTCCAAAGACATATCTAATGAAAACAGTCCAGAAGCATTAATTAGTGATTTACATATGCAAGTCCTCAGAGCTTTAGTGAGGAAGATGCTGATTTATTCCGTAATTGTGTTGTTTCGGAACAAAAAAATTTATTAAAGGAAAAACTAAAGAAAACCTTAAAGGAACGTATGCAACTATGTCTTGAAGCGACTGATATACAGAAAATTTTTCCTTTTTTCTTCTACGATTCGGAGCTGGTTAGGAGCTTATTCTAAAAGTTATGTAATATTTATTGTAGTTTTTTTTTTCAAGATATTATTTGACTTCGAGTTACGATTTGAGGGAAAATATGAAAATTTCTTGAGCTTATAAGACAAGTACGCAGCAGTCGCCGAGACAATCGTAAATGATACTTGCGGGAAAATAAGTCCAGTTATTAATGGTGTGTATTTTCATATTAAATAACCTAAATCAATCAAAGATAATTAAATTAATTTGTTTTAGAATGGAACAGTGAAATCCGGTCTTTTTTGTATGTACTCCAATTACTGCCTTCAACTGCTGTCGGTGTAAAAGGAAAACAATTGCAACGACCAAATGTTAAAAGATCTATAAATAATCTTGTACGCTTCGAAAAGGTGAGTCAGATATACAAATTTATAAAATCATAATTTTATTAATATTATAGTATGTTTCCTATTCACTTCTATATTGATATTATCTCTTAGTTGAATACTCCAGAGGAGAATTATGAAATTTCATCAAACTCCCCATTTCTAATAGCTGTTGGATCGAATAAATTGGCAATTAGTCAGTACTTTTTATCATTTGATGGAAAAATTTTGTCTGTATCCCATAGCTTTAGTTTTGTTCAAGCATTTGATTTATTGTATAAATCTTTCTATATATTTAATATTTAATTTTTATGTTTTTTTATGTTTCTTGCTATAAAGAAGTTTTATTAGACAATATGTTAACCGCATTTGAAATCATTCTTACTAACGAATATTGTGTTATACCATACAATGAATTAAAATGGAAAAAACCCAAGGAAATATTCATTTTAAATGAAAAAAATATATATTGTAATCAAAACACTTATAGAATGACATAAGAATATAAAATAAATGATTTTTTCTTTCCAAACTTTTGTTTTGCTTTTAACATAAGTTTTTTTGTAGTGTTTTACACGATGGTGCAATGGGTTTAGCAATCAGTCTATCAGGCCACCAGAGTCTTCAGGTTCGAATACCATTGTCGGTAAATTAGAACTCTGCTGGAAAAGAAATCCCTGTTTTACCCTGAATTCAATTATATAGTTCTTTATTATTGTATGATTTTTGGTATTACAATTCATTATAGCATTGTTAAAAGGTTTAATCCATAAGGGATTAAATATTATTGCCGCATTGTTAAAAACTTTAATTCAAAGTAGCATAAATTATAATATTGTCTATATTAAAATATATTCAAAGTGTGTCATACATTTTAATATTTTTTAATTAGATCGTATAGTAATAACACATTAGTTTTTAATTAAAATATATTCTAAATTAGTCAGTGAAATATTAGGTTCTAATTATAATGTAATTGATGATGTAAACAATGACAGGCACACTTTTTAACATTGTCCTAGATTGCAACGATATTATAATCTTTCATAAGTGTTAAAAATTAATCTTAATTTGGTGTGGTCATATATATAACCTTAAAAATATTAGAAACTATTCCAAGATTTTTAACCGTGTGGAAACACAATTTGGCAAGTTCCAAATATTTTCAAAATCCTCAGCAATTTTTTTCCACTCGTATGTATTGGGTGGTGACATATAGATAGTCCACAAGCAATCCCAGAATATGTCACAAGTTTCATATACCATTTTCCGTACCGTAGACACACCCATTTTAAACATCCAACCAAGCACTTGGATTGGAACCCCATGCGATAAAAACCTGAAAGAAAGGAATTCTGATTAAAATAAAGGGTCCGCCAAATAACTTTTTTTTTTTTTTGAAAATGCTATAAAAAAAAACTACTGAATATTTTCTCAAATTTCTTTTTTTATTTGAAAGTACAATCCTTCCGGTTAATAATAGAAAATAATTTCATTCAAATGGCTGCCTCGGCTGGCCATGCAGTAGCCTACACGATCGGTCCAATTTTTAAGCACATTATCGATTGTGTGCAGCTGTATTTCACCAATGGCTTCACGAATATTGTCCTTTAAAGCGTCAATTGTCTCTGGCTTGTCGGCGTAGCATTTATCTTTGAGGGCACCCCACAAATAATAGTCCAACGGTGTCAAATCGCAGCTCCGAGGTGGCCAAACGACATCAGCTCTGCGGCTGATAACGCGATCTTCAAAAACAGGGCGCAAAACATCGAGTGTAGCTTCGGCTGTGTGGCACGTAGCGCCGTCCTGTTGAAACCAAATGTTGCCAATATCCTCCTCTTCAATTTTCCTGAACAAAAATTCGTTCAACATGGCCCGATAACGATTGCCATTGACTGTAACGGCCACTCCTTGCTCATTTTCGAAGAAAAATGGCCCAATTATGCCTCTGGACCAAAATCCGCACCAAACAGTGACTCGTTTTGGGTGTATCGGCTTTTCAATGTATGCGTGCGGGTTTTATGTGCCCCAAATGCGACAATTTTGCTTGTTTACATACCCGCCAAGATCAAAATGAGCTTCATCCGAAAAGATGAATTTTTTGGCAAAATCGGCATCTTCTGTAAGTCGATCGCAGGCCCACTCAGCGAAGCGAAAACGCATTGGATGGTCAGTTGGCTTCAACTCCTGAACCAATTGGACTTTGTATGGCGTCATACCAAGATCTTTATGCAAAATTCGTCTCAATGATGTCTCCGAAATGTTCAATTGTTGAGAACGACGGTGAATTGATGTTGATGGCGCTTAACGCACACTTTCTGCCACACAATCAATATTCTCGGGTGTACGCACTGTTTTTGGCTTTTCACGCTTTGGTTTATCGATGAGGATGCCAGTTTCTTTCACTTTTTTCACAAGATAACGAACATACGGAGCTGACAGTGCTTCTCTTCTTCCAAAATCCGTACGCAATTTTCGCACACATTCTGCAACATTACCATGATTTTCAAAGTAATGTCGCAATATTTCCCAGCGTTGTTCAAGCGTATACACAACCATATTCGTTCAGCGGAAGAATAAAACTAATTATCTGTCAAATCAGACATGAGCTAAGTGTTACCATTCACGAAATAAGCACTAGTTGAAAAAAAAAAACGTTAGATGGCGGACCCTTTATATATACATGGTGAAATAAAAACTGCATACTTACATTAGTGTTACAAACAATCTGCATTCAGCAACAATGGCTTTCCTTATAGAAATTTTTTGTAGTTGTTCTCCAACTAACATAAAAAGAAGTTCAAATATTTCTACTCTCATCCGTGTAATTTTAAAAAAATGTTCGGGGTCACGAGTTTTTAAATTTTTCAAATGATTGGGCAAAATAACCATCCCTCGTTAAATTTAACTCTCTGACCCATCATCGTCTTTTTCTGATCTTTTTGCATTTTATTGCCAGTTTCGCAGCCTTAAAAACCATATGACTCAATATTAAAAGTTTTTGCAATTTCTTCCGTCTCATTTTAAAATTTTTCTCGCGGAATGTTATTCCAATTAATAGCTGTCAATTTGAAGCTGTTGAAGTTCGCATTGTGAGCTGCAAAAGTTTGCAAGGCTCATCAGGTTGAAGTTCTTAAAGTTATTCTGAGGTCGAGGTTGGAAAAGCCAGCACTGTGTTTCGGCCTTAATTTTTTCATTTTTCTTATTAGTTTATAAAGTGCATGTGAACATCACCAAGGTTCGCTAGGTGGCAGGTAAAACATTTGTATTCCAAGAAAAGAAGAAGAGAGCCGGATTTTCTGTATACTTTATATTTTGTTCGATATTCTAATACCGAAAACACAGAAGGATTTCACTTGGGAAAAGCCGCATTTATATAGCGCTGCAGGTAGAAATATCGAAAAAATTAAATAAATTGTGAGTGGTCCAAATTCGATTGAACAAGGGCTGTGTATACATATCCATACTAGTTAAGGCTGCCCGTTCTTAAAACGGGATTCTCTCTTAAATTCTGGATTTTATTTTTTGTTTTTTATCATTACAGACAGAGTCAGGGCTTTTCTTAAGTTTATTCTTATATACAGGGTGTCCAGTCTTGAGTCATAAATCCTAAGGCTATGGATAGGTCATACAATATATTGGGTATGTTTTTATAGATCATCCTGTAAGTTTTGAACGTTACACCCTATGATAATAATTTAAAGTTTGTTGGGTAGACAATCCATGGTCTTAAACTCCGTTATGTCTCAAAAGCGTTAAAATTTCGGAATTCATTTCATTTTTCATATTGAATTAGTAGAATAAAGGCTTCATTTTAAAGTTACCTATCACACTCTGTTCCCAAAATGTAATCTTTCTGCGTTTTTTGCACTTTCTCTTAAGCATATCCAGCGAAAAAGTTCAATAAATTCCAGAAAAAAAGCAAATCTTTTCAGAATGAGCTTCTAAAACCATTTTCAATGGATTTGTTCAAAAAAGATGAGCTATATACAGTTACGTACACGTACTTATATAATTTTCTTGGTGTAAAATTACTGAATAACAGGCTTCCTGGTAAATAGTTCCTGTAACAGGTGCATGATGTGATGTTGAAATTACAGTTTTCCAATTATGTTTCAGGTAACTGTTGATTATTTACCTAATAATTATAAAGGCAAACAAAAGAATGACTTGACTCCCAGTTAAATAGCTTAAACTGACACGTACCTGGAATACCGTGACAACCCAATAGCTTTAAGTTACGAAAGTGGACATTGTATACTTTTGGTCATCTTATTTGGAAAGCACTTTTTAATTTCTGGAAGTTTGAAGAAGATCATTGTAGGCCCCACCACACTGATAGCAAGTTAATTCTTCAATTTCAATTTCTGATTGATTCGAGATTCGAGAAACTCGAGAGATTCAGAGTCATTCCATTTCAGATAGGCATCAGTGCCTTGAAGGTTTGTTAACAGGTTTCGGAAAATTTTGAAAAAGTTCCTAGAGTCAACTTGGTAGCGTGAGCTGCTTTGGGTTTACGAATGGATCCTTTCAGGAAACTTGATGTGGCTAGATACTTATTTAGTAAGACATTGGATGAGCTTCTTATGAGCTCAGAGAAGGCTGCCTTTTTTATCTCAAAGAGACGTCGAATGTCCGGATTCCACCATGACTAGGGTGAGAACTTGCTGTGAGGCAATGAGAAGGTTTATTTCTCAATAATTTCTTTAATGTCCTCAGCGGTGTGATTAGATCTTCCAGCTTTGTTTAGGAAGCGTCTGTAAGGGGGGGGGGGGGCAGACCTACGTAGCGACGGGTTTGATAATGTTATCACAAGTGGAAAATGGTGTGAGCCTCCTACTTGTTGGTGGACTACCCTGATTGAAATTTGAGCTGGCAGGAGAGAGGATATCACTCACCAAGTCAAGTGTGGAACCTGAGCTGATCGAAGATGCATTTGAGAAGAAGGTGGGGAGGAGTCGGAGATAATGGACAGGTCACTGTTTAGGGCAGAATTTTTCAAGAGAGATCCCATTCTCACTGAGGCGTTAGATCTAGTAATGTTGTTATCCCACATGGAGTCTCCTGCGTTTAGATTGCCGAGAATTGCAGAGTTAGTGAGGATAATGAGGAGATCATCTATGTCATTTTTGAACCTAGTTAGGTCAGATGTGGGAGGAGAGTAGGTAGTGGCTACAACTAAGCTGGAACCGGGGTAATTCATATGAACCACAACATGTTTGTAGCTCCATAACCGTCGGCTCTGTCGTTTCTCACTAGATTATAACCTCATAGGGAGGCGAAGAGACTGGCCTTGAGCCAGGTTTCATGAAGTAATACGATGTCATATGTACCTGAGTTTAAGAAAAGTTCGAGGTACGATTTGTTTGCGTTGAAGCTTTGTATGTTCAGATGTAGTAATTTTATGGGGTAAAGTTAGGTGGTTTATCAGGGGGAGATGCACTATTTATAATTTTGAGGTCTGTTGATACGTTGAAGTTGTTAATTTTTAATTTAAGATTAGATAAAAACTCAGAGTTAGGTTCGGTTGTGGAAGATTTGTTCAGCTCTGTATAGAGCCATGATACGAAGCGTTCCAGCTCAGAAACTCTGAGCTTATCAGCTATAATGCCGGTGCCTGTTCTTCCACTATCCATGTTCTGCAGCATGGCATAGTACGGGTTAAAGGGATTGACAGGTTTCTGGCTACACTGGAATATGACCTTTTTGTTAACACTCTATTGGCATCTTTGATCGGGTTTTCGAATCTTACGATCAGTAATAAGGGTCGGGACGGGTTCTCCTTTCAGGGTTTAGTAGATCAAATTTGTTTTCGCTGATGGGTGTTTGGTTGATTTGACTGGCTACAGCAATGTTCCTCGCAGAACGCCTGTTTGCACTGCTTATTGTCATGATTTTCAGAATATTCTGCTCTAATTGTTTAGGCGGACATAGTGGATCAGTTGGCTTGTGATTGCCTTTGCAGTCTTTGCAATAGGCAGGATTTGTGCAGGGCTTCTGTTCACATGCTTCTTTACAATAGTTGTCGCAGTCGCAGAAAGGAATGTAAGAGGCCATGGCCGTACCTGAAACATCTCATACACAGTCTTGGACGGCGGGGGGGGGGGGGTGAAGTATTCCACAGAGCGAATTGCTCTTGCAATACCTACCTCCTTAGGGATTTCCGAATTCATGATGGTGAGTTTCACCACAGGGGTGGGTATGAATTTGTTCTCATAAATTTTTTTCGTGAATCGAAAAGCCTGAGTTACTTGTATTGAAGAATGTCTTCCGCTGATAAATCAGTTGGTACATTTTAACTATACCCTGCTTGCGTAGGCGGGTGAGTGGAATAAAACATCTCAGATCTGCCGTCGGAAGCCCTTCTGTGAGCAGGCTGTTAGTAGCTTCGCCACTAGAGAAGAAAACTTTTACCGAGTTGAAGGACTGCTGCTCAATTTTGTCAAAAAGGAACTTGGCTTTTGTCAGAATGATGCCAACAGCAATGTTACTTAATCTGACTCTGCTTTCTTCTGAACTTGTATTATTTTCAGTCCTCGTGAGTGACCAGGACCCAGTACGAACCTTTGTCTTTGTTAGCATAGATCAAAAGAGACTGAGATTATCAGATATAGGATTTTGAGGACTGACATTATCAGTTATAGAAATTGGTAGAGGTGTGCTAGCGGCATCCCTCAAAGCTTGCTCTGAATCATGCACCCTACTGCGTTTGCCGTCAGGAGCATCTGGGTGAGTGTTGTTATTAATACTTGGAGGGAATTCATTAAGTGCTGCTTTCGTGGATGATGTCTGAGTAGTTTTGATTATGTCTGTTGTGTCTGTTGAGATTGAAGTTTTCCTTTTTGATGTTTGAGAACGAATTTCTGGACGACTACGGTTCCGAATATTGGTCATGTCCTATTATCCACTCGGGTCTTCCGTGTCCATTACTGCATCATTCTCCGTCATCTTGCACTAAGGATGCATTACTATGCTCACCCGTTATAAAAGTGGCGCCGAGAGCAACACACACCGCTCGAAATGCATACACAGTTCAGTTTTACATTTTAAAGATATGTGATGATAAAATAAATTTGAAAAAGCCGTATACTAACCTGGCTCCACTCTGAGCACAGCAGAAACAAGAAACAATTTAAGTAATTTCTGTAGGAACAGTTATTAGATGGATTCTTACTACCAGCTGATAAGACCTTGTGGAGGATTCTTAATGAGGTTATGTATCCACAGAATAAACCAATGCTTGAATTTCTTATATTTTTAATCCTGTATTCTGTATTATTCTCTCTGGATATTAAACAGTTTATATTTTACTTTAGCCACTACTAAAGAAAAAGAAAAACCGTTATGGACCCTTTTAAAAAAACCCAACAATTTCATAGTTACGATAAATGTATACAACACAAAACCCTTAATGTCAACAGCCGTCTGACACTAACTATCCCTGACTAAGTGACATGCGTGACTCATAGATGGCAAAATGATCAATAATAATAAAATACAAACATACAAGATGGCGCTAAAGTACTATAGAATTCGATAAAATAATAATTTTTTGTAGTGGAATATATAATATGTCAATAAATAATTACTTGAAAATTTCAATTAATAAAAAAGTAATAAGTAATTTCAAGAATACGCTGCTTAAAAGCTGGATCATGAAATTGAGTGGAAAAAAATATTTTAATTTATCGGGAATTATGTCGTGGGTGCATAACAAAGCTTTTACGGGTGCGGGGTGGGCCACCCCTGGATACTACATCAAACAATGGAATAATTGCATGGAGTGCATCTAACTATTGATGACTCTAATAAACCTAAAAGGAACGCTTGTCAGAATAAATACAAAAAAAAAATCCAGGCGTTTACAGAGTTTAAATCTAAAGCAATTATATTGCGGCATTTTTATACTTGCGCTACCAATAAGTTTATAATTAAAAATGTATAAAGGTTTCTCCTTAATCACTCTATTAGAAACGAAAAGTAACATAGCTTTTAAAGGGTTTTCCAATAAGAGGTGTTATTTTAATTAGCCCGCTATTTCGGTCACTTTTTGACATTTGACAAGTAGAAACTACGCCATTATTAAAAATAGCAACGCATTGAAATTATTAAAATTCACTACAAAAATGGTGAAAATGTGGCAGAGACGGTTCGTAAAACTCGAACATTTTTGGGTCGTCGTGAAGCACCTTGTCGGACAGCAATACAGAAATTGGTAGAAGAATTCGAGCTGTCGGGACAAGTAAGTGATGTGAAGAATAAAACCCGTGCACGTCGCTCAAGAACAGCCGAGAATATTGCTGCTGTAGCCGAAAGTGTTGAAGAAAACCCAGGTTTGTCCATTCCTCGTCGTTCTTTGGAATTAGGCATTCCACAAACGTCATTACACCGTATTTTGCATAAAGATTTGGGTCTTGAGGCTTATAAAGTTCAGTTGACGCAAGAACTCAAGCCGGCCGATCATCAACAACGTCGAGTCTTTGCTGATTGGGTCCTTGAAATGCATGAAAATGATCCGGAATTCCATCGAAAACTCATCTTGAGTGATGAGACCCATTTCCACCTCGATGGCTTCATCAACAAGCAAAATTGTCGCATCTGGGGCTCGAAAAACCCAAGAGTTATTGTTGAAAAGACTCTCTATCCTCAACGTGTGACTGTTTGGTGCGGTTTATGGTCCTGCGGGGTGATTGGACCTTACTTTTTCGAAAATGAGGCTGGAGCACCAGTTACGGTGAATGGATTGCGCTATCGACAAATGATTAATGATTTTTTATGGCCAGAATTGGATGGTATTGATCTGGACAACGTTTACTTTCAACAAGACGGCGCTACGTGCCATACAAGCAACGAAATCATTGGTCTTTTACGGGAAAAGTTTCCGGACCGTTTTATCTCTCGAAGAGGTGATCACAATTGGCCACCGAGATCTTGTGACTTAACACCTTGCGACTTCTTCCTTTGAGGCCACGTGAAAGAGAAGGTCTACGCCAACAGCCCAGCGTCGATTCAAGACCTCAAAGATGGAATTCGTGAGGCTATCGAGGACATAGGGCAGCACTTTGCGACTTGGTTATGGAAAATTTCATGAAAAGGATATGGTCCTGTAGGCGTGGTCGTGGTGGTCATTTGGCTGATGTTATTTTCCATTATTAACGGCATACCTTCCTCTTTATAATGAAATAAAGATTTGGTCATTTATCTCAAAAAATGGCATTTTTCTTTGAATATCAAAATAACACCTCTTATTGGAAAACTCTTACATGATCTTAACCTTAAGGCCTAACTACGTATATGCAAGATTTAAAAATTTTACGGATGCGTCCATATTCATGACTGATATTTGTATATAGTCATATAATACATGACATCCATTTTCCAAATATCAAATTTGCTTATGTGAAGAGCATGAGACAGAAGCTGACCAATGGAAATGAAACTTAACGCACGGCTTCTTATTCCGTGAATTGCCATTATAAAGAACACTTTGCATAATGCTGAAAAATGCTGGCTTATTCACATTGTAGTAAGCCCTTAATTTTGCATTCACTGAATTAGGAAGGTACTTTGTGAAATATTTAAGAACTAACTTTCATCTTAAAACTGAACTGTAGGTACAGTAGAGTTTATCAATAATTAACATAAAATTATTTTTATAAATGTTACAATACTCAGGTTTTAACTGAATAAGAAGCAGCTTCTACATAATCGTGGTACCGTTCTCAACAAACATTGTGTGGTCAATAGTACATACAATAGACCGTCCGTTGTACTGAAATTGAAAAGTGGTCAAAATCAAAATTTGGTTAAATCGAACATCTTTTTGGCGTCGACCTGTCGACAATGTACCACCTAAAACACCTCTTCAGACGGAAATAAGGTAGTCATATTAGCCACCAAAATAACCTCCAAAATTAAACTGAATGCGTACATTTTGGTTGCCCAGAAGACGTCATTACAACACCTGAAACACGTCTTCAGACGGATATAAAGTCGTCAAATTAGCCACCAAAACAACCTCCAAAATTAGACTAAATGAGTACATTTTGGTTGCCCTGAAGACGTCATTATAACACCTGAAACACGTCTTCAGGCGAAAATAAAGTAGTCATATTAGCCATCGGCATTGGCCATTGGCACATCGAAAGACAGAAACGCTTAATGAAAAAACTCACTTTTCCACGCTGGAACGACGAATATTTAGAACTTATTATTCGGAAGAAAACATTAATTTTTTACGTTGTTTATCTAGAAAATCATTTTTCAATGTTTTCGTTGAATTTTCGTTCACAAAAACATGGAAATAAAACGATGTATCCAAATTGCAAAGCTTCAAAAAAAGTGAATATTATTTCGATTCGCGCCACTTCGTAAGTAGCGCATAGTACATTTTTGGAGATATGTACTTTTGAGTAAACACCATAGAATTGTTGCCCGTACTGCTGCTTGAACAAAACTAATGCAAGTCTTGAATGCCCGTCCTTCCACGAACCTACGAAAAATCGAGAAATGACGTGAAAATGACGACAAGCAGCGCCACGTTCAGTGCAGTCAAAAATATAGATAACGCAAGCCTATGCAATAGCAAAAACTGACGACAAAATGACAGCAAAGCGCTGTAATAACTAGCGTCTATTATCAGTCATCAAATGACGAGAAATAGACAGCAAGTTCTAGACGGCAAAAGTAAGATATCAAGAAGAGTCTAAGAACAATGCAAAAAATTTCTAATATTAGGCTCTAGAGGGTTAAGTAGGATTACATCTAAAAGACGGAAAAACGCAGTTAAATCTAGGGTCCATTTTTAGTCGTTAAATGACGTTCTTTCATATATTTCTGTATAATACATGCATGGTCTGTCATTTTGTAATCAAATTCCGATTACATTATTTAAATTTATACCAACTTGAACTCCTGAAAGACAACATATGTCAACTTAAAAAAGTGCGAGTCAAAACGAAGTCTATATTTGACGGAAACTAAACTCAATTGTCTTAAAATTTCAAATATTAACGTAAAAAGGACGTCTCTGGAAATGAGTCAGTAATAAGTCAATAATATACGAAAATTTGATCAACATTTCCTAGTTTCATAGAAAACTTGCGTCTAAATGACGTCGAAATGAGCAAGGAATTCATAATCTATTTTCAGTTAAAAAATGACGTTCTATAGATCAGACAAGTCTTAAATTGTTTGTTGGGGTTGTAATTGATCCTTCATATAACGGTGGAGTGGAGTGTGCTTGGTGAAACTTGTTACATTATTATATAAATAAGTATACTTCTAGTTTATCCATTTCTGTGATTTTTTTGTGTATTTATTATTAAAACATTATTATGTAATCTCAACTGTAAAGAAAGTTCGTCCTCGTACCGCACTTTCTTCATAACCCCCTCCACAAGGTAAAATCAGATTTCTCGTATGAAGGGGTTGTTTCTCTCATTTATTCCGACCCGATCAGTCTTTCTCAAGTAAAGTACCAAACACAATTCCGACATTTTGATCCGATTTGATCCAACCCATTTCATTCTAGTGGATGATTGTTCCGTTCTAGTGGATGATTGTTCCGTTCGGTTTCAAACTCTTGACTTTAAAATTTTGCCAGATTTTGTCTTTCCGCTTTACATTCCTCCATGAAAACATTATTTTTTTGTCATACAATTCATGTCTTTTTTTTTTATTTCCTCAACAAAGCCTTTTAATGTATCTTTGAGTATTTATATTATGTTATCCGTAAAAGTTGAAATCCGTTTCGATTCGATGCATTTCAATCCATTTCGGTGTAATGTGTCCAATTGCACGTATATCTCATATAAGCAAATTTGATATTTGTACGAATCGGATCGAAACGGTGGAGTTGTGTTTCTCCCTTAAGTCACTAGCGGCGATATCATCCATGCTAAGAAGAAGATATTGCCAGATTAGTTTCTTTCCATGAATATTCTATTTTCGGCCAAAAACGCATCTATTACTGGTCACATTGTTACCTTTAGAAATACAAAGAAAAGACTAAAATTAAAAGTTTTAAAATATATCATTCAGCAAAAACAACAGTTAGTTTTCTGAAAGTAAAACACAAAACATAATCACAGAACAGAATTCAAGTTTGGTAACATTTTCAACACTTCCTCTTTACCAAGTCGACACAGTTTTTCTCCACTTTAACTATAATTGTCTAAACAAGTTTATATCAGCAGGCTGCATAACGATAACGTGTGTAGTGTTGATCGGTAAGGCATATAAAATAATTTCAGCTTTATGACAGTATTCGCTTAACTTCAGTATTAAATAGGATTTATGTTCGTCAATTAAGTTGGGACCGCCATTTCATGGTAGAAAAGTTTTTTTAATGCCACTTCCCCGAATTTAATGCTCTAGTACTTTTAAAAAAAATCCATGGATAATCCAACTTTATTAAAATTTAGGACCACCAACTTTAAAATGAAAAACGTTTTTTAAGACCCCAAAAAACCGTAGATTTTAATGGCCGTTGATTTGCCCAACCACGGTTAGAAGTTTAAACTCTTATGATACACGGTAATTTAGAACGAATAAATTTAGTTTACACTGACCACTGTGTAAAGCTACAAAAACTTAATAAATTGCAGAGAATAAATGTAATTAGTCTCTCCACATAAATTTAACGTAAATTCTTTTGTAATTTGACAAATAGCGAAAAGCTTTTATCAGGGTTCAAAAACTAATCTTCCTCATGTTTTTCGTTATGAAACTCAGCAGCAGAATGGAGTATACTCGTAGAGAAAACAGGAAGTGTTGTAACCCAAATTTACCGTAGTGAAATCCTATTTGTGTTCAAAGCATTGATTGTCAATTTCTAAGCTGGGCACCAATTTAGCATCTGCATTTCGCTGTTGCAGTCAGCATAGTTAACCGCTGATTCATGGTTTCTTAGTTGGTTTGTTGGAGATTAGGCATAATAAATACTACAGAAAAGCAGTCAAATAAATTATATTTTTTCTGTACGTTTCTGTGGATAACGCCTTACTAACCTTTATCAGTTCGGAAACAATTAGAGTATTCAACTCCTTTCCAGTATTATTTGTTGATCAAAGATTTAGTCCGACTGAAAAGCACAGTATTATTAAAATGTTGGTAGCATGTGGGTTAACATCGATGGAAAATTTTGTTTTTTAAACTCTTACTTTTATGGTTTCTTGGTGTTTGATTTGTTACTTTCAGAGAAAACACATTAAATTGGCCCTAATTAAGCCCTAAAATATCATGTAGTGCACACTATTGTAACAATTCTATTTAACCTATTCTCAGTAGTGGTGGTCCTAACTTTTAATAAAGTTGGGTTATCCATGGATATTTTTAAAAAGTACTAGAGCATTAAATTCAGGGAAGTGGCATTAAATTAGCCCTAATCGAGCCCTAAAATATTATGCAGTGTACACTATTGGAACAATACTATTTAACCTATTCTCAGTAGTGGTGGTCCTAACTTTTAATAAAGCTGGATTATCCATGGATTTTTTTAAAAGGTACTACAGCATTAAATTCGTGGAAGTGGCATTAAATTAGCCCTAATTGAGCCCTAAATTTTGACGTATTCAAAACTTTTCTTAATTGACGTGATTTATGTTCATCTACAAAGAATATAATTGGCAGCCTTGTTAAATTTCAGCCATTTATCTAGCCCATTAGCAACGTACTCAAAAAAATATGTTTCAATTCATCCATCCATAATCGGAAAATCCAAGATACCAATTAGACGAAAAACTGTTAATAAAAACTTTGGGTGGGCGCCCGTAGGGAAAAACTATGCAAGGTGTAATGACCTATCATCTGCTTGCGTAGAAGATAAATTATAAATAAAAGTTCTTAAAAATTCTTCTATTCTTCATAAATAATACGGTAATGGTGTCTTTTTCATTCTCTGGCTTACGAAATCAATACGTTCCGGTATCCTTTTAAAGTCAATATCAGTCCAGTTTTTGAATATAAGTTGAACCCTGTTTCATCTCCATTTAAAATTCTTCTGGGATCATTTAGTATATGTGTTCAGCATCGTTTAGTTTCAAATAATCTTGCAATTGTTCAAATCATGATCTAATTGAATCCTCTGTAATTATGGCCATTTCCTAGTGATGACTTCCGGTACAAACTGCATAATTTCGGAATGTCTTTTTAAAAATAACTCGAACCATGTTTTGCCTAGTCGTCCATCCTTAAAAAGAGTTTTCCGGCCATCGTTTTTGATTATCTGCTGACTATTTTTTCTTCTTCTAAAGTAGTAAGGAAAGAAATTTCTTCAGGAAGTCTTCCACTTAGCTTATCCTGTAGTGTAGTTCTTGGCACCCCGAACTTTCTGCAAGCTTCCATTTTTGAATTTCCCTCTATCCGAACGCTATCTAAAGCTGCTTTTAGGCTTTCTTATGTGTAGGTAGTTGATTTATTTTAAAGACATGTCGTTAAAAAAAAAATCAAATCATCTAACAACCGTAAATGAATTCTTAGAAGCAAAAGTTGTATTAGGCATTTGCTTCAAAAATGCAAGCTAGCAAAAAGTTCGCGGTACCAAGAACTACACTACAGGATAAGCTAAGTAGAACCCTTCCTGAAGAAATTTCTTTCCTTACTACTTTAGAAGAAGGAAAAATAGTCAGACAGGCCACAAATTTAATTCATTTGTAAAATGGAAACGCAACTCCATAAAGCATGCTTTATTTTATATTTTGTTTTATGATTTATATGACTGTAGTGTAAATTACTAACATAGCATCGAGTTTATTTAATTAAAAAAAAAAAAACACTTTTTGTTATGCTGTCAAATATTTGAAAGCAAGTAGTCTCTCAAGGAAAACGTTTCGAAAGGATTTTATAATATTAATTTAATATTTGCGTTTAATCATAAATTAATCCTTCAGATTTTCTAAAAAATTATGCAAAATAATTGTAATATTGTTATTTTTAGCCGGTATTTAGCAAGTACATATGAAATCTGAATCCATCTGTGGTTGGTTATTAAAAATTCAACAAATAACTGTTTCAAAAACCGGCCACGACAACTTTGCTTTTACAACGTAATTTTTCGTTAATTTCCGACCAATTTATTAACTTGACCGGTATTTTATACAGAAATATCTAGGTACTTAAGAGAAGTCAGTACTCAGCAATAGTTTCAATTTAGATACCAGCGAACCTGTAAGTAATAAAATTTACTATACGTAGGTTGTGTCCTGAAAGTGAGAAAGTTCATACAAAATTAGTCTAGACCTAGACCATGGAATACATTAGAGACATCTATCGCAAAAGACAGAAGCCCAACAACCGACAAAACTATACAACGAAAAATGAAAATTTGTAGTTTACATTAATTGAAAATTTTTAACGAGAATTAACTCTCCTAAATTTTTTTCCCCATAATTGTTAAATATGCTATTTTGCTTTGTATTGCAACAACTTTCAACGAAAAATTAGAAATTCTCGTCGGTGAAATATCGGGAGAAAAAACAAGTACTATTAGAGTTAAAAAATGAAAAAATACTAAAAATGAAAAAAACTCGACGTTATTTGCTATTTTCATTAAAAAATGTATGAAACTTGCATACCTTGGTACTGACTCCTCTTAAATAACTTATTGTTCAAATAAAATTCTACCTACTTACATTCAATAAAAGTCGCTCATAACTTAAGTAAAATTAAGACTAATTAAGACTCATTTCCGAGCACTCCCAATGCTAGACTTGAAAAAAATATGAAAACTACATTGTCAGGAGTGCGCAATTATTGTCGAACCTTTCGTAATACTTACAACAAACAACAGCCGTAGCGAAATGAATACGAAATTGAGGAAACGTTCGTAGCTTGGAACCTCTTTCGATTTTTTTTTTAACATAAAAGAAGTTTCAGCAGCATGCCATAAAGGCTGAAACACAGTGCGAGCGTTAGAGCAGCCGGCGATTGAGCTTTCCTGTAGAATACATGAGAAGAAGTTGGGCATGTTCCAGTGGTGAAGTCGGCTGCGCCCACTGCGCTGAGCAAACGCTGGGGTAGAAATAGTTTCTACTCCAGCGCAACTTTTAACATTTGATAACATGTTTTTCAGCTGATTTGAATGTAGTGAACTTCAAAAACTGGGGAAATTTCAACAAGTTGAACTGATTTAATAAATAAATAAAGTAAAAATGTCGAAAGAAAAGTTGATTATAGTTTGGTGCGAGATGCGGAGTTAATTTATAACTTAAAATGCCGGGATTATAGAAATATAGAAAAAAAATATGAATTGATTTAAATTGACAACACATAAAAGTCAGAAAATAAAAGAATAAAGCACTACATTGTGTTAAAACGAAAGTTCACTACGCCGCAGTTTCAAATGCTAAAAAAGCTAAAGTTCACTACGCCGAAGTTATCAAACGATCGCACTCTGTTAAGCTAAAGTTCACTACGCCGGCCAAGTCGAAGTTGTGTACGCTCGCACTGTGTTTCAGCTTTAATTTCCGAGATTTCGAAATACAGGGTGGGCCAAAAGTCACCATGGGGTTTAAAAATTTAATAACTTTTTCGTTTATATATTTTTTTTATTTTTTTTTTAGATTATATAAATAACATCTGGAGAATAAATAATGGAGAGAGTCACAACTGAACAAAGAACCAGAATAATAGAATTTTATTACTTAAATCAGCGATCAATTATTTTAACGCAAAGAGCATATCGTCGCCATTTTAACGTCAGAATTTCGCCCTCTGAAGCCATGATTCGTTGCTTAGTTGATCGTCACCACCAACATGGCACCGTAAGTGATTTGCCTCGAACCGGTAGACCGCGTATAATTCACACTGCGGAAAATATTGAACGTGTAGAGCAAAGTGTTAACGAAACACCAGAAACATCTACCAGAAGGCGTTCTGCTCAGCTAGGGATGTCTCGTACGTCACTACGGCGCATTTTAAAAAAAGATTTACTGTTATTCCCATATAAGGTGCAATTGGTGACCCGCAGATCATCGGCAACGTCTAAATTTTGCAGTTAAATTTCAACAGTTGGCCAGAAATGAAATCAACTTTATTGAAAATCTGATTATGAGTGATGAAGCTCATTTTCATCTGAATGGCTTTGTTAATAAGCAGAACTGTAGGTTCTGGGGTTCTGAAAATCTAAGAGCCATTCATCAACGCCAATTACACCCCATTAGGTGTACAGTATGGTGTGGCATTACATCTGAAAATATCATTGGGCCTTACTTCTTCGAAAATGAAGATGGAAGTGCTGTAACCGTAAATGGAGAGCGGTATCGGTTTATGATAGAAAATTTTTTACTTCCTGCTCTTGAAAACAGACCTGAGGTGTGGTTTCAGCAGGATGGAGCCACTGCCCACACTGCCCGAGACACAATGGCACTTTTGAGGCAAATTTTTGGACAGCGAATAATTTCAAGAAATTCCGAAATTAATTGGCCAGCGCGTTCGCCAGATTTGTCAGCACCCGACTATTTTCTTTGGGGTTATTTGAAGGAGCGAGTATATGTGAACAAGCCCGAGACAATCCTTGAACTCAAGGCCAACATTGTTGCAGAAATTCGAGCGCTACAGCCACAAATGTTGAAAGATGTTATGGAAAATGCTCTAAAAAGAGCCCATCATTGCGAAGCTAATAACGGCGGTCATTTAAGTGACATTATTTTCCATACTTAGCGTAAAAAAATTTCCATTTTGTATATTTTATAATCTAAAAAAAAAAATAAAAAAAATATATAAACGAAAAAGTTATTAAATTTTTAAACCCCATGGTGACTTTTGGCCCACCCTGTAGATGAATCGCTCGTAGCTCGAAATTTTTTTTTTTTTTTTTTACCATAAACAACGTTTTCTAACATGCCGAAATTTCCGAGAATTCGAAATAGATGCATAGCTTGTAGCTTGAAATTTTATTGAGTAAATTGCAAAGCGAAGTTTTACTATGGTGTGTATTTATTATTTATTTTTTCGATATCGAATTTACTTGATATTTGAAAAACGTTTTTTTTTTATGACTATCAGAACCAGCTTAACACAAGCTCGCTGCATGGACACGTTTAATAAATAAACGGTCAACACTACATGCGTTGCATCACTTAGTCGGTGTTAGTATTAGTATGTTACACTAAACCTAGACCAAACACCAGATAAAATAACATGCAATGCGACAGAGAACAAAAATATAAAAATAAAAAGATTAAATACTGTATAGACGTTTTTTTAAGACATGCTTAGAGTCGTCAACAACAAAATGCTCAGCCAAATTATTAACAGCAATGCACATGCGATTAATAGGTTCATAAATGCCATAATTAGACCTTGAGGAATTGACATGCAATAGAGGTAGCCTTCTTAAATTGTGCCTATTATTACGGAAAGAAATTTTGTCAATGTCAACAACGGGGAATCAATATTCGTGCTTAAGAGTTGGTGAACAAAAGTTGCATTGGCAACCATGCGACGTTTCTCAAGTGAGTGCATATTCAAAAGCTGCAAGCGATCCTCATAGGGTGGAAGAATCAATGAATTATTCCAGGGTAGGTGCCTGAGAGCAAATCGTTTCTCTGAACAGACTCGATGCGCTCGATGTGTGAACCGTAAAAAGGAGACCAGACCTGGCTAGCGTATTCAAGAAGTGGTCTCACAAAGCAAGTGTACAAACGCAATGTTATAGTAGGATTCGAAAACTCCCGGGACCAAAGTTTTATGAAACCTAGCATAGAACTACTCTTTGATACCATGAAGTTTATATGGGAGATAAAATTAAATCTGTGGTAACATTTGACACCAAAGCCATAGACAAGAGAAGGCGATACCAGATCATACTGTTAAAAAAAAAACATCAAATCCAAAACGAACTACCAAAACATACAAGAACTTCGAAAGAAAATTGATCTAGCGAATCTCTGTCGGGTCATTAATATGATTCGATATCGTGTTCTGTTTTTTTCTCCTGCAATTCGCAAGCACGTCACAAGCGAATTCGATTTCGAGACTTAACTTCACCTAGTCGAATTGATTTACTTCGAATTCGATTCGAATTTTTTGCAGGGAGGTGCATTTACCTTATTTCGTTTATAAATAATTTATTGTTGCAGTATTGTGGCCTATATGATATGTATAACTCACTAACATATATACAATTGACTGCTGACGCTACAAAAATTGCTTACATTATTTGACATTATTATGGGATCACTTTTCTATAGCTGTCTCTTTTTGGTTTAACTACTTTTTTTCGCTGAACTATAAATAATAAGTTCTATACAAAATCCACCATAGTCCAGTTTTAGTTCAGTGGTTTTCCAAATGAATATATAGAATAGAAATAGATGGCAATACAGTACTTGTAATCCTTTCTCTATTCCCCATAGCTACTTTTAGGGATAGGCAGAAAAAATTGCTTAATTTTATTTGCTTAAAAATCGAGTTTAAGGAATTCTTGATGTTATAGGAGATAAACTTCCAAGAATAGAAATAATTTCGAATGCATCTGAAATTTACTGAACTTTTAATATGAATATTAAAGCGAAAGTAAAACTTGAAATTAAGATTATTGTCACACCCTGCCAACAAAAGTTTACCCATATGAAATAGAAAATCAGGCAGTCCATGTTATATATGTCAGTGGTATAACTATAGTTCCTATTATATATACATATGAATGCAAATATGCATATACAATAATATAATATTCAATCAAATGTTCCATTCAAATAGCGTCAAACAATCGATTTTCCCATTAACACATTCCGACAGAATTTTCATACAAAGAAATCCAATTACTCCTCAATTAGGTACATGCTAGCCACTACTCTCCTTCATTTTATACCATAACTCTTGTGGCAAATTGTGTACACCACGGCCTATAATAATTTCCACAAGAACATTTTTGAAATAAGAAGCCAAAGAGCATATCAATTTATCAGTAAATCTGTATGAATTAATCTTGCAAGAATAAAATAAATTATCATGTCTCTGGCAACACAACTGCGTCTACACATCTATTACCTACCTGATAAACGCACGCAGCACCACCCTGCACCTCTCTTAAATTGAATCAATTAATGCCAACGAATAATATTGTCCCTGATATAGCGACCTCTTGTGTAAACGAAAGTCCCATAATTCGCCCCTTCCTCAAACTCACATCCACCACTTCTATTTCTACCTGAATTTAAGGGTTGCTCCAAGGGGGATAGACCGCCGCCCAACTCTCTGTACGGATGTTTGTAGTCCTTTGGAATCACGAGGCAACAGTAGCTTAGCGCCACACCGTGCTATTTAGCGAGCAGTCTTCTTGCCATGCCAGACCTATCTACCTATAGTCTACCCACCGCACCGCATAATCCATGGCTTCGATACATTCTATCGATTAGGGCGAGAGTTCAAATCGCTTATTCGAGTTAATGTGGTGATACGCTTGGGCTCTACCACCCGATCCAGAAGATTGCGGTGGAGAGGAGGACAAGGAGGAGGCTTGATAAATAACAATGTGAGCAATTACCAAGTATGTAAGCTAAAAGTTTCCCCTTTGTCCGATTCAGCTGCCATAAGTGAATCCCCCGGCCCACGCGGGGATCGGGCCGTATATTCATTAATCAAGAAGCAGCTCGCCATCTCCTTGTTAAATAGGCGCACATTTACCAAGTACTTAAAAGCAATTTATAAATAGGTTTTATTTCTGACAAATATACCCAACCCGACCCGCACTCAAAGATTAGATTTTCTCATCGTAATGAGTATATAGTCTCGCGTTCGTGCGATGATGAAACCCACACAGCGAAAAACTCCCACCCGCGCCATCGTTTAAATTGCTGACGATCGAATGGGAACGGGCGCGCCGGGAAAGTAGGAATCACTGAATGTCTATTTCATTTGTGGATTTAATTTGACCTCATGCATCTGTTCCTGTTTCACTTGCAGACGACCAATTACCTCACTTACAGTTTCAATTATTACGAGTACAGTGAGCGTCACTTTTAACGTTCCCAGCTTAGAGGTCTGATCTGGTCTCGTGCGATTTTAGCAGATTGATGGAAAGTTATTTTATTAGAAGTCAGTTGTTTTTTTTTATTGCTCTTATTTACCCTTTATAGTTTGGTGGTAAGCATACTTACTACTTTTGATTTATGACGTGTTTTTCTATTTGTTGGGTGTTTTATTTCCAAGAAAATCACAGCTTAATCACAGCTAATCTTCACTGATTTTGCTGCATTTTGCGGAAGTTATAGAGCGTAAGAGTGTGAGATGAAAGTTGAAGTGGTAGGAATGCTGACGGACGTAATTATTTTTTAAAAGTGAGTGAATTATAAGAAAACGCTAAAATCATGACGTCTACAAACAAGTAAGTACAAAATAATATGATTGCAGTAAAAATAAATTTTTTTGTTTAGGTATACATTTGTATTATATATTAATTGATTGAAAATTGAGGTTGAGGTTAATTACGAGACTCTGGAGAGTAGGCCATAACAGGCGCATTGTTCACCCTCCAGACTTATGAGCAATTGCTGTTAGGTCCCAATCGGACACTCTCCTGAATTTAAGTATTGACTTCCAGCCTTTCTTCATGTAGCTTGTCCAGTAGGTGTGAGCCAAGAAATCTGTAACGCTTTCTCGAGAGAGCCGGACAATGACAAAGAAAATCAATTACCGTCTCAGGTTCCTCTGCGCATTCCCTAAGGCTTACATATAGCATCAGCAACAAGCCCCAACCTGCGTAGATGATCCCTGAAACGTGAGTGCCCAGTGAGAATTGGCACCAGGGTTTTCAGGGTTGACTTGTTTAGCCCCAGTAGCTTTATCGTTTCTTTTGGGTTAGGTCTGTCCCACAGCTCCTTCGTTGTTCTACTGAAAGGGTTATCTAACCGAAGGTGACTGTATTGGAAGTCGGACCAAGCTGTGATATTATAGCGACAAGGTGTTTTGGTGCTATCCCAAGGATACATCCGACTTTGCACCAAGCAAGCTCATCCGCTTTTTATTCCAGCTGATGTCGCTGTAATCTGGCACCTAAAGCAACAGTACCCTGTTGTTCCGAAAAAAGGAGTTTAGGGTGGTTTAACATTTCAATACAAGTTTGGATTTAGTAAAAGGTTTTACCAAGGCTTTGACAACTGCTTGTCTGTCCGAGGATATTGCAATCTCCTTGTTCTCAGTGTCTGAGTTAAGAAGATGCCTTCCCACTACAAGGATGGATTTTATTTCCACCTGGAAAACCCTGACATGGCTTTCAAGGTGTATGGCAATTTCCATGTAAGGTTCCTCGCAAAAAACACCTGGTCCGAGGTTTTCTTCCCACTTGGAGCCGTCTGTATATATGATTGGGTTTGTTAATGGTTGAACCACGGAATGTGATTCCCATTCTGTCCTATCTGGATTTTGTTTTTTAGAGATGACTTCTCCACATAAATTCTAGGAGGTATGATCACCTGTTTGTATTATATATTAGTTTAGAATTTGTAATAAGTATAAGAAGTATTTCTTCAACAATTGAGAATATACAGTAATTTTCACATACTTTTTGATGTCGTCATATGACGACGTTAGAAGAATATTTGCACATTTCTTTGCCTCCATTAGACATCTTCATTTTTTTTTTTCAAAGAAATTCTTTGCTTCTTCAAACTCTTATCTAGAAACCCAGTTTGCAAACAACTAATTGACAATTCTTTGAATTTTCCTACCCAACTCATGTCAATTTTGGTGGAATTTTAATATCTATTGATATTTACTTAGCCGTGCCATAATACGAATCTCTTTTTATTTTCATCTATTCATTTCCAGATGTGTCAATGGATAGATTTAATATAAACAGTCTATCTCGAAATCAACTGTTAGCATCTGGTGAAAAAATGGACACCAGGTAAGAAATTTCAGTTGTTTCGGGTCAATCTTATAAACTTCAGAAGGAAAGGAAATCAACCAAAGAAGAAATTTTAAAATCTAAGCAGCCTGACCCATTTTCTTTTATTGTTTATGAAGAAACTGTAAAATTACTGCTGTTCAATATTTAGAGCTTAGACTATTTCTAGCTAGTTTGAGGGTATAATTGCCAGGAAAAACAATGTAATGGAGTACGACTCCTGACTTACGCAACACTGCAATATAATAATAAAATCTCTTCATTCTCAATCAAATTTGAGCTTAAACAAATTTGACAAGCTCTTCAAATTTCGAGCCCTTATTTCACATCTCAAAAAAAGGTTATGAAAAATTATATAACTACCGCAGCAATATCACATAATTAAGCAATGATGGAATATTTTGATGAGCACAGATGGTAACAATAGAAATAAATTTATACGATTCGGGTATAAGGATTGACATCAAAACTCACCATTGGGATATTTGAACCATATCAAGAGAATTTTGACAGAGACGAAGAAATGGAGAGTAAATTTGGCATGTGTGCATCAACAGTGTTTTACTTGCTCGATCAATATCCCTTATGTCAATCTAAATTTCCGTACACATATATTGTGATAATTTATTTACAATGCTCCTTTCACTCAAGGAACTAAAAGATCGCTTAGGAAATCGCTGCTGTCTTCTGAAGCCAAAAGAGTTTGAAAAGAACAAAAAGGGCATCACAGGAATTGCTACGGCAAAACTAAATAAAAGCCAGTTTTTCCAGAGTCGGTGGAAAGATAACTCTGTTAATATCAGCTTCTTTTCTACTTGTTCAGCAGCTGTTCCAAAAGGAAGTGTCAAGAGATGGATTAAGACTGATCTCAAGCACATTTTTGTCAGTATTCCTCATTCTATCTAAAATTATAACTAAAATATGGATGGTACTGACAGAATGGATCAAAATGTAAATACTTACTGCATATCCATACATGGAAGGATATGGTGGGGGCCATTATTTATATGGATGCTCGACACTTCTGTACAAAATGCTTGGTTGCTAGCGTGGTTACAAACAAATGATACTAAATTGACTCAACTTAGTTTTCTTCGTAATCTGGCAATGTCATACCTATTGTAACACAGAAATGCACCAATAACAGTTAGAAAAAACCGCAGAATCCTGCAGAATTTAAAGTAGCCCGTTTCGACAAAATTGCACTTTGTTCGTAAAACAGCAAACAATAAGCAGTAACTGCCAGTAACTGTACCTAAGTCTACAGTTAGAACTGGATGTAATATAGGACTATTCATAATTTGCTTCCAACCATATCACTCAGATTAGGATGTTATATTTATAAAATATACCTATACTAATACGTCTATAAATTATGTTTAATTTCCTTTATATACCTTAGTTATTTACTTTCAATAATAAATCTTAATTTACAATACATAATTAGATTCTCATTGTTTTGTATCCATATTATCCTAACGTCGCGTCGCGGCGTCACGATGACAACCCCTAAGTAAGGGTTAGCGTCTTGTAGAATTAATTGGCATCAAATTTCATGCTACAGTGACCATTTTTAGGCAACTTCTTTAATTGTATAGTGTTTGGGTAATTATTTCCTAATGCCGCAGAATATAGATTAAAGTTTTCTTTTGCCTTCACATTTAAATATTGTTGAATGTCACATTGAGATAAGATTTAGCAGGAAGTGTCGATAATATAACGCAAGCATGTTATACATATGTATATTATGTATATGGAAAAAACGGTCTGTTTCTTGTGATTTCAGTACTGTTACTGTTTTTCTATGATTTGCTCTGTTGATATTGCAAGTTGCACGTAATCTTTGAATGTATTTTCTACCACATACTAATATTACATTGATTACAAAACGAAGTTAAAAACAAGCCATAATCAAAACTGCATTAGCCCGATGCAGATCCGTCCCACCCTTGCATCGCAATTGATTGTAAAGTCCTATTACCCATACTAGAACTGGTTTGAAAAGGAATCATCTGGAATGAATTTCATATGACACACTAAGATAAGAGAGTAACTTCCAAAGAAAGGTCCTACTTTACGAAGATATGCGCAATATAGTTCGTACAACCAAACACCAGCATCCTTTCTACCACCATTATTATGTATGTAAGTACGTTGTAATACTATGCATGCCTTTTCACAAGCCTGCCTAATTAGGTTAACATCGTAATTAATTACTAGTATATACGGGTGTTTCCTCCATGGTGGTCCATAGAGCAGGAGGTGATAGTACTCACCTAAACAAACAAAAAATCGTATGGAAGGGGGGGGGGGGGGCATATCAACCGTTTCGGAGTTACAGGGTGATTAAGAAAAAAAGCTAGTTTTTCACAAAACACCCTGTATCTTAAAAACTACAGGGTGTACGGTCACAGTTAAGAGCTCATTGTATGCAGAACTTCATGGCCTTTCCAACGACTTCTCAATCAGCCCCATACCCATCTCCCATCAAGAATAATGGTTGTCTAAACTAAAAATTTCGGATTTTCTTACTTTTTTTTTTAATTTAACCTCTATTATTTTTGCAACAAGGACATTAAAATAACTTTTTTTTATAAAAACTGTAAACTGTAGACTCTCCTCTTTAATATGACCTATTACACCCTATGTGTTAACTGTAGCCGTTAAACAGTTATTAACTCATAACCTACTCCGGTCACATCGAAAGTAGACGATATTTTTTAAAGTGACGTGCTAAGGGAACAAATTATAGTTGAGAATAGGTTTGAAAATTGGTTTGAGAATAAGTTTACAGCTAATAACTCTTAAAGGTCTTCAGATAGCACATTGCATGTAATAGGTCAACTTAAAGAGGAAAGTCTACAGTTTACAGTTTTTATAAAAAAAAGTTATGTTAACGAGCTTTTTGCAAAAATAATAGAGCTCAAATTAAAAAAAAGGTAAGAAAATCCAAATTTTTTAGTTTAGAGAACCATAATTCTTGAAGGGAGATGGGTATGGGGCTGATTGAGTAGGCGTTCGAAAGGCCATGAAGTTCTGCATACAATGAGCTCTTAACTGTGACCATACGCCCTGTACTTTTTAAGATACAGGGTGATTTGTGAAAAACTAGCTTTTTTTCTTAATCACCCTGTAACTCCGAAACGGTTGATATGCCCCCCCCCCTGCCATACGATTTTTTGTTTGTTTAGGTGAGTACTATCACCTCCTGCTCTATGGACCACCATAGAGGAAACACTCTTATTTGTAGAATTGTTTTCCAAAGGTTTAATTGAATTAGTTTTTTGTTTAATTGTATTCAGAAATTTGTTTTTTGTTTTCATATTTTATATTTTTGGATTTTAGTTGTTATCCGATAAAAATAAATTTTGTTGTAATACATAATTGTTCTTTTTTATTTTATTTGTTTTATGAATAATTGTATTTTTCTATTCAATAATATAAAGTTTATTTGAAGAGGTAAATATATTTAACAACAGCCTAATGTTTGCTAGTAAATATATTTACCATATTCTAAAAGTCACGCGGGTGGCAAATTATTGCCAAAATCTGCCAAGCCTTAGTTTACTTAAATGGAGGTCAAACAATCACATAAAATGTAATATTGAAGACTCTTAGAGATTTGTGCTATAAAGGGTTATTAAGAGACTCATGTGATCATTGGCGTAACTAGGTAGGGGCCAGGTTGCCCCCCCCCAGAATGCGGACTGCCCCCCCCCCCGCCCTACCCTTCCCAAAAATGCAGACTGGGAGCCTTCGGAAATTTTGAAAATTTCCAAAAAATATTTGTCAATTCGTACAATCTTAGGCCTAATTGAATTGAATCCGTTCGCATCGAAATCGAAAAGGCTTTAACGAGTGTTTTTCTTCAAGAAAACATAAATTTTTATTTTTTAAACTATTCTGAGATTGCTCTGATTAAACTGAATTTTGACAAAGGCGTGATCCGTAGGAGAAATCATGCAGAACTATTTTGAAAAACTTAATTGATAACTTTTGATATCAATGAAATTTTGAAAATTTCGTAGAACTTTGTTTAATTCTCCCGAAAAAAAGCTTTCTTAGGCTTTTTCGATTCTAATCCCAACGGATTCAGTAATAAGACTGATTATCTTTATAAGGAAGAAATATTTACTGCGGAATTAAAAACTTAAATAATATTCTTATTGCGTTACATTATGGAATAAAACTATATTAGCACTCTAGACACAGAAACACATTAAATTTGTCTAGAACCTACTCGAGTCTCGAAAAGGGTAGAATCCATTATAGCTAAAAGAAAGTATTCAGTAGACTTTCCATCAGATACAAGGCCATTCGAATATTGGAACATACATATTTACAACCAAGTGATGGAAACATTATCACTAACTTCAAAACTTGGTTTGAAAATCTACATTTGGCACATTCAGTTGACTCATTTGTAAAGTTGGCCTCAAACATGGAGAGGCATTTGTAGAAAATTATAAAAATGTTTTTAATGCACACATTTCCACCTTACAGGCTGAAACAGGAGAGGTTTTCGAACATGGCATTCTTAAATATTTAAAACGAGATAACTAAAAACAAACTAACAGCGCAACAGGTGTTAGATAAGTTTGCAGAAAAAAAACCGTAAACTCAAGCATATACAGACTTTCACTATCTATTTATTAGTGCTTAATAAAAACGTAAATAATTGTTCTAAAATATGTATCTAACTTCAGCCCTGTAAAGTACTTAAGTACTTTGGTTGGTACTTAAAGTACTTAAGTACTTTGGTACTTATGTATTAGTACCAGTATCAGGACCTAGACTTAAATGATTTTTAAGTACAAGTCCCGGCAAACTCAAATGCTGTATGAACAACTTCCAAGCAAAAGATTATACGATATTTTATGATATTTCATAAATGGAAATCTCATCCAGTTATTTAACTGGATACACATTTTTCAAAATTTCTGATTTGCGTTTTCGAAAGCTCTTGAATTTTATAAATACCAGTACCAGTACCTGGACTTGTACTTGAATATTTTTAAGTACCATTACTGGAACTTGTACTTGTACTGAAAATATTTGAAGTATGGGTGCTAGTACTGGTACTTGGAATAAATACTGGGCATTAGGCAGGGCATCACTATCATAACAGTTTCGTGTATAGAACTTGAGGTATCTGATTTATTTTCCTCAATACGTGAAAGAAGCAAAGAAGGGGATGTGGAAAACAAAAGTCTCTGTTAATTAAATGACACCACTTTTTTTATTTTTCTTTTAAAATCGTATAAATTTTATTTTATTTTTCAAATAAGCACTTCCTATGATTTAAGAAAAATTTAAATTTCATCGGATGTTTGGAGTGGACTGTTGGGAATAGATGAGTGTCGCTTGGGTTTATTGGGATTAAAGAAAAGAATGCACTTTCACTCAACTCGCCAATTACATTATGAACTAATCTATTTTCACAATAACTTGAATGTCCGACCAAAACTATTTCGTAAATACCTACTCGTCGCCGTTGGTCTCAATAAGCAATAAATATCGCCCGATCGCCGAATGTTGACTGACTAGTTATCCAAAAATTGATTGAATGCTGATGACTTATACTAATTGATAAGCGATGTACCATGCTTTTCTCTCTCCGGGTGCTCAATAACATTCAACGACTCATAACGTCGGAACTTCGACAAAGACTGCCATATCCCAAAAGCTTTTCTTATTAAAATCGCCTCGAATATGCACACGTACCTGCATTTGTAGTAGATTAAAAGTGCTGGTCTAGTCTTTTTGCTTTCTTGGGAGCGGAGTTAAGGATTCACGTATGAAGACTACATATTAAAAAAATAGTTACGCGATGTCTGCGACTTGTAAAATGAGAATTATTTTATGAAGTTTTTATGTGCAGAGTTATTTGAACGGAAATTATGTTTTAGAATTTAGATTATGTTTCTTGTGGGATCTGTAACTTATAGACTCGCTCTACTGTCTATAACTTTAGAAACTTTATGGGTTTTTTAATCTATGAAATTTCATTGGCTCTAAGCATTATATCAACATGCTATCTTGTAAGTTCTCAGAGAAAGACATACAAAATTTCGGTCAATAGCTGGTGCTACTCATGAGCTGGTATATTTCGCAAACAAAATATTTGTTAAAACTTATGTACAACAATTGGGGATCCTGGTCCACAACAAAAAAAAGTCTTAGTTACGCCAATCCATGTGATGTGGACCGAATTTGTAAGATTGGCATATTTTGTACTGAACAGAGCAAGTTAATTCATCTATGTAAAGTACATATAAGTGTTGATTTATTAAATATATAATTTATAATAGTACTTCAATTCAACTGGGTAAGTCAACTTATTATTAGTTCAAAAATAATTGAGTTTATGTTAATTTCCAAATATTACTTCGTCTGTATAGAGTATTAAATATAATTATAGTATATCTTTAAGTCGTCTTAACGGAGTGACAAGACCCAAATTGTTCGAACATAATATTTCCTGTAATAAATAATTTCCAGATATAACCGGCAGTGACATGAAAGTGAGCTACAATAAGCAGATAGCCAAATTCAATAAATCAAATTAAAAATAAATATTGATAGTATTAAGAAAAATTTCCTAGTACCTATGAATTCCTAGAAACAGAATCACTTTTAGCGGCCCCAGCACTTAAATCGTTGATATCATTATCGGCAGCCATTAATAAAGTGTATAAAATAAAAATGAGGAACAATATTGAATGAATACAAGGCAAGGCATTTGACTAAAATGAAATAAAAAGAAATATCTATGGACTCAAACAATATTTCAGAAATATTTAACAATGCTTATTTGCTATAGGCTAAGTCCGGGTAACAAGGCCAACTCGGTTAATTATCGTATATATGTATATGTAGGTAATATGTAGGTATATTTACAGAACAATGGTCGTCGTCTCTAGCCACTTGGGAGCCAGGAAACTTTAGAATACGGGTGCCCTCTCAAGAAAATATTTTCTAAACTACTTTGGGTTATCAACAGGAATAATAACGTAAAATATAATCTCAAACACAACAAGGGGAAACACAACGATTGGATATTCAAAGTCGAGTAAATGGAATTTCAGTCTCGAGGAGAAAGATACTGTAAAGTGGTGCTAAGGGGAATCCCCGTCTGAAGGTCGTATTTTAAGAAAAGTGAAAGTCGCGATCATGCGAGTCGGTTTGGTTGTTTTGCAATCAAATAATTTAGGAGAATAACCTTAGCCAGATGGAGTTGCCATTATTCTATTAACATGGACAACAGTATAACAATTTTCTCTGATTACCAACTAGAATTCGTCTACTGAAAATAGACCATGAAAAAATTCGGGAAATTTAAAAAATACTTCTACTGCAAGCACCGTCACTGTGCAATGACGTTAATGGCGTTTTTATTATATCATTGGTGATACTGTATAACAGCGAGACTACAAACGTCACTACCGCGTAAGTTAAAGTCAAAGTCAATTTCTCACAAGACACTAAGTTCTTTTTTTTTTTTTTATTATAATGACAAAATTGTTGCTACTAACTCTAGGATATTACGAGAAGCATCATATTTTTGAATTTTAGACATAAAATTGGTAAACCAAATTATAATTTCTTAGCTACGCTACCCAGACTATTTGGATTTGCAATTACATGGTTATGATATTGCTAGTCTCGCAGTTATGCAGTATCAACGACGTTATGTTATTTTGTATGAAAATTTAAGTAGCCAAAATATAACAGTTAAACTAACTTGTCATAATTTGAAAAATTTGAAAAATTAGTCATATGCTGGATAACTATCGCAGGAGCTAGGGGGCTCCACGATTCTGGGAAATATTCATTAAACTTGATTTTTAAGGAAACAAAATTAAACAATTTTTGTTTGCCTATCCACAATAGTAGGTATGGGGAACAGAGAAAAGATTACAAATGTAATATTGCCATCTATTTCTATTCTATATATTCATTTGGGAAATCTACTGGACTGAAACTAGACTATGGTGGATTATGTATAGAAGTTATTCTTTGAAGTTCAGCGGAAAAAGGTAGTTAAACCAAAAAATGACAATTATAGAAAAGTGATCCCATGATACATACATGTCAGTGAATTGGACTTAAACTTTAAAAAAAAGGGAAAGGGCGACGTTCTCTCCTGTTTTCTGAGTACCTTAATAGAGTTTGGGTATTCTTGAAGGAAAATGTTATAATGCATTCACCCAAGTCTGAGTACGTGAACAGACCTAGGGTCAAACACAAGTATTTCACAAGTCACTTTATGACATAATCAAAAATAGCAATGTCGACAAATAATATTTTTGATGTGATTTCCTACCGGAATTATGTACTCAAAAACGATAAAAATGCAGGTCGTCCTAATTCATTGAGTTGGAACTGTATATTTGTTGACTTTTATATACATATCAAAGGATTATTCTTATTTTAAAAATCAATAAAGTATTTCTTATCCCGAACTGTGCGAATGTGGAACAGTCTACCATCTTCTGTCTTTCCTCCGGCTTACAATCTATAAAGCTCAATCATAGACAAGAAATACCCAGAAATCGACGGCGATACTAACAACGTGATGTATGAGAAGAGCTCGTAGCAATCCTCAATAACTCACTTATCTCGACTAAATATATTAAGGGTACGAACGAAAAAGTTTTGTAAAAATTTGCTCACTGTAGGCAGAAATTCAGTTTCATACCCTACTAGATGAAATCATTCCGTTTGTAACACACAGAAATATTGATGGCAGAGCAAAATGGATTGGACACCCTGACATAATATTAAAAGTTTTTTTTGCATGTCCGTTTGTCCGTTTGTCTGTCCGTCCTCATGATAACTCGAGAAGCCGAACGCCTTCTTAGAGAGCTAAAATTTTGAATACGGAAATTACAACAAAAAAAAAATTAAATTTAAGATCGAAAATCAGAAAAATCGGGTAACTCCGTCGTAAGTTTGCCATACAAAAATGTCGTTTTTTACTATATATTTAGAAACTTCCAGAGAACGCGTGGACGAAGAGAGCTGAAATTTTGTATATCAATAGTAAATGAAATTTCAAAAATAGACTAAATCGGGAAACCCCTTCTTGGTGTTGCCATATAAAAATTTAGGTTTTTTACGTATACCGTGTAAACGTGTTTATTGTACTGAAAAGTTCTTCAGAATATGAAATCCTATGAAATTTGTTATAATCATTTTTGATGTCCGACGAATTATTCTAGAAATATAAGCTAAAATCACTTCAAAAATCAAACTTCCACAGATGGATCACCGTGCGAAATTAATACAGGAATTCATCTAGCGTATAATAAGAATTGGTTCTTAGACTAATTCTAGTTTGTTTTCTTAGAACTTTAATATCATGTTTCTTTTGAATTTGGCTGAAGATATTCCAACAAGTTGTGTCTGGGCATATAAGCATTAGTTTTTTCATAGAAATTTGCTGAAACTTTTTCTTCGCACTATAGATAGCTGAAATTGATTTTAGACTGTGATAGCACAGACAAGTAATAACAGATAAACAAGGCCCATAATCAAATGTTAGGCTACTCAGATCATATTAACCGACAAGATTAACTAACAAGTCTTGGCTAACGTTAGCGAAACTCCGAACAATGAAATGAATCGGCAAAACTTTTCCATTGACTGGAATAATTTTTCTTTTGTTCATATTCTTAGAACGAAACAATTTTTGTTTTTTGTTTTCAGCTGAGTAAAGGAGTGGATGGGGTGTATAGATTGGATAGATAGGTCAAGGTATATAGAATACAAGGTATTCCCATTACGAATCACGTTCCACCATTACGTAACGAAAGATCGTGAAATGTATAGGAAAGTACGGACAGAGAACACAATACTTTCTCTCCTCTCTCTGTCTTTTCTCTAAAAATATATATACATTAGTCACAGAATTACGTCACAGGCTATCAGCTGCAATATGTCAAAATTTTAATGGGATTATCCTACATACATGTCTTTTATATACCTTGGGATAGGACTTATGTCAATGGGTGCCTCGCCCCAATATGAATTCAACGATGCCTCGACCTGATCTAGGAAGTCCTCAATTTCTTCTTAGAAATTTACTGGAAATTTATTTTTAGAATTTATATGCACTTTTGAAGAACGGCAACTGTATAGGTACATTGTATCTGAAAATAACTCCAAGGTGAATAAATTTTGCCGAAACATTTTCTGTAAATTTCTAAGAAAACATTGTGGCCTTCCCTTCATCGGGTCTAGGTAATGTTGATTTTATATTGGAGCGAGGCATTGCTACCTTACTCTTTGGTTACGTCATCAGGTGCAAGTGAGGCATCCTCGATTTTATATTCAGGAAAAGCGTTGCATATTTTTATTCTACGTGTCCAGTCGTTGTATGTTATTAGTATGTCTATGCTGTAATGTTTTGTTTGAATATAAAAGCGACGATGTGCCTCGACTTGCTAACATAAGCAATGCTTACCCAATGCCTCGCTTCAATACAAAATCAACGATGCCTTCACCTAGGGCCGGATTCTGTAACTCGGAGAGTTTGGGAGTTTGGAAATACTCGTTTTCCCCGATTAAAACTCTCTAACTCTCCATTCGCGATTCTCTAACATACATGGGTAGTTAGGGAAAACGTGAAAATTGACGCAATATTGAAGGACGGCTAACTCTGTGTGGGAGGGTCGTAGAGCATTGGGGTATTTTCCATCAGATATAAGGTCTAGAGTACAAAAATATAGATGAACAATTTTTGGAGAAGGGGCTTTTGGGGATGGGGGTCGTATCACCCCTCTTTGGAGGATGTCCAAAATGCATCATGTTTGGTATTAAATTATAGAGACAGCGGGTGATTGAGTGTTGTAGTTTTTTTGATAATTTTAACTTGATAACTGATTTTTTACCGCCGAAAGAAGGATTTTTTCACTTGGATCGTATACACTCCAGTTCCTATATTTTGCATATATTTCTTCCGTTCTTTGTTTCACATGCATTAGTGCTCTGTTGTGAGCATTTTTCTGATGGAAAGTAAATTTCCACGACTTACCAGTTCTTCATAATGATGAGTTGAAAATATGTCCATTTTTGTACCGAAAACAGCCGTTTTTTCATCTTTAACTGATTCACTTCTTTTGCAGTTATCTCCAAAACCATTTATCGGACTCCAAAACTTATTATAAAACCAGACAATACTGTACGTTGAGAAATATTTTCCTCCACAAATAGCAGAGTCGAGAGTTTTGTCGAGTGGAATAGAGAGTTTCGTAATTCTCAGAGCTACAGAATTTCGAGTACAGAATTAAAAGAACACTCATCTTCACAACTCCACAACTCTCCGTGTTAGAGAATCCGGCCCCTGATGTAGGGAAGCCCTCAATTTTATCCTAGAAATTTTCTAGAAATTTGTTTCTTAGAATTTTTATGTATTTTTGGAGGCCGAAAACGGCACACAAGAAAGTATTGTATCTGGAAAAAAAAACAAATCCAGTCGGCCACAAAAGTGAATATATATAAGAAGAAATGAATGCTTATCTACGCAACTACGCTTACAAAAATTATCTAATTATGCATAAAAATTCTTAGTGAAACACTTCCAGTAAATTTCTAAGAAAAGTGAGAACTTTCCTGTATCAGGTCAAGCAAAACCCACATCAGATGAAGTCATAATTGACCTTTGGTTACGTCATCGTCGATTTTGTATCTCATATTCCCAAACCATGCGGATAATACAGAAAATTTGTATGCCGAAGACCGTATCTTCCGATCTGGATAATTAGTTTGAACTGTGAGTACCGATATTAATTTCATTTGGACTATTCTCAGTTGCATGTATACTGCCCAGACACAACTTGTTCTTTCGCCAACAATAATGCAGACAAGTTCTGAAGAAATATATTCGATTAAAAGTTCTAAAAAAAAAAAAAAATGTCTACATTGAACAAATTTTTACAAAGAATTTTGGTTCGTAACCTTATTATATGTATTTAGCCGGGATCAGTGAGTTATTACAGTGCGGTTTGCTACGAGCTCTTCCAAAACTCTCGAGAATACTTCCCAAGCCATGAAACAGAAATCTATGTCTGCCTTGGTAGTCCATTCTCAAAAATGTTCTACATTGATACTTATGTAAAAGCGCCAACAATTGAGTTTATATCTGCTATAGAGCCCAATGGATAGTAATACAGGAAAATAGTCTTCTATGAACCCAGCGGGTCAAAAGAGACGTGTAAGAGCGCTATTTTGGAAACTCGAAACGCTTCATCAACCTATCCATCTCTGTTTCATTTTCATATATGAATGTTCGCGGTAGGAAGAGCTCTTTTCTATCTTCTCAAAAGTGTTCTCGTAAATATGATAAAAATTGATCAGCAAAGAGCATTTCGATACAGAATATAAAGAATGGTCTTTATTTTTTGCTTAAAAATTGCTTCTGAGCAGAGACTTTGAGGAAGATCTTGAAATAAATTTCTTCAAATTAATTTCAAATTTTTCATTTTCATTGTTTCCTTATAAAATTAATTTTTGGACCATCAAAATCTTATAGTCGCATCAATTTTTCAAAGTCAATATAACCAATGTTTTCATTCTTTACAGCCCCTGTAATTATTGTAGCTATTAAAAATTAAAAGAAATTAAAGAATACCATAAATAAAAGTGTTAAAAAATATTTTTTCACAGTAACGTTTTTTTGCAAACCGTCCCAGTTAACTTTAAGAAGCTGGTCTCATCTCCAATTAATAAGTGGATGCATTTGGCAATGCAGGTCCTTCCAACAGCCAAATAGTAAGAAAAATTCACTGCACCTTTTACTCATGTTAAAGAAAAAAACTTAATCTAATTATAATATTATTACCACCATAAAATCTATCGATGCTTCTTCCTTCACACTGGACTTTCAATTAATGAAGGACAAATGTGTTCTGACTTTCTGTTGCATTTTTTCCCATGGACAGTACGTCACGAACAAAAGCCGAAAGACCGAAATTTATCCGTGATTAAGAGATGTGCACATTTTTACTATTGGAAAACCTTTAAAAGTGCTGCCAATGAAGCGATTGCGCCGTACCTCCGTCTGTTACAAGTTATAAGCGTATTAACTCCGCTTTTTTCTGGAAGCACTTTTATTTGTCCCGCTGGGAATTTAAAGCTTGGTTCCTTACCATAACAAATGCTACACTTCTTATATACCTTACTTAATAAAATAATAAAATAGTTTTGATTACAAAGTAACCTTACCATTTTAAGCCTAGTACTAAGGTCCGCGCTAAGCTAAATTTTGTATGAAAATTTAGCGCGCTAAGAGTTTCGGGCGAAAATTTATCCTGAATTTTAGTGAGAGCAATACTAAGCTCAACATGCTAAATTTGGCTTTTGGGGTTTGATTAGAGATGACACCATCAGTAAGTCCCCGAAAAATTATCCGGCCGGGCCGTTCTTTAGCACGCTAAAATTATTTATTGTCAGAGTTCTGAGATTTGATAAATTTATTGACTGGATTTTTATAGTTAACATAGCTTTGTACGTCTTTGCTGTAAGTACGGATGGAGTGGATATCTTCTCGTGTCCGTATTTTCAATATGACTGTTCTTTTTTTTATTGCATAAATTATACATATTATTTTAATATTTTTAATATTTCCAAATAATTTTAACTACTTATTTTTAGAAATATTATAACCGCGCTTTGTATTTCCGTAAAAAAAGTTGCGAAATGCTTTTTCTTCTTATTTTTACTATATCTTTTCTCTGAGTCTCCGATTTCATATTTTAGCTGCTAAAGAACGGCCCGATATTGGAGACTCGCTAACCGGCGGGACCTTAGTCAAAGTTAACCTAATAATTATAATTAGGTTAACTTTGCCTTAGTACTAGGCTTTACGCTCATTAACTCTCAGCTGAGTTATAATTGCATATGTGTATGTGTAGCAGGAGTCCGAATCTGTAGGCAGCTACATTCGATATCATCAGCCCATGGCATGCCATGACGTCATATATAATGACTATTCAACTGAGTGTTTGAGGAATCGTAGTCATTTGGTTCAAATAAATTTTTTTAAATAATTTTGTTAGGAAAGGTATAAAAATTTTATTTCGGTTCCGAAGATAAGAAAGCAAGTTTAAGATTATCAGAACACCATTTTTCTGTATGAATAGTAGTTTAGGGCGGAGGAGCTATTCAAATCAAACTTGTGTCAGTTTTACATAAGAACACTGCAAATATTTTAGAATATTAGGACTCTGTTGGGGCTCTCATGTGGTAGTGAGTGAATCTGTTTAATGGCTTGTGAAAGTATTCTCGAGGGTTTTGATGACATACATAAGTACGTCCGCCACTCTCCTCTTGACCCCTAATCATTTCATCTTCCGTTCCCTTTCCTATCTTGTGCTGTGCTTTGCCTCATGGGGTATCCCCGGAGCTTGGCTTAATAATATAAAAAAAAAAATTTACTAAGTTAACAAAAAAAAAAAATTTTAAATACTTTGTATATTCTTTAATAGTATCAAAAAAGGAAGAAACCGTAGACTTCAAGGTCAGAAAAATTCAATGTAAGAAATGAGTTAAAAAAGCATTGGCTTCAAATCACCACAAATTAACGTTCGTCCATATTCATATCGGTTAATTATTAAATGAATAATGCAAAAGTTATGCACCGTTGAGAATTAATTAATTACAAGTCCTTTGTCGCTTTAGATTGAAATTTGTAACTTATTAACATTGAAAAGGAAGCATTTATAGTACTCACTGTAATAATTCTAATCATCACCTCTCTGTCAGCGCAACGAATTGGTGCCCTGCCGTCTTTCTATATATCGCGTAATTGTAAACAGATTTCTGGCTTGAATGAGAGAAGGTAATCGTTATTTTCCTCCTCGCAGCCATAATTCGTGTATTGCCCATATCCATGCAATATTCGCATTAACCAGATAAATCCTCTATTAAATACGGACAGTTTGGCTTTTCTCGTGAACGTGCCTCCAATAACAAAATCATCATACGTAGCAGCGTGCCCATATTACGAACGACCAGGGCTAGGAAGTTGGAAGCTGGAATCTGGATCTGCGGACTTGGTGGAATGGTTCAGCAGGATGACAAGAGCAACAACACGGTTAAGCGACAGTAATTACAGAGGAAGTCTACAGGCGAACTCACAGAATCCACTCAAAATACAGCATCCGCCGCACATCAGATTCAGAATCAGCATCACCGTCGCACAGGCACAGGACGACGAGAAGCAGCAAATAGCAATATCAGCAGCAGCGCCAGAGCACCTAAACATCTGAAATTGTTAACACATTCTCAGAGCTGGATGCTGGATGCTGGAGCTTGGATGGAGCACAGCAGCCTACATAGGCTCAGGGGATTGAGGAGAGAGAGTGCGCCGGAACGACACAATTTTAACGATAGTAGTAGAGTAGCAATAGCAGTCTAGCAACACTCCAAGCAACCAACAAGCGTGCCTGCCAGCACTCAGCAGCAGCAAGAGCCAGTGCTACTAGCTAGAGTCTTGCCATGCCTTGCTTTGCCAGCCGACAGGTTAGGCGCTATGCTATCACGGGTATATAGGAATGGTACGGGGCCAAAGCTGAAGGGGGCGAAATTTTGACTGCTGCTGTACTCCTGCTTTGCCTTTCTGTGGACTATGGATGGAGTGTTGCGGGAGTCGATTAACTTTGTATAAATTGCTCTAAAAGTGTGCAGGGTAGCCCCATATATCTAGATATATATGTATATATACGTTAAATATATGGGCGAATGTATGAGTAATGATATCTATTTAGATACATATCCGTAGTCCGTACACACGACATTATGTTTGCTTTTCGAATGAGGAGGCAAATCGTTTCAGTTGTAAATTGACGTTTGAGTTAGCTGCCAGTTTATATTTATAACCACACAGCGATAAGTGGATAACACGCACACACACATAGACGTCACAATTCATATCTATATAGATCTGACACTTGGATTTTGTGTCTTTGTTAGTATTGGTCGTTTTTGCATTGGATGCTTGATGACTATTATGTGCTCAAACCAGCGGGTGTCAATAGCGTGCTAATTGCATGTGAGATTACTGTTGATCGCGGTGCGGGTCTGTAATTTGCGCTACTGTCGTCGGTTTTTTTTTTTACTATCTCATCTAATTGCTGTGTTTACAATTTTTTCCTAATAATATTTATTACGGCAAGAAAAACAATAGGAGTCGCTCTGATAACTATTAACAGTGTTCGCTGCGGCATTAGTGATTATACATATTATAAAATTATACATATGCGGCCAATTCGGTGGTATTTTGTGAATTCATTTTTTAAATGCAGTTTTGTAGTGAATTTTGTGAGATAAATCTTTTGTGGACGTTTCATTGCGTTGGTTGATGGTTACGTTCAATCTCTTACTACAAAGAGTTCTGAATCTGAACGTACCTATACCAGTTATGGATTACAATTAGATATTACGTGAAGTGGAAAAAGATTCTCAGAGGTAACTTTTATGCAGTAGTAGTAGTAGTAGTAGTGTAGTAACAGTTAAAGAGTGAAATATGTAGTACCAACGTAATTAAATCGTTTCTGTTTGATCCGAAAAAGTTGCATATGCTTGCATTCCCTTAACTGGATGAATTCTTTTGCTCTAACAATATTCTCTGTGTGAGCCATATCGAGTTATCTTTAAACGTATCTACAATAAGTTGGGAAAGCAGTGAATTTTATACAGAAAGGACACGTCCTCTTGATCGATGGCTTTTAATATGTTTAATGGAAAACTCACTGACAATTTACTTAATGAAATTTACATATTAAGCTGATTTCAATTTCTGAAAAAATGAATTATGAATCAACCCATTTAGGTTAATGGCGTTGCTTGGTAGTCAGAGCATAATGCAGTGATTTATATTACTAATTTGTGTTTTTTTTACATCGTAGACATCTGGATTATTTAATATTTTTTGTGATTTATAATTTTGTATGTATTACGTTTAAATCCAGCTTTTCTAAACTACTCCTCAATTTTGATAATAAGGAAAAATTATAGAATTGTATTGCTCTATAATACAACTTCATTATAAAATTGATTTATTAATGAATTCAATTCAATGCACATAGTTAGAGCCTTATATGAACTAGTGCTAAAAATATGATCCCTGAAGTTGTTCTTCCTATTTTTTTTTTGCTTATACCTACCCACCTGATTATATTCTTTGGGAATTTGTACCTACTTACAAAGAAATTCCATTTTAATGTGCTAATTATAAAAATGCTAGAATTTAAATTCTGAACTTTTCTCTCCTAAATTTTAGGGTTTTCCGTCGGAATGGATCGTCAAAAAGAATTTTTATTGTTTTTTATACTAAAAATGTCACTCTATAAATTCTGAGAAGTTCCAAATGTATTTGTATTTACCTTTAAGTAGCGGTACTTGAATACATGTTATTTGAAGTGAATTATACCTATTCAATTTATTTCAGAATTATCTTATGTAAGGTAAATGCACCAATTCGTGTCTATTAAGGAAATGTTATCCCTAAAAGAAGAATTTTTAGTAGAATTTATTTAATATCGGTGTTTAAATTTTTGTAGTGCAATAGTAAGCTGTAAATTTATCCTTTAGTTTAAATTAAAAACTCAAAACATTTATCTTGTCTGCAATAATAATAATAGAAAAAATCAATGCATTCCGAAATTACTAGTTTGCGTCCAGTCTAAGGCAAGTGCCACACCAACCTATTGATGTACTGATGTGGTGATAGTTTTAAAACAATCAGCAACTAATATATTGCGAGGATATCACATCACTAGGTAATGCTATAATCACTTAAAGTGATCTGATTTTTATGTCAAAATCGCAAGCATTTAAAATGGAATTAAGGAATGGAAGAAAATAGAAAAATAAATGCAAGTATTAAGGTTATATGTATATTAGTATATAGTTATTAATATAGTCATAATTTTTTGATGGTATTTACATCTGAAGGAAAACTAACTATCATTCATGATCAATAATAAAATTGAGCCATCATTCATTATAAACGATAAGTCCAACTATTATTCATGATAGAATCGTTTATGGAGGAAAGAATATATTCGAATGAAGTTTGTAAATTGCCAATTTGTGCTTTAAAAATTAATTGAAAGATGCGTTACGTGTTGGCAGAAACCATAATACTCTTCAGTACAGAGTATAATTTAATAAGAAATCATGCAAGTAAGCATATCAACTTTTCCAATTTACGTTTAAATTTCTATCCAAGATTTCTCCAATTTATTCCTTTTGCAGTACTCACACGTAGGTTCCCACAGGCACATTCGTTTTTCAACATTTTGCATTAATTTTAAAACAAAATTTCGTTCACTCATTTTTAATATTTTAAACTAATCCGACTAAATTAGTTTGAAAATAAAATAACGATTGGTGTCAGAAAAAATCAGCAACATGCAAATCAATTGCTGTTTATCAGCAGATCAGTATCACATCAATACATCACTACCTTTTACAATGTAGCTTGCTTAATTACGATATTAGTGTTGCTGATTATCAGCACATCAGCACATTAGTACATCACAGCATATCTGTGGCCTGGTGTGGCACTTGCCTAATACTCTAGACACACAGCACGATCTAATGAATCATTAGTACTAAGTTTATATTAAAATGCCGTCAACAGTATACGTCATTATGGCTCGAAAATCAGATCATAATGAAGTACACTAATGAAGTGTTTTCTTGCTTCATTATAGCTATAATGAGGAAAAATGTGCTAGATTTGACATAGAATATAAATATGGAGCTCCGCTATGCATCTGCTGATTTAAAAATAAGAAGAAGAAATGCAAAGAAATGCAAATCACAAACTATATTGTCAATATTATTTTTAATATAATGTTTATCTCATTTGTATATTGTTAAATTGAAAAATTAAATAAATAAAAATAAAGTTTATCGCGTTACCCTAGTAACCAAGTCCAAATTGAAAAATTAAATAAATAAAAATAAAGTTTATCGCGTTACCCTAGTAACCAAGTCCTAGGACGTTCAACAGATGTTCATAGGAAATTTTCCTGTCCGAAGAATCAGTTCCGTGGAATATTCCCAAGAATGTCAAAAGAATTTTATGGGATTGTCACGAGGCAAAAGTTACGCTGTCCGAGGAAAGTATGCCGTCATTATTCCAAGGAATTTCTTCAGAAATAATAAGGGCAATGTCTTTGGAAACTTAGCGGATATTTTCCGCGGATACTTTATGGAGAGTTTGTTTAGATATTCTGCAGATTTATTCTACAGAAATTCTTCAGAAATCATAAGAATATTATCTTTGGAAACTTAGCGGATATATTCCATGGATGCTCTATGGAAGCTTTTTCCGGATATTCTGCAGAATTATTCTACAGGAATTCTTTAGAATTCAATACAATAAATAAAAAGCATTTTAAAGATATTAGTGTTAACAAAATAATATTAATTTTTTAGAAATTCATTAAAACAAAACAAAGCAATTCAGTTGTAAAAAGATAGAAAAATAAAATCTTAAATTTAATCAGTACTCTGTGTTTTTCCTCCAGTTTCCTGTGAACGAAAAAGTTATTGGTCTTAAAAGTAATAAAATAACTAAATTTATATCTTACTTTATTCTTTTCCTGTTTATTTCTTTCCTTATGGAGTCTTCTGGCCTGCACAACACTAAATAGTTCCATACCAAAACCATAAATAATTTTTCTTAGAAACAATAAAACATTGGAATTTCATTGGATAACGCCTGGATATAGTGCAGAATCATTCTGAAGAATATCCATGGCATGTCCAAATTCTTCAGTTCCACTGTTACATTGGAATTTGAATGGATAAAGCCTGAATACAGTGCAGACTCATTCCGGAGAATATCCATAGCATTTCCATAGCATGTGCAGAATTTTCAATTCTACTGTTAATCCATACTTTTCCATAAAATAAAAAAAAAAGGTTGATAAATTTTATAAAATAAAAAGAACGGCAAATTTATCAAAAATTTTGTCCAGTAGTTGTCCACTGTTTTTTCAATGAAGGAAAGAGTATGGAGATTTCTTTGGACAAAGTGAAGATTTCAATTTCTACTTTTTGTGCAGTATAGAATTTTTCAGAAAAATAATGGACAAATCAAAGAATAATTTTAAATATTATCCACAATTGTCCACTCTAGTTCCAGTTCTTATCTCATATAAAATTTCTACGGAAATTCGCTAGATATTCCTAAGAATGGCAAAATAGAGCATGGTATAACATCGGAACACGTAAAGAAATCGTTCTGTGTTGGAATTTTTTGGATAAATATTGGAATTGTGTCCAATATTTTTGTAGTATAGTTTGGAAAACGTGAGGACATCGGAATTGTGGTTACTAGGGTAATTCGATCCATATCGCCTCTTTAATGAAAAAAGTCTATCAAAACCAGTTTGACAAATACAACTTACTTAAAGAAATGGTTGTGTGTCTCCAGTTTATAATGAATCATTATAGACTAATGAGTCGTTAGTTATTTCTTCATTAAGAGCGCTTTGTGTCCAAGGCATAAGCCAGTTAGCGTAGGTAAACCAAAGTGCCACTTGCGTCAATGGTAAAAAAGTTAAAGAAACTACTTTAATGAGGCAAGTGCCACAGCAGATTACTGATGTGCTGATGTGGTGATGGTGATGTTTTAAAATAATCAGCAGCTGATATATGGTATGTAATGCGAGGACATCACATCAGTAGGTTATGCTACATCAATTTAAATTTATCCGATTTTTCTGTGTCGAATTCGCAAGTACATAAAATGGAATTCAGTGAAGAAAAAGAGCTTCTGCTGTTTTATTATTCAAAAAAGAAAAAACAAAATAATCGAAAATATTGGGTCCATCCATATATTACAAGAAATTTAAAGTATAGTACGGCAGTTGTGGCAAAATAATTGAATGAAACGTCAGACAAATTTAAGCAAAAGAATTATTCGATTTGTTAGAGCCATTAGTGAGTAAAAAAAATTTAAAGGCAAGATACAAGTTTCCGACAAGCTGTACCAACTAGCAAAAAGATATGAATAACACTCAGAGGTAAATGAAAATATGTCTTTATTTTTCGTTATTTGCATCTGAATTTAATTCACTGGTTAAACCCGGAAGCAAATTGTATTCGTAGCAAGTAGTAGAGGAGGTATCACGTATGAATGATACAGTTTGAGATTTAGTCTCATCAGCGGGTAGTTCTTCTATTATTTCAAGAGTTTTTTTTCTTAAAGCTCCTTTGATTGTCAGCCGATAATGTGAAAATGTCTTGTGATATTCCTTTAAAAAAGAACATTAAGGATGTTTCTTCTTTAGTTGTCTGTGCTAATTTGGTTGCCGTTCCTTCAAATAATTTATTATTTCTTTATCGGTATTATATCGAGAAGTAGGTACTATCGGCCAAATAATTTCTACGACCACGCAAGCTATCTGGGAATCGCTTTATGGAAAGTATATGCCACTGCCTATGACAGACCATTGGTTGCGAATTGCTGAAAGATATAAGACTTCTAGAATTTGCCAAATTGTATTGGATCTGTAGATGGAAAACACATCAGAATAAATACCGAAGAGTGGCTCCCTTTACCAAAACTACAAAGTGTTCTATTCCGTTGTTCTAATGGCTACAGAAAATGCTGATGCTTTAATTACCACTATTGATGTAAGCAAAATAGGACGAAATAGTGATGGTGGTATCTTTCGTCATTCAAAATTGAATCGGTGCTTCCAAACAATAGTTTGAATATTCCAAAGTTTGCTCCATTACCAAATGATACTGAAGACTTTCCATATGTATTTGTTGGCGATGAGACATTCCCCCTAAAAGAAAACTTTCTATGACCATTTTCACAAAGATCGTTAACTATTACAAAAAGAATTTTCAATTATTGACTTTCATGTGCTCTAATGAGCGTAGAATGTGCATTCTTTATACTCATATCTAAATTCAGTATTTTTTAGACTCCAATCTACACAGAGAAAAAAGCACTGGTAAATACAATCAAAAACCAAGATTACATTCACTCACCAAGTGCTTGGCTTGTTTTCAGCCTATCGAGCTTTTGGTTATTATAACCAAAACCTTTGGTTAAGTTTATTAAGTTTTAAACAAGTTTTTTTTTTTCAACCTAGACTTTAGTCGATTCAACAGAGCTTAGTTCATTCAACCAAAATTAAGTAACTTTCCAACCTAAATTCTAGGTAATTTAACATAATTTCTAACCTAAGAATGGTTAATTTGATCTAGTTAGAAGTAAATTTTAACTGAGCCTTCAATTAACGGAACAAAGTTTGGTCAAGTATTCAATTAAGTCTGGGGTCAATCCGTAGTTTTTTAATAAATAAACCTATCAAGGAAATAAGTACAAAATAATAAAGTTTTTTGGACTGGGTATTTTTTATTACGTAACTGTAATATAAAATTTAATGTTTTTCATAAAAGTATATTTACTACCTACTAACAAAAATCGAAATAAATATTACAAAAGAACAATTCATTCATTCAATTCAAAAAAATAGTCAGGAAAACATTATTTTAAATATTTTTACAAAGTTATAATATTACTAAATTCAGGCAGGTGTACATATAACTAATAAGTTTAATTTCTTAAAGATTACATATGAAATTTTGATTATAGCTTCAAATTTAATTGCTAAATATTACATATTTCCATGTAATATACATACATGTTATATAGGGTCTTTCATTAAGAGTGATAGGATTTTAATTTTAAATAAAACAACAATGGTTTGACATATCAATTTAATTTTTGCTTTATTTTAAAGATTGGACAATGTAGTAATGTTTGAAACAAGATGTCGGTCAAATGCTCACCGCGGTTTTGTTTACACTGACGCACCCGATCGCGCCAATTTTTTATCACCCTGTCCAACATTTGCGGCTGTATACCGGCAATTGCTTGACGAATATTTGCTTCCAAATGATCCAGTCTGTGGATTGTTAGCATAGACTTGTGCTTTGACGTATCCCCAAAGGAAATAATCTATAGGTGTCAAATCACATGACCGCGGCGGCCAATTCGCAAATCCTCGTCGTGATATGATCCAATCGCCAAACTTATCTTTCAGCAAGTCGAGCGTAGCATTAGCTGTATGGCACGTAGCGACGTCTTTTTGGAACCACATCTCTTCAATATCGATGTTCTCAAGTTCTGGCCATAGAAATTCGAGTAACATGGCTCTATAGCGGTCGCCATTGACGGTTACGGTTGTTCCCTCCTCATTTCAGAAGAAATAAGGTCCGATGATGCCGCCATGCCATAAACCGCACCACACAGTGAGTTTTTCGTAATGCAACGGCATTTTATGTAACACTTGTGGGTTGTTCTCGCACCAATAACGGCAATTCTGCATATTTACAAAGCCATTCATCCAAAAATGCGCCTAGTCTGAGAAGATGATTTTTTGGCCAAAATTGGGATCATCTTCCAAATGCTCAAGGGCCCAATCAGCAAACTCTCGACGCAATCCGTAATCGTTTGGCTTCAGTTCTTGAGTCAATACAGCTTTGTAAGGATGTAGGAACAAATCCTTACGCAAAATTCTCCAAGTCGATGTCTGAGAAAGCTCCAATTGTTGCGATCGTCGTGAAATCGACAAATTTGGCTCATCGGCAATACTGGTCGCTGCAGCTGCGATATTCTCCTCACCTCACACATTTCTTTGTCCTTTTGATGGCTTCTTGTCTTGTAAAGAGAACTCACGCTCAAAATTTTCCACAGTGCGGTGTATAGCCTGCACAGAGTAACGGTGATGGCGACCCAATTCTCTGGTGAACAAACGTTGAGCACCCAAAACTTAGCTCGAGCTTTGGTAATAATTTTTAATAACTTCTAAACGTTCGGGAAGCGTCAAACGCTGCATGATGTAACTGCAAACTATAACGAATATTTTAATACATGCAAGTACAAAAAAAATATCTCAGCAACCGAGAAATCTCTACTGGAATACTATCACCACTATTGAAAGACCCTTTACTATACATTACGCTTCATTAATTTTTATGGCATTTTTTAAATCACTAATAAGGGTAGCAATCACCGGACTGTCATCGTCATATTTAGTTTGAATATCATAAAAGAATCTTTGAATAAAATTCCAAACAAAAATGCTTTCTTTCGGATATGAAATATGAAGAACTTGAAATAGCTTAAAACACAAATCTAACGCGCTTAAAAAAATTCATATTTAAATTTTATGTCATCTAGTACTACAACGTATTCGTTATACAATTTGTCCTTTTCTGCTACACCAACTATAAATTGTTGCAATTTTGAATGATTAGATAAACATAAATTTTTCATTTCCTGAATTCTTGTTATAATTTCATTATGAGTTTCTATAGTTATCATCAGGCTTTCTTGTGAATCCTTAATACTGTATTTCATTCTGGAATTGGTAGTTGATGCCCTTTGCGATGGCTTAAGTAAAGCGTGCAGCAGTTGGACGTAAGTTACATTTTTAAAGTCTGGAATAATCATTAAAATTTTTTTTTTTTTAATAATAATAATGTTAGCGTAAACTGTCTTACTAATATTTTGTGCCAGGTCTTGCGTCATAATGTCGTCTAATAACGGCTTGATCCGTTTATGTTTAATATTTTTCTTGAAAATGGGAAATGTAGTGAAAATCTATTTCGATCTGGAAATTCAAGCAACAGTTAGAAACAATAATAATTAGAAGCAACCAAAATTTTTTACTAACTCTAAAGCTTTAGAATATGTATATAATGGTCAGCTTTTAAGGATATTAGCAATTGTCATATCACTACTTGTAAGGATCTGCTGAGTTCTATAAGACCTTGTTAAAAACCACTTTTCTTTTATTAATTCCCAAGGTTCCCTGATATGTTTAAGTACATTTGATATATCATGCATTTCAGAATCTGAAAAAAAAAATTAGTTAAATTACATTAAGAAGTAAATACATATATTAAGATTTGAATTTGTTTACCATTAGCTGATTGCTCAGAATTTTCGGGAGAATCTGTTGCTTTTTCTGATTGGGTTTCATTTATAGAAACACTAATTTTTTTCATGAGGTTTTTCCTATTTTGGTAACGGTCATACAATTTCCCCTTAGGTGGTAGTTTACCTCGCCCAAGAAAATAAGTACTCTACAATTATAATATAATATGTATGTAGGTACATGAAATATCTGAATAATTTGAAAAAGACTAACTTTGATATCTGTAGCATATCACAGAATAGCTGAAATATAACTATACAATGACAGCATTGGTCATCACCGAAATATAAGTAGCAGCGCTATAAAATAATAATACGCACAACTACTAACCCACGTCTGGGTATCATCTGCGATCGATTAGTCTATAAGTTAGCAAGTAGTCAGTCTGTACTGAGTCACTTAAATATAAGGTTATACAGTACTCAGTTGTTTCAATATAACTTATAACATAATACATGGCGCAGCCGGTCATTAAAAAAAAAAAAATCTTAAAATCAGCACAATCAGTGCAATTGTGCAAAAATAAATTAGAAATAAATAAAAGCGGTAAAAATAACAATTAAACCGATTATCGATTTTACTTAAAATAAAAAATTAAATCGCATGCCTAAAGTGAACACGTGTCGTGCCAACAAGTGTAGATATCAGTGAGACAAAAGGTCATAATCCACTGCAACGCAAAAAAAAAATCGTTTCAATAATGAAACAAATCAAATAAACTGATCTATATACCTACTGAATGGGAAAATCGAAAGTAGGTAATAAATCATTAAGTGTATTACCGAGGCCAAAGGGAAGACCGCCCAAGAAGATCAAAATAATACAAATAAAAACTCCGATGGATTATATACGGAAAATCGAGCCACTAAACCTGCAAGGTGTCAACCTTTCTGAAAATTGGAGAAAATTTCACCAAAACTTCCAGATCTTTGTAACGGCAGCAGAGCTAGATAAAAAGTCTGATAATGTAAAAGTTGCAGTATTCTTAAATGCAAGAGGGCCTGATGCGGTTGAAGTCTTCAACTCCTTTAACCTTGCAGCGGAAGAAAAAGAAAAATATGAAACCGTGGTAAAAGCCTTTGAAGATTTTTGTCGGCCTAAGAAAAACGAAGTCTACGCGAGTTTTATATTCCACAATCGCAATCAACATACAGGCGAGCTATTCGATAATTTCCTGATGGATGTGCAGAAATTAGTTCGCAACTGTGGATACGCTGATCAAGAAGACCGCATGTTAAGAGATAGGATCGTCTTGGGTACACCCGACAAAAATTTACAACGAAAACTATTGGAAACTGAAGGCTTAATCTTAACGAAAACAATCGAAATGTGTAGAACGAGTGAGGCATCGAAAAGTCAACTGGAGCAACTACAAAAAGGTTTATCAACACTGGACGTGGTAGCAAAAGTTCCATATAAAAAATTTAATTATAATTTTACTAAAACTAATTCAAATTACAGACCGATGAATGACAATAGCAAAATAGTCAATAGAAGTAGAGATCAGGAAGCAGGGACATCACAGAATTTTTATCAAATTAAAACAAAAAAGCAGACTAAAATGAATTGTAAAAAATGTACACAGACACATGCTTATAGGAGTTGCCCAGCTTATGGGGTAATATGTAAAAAATGTGGAATTAAAATTTTCTTAATAATTCCTCCGACACTAAATTGGAAATTTTTAAAATAGATATTTAAATGTGTTCAGTTTTCAGAATACGGAAAATTAATAACTACTTACAAATGCCTCTTGATGTGAATGTGGTGCTGAAATTTTATTTGGAGACCTCATCAAACATGGACTTTATTTCTTCTTTTGTAATTGATTTTAATTTTTCCAAATTAATGTTGTTTTCTAAAAATTATTAACAATTATTTTGGTTAGTGCGATATGATTTTTAAAATATCGTAGAAGCTATCAATTATATTATATATTTTATATATTTATTTAAAATAATTGACTAGAAAATACAACTGTAAATTTTTTACAAAAATTGAGAGATCGTCCAAGCACTTATTTTACGAATGCAACTCATTTCACAAATATTGCCGTGCATTGAATAATAATAATATGTATTAAAATATCACAATGCACTATAAAATGTCTTATTTCCAATAGCCACAAAATTTTAAATTATTTTTAAAAGAGCATACAAGGAATTTTACTTACCAAAGCATTTTTCCATTAAATAATTACAATATAAATTTCTGGAACATAAAAAGGATTTTAAACTTTTCATATCTTCGCGGATAAAATACTTTCGTTCGAATTTTTTGCGATTAAACCTCAAATAGATCACTGCGCAGCACAAAGTGAAACGAATTTCTACCAGTACCAGTGATAAGAAATTTGCTTTAGCTAAAGCTAGATTAATTCTACACAAGCGCGCTTGGTTAAATTAACAAATTTCCGTTATTTAATTGTGTAGTCCAACCAAGTAGTACTAAGTAAAAAAATCGTATTTAACCAAGCCTAAGTTATTAATATTAAGAACCAACTAATTTAGCTAAATGGCAACAAGTTATTTGGTAATATTTAACTAAGTTTTATGGTTGTAAATAACATTGCCATTTGTTTGGAGGAATTCACGCCCGTTTAACTAATAATTTCTTTTATATTCCTGTTAGTTAAGTGTTATTGACCAAGCATTTTGTTATTCTTAACTTAAAAACTTAAGTTAAAAATAACAAATTCAGTTTTGTTTAAGCAAACTAGCTCGAAATCGGGCTTGGTTAAAAGAGCTTGATCTAACTTAATTCTTGTTGAATGGAACTAGTTTTTTGGTTAAAAAAATAATCCAGCCAATTTTGTTAAATTTACCAGTATTATTTTTCTCAGTGTACTGTAAAGAATCTACTGTGCACTGTATAACAAAAGCTGCCTGCGTCCTATATAACTATATAAGATTTCGAGAAGGAAATTTTACATCAGTATATTACATCAAAACTTATTCCTTTAGAATACTAGGGAATAGTTATCTCTTTGCAGACAACAGAAAGGGGACTAACGAAACCGCCAATTATTCGAAACCGAATGGCGAATTATTTTTTAAGAGTAGAAAATCCATTGCCTTGGTAATGGGACTATTTCGCGAGACGCCGTAAAAAAATCTTTTATGGTAATAATCTAATTATAAATTGATTATAATCGATAACTAATTAGTTTCAAAATAAAATATTGACTAATGTCAGTACATATCAGCAACATGGAAATCACTTGCTGATTATCAGCAGATCAGTATCACATCAGTACATCAGCATTTCAGTAGTCTGGTGTGGTACTTGCCGTAGGCGGTATTAAAGTCGTTTTGAAAAAAAAAACCTTTATAAATTTTTCCGTTATTCCTGATTTGAAAATCCATTACAAAATAAAAAGTTGTGATCAACTTGACAGTAATATAATATTCTTCAGATTAAAACTAATTCAATTCAAATTGCAGTTGTATCTTATTAAAAAGGAAAAAATCAAGAAGGAATTAGGTATATTAGGCATAATGGATTTCAACGTTTTATAAATTAAAATAATAAAACAAATTTTTGCCTCAAACCTATATTTTCTTCTATTATGGATTGAAAGTTTTTATCCGGTCGCCTAATATGGGTTGTATTAGATGGCATTCATCAGAACCTCACCCTATAAATGCAGGTGTGCCCCAGGGCTCTGTTATCTCTCCACATCTCTTCTTAATTTTTGTTAATGATCTGCTTTCCCTTAATTTCAATCCCATCCATAGTTCTGTCCATAACAATATCCTTAATTTCGTTTAAGGGTGTCATCCCGTGTGAAGGCTCTGTTTTTCGGGGTTTTTTTTTTCGATCGAACAAATTTTTTTTGTGAACTAAATAAACGCATTTTAATTTTAATCTGTGAAGTAAAAACTATACCTTTCGAATTAGGATTATTAAAAATCATTAACCCATTCACTGCCAGAAAAATTTAGAGTCTCTTGCCCTGGACGCCAAGATTTTATTTTAAAGAAAACACGGAATTCAGCAAAATCTAAGAATATTAAGTTACAGATATAGTATGGAGATGGGATTTACTGTAATTTGAAAATAAAAAAAGCACTACGAGATAACTCGTAGCTGGCGTCGGTGAATAAAATTCCTGTGCTGAGTGCAGCTTACGAGATATCTCGTAGTGTTTTTTTTTCAATCAACTTTTTCATATTCAAAGATGTTTCCTTTTACTTTGCCTTCACTTATTTGTATTTCGTTATTAGCTGAACATAATCCACTTTTTCTTCCAAAATAATGCACAAATCAAAATATTTTTCATCTATGCACTTTTCCTTTCTTCATTGTTCTTAGAAAAACATTGTAACTATATGACGCTTTTTCGACCTGAATGCACTCCCTCCATTTCCTGCAAGGTACCTAGCATACATTTACACATCAATACATAACGCCTGTCTTCCTAAGCCAGTACAACGTAAGGTATGTCCAAGTACTCATTACTAATGAATTCCATGTAATGTTGACAATAAACCTTATCTAAGTTAGGCATTCCCATTTTTCCCCGCTGGATTCGTCTCCTAATTTCATCTGGTGGCAGTCAATAATGCAGATGTGTAATGAGCGTCACTGCGATAAATGTGTACAGAGACAATAGTTACCAGGGCCCATATTCATGTACATAGTCATATTCGTGGGCCATATTCAGGTATCATCCTTGGATTGTTGCACTTTTTCTTCTTTGCGGTTCCTAAGAAAAACAAAAACAATAAAATAGGATTTAATTACTTTGCTTCCAGGATAATGAGCATTTACATTTACATTTACGTTATCCACTTTTTTTTCTTTGTGGTTCCTAAGAAAAAGTTAGTATAAATATTAGAGATGAGCAAAGTATGAAGCCAGTCAGAAAGATTTTGTGAAAGTAAAAGGCGGTATCTACTGGTATTATCAAAGAAAAACAAGTATTGAATTCAAGATGTGGAGATATTTAGAAACTAATATTTATTAAACTTAAATTAAGTGCAGTGCATCAACGTAAGTATAGTATATATGAAAGCTAAATACATTTTTTAATGAAAATCGCGAAAATAAATAACTGATTTCCTCATCCCAGAATAATGCATCGTGACGAAGAATCGATATTTTTTGAAGAAGAAGTTTCTGACAACGAGGAAGAGTTCTCTGACGACGAGAGCGACATTTTTTCGGTAGGAAGTGTTGAGTGCGAAGCCGAGTCCAGTTCTGAAAATGAAGATGAAAAAAGAACTATCCCAGCAAAACGACTTCGAACGATTCAATCGACTTCATCGAGTGAGCAGTTTCATAATCCTGCCGGTGAAGCATCAACAAGCGCCGCATATCAAGAGGATGGACGATGGACAACCGATGAAAGGGATCCACCAGAGTTTGAATTTAGAGGAAATCCTGGGTTGATAATTCCAGACTATGTAAAATCGCCAGAGGATTTCTTCGAGCTGTTTTTGACAGAATCTTTTTTGAACAAAATTGATCAAGAGACCAAGCGCTATGCTAGCCAACAAATAGCAAAGGCACCATTATTGCGATCCTCCCGGCTGCGAGATTGGAAGGATACCAGCGCTAAAGAATTACGGGTATTCTTTGGATTACTTATGCACACCGGTACAATTAGTTTACCGTCCATAGAACATTATTGGAAAAAAATGAACTTTATAATTTCGACTTTTGGAGGAAGAGAATGTCTAGAAATCGTTTTCAATTAATTTTGAGATTTCTACATTTTAATAATAATGAAGAGCACGGTGATAATCGATTATCTAAGATCAATCCAATATCCCAACACTTCAACGAAACTATGGATCGCATCTATAAGCCGGGGAGAAAATTGCGTCTTGACGAAGCGATAGTTCTTTGGCACAAGTACGGCATCAAACTCTATGAGCTTTGCGAATCTGAAGGAATAGCCTTGAGAGTGAAAATTTATGCGGGCAGATATGATGACCTAAGTGGACGAAGTCATACTTCAAATGTCGTTTTGGCTCTGGTGGATGGTTTCCTGAATCGTGGTTATGAGCTTTACATGGACAACTAATATAATTCAGTTGAGCTCGCGAAAGCTCTCACGACTGAATCAACATATGTATGCGGCACGTTAAGATTCGATCGAAAGGGAAATCCAGAAAATTTGGTAAAAAAAAAAACTGAAACGAGGAGAATCTGAATGGATGAGATCAGGATCCATTATGGTCAACAAATGGAAAGATAAGCGTGATGTGCTGACTATATCGAACATGCATAAAGGCGAAATGGTTCCAATGAAAAACATAAATGGAAAAATTTCGACTAAACCAGATATAGTCAGAGATTATACTTTAGGAATGGCAGGTGTTGATCGCACTGACCAGCGTATGTCCTACTATTCATTCCTCAGGAAAACCATCCGTTGGTATAAGAAAATGGCCCTACACTATTTCGAAATCTTCCTACAGAATGCATACATGTTCTATAACCAAAGAAATCGAGGGAATAAAAATATGACGCTGCTAAAATATAGGGAATCACTTATTATGCATTTACTTGATGGCGACGGCAGCAATGCAGGAGAAAGCAGCACCTATAATACAAATACAACTGATGTTCATTACTTAGAACATCTTCCTCCCACAGAAAAAAAAGGATGCCTACAAAGCCATGCCGAATGTGTACAAAATAAAAACAACGTAAGGAAACTAGGTATTTTTCTCCAGTGTGCCCCAACAAGCCAGCCCTTTGCGTTGATCCTTGCTTTAAAGCTCATCATACACAGCAAGAACAATAAAAATATTTTTAAATTTCAGTAATGCATTCATATATATAAGTTATAATTTATCTAATAAAAATTGATAATTACTAAGTTTCTACACTACATACATTTTTCATTCATCCTTTCTAATAATACCTAACTCAAATGGCCATTTGTAATCAATCTAAAATTGTAGCACTCACTACGGGATATCTCGTAGTCGGCAGTTTTGGTACATACGCTTACTACGAGATATCTCGTAGTTGGCAGTGAATGGGTTAAAAGGTAAAGGTTTTGCAAATTGTTGAACATTTTTTCGTGAATGTTGGTGTTTTTTCACGACTTTATCAACATGAAAAATGAAAACGGCATGATGAATCAGAATTATCCTAGATTGCAAGATGTCGACATGATTACTGAAAGTTCAATTGAATTCGATTGATAGATTTCGAGATATCGTGTTCACCAGTTTGAAAAATACAGGTTTGAGAAAAGCGCGTTTAAAGGTTCAAACATGATACCAATAAAATTTGAACGCTTTGGGTGCTCAGTCAAGACTAAACTAACCGTTATATTCGAAACATGAAATGAGTTTAGAAAATATAACGGTATGTCTATTGTGCATTTATATTTGTGTTTGTATTAAAACAGCTCAGGTAAGAAACTGAAGCGCAAGAGAAGTGTTCGAGTGCTCGGACGAACGCACCGAGCACCTGACCTGTCCAATGCCGTAACTTCCGACCGACTCGGAATATCGGAAAATCACTTTATCCATCGATTTTTTGAATCAGTCACACGGGATGACCCCCTTAACATTCTAGCTAACTCCAGAGGGAATATCACATCTGACAATCGAGATTGCATGATTATATCATTGAAAAACGACTTTGATAATATCTTCGCTTGGAGAAAAGCAGATCTCGTTGAATACAATACATCTGAGTCCCAAAGCTGTCTCATTTCTTTAAAACAAGAGATCATCACTTAACCACACCCGTTTCTTTTGATGAGCATTAGCTACAAACATTAACATTTGATGGCTGTAGTTAAATGTGTGTAGTGCTCGGAGGAAGTACGTAAAAATTATTGACAGGCCCGCTAAGCTCCAATGTTAAGCGTGACGTGTGTGGACGTCAACAAAAATTATCACCCCCCCCCCCCCCCTCACGATGATCGTATGTATAAGAAAACAACTGTTTCGTCAAATATGTCTCTTGCATTCATCTCCTTTAAATAATTTTGCAGCTCATCAAATCATTTTCGAATAACCTCCTCAGAAACCGAGAATAGCTCTGGATTGCATTTCACGAAACTTTTATATCATATTTTGAAGGATAAAGTCGTGCCATTGTTTTGGTCAATTTTTTTAACTATATTTAAAGGCTTTCAAGATTTAATGGAAACCACATTTGGCTAACAAATCATACTTAACTAGTTTGTTCTTCAGTTTCCACTAAAATACTTTTTGGTCCAGATCTTTCTACGCCTTCAGGATGTCTTCCAGACAATTTAACCTGGAATGATGTTTTTGGAATATTTTATTTGATGCTAGCTGCTCTAATAGAAAAATTTCTTTGTCGAATGTCCGACAATGCCTCACTTACCGTTGTATCAGTATATCCTTACATATTTCCTTGAATGAATTAAATCAGTCTAATTAATAAAATATTGCTTGAAGGCCGCAATTTGGAGCAAGGTAAAAAATTTAGCTCTAATTTGCGATCACCACACAGTAAAAAATTCGGAGTTTCATGAACACAGAAAGAGTTTTCAATGAGGTCCGTACATTTTCGAAGTACAATTATCCCTTTAAAGCGGTGTAATTATTTTTACTCATAAATATAATTGTACTAAACTCCGCCATAGGATAATTATTACTGTCTACGGTGAATATTTCGAACTTCTTTAGAAGTATGCAATATACCCAGATCGAAAATGTACTCGATGCCTTTATTTTGTGTAATTTTACACCGAATCGCGTAAAAATCTAATTGTAATGTTTCCTTCGGACAGTTATTGAAAAATAAAAATATTTTGATTTTAGATAATATTCAAAACTGCTTAATCCATCGAAATGAAATAGTTTTGGATATGATCTAAAATTAAAATATTTGTAGTCGGTTTTACGTCTGTGCAACTCTACTCCAAAGAAATTTTCGAAGATGTTTTACGTGTAAAAAAAAAAAAAAATTAAAACTAAATATTTATCTTGACACTTCTAACCTGCACTTGTAAAACACTTGCTTATACAAATATTAAAATACGAATGACACTATTTCATAATTTTTCTAAGCAGGATAGAACCTGTTGCATTTTACACCGAACGGAGTTTAGATACAATTCTGTTTGGGAGACTATAGTTAAGTTATACCTGCACGGAGTTTTAAAATAAATACTTTCGAGGTTTTCCGCTGGATAGAGCTACGCTTTCTGTTGTCCGGATGGATAATATTTTTGAGTTTTTCATACAAAACAACTCTCACTCGGATATAGAGAGGAATTTTTACACCATGCAGGGTAAGAAATTTAAAACTCCGTGCTCATGGGGTACAAATTATTTAAAATTATCCGGAATGGATTCAAAATTCAGGTTATCTAGCAAACTGGGTAAATTTACACAGATTTTTTTTTTTACTGTGCACTACACGCAAACGGGCTCATGATATTAATGATTGATCCATTTCGCGGTCAATCAAATTGATTTCGAAAATTAACTTAAATTTCAAACAATATTATATTTATTTGAAACATAACTACTTAAAAGTTTTTTGATGAAATAAAAATCGAATAAAAAGCGCAGTCCCTTATCTTCTAAAGTCTAAACTCATAGCACTACATTAAAAAAATGTTTTATTGCATTTGCACATTATTCAAATACCGACTCCTAAACCTAATGAATTGAGCTCTTGTGACTGAAATTTAACTGAACGATCCTGTTGCTCACTTGAGGGGTAGCAAACATATACACGAACATGAGGATAAATAAATATCTGCATTGTAAGGAAAATTCGTAGTTTTTTGGCATGTTATAAAATCAACTGGACGCGGATTGGTGCACTTACCCTACTTATTAAGGCTACAAAATTTCGATTATAAATTTTAAGGCAATATATAATATGCACCTTTGCATACATACAAAATCCTAATTGTGATCACAGATCATATTTAGTTAGAGCCACCATAAAATTAAAGAATTTAAAGTAAGGATTTGGTTTAAGTCGTCGAAAAACTTTTAATTTGGAGTTACAATAATTTTTTATTAATCTGGTAGCAATCGTGATATTCCTGGTGTAAACTTAGTCGTTTCGGGTGACTGAGTTACACTAGGCCAGTATCTAGAGCCAAATTAAAGGTAGGGCATCACAAATTCATCCATTCAAATGAAGGGAAATTTATTTTAAACAATTTAAAAAGCTAGAATTGGTCTAAGACCAATCCTTATGATACCCTAGATGAATACCCGTAGGTATGTAATTTCGTATTGTGACCCAACTGTGGAAGTTTGGTTTTTGAAGTTGTTTTTCGCATATAGTATTTCTAGACGGGTTCGTCGGACAGAAAAACTGGTCATGATCAATTTTATAGGATTTCATATTCTGAAGAACTTTTCACTACAATAAAAACGTGTAGGACTGATAGTTTTTACAGTATACGTAAAAAACATTTTTTTTTAATATGGTAACACCAAGAAGGGGTTGCCCGATTTTGTCCATTTTTGAAGCTTTATTTACTATTACTATGAAAGAATCGTGTACAAAATTTCAGTTCTCTACGTCAACGCGTTTTTAAGCAGTTTTCAAATATATACTCAAAAACGAAATTTTTGTATGGCAACCTTACCAGGGAGTTGCCCAATGCATCACATTTTTAAACTTAAATTACTTTTTCTTTAAAAATCCCCTGTGCAGAAAATTTCAGCTTTCTAAGTGAACGCGTTGTGTAGTTATTGTGAGGAAGGACAGACAGACGGAAGGACGGACAGACGAACATGAAAAATTCAAAATAACTTTTAATATTATGCTTGGGTGTCTACCAATTTTTCTCTAGTAGCATTATTTTTGTGCGTTACAAACGGAATGACAAACTTATTATACCCTATGATTTCATCTAGGGTATAAAAATAGACTTCTAAAACCCTCATTTTATCAAAATCTTTTATAGGTGAACTATTTTGTCTGTTATTTTCCGTTCAAATACAAGAAACACCAAACCTGCCATTATTTCGTGAGCCTTTGACATTCTTTGAGGCTTGTTGGTAGCAAGTAATGTCGAAAAGCACGAAGCAGTACTACATCCGAATGTTGCCACTGATGCAAATAGCTCAGATGTATCTATGAAGGACTCCCCTTTTTCTCGGTATAGAACTTCTAATATTTTTTCGCTTTGATCTCCTCGACCATCCAACTCATTCAAGTATCTTTTCACAACAGTTCTTCTTCTTTGGAAGAAATTTTTATATCTAAAAAATAATTGCGAGTTTCATTTTTTCTAATTATTTTGTTCACAATATTTATATATTTAATTGTTGAAGACACTTAAACTTTTCCAAACTCATAAAGACACAAAGTTGAATCTAGTAGATCTTCATTCGCTGCAAATCTTCTCTTCAACTAAGCTATTAGGTATTATGTCTAAACAGTTGCATAATATTCAGCTTTAAATGGCCGAGCTCTAATTATGTCTGCAGTGTTTTGACGAGAAGCTGATGGACCATACAGCACGAAGTTATCCAGATGTCTTGCCTTTACTTGTCTCTTCGGGAAAATTTTTCCAGATTCTTTCTCTACAATATTCTCAGCTTCTTGCAAAATTGTGTTATACAGTATCTCTTCTGACCTCATATTAAGAATTTCTTCCTGGACGCATTTTATTATTAATAGGACATTTTTCAAGCCCGTGCTTTGACCATGTAAGTCAGCATTAACCAGTTCTAGAACACAATATTTTTTTTTGCTATGATCATTGCCAGTCGTAATTCTATGCTTAACATAACGCTTTTAATACCACTTTTATACCCTAGATGAAATCATAGGGGTATACTAAGTTTGTCATTCCGTTTGTAACACCTCGAAATAATGATGGTAGAGCAAAATGGATTGGACACCCATTCATAATATTAAAAGTTATTTCGATTTTTGCATGTCCGTCCGTCCGTCCGCCTGTGCGCACGATAACTCGAGAACGCGTATACTTAAAGAGCTGAAATTTTTTACACGAACTTTAAAAAAAAGTAAAATTAAGTTCGGAAATGAGACAAATCGGACAACTCCTTCGTGGGGTTGCCATATAAAAATTTCGTTTTCCGCTATATATTTGGACACTGCCTGAGAACGCATCGACGTAGAGAGCTGAAATTTAGTACATGATGTTTTTACTACATTAGCAAATAAAATGTCAAAAATGGACTAAATCGGGCAACTCCTTCTTGGTGTTGCCATATAAAAATTTCGGTTTTTTACGTATACTTTGAAAACGATCAGTCCAAGACATTTTTATTGTACTAAGAACTTTTGCAGAATACGAAATCCTATAAAATTGGTTATTACCATTTTTTCTGTGCGACAAACTGTTCTAGAAATATATGCGAAAAACAACTTCAAAATCAATACTTGAATAGATCGGTGACCATACGAAATTTAATACGGGCATTCATCTAGGGTATCATAAGAATTGGTCTTAGACCAATTCTAGCTTTTTTACTTGTTTAATACCATTTTTTATTTCATCGAAAGTCTTCAAAATCAGAGAATAATTTTCATATACGACTCTTGTAACACGCAAATGCCCTGAGACCAACCCTATTCAAGTAGTCGACCAATCTTCCCACCCTCATATAAGGCAGCTATGTTGAAAAAAAAACCATGCATAATAATAGTACATTGGTAAAAAAAATCGACGAACGAATGTCATTTCTGAGATGGTCTCACACAATTCCTTGAATTTGAGCAGGAAAAATCTGGAAATTCGTGAAGTTTTGTGTTCCTGTGAGTTTCACATAATCGTGCAAAACCTGAACCCGTAAAGGGTAAAATAATGATATCTTGATATATTACATATTATTTTATTATAGTTATGTAGTTAGGCAAGCCAACCACCAAATATACAATTGCGGCATGCATTTGCATCATGCATAATTGCTTCTCATTGCTTTATAGTAAGCCGCTCACGAAAAGAGCAATTACACTGCAAACTCCCAAGCAAAGTGTAGGAATTGTTTTTATCATGACGTCATCCTATGAATATGTCATCAAAATATCGATGCGCTTCACGCAAAAACTTTACACGCAATGCTCAAACGAAAATGCTTGCAGCATGAGTACAACAAGTGCCCTTGCTTCAAGCAATTGCTGCATTGGTGAGCGGCGTGTCACATAAAGGTAAATGTGGTGCTTTTTTGAAGAGCATATGCAAGTGCGTCGTGCATGTTCACATATTGTATGGTTGCCGAATGGCGATGTGAAATTTTGGGATCACACTCCCTAATTAAGAGTGCAGGGACTGCGTGTCTAAAAGTACAGAGGTAGGGAAGTTAATTCTAGACTCCGGTAAATCGCCCATGGTCTACCATTTTCTTGAAGAGAGCAGCTACTTGTCTGCTCGGTACTCCCTCGGATTTTTCTTTCGTAAAAGTATGGGCTAGGCAAGCAAACTATTGACCGATATTGTAGGGAAACATTTAAGTCATCTTGCTCACTCGATGAAAATGACCGTATCGATCGCGACCGAGACTGATCTGTCGACTGTGACTTGATTTTAAGTCGAAGTCGATGCTGAGGTGAAATTTGTAATTAAATTAAAGCTTCCCGACTTCTGTGATTGAACTGAAGTTGGCCGCAGTCAACACCAACTTTGCACTTTGAGCAAAGTTTAGTTTCAGTCGCAGTCGTAGTCTAAGTAGATGTTGCAATTGTATCTTGCCACATGCATTTACCATTTAAGCAAAGTCGCAGTCGACTGATCAGTCGTAATTGTAATTCAGGCATAACTGTCAAAATACGATGGACTCGAGGGTCACTGCTAGTATGGGGTGAGCAAGACAGTAAGGGGTGGAAGGTAAGCAACGCAAATACATATAGGCGAGTAGTGGCCGACTGGTCAATATTGTCGATCATACAGACTTGTTGTGAGGACTTTTATGACGTGACTTCGCTGCAGAATAAGTTGGCAATTTTTAAAGTAAGGCATTGGCATTTTAAGGTATAGCATTGCCTTTCTACTTCCTATTCTATCTTCGGCCCTGAGTTAGACCAAAGTAAACGTCACATTTTCACTTTAAACTTGACATTTCTGAGGATAGACCTTAGTTACCTTGTTAAATTTATTAATTTAATAATAGCAAAAAAAAAGTCAGACTGTACATCGCGGCATCTAACAAAGAGGTTTCGGAATCATAAGATTTTGGAGATCTTGCATACCAACATCACATTTATGAGAAGAAACAACGGAAACTTGTACATTTACGACAATGTCGGCAATGGAGGATTTTTTGGAGAATTGGGGAAAAATATTTACAAAAATAGTAGGAAAATAAAATGTATGGACCAGTGAAATCGTCGCATAAAAAAATAGATTTAATTCTTTCCAATTTCTTATATTTTTACTAGTACCTGAACAATTAACGTCTCATCTTAATTTTTTGTTCAATCATTTTATTGCTGTTAAGAATATGCAATATATTTTATATTTTTATTATTATTTAAGCTGTTTACATTTAGCAAGTTAATATTTTTCGGTCATTTAATAATATTTTTTTATACAGGGTGGGCCAAAAGTCACCATGGGGGCCAAAAGTCACCATGGGGGCCAAAAGTCACCATGGGTAACATATGGTAGGATGAAAAAAAGGAGGGGTAAGGTGGGGTGGGGAGACATGCTTACCTATGAAGAACAGACAGTTGGCTATCATGTAAAAATGGAATGAAGAGAAACGGTCAACAGGGTGTGGAGCAATGTACAAACGAAAAAGTTAGTTATTTTTAAACCACATGGTGACTTTTGGCCCCAGTTTTGAGTTTAAAAAATAAAAGTTCGCTTTTAGCTAGTATTCGGACACTACAGTTTCAGTGTTCGGATATAGGCATTTTGGAAGAAAATTTATTACCCATTTTTTGTTAAAAATATTTACAAGCTACTATATGCATTTTATTAATTAAAAGAATTATGAACACATTTTAAGGCACTTTGCTCTTAAAAAAACTAAAGAATTTATGCAGGCAAATACTTGAAGCTTGGTAATAATGAAAAAAAAAAAACAAAAAAAAATACCTAAGTAATTTTAAAAATATTATAAAGTAGATAACTAAAAAAACAATAGTCTCAAAAAAGTTATTGCATATTAGTGCATTATTGCATATTAGTCTTTGCTTGCTCCTCGTAAGATAATGAAAACATTGGAGTGCACTTGGGGTACTACCACCAATCACCTAGTGCAAGGAATCCCAACCATTGTTTTTAAATCGTCATCTTCAATATCGCTTTGTAATTCAATTAAAATATTGCTTCTCCTCCTTCTTCTGAATTGAGTTTTTTTTTAGACTTTATTCCTTTTTCATTAGTCTTCTCTATACGGCATCGAATTGATCCCGGCGACACACAAGGATCAGTCGTTGACGACACACAAGGATCAGTCGTTGACGACACACAAGAAGAACTAGGTTCTGGAGAAATAGTTTCAACTTTTTTAATTAGAATCAATAACCAATAGAGTAATAATAATAATAGGAAAGTTTTGCAAACGACTTTATTATTTTTCAAAGTATTCACCGAAATGATCTACATACTTTTGCATACACTACCAATTTTCAATGCGTTTTTTCCACTCCGATTGAGGTATCTCAGAAACTTGGTTTTTGAACGCTTCAACCGCTTCTTTTGGTGCCGAGGATCATTACCCACGCATTTGTTCGTTACTGATGTGAACGAAAAGAGAAATCAGAACTGTACGCCGGATGTCCCATTAGTGTCATATTTTGAGTGCTCAAATATGTTGTTGTTTGACCGAGTGTGTGAGAGCTCGCATTGTCATGATGGAAAATGACATTTCGTCTTGGGTTTTTGTTTTTCATATTTCATCAGAGGCTTCTGGCAATCAAGTGGTCTTGTACCATTGAAAATGATCATTCTACGATTCTCCAAAACAACTGTAGTGATATGTCCATTTATACTGGAGAAACAAGTCACCATTTTCTTCGAAGTGCTTCGTGCACGAACAACTTTTGTTGGATTTGGTTCATCTTGAAACACTCATACGGTCAACTGCTATTTTCTTTCGCACCAATACGAATATATCCAAGATTCGTCACTTGTGTAGATGCTGTAAACAAATTTTGATTCACCGCGATCGTATTTTTGTAACAGTTCTTTCCACGAACTTGTCACGGTAATACCTAGGGTCGCCTCTCATTGACGATAAATCACATGATAATCTAGCAGCATTTTCTTGGGCATATCATCGATGTTTTCTGACACAACAATCGATTTTGAACGACCTTCATGAAATTCATCCGCTAGTGAAGTACGGCAACGATTATATTCATTAAACCAGCGATTCACAGTTGTTTTATGTGGGGCTTCATCACCAAATACAGATTGAATTTTATCAGTACACTATTGAAAAGTGAGGCCAATTCGAAAACCATAAAACATCATTGCACGACAATGTTCACGATTTAATTTCATTGGACGAGATGAAATTTTCAAGTCAACAAAAAGTAAATAAATAATATTCACATCACAAAACGTTCTGAGTACGTATATGATAAAAAATGTCAAATTTTACGATGGAAATGTCAGATCGCTTCAATTCACATTAGTAATGCCTCATAGCAAAACTTTTAGTACAATCTACGTAGAAAGGGGATTGAGTTTTATTCTTTCGATTACAGTATACTCTTAAAATTTCTTCATGAAATTTTGATTTTCGGCCTTAAGCCAACAAACTAACAGTACCTTGTAGCTTGCCTTTTATTCATTCTTTTCCAATCTGCGTATTTGGGAGAGATTTAAAATTATTATGGTGTGCAGGTAATACATAATGTAATAAGTCAATTATATCATTGTACGGTATGGTGTCAATTCAATATTATTAAAGTTTCTTGGTCTTCCTCGCCGCGGTAGTAAATCTAGAGCTTTGAATAGTCCATCGTAATTCATTGATAATTTATAGAATATTTTATACTGTTTAGTTCTCAAAAATCGCATACCATTTAGTAGTTTTTAATCTTATAAAAATCGCATCCTCTGGAGATTTAGTTGAAATGAAATTCTGCCATTTAATTTCATATTTTCTTGCCCACATTTTGGATCAGAATATAAAACGGACCACTAAGTATACCAAAACTGGATGAAAACTGGATCATATCAAAATAGGATCATTAACAGATCTTACGGCCATTAAAATTTGCAATTGTTTCGCAAATAATAACTAGAATTAACGAACAATTTAAATATTTGGAATATAATTCAAACATTCTTTTATGAAATTAAAATAGCGAAAATACTATACATATGCCTTTCGTTAGCCGCAAGTGACGTTATTTGAACACTCGCATACCAAGGATAGCTGGAAATATAACAAGCGTTACCAGCAGAAGCTGTGATTAAGTACTCACTTGCTCTGCTTACTTGAATCGGACCTTATTTTACATATTTTTCGTGAAAGAAATTGTGCTTGAATTAACATTTCAGTTTTGCTGTGATTGCTGCGCAAATTGTACAAAAAACAAGAAAAAATTTAAACTCTATCTAAAACCAATTCGGTATCTAGAGCCTAGATGAATGCCCGTATGTAATTTCGTTTGATCACCCCTGTGCGTAATTTTGATTTGGCCCAGTCAGATTAGCAAATGACCTTGGAAAAATTCACGTCAGTAATTTTCTTGCTCTTCCGTTTACGGGGTTCACTGGTAGTCTAAATTCAAAATGACGACTAAATTCCAACGGGGCGTTAGCCGTCATCTTGAATTTAAAGGGGATTTGATTTTTTACAACTTTTTTTTTCGTGCGATCGCTATTTTTCGAATTTGGGAAAAAAGTAGTAAAGTATGATTATCAAATTATCTAGTTTATTATTAACTTTATGACATAAATGTAAATTAACATATTTGTATAGAATTACATTTCCTACAATTTTAATCTATACGACTTTTTTCCTCTTAGAACCAATATTTAAGGTCTTATGCTTGCGATAAAGGCACAGAACAACATAAAAATTGTATTTTGCAAACTTCGTACCGCACCACCACAGGGATAGAGTTATTTTTGCGTGGTATCCCCATAAGAGGCCCAATTCACGTTTTATCGCTTGCTAGTTCGCCGAGGTTTCTGCCGTCTTCTTCCTTATAGGAGTTTGAAACTGGAATTTCGATTTTTTCTTGCAAGCATTAAGAGTCCAGCCGATGTTTTTTTTCTTTTTTTTTCCTTATAAGTTTCAGACAGCCAGACCTTTTTCTTCCAAGATGTCGTTGGCGGAACCACCTTGACTCTTTCTTTTTCGACAATGGTTCTTCGAAATCAACATCATCGGCTTCCTCTTCGCAGATCTCCTGACATTCAAAGGTGATGCTCGATGTTGATTGGGCAGGATTCTCAATGATCATCTTTGTCCGCATCAACTAGTTCCTGAAGTTCGACAACATGGTCGCATGTCTCACCACTCATTTTTTGGCATTTAACTGAATATTTTAGTTCTGCTTTACGACACCCACACATTTTGCCAGAATTTGTCTTGGTTTTTGCAAGAAAGCGTTTTGAGCAACGATTCCGGTGCGGGTTCTACAGTGGTACCTAGTTATTAGTTCTAGGCGCGGGGAGTTGTTTTCCAATCCCGTTCTGTGGCATCCATATCGTACTGTAGCCATATTTGCATTTGCAAATACATTCGGTTAACATGCTGAAGTGGGTGGAAGAGCAGCTAGGTTAAAGTTATTTTTATTGACTGATTTGGCGAAGCTGAATAGAAGAGTTTCGAGCGATCGGACGTCTTAGCTGCTCCTAAATCTTGATTTTTCTAGAAAGTATCGAAGAATTTAATCTTGTTGGCATTGAATGTAAAGGATGTCGTGACGCATCCAAGAGCAATATGTTTTGAGCAACAGCTTCTCGTATTTAAAACTCGCCGGTGAAAACAGTTGTTCGTGTTCCGGAGTCCAACTTCTGCTCGATTTCTTAAAGAAGATATTTTTCTAGTGACGGCCCAACACAGTCAACAGTACGAGGAGATCGATGTCCTCGCCAATGATGGTAGCTTTGTCATAATTAGCAGCTTCTTAAATAGCCGTGCCGACAATGAAAGAAATCCGCGTTTGTCGGTGCCTGTTGAACGACAACATCGGCATATCGCAAAGTTCTTTTGAGAAGGTCGATAAACTTGGACTTATTCTTGCAATTTCCCAAAAAAATTTCCTGCGTTGTAGAAGGGTGGTGGTGCAAAAAGGAGTTCGCAAAATACAATTAATACGTTGCTCAGTGCCTTTATCACAAGCGTAGTACGTTAAATATTGGTTCTAGGAAAAAAGTCATGGAGATCAAAATTGTAGGAAATATAAATCTATACAACTTTGTTCCTGTAAATTTATGTCCTAAAGTTAAAAATAAACGAGATAATTCGGTAATTATACTTTACCAATTTTTTCCCGCTTAATTCGTAAAATAGCGATCGCACGAAAAAAATTGTAAAGACTAAAGTTGTAGAGAATCAAATTTACAACAAGTTAAGTCCTCACCATTTTTGTTGAAAAATTGAGAATGCCCGATATACTGTGCAAAAACAATTCCCCCTTAAATTCCAGATGGCGGCTAACGCCCCGGCGGAATTTGGTTGCCATTTTGAATTTAGACTTTTAGGTTGTTGGTAGTTGATGATCAGATATGAAATATAAGGCTATCGTTCCTGTGCGATAGTGATGAGGAATTAAAGCATATCCTGTGGATACACGTTACAGCCAGTTTTGTTTCTTGAAGTGAATGAAAATATAGGTCTATCGTTCTTCTACGACAGTGGTGAGGAATGATAGTATATCCTGTGGATACTCGTTACGGTAAGTTTTCTTTCTCCAAATCATTTACACCAGTAGTCATTTCAGTAATAAATATATAATAAAACGTAAAATATAACACAATAATATAATCAAAATCATCTTGAATCGTTACCCATTTTTTATTGCATCTGGTTTATGATGACAAACGTTATAAACTTGCAGAGTGAGTTGATTGACAAAGATGTAATTAATATCACTTTAGCCCTTGCACAATATTGAGTTTCCTATCGAAAATATTTATTTATACAATACAAAGCGATTAGAAATATCCTTGATATTATATGGGCTGCTGAATATATAAATTCTCTGCTAAATCTTGGTGTTCGACAGAAAAAAAGACAATGATCATTTTTTTACATGTTTGTTTTCTTAAATTATTTTGCCTACTATTCGTTACCCTGTGAAAACTTTCAAAACTTTAAAAAAAAACCCTACAAATGTCAGAGAGCAGTGAACCCCCCTAAAGGTTAGAGTAATAAAATTGCTGACGTGAATTTTTCCGAGGTACAGCCTTTTGTTGTACTAACCGGTTCGTCGGACAGTAAAAATAATAATAACCAATTTTATAGAATTTCGTATTTTGTAGTACAATAAAAACGTCAAGGACTGATCGTTTTCACAGTACACATAAGTGGCAATTCCACGAGAAAGAGTTGCCCAATTTAGCCCATTTTTGAAATTATATTTACTATTTCTATAAAAATGCCGTTTAGCTCCTATGTTGACACGTTTTTAGACAGTGTCCAAATATAAAGGGTTTTCCAATAAGAGGTGTTATTTTGATATTCAAAGAAAAATTCCATTTTTTGAGATAAATGATCGGATCTTTATTTCATTATAAAGAGGAAGGTATGCCGTTAATAATGGAAAATAACATCAGCCAAATGACCACCACGACCACGCCTACAGGACCATATCCTTTTCATGAAATTTTCCATAACCAAATCGCAAAGTGGCTGCCCTACGTCCTCGATAGCCTCACGAATTCCATCTTTGAGGTCTTGAACCGACGCTGGGCTGTTGGTGTAGACCTTCTCTTTCACGTGGCCCCAAAGGAAGAAGTCGCAAGGTGTTAAGTCACAAGATCTCGGTGGCCAATTGTGATCACCTCTTCGAGAGATAACACGGTCCGGAAACTTTTCCCGTAAAAGATCAATGATTTCGTTGCTTGTATGGCACGTAGCGCCGTCTTGTTGAAAGTAAACGTTGTCCAGATCAATACCATCCAATTCCGGCCATAAAAAATCATTAATCATCTGTCGATAGAGCAATCCATTAACCGTAACTGTTGCTCCAGCCTCATTTTCGAAAAAGTAAGGTCCAATGACCCCGCGGGACCATAAACCGCACCAAACAGTCACACGTTGAGGATAGAGACGCTTTTCAACAATAACTCTTGGGTTTTCCGAGCCCGAGATGCGACAATTTTGCTTGTTGACGAAACCATCGAGATCGAAATGGGCCTCATCACTCAAGATGAGTTTTTGATGGAATTCCGGATCATTTTCATGCATTTCAAGGACCCAATCAGCAAAGACTCGACGTTGTTGATGGTCGGCCGGCTTGAGTTCTTGTATTAACTGAGCTTTATAAACCTTAAGACCCAAATCTTTATGCAAAATACGGTGTAATGACGTTTGTGGAATGCCTACTTCCAAAGAACGACGAGGAATGCACAGACCTGGGTTTTCTTCAACACTTTCGGCTACAGCAGCAATATTCTCGGCTGTTCTTGAGTGACGTGCACGGGTTTTATTCTTCACATCACTAAATTGACCCGACAGCTCGAATTTTTCTATCATTTTCTGTATTGCGGTCCGACAAGGTGCTTCACGATGGCCTAAAAATGTTCGAGTTTTACGAACCGTCTCTGCCACATTTTCACCATTTTTATAACGGATTTTAATAATTTCAATGTGTTGTTGAAGCGTGTATCGTTCCATTTTATTAATGTCAAAAAATGACAGCTCCAAAAGTGACATCTACGGAAATAGCGGGCTAATTAAAATAACACCTCTTATTGGAAAACCCTTTATAGTGAAAAACGAAATGTTTGTATGGAAGCTCTACGAAGGAGTTGTCTGATTTGTCCCATTTTCGAATTTAAATCTGAAATTTTCTTAAGAAGGCCGTGTGCAAAATTTCAGATCTCTACGGGAAGACGTTCTCAAGTTATGAAGAGGTTCGACGAATAGACAGAGGGACAGACAGACAAATGGACAGACGGATAGATACACTGACAGAGAGACGGTCATGCGAAAATCAAAATAAATTTTAATATTATACGTGGCTATACCATCCTTATTTCTATGCGTTGCAAACAGAATGACAAACTATGTATGATCATCTAGGGTATAATAAATTATCTGGCAGTTATGCTTTTATATTCAGCAAAAATTAATTAAATTAAAGGCTTTTAAAGACCTGCCATAGCGTTTATTTGGAAGCTTAGTGGGTTAGTTAAAGTATACGCTATGTAAAAAGTAAACGAGTTTTCATAAGATCCTTACGAAAATTTAAGGAAATATCAGATGAACCAAGGTCTTTAAAATATCTTATAGAGCGCTACCTTTAGTGCTGTGTAAACTGTATACCGTGCATATAAGTTCTGGAACATACGGACATTGAAATTTCTGCGCATTTTATGGAAAATACATGGTTTAGAAGTTGGAACTCCAGCCCCACTTACAATAAAATGAAGATCTAATAAATTGCATTACAATTAAATCTTGATGGTGAACAATGAGTTCTGTAGTGGATTAAGTTCAAGGGAACCTATTCAATACAAGTTGCAGTGCAATATGTTCTAATTTAAAAAAAAAAAAAGTAAGCTAGTAGAAAAACTTTAATAACATTAGAAAAGAAAGATATTTACCTTTGTATTGCTGGCTCTTAATTTTTCTTTGGAAGGTAGGTATAGTTTTAGTCTCCATAATATTTTTAATTTTTTTTTTTAATTTCGGCTAACCAGTCGAATACTATGCTATATATACATATTTCGTTATTCATGAATTGCGTTATTCTCGGGAATACGTTTACTCTAAAGATGCTCCTGAATACATTGAAAATGTAAATACATTAAGATCTGAAGAGATCTTTACATAGCCAGTCATCTTATCATCGTAACTACCAATTTTAGATTAATTGAGCTTTTGTCAGCTAAATATGTGCTTTGCATTTAATGATAGCTTTGATATATGTAATTGATTTATTGGTGATTAAAGAAACTGAATTAGTGTAGAACAGTAGTTACCTGCCTACCTATAATTAATATAGAATTATTTTTTTTAATGTTTGCTTGCAGTTTTTTGTTGTTTTTTTTTCAAACTATTTACAGATGTCTATGGTCCTGTAATTATTTCAAATTGCTACCTATACCTACCTACATTGCTATGAAAATTTAAAATAATTTTCCTCTTAGCAAAAGAAATGATCATTTTAATTCACGATTTAATTATCATAATTTTATAATTTTTACCGAATTAATTTTATCTTGATGGTAGCTATGTAATATATTTGTAAAAAATAGCCTCAATTAAAGGTACAACTCAAAAAATTCAATTTACCTAAATGGCTGAAGAATTTCTCATACCCTAAATTCAAAATTTCTCATTAATTAATTCATTTAGTGGAAAATTAATGAGTGGAGGCAATTTAAAAACAGTTTTAAAATTGTTACACTGCAACGTAATCAAATTCTTCAACTATTAAATAAATCATACATAAGGAGCACCAACTAATACACTAATGTGAAACTACTTCTTACCTATACCTACCAAAAAGCAATTTAAATTAAGTGGTAATTATTGCTCTGGGCTTACCAGTTCCCTCTGTTTCAGTTTTAACCATTGACGGAACGAATTATACAGTCGCAACTTTATCTTTGGAGCTATACTTTGTTTTATCATTGTATGCTGGCGTAGAGCCACAACAGAATAATATGTCATCCCTTGTATCCCCCCACATTTAGCCCCCTTTACTAAGTAGATTCGCAGAGTAAATAGAAGAGAAGAATAGGGAAGAACATCCCTTCAAGAAATTAAATTTCCCATTTCAGTCATTCACTTAACCTGAAATGATTGAAATATTGTCTAGAGTAGGTCAGAACGATTTATTTCCCATTTCTTGCAGACCTTACCTCATATAAAAGGAGGAATGACTACTTCGAATTTGTTTTCGTGGTAGTTATCAATAGATTTGGTACTAGAATTGCCAGGATTAACCATTTATATACTGCATAGCTCATTTTATGTACAGGATTACAAAATCTTAGGCACATATAAGAGAATCAATCCTACTTGAGCAATCCTCACTTAATTTTATTCATAAATGAGAACGGGACTGTGCACAGTTTTCTAAATTATGTTTGAAGAAAATATAGGCAGCTTTTTTAATGGAACATATCATCTCTTGTTACATTATATTTCCATTACAGTCCCAATTAAGTATATAATGATAATGTTAAGAGGCACATTTACCCGGTTGTAATTATTTGAACATTATCGTTTATCTGGCAACACTATCAAATTGCCGTCACTAACAGCACTTTAACTCAATTTTCTATCCAACTTGCTTTCTGTTCACTGTTTACCCTTAGGAATTCCCGTTCCTCCCGGATGCCATGGTATCCTTGCTACTTTTCTGATATGCCTGATAGTCCAATACACTTGCAACGGTAATCTCTGCACACAATTTTCCTACAGCATACCCGTAGTTCGACATCATCATACCATATTCTGGCGTTTCACCGCCTCTGCACCACCGTCAGGATGTATGTGTCCTTTTTATATACAATTCATCATTTAAGCGTCGTCCCTTCTACGTTAGCATAATTAGAACAGCATCTAGCGAGCGATTTAAACTCGGGGTTAATTATCCCTTAAATAGGTGAGGGCTTCAGACTAGCTCGGTGCGGGGTGAATTTTGGATGGCGGATGTTAAAAAGGCATTTTCTTCAGCTTTAAGAGTCGCCGAAATCCTCTTAGGATAGGAGTGGTGCGACAGTTTGAATTTCTAAAGGAGAGGAAATATGATGATTAAAGATTTTATATAATTTGTGTAACAATGCTGTCGTCTTTGGGCATATACAGCTCAGTGAAAACCCTTGCGCTGCGGGGTGTGTTATGGAATTAAAAGAACTAGAAAGCATTGAATAATGGGTAAGGGGATGGTATAGAAGGTAACAGGGAAGTAGTAGCGTTTTAAATGTATGCATAGTTCCTCAGAGATTTTCATTGTGTAAAAGTATGGGTAAGAAAGCTTTTCCTGTGAACGCGAGTGCTGTAAGATATTTGCAGTCAGAACTGTGAGGAGCTAATTGTATCTATACAAAAATTTACGATTGTCGAGTCGTTTTCTTTAGTACCTACATACATATATACAAGTTTTTATACATATAGTATTTATCATTTGGGAATTATCCTTGGGTGAAGTCTTTGAAGCAATCTACTTGCATTTATGGGGGCCTTTCATTGAAACATCTTTGAATAACATTCTACAACAACGAACAATTAGAAATAATTTACGGCTCCATTTTTTGGAGATTTGAGAACGTTCGTTCGTTTTGAGATTTTTGAAGAAATTATCACAACCCCCTACGAATTTCATATCGTTGAGCTTATTTTTTAAGAACTTTGAAGTATCAATTATGAATGTATAAATTGTTTGTATGTTAATAAAATTTTTTAACAAGTATCAATTATGTGGTTTACCTACCAATCTTAAATTTTAACTTTAAATTGTATTCGTCAATGATATTATTGCCATAAAACTGCCATAAAATTACTTAAATATTTAATTTAGTTTTAGGTGAGATTGAAATAAAGCTCACTTATTAGATTCCATCCTCTCGAGTAATGCTATGTTATTAATTAAAAATTTAAACGGTGAATTTCATAGTGGAATTACCTAGTCTTAGTTGTTTATATTGATCCTTATATTCTTGACACTTATAGATATCATTAGAGCCTTAAAAGACAAAGATGTAAAATACATGTCATTAAGTTTTTATTTCCGCATAATTTCAGTCATCTCCGGGATCTGTTCGATTTCTTTTGCAACTAAAGTCTGGCAATCGGAACGCATTTTCTAGATGTTATCGTCTTATGGGGCACAAGTGGGAACCTCAAAAGATGTGTTCACCAGTTTCGTCATCTTCCATATAGAAGCGGCAATTCTCGCTTTCAACCGTACCAGTCTTCTTAAAATGTGTCTGATTGGGCATTGCCCATTAAGTACTAAGTAGGCCCGAAGCCTTAAGGCTCATTCATATCTATGAACACGTATCGTAGCAGTTACATGCCGTGGCAGATGAACTGGTCAATAAATGTATCTTGCAGTTCTTTGAATCCTAAATTTAATTACAGATAAAATTCAGGATGAATATCATTTTATATTTTAATAAAAATAAAATTTTTATATTTATTTATATTTTGCTTTTTAAATTAATTTTATTATTTATAATAATTCCTTTTAATTATTTTTATAATATTTTGTATTATATAACAGGAGATGATAAACTTGAGTTCTAATTGAAAAAGATTTTTATTCTATATTTTTTTTATAAATACTGTTTGCCCTCATAGTCCAGTCAAATAAGCCGAAAAAATGCTAAAGATCGCGTTTAATTTGTTTCAGGCTGCAATTTTGAGGGTTGGTGTAGGATGTTCCTGGGAGTATTGTCGCAAAAATGCAGCCTCGCAGGGCCAAAAAAAAGGGGTGAAAGACAATAAAAAACACCCCCGAACGCGTGACAATCTATTTGCCGTGCGTGCGGTTTGGAAGAGGTAATATTTTTGAAAAAATTAAAAATGCTATATTATTCAGAATATGATTCTAAATAAAAAAGTCTATGATGGCCAACCCCTATCTCGTAAGGGCGCACAGGAAAACCGAAAGAAGCTAAGGGTGGACACATCGCTATATCGACTAACATGTGTCCGATTACTTCAATTCTGCAACATTTTCGTTCAAGAGCTAGCAACCAAAAGAAGCGTGAATTTTTCGCGGATGGAATGGGAAAGTTATCGGACTATATGTTGAGCAATATTTGCGCTCATGTTTTGCTGTGGTGACGTACTTGGACATTTTTGAATTTTTCTTAGAATTTTGGCTGGTTGTGCAAACCGAGCCGAGATATGATGATTTTTGCTTTGAATTTTTTCTTTTTAGTTCAATATGGCTGCAGTTTTGGGCATTCGATGGTTTTTAGGGTTTTAGGTGACTGCGATTGCGTAAGCGTGGGAAGAAAATAATGTTATGTGATTGTGTGCATTTGTTGTTTGTTTTTAATTGTTGTAAAGGGTAGGATATGGTATTGCAGGCTACACAGGAAGAATGGGATATAATAAATTAATGGTATAGACTAGATGGGTGGGATCTGTGTTGGTTAGATGGTTAAAGAAGCGTTACCTTATTTAAAAATTTATTACTGACAAATCATAGTTATATAAAATTTGCAGGTGCTTTCTTTTTTCAAATTTAATTAAAAAAACATTTACTAATTCCCAATATGATATAGTGCAATAATTGTCTCTTGCAATTTTCAAATCAATTTAAAAAGGATTTATTTCATGTACAAGCCATTTTTTAGCTATAGCTATACGTACAACGTTGGGCAATAAGAGTAATAAATTTTTAAATAAGGTAACGCTTCTATTTTTAACCATCTAACCAACACAGATCCCACCCATCTAGTCTATACCATTAATTTATTATATCCCATTCTTCCTGTGTAGCCTGCAATACCATATCCTACCCTTTACAACAATTAAAAACAAACAACAAATGCACACAATCACATAACATTATTTTCTTCCCACGCTTACGCAATCGCAGTCACCTAAAACCCTAAAAACCATCGAATGCGCAAAACTGCAGCCATATTGAACTAAAAAGAAAAAATTCAAAGCAAAAATCATCATATCTCGGCTCGGTTTGCACAACCAGCCAAAATTCTAAGAAAAATTCAAAAATGTCCAAGTACGTCACCACAGCAAAACATGAGCGCAAATATTGCTCAACATATAGTCCGATAGCTTTTCCATTCCATCCGCGAAAAATTCACGCTTCTTTTGGTTGCTAGCTCTTGAACGAAAATGTTGCAGAATTGAAGTAATCGGACACATGTTAGTCGATATAGCGATGTGTCCACCCTTAGCTTCTTTCGGTTTTCCTGTGCGCCCTTACGAGATAGGGGTTGGCCATCATAGACTTTTTTATTTAGAATCATATTCTGAATAATATAGCATTTTTAATTTTTTCAAAAATATTACCTCTTCCAAACCGCACGCACGGCAAATAGATTGTCACGCGTTCGGGGGTGTTTTTTATTGTCTTTCACCCCTTTTTTTTTACCCTGCGAGGCTGCATTTTTGCGACAATACTCCCAGGACCACCCTACACCAACCCTCAAAATTGCGGCCTGAAACAAATTAAACGCGATCTTTAGCATTTTTTCGGCTTATTTGACTGGACTATCAGGCGTCTAATGTTGATATAAATATAAATTCCCGACATGAACTATTTAATTTATTACAAACTAAAGTCATAGACAAACTAATGCCTCGACTTGGCATTTGATGACGTGCGCAAATGGTAAGCCAGTAATGTTTCGCTCCATACAAAATCACCGTTGCCTCGACCAGATGAAGGGAAGGCCAGAATTTTTTCTTAGAAATTTTACTGGAAATTTTTTCCTTAGAATTTATACGCACTTTTGGAGGGTGACAACAATTGTTATGAGTGTAGACGCTAAGACGCAATAAGCAATTTTTTGCTTCTTTGCTCGATAACTAATAGCTGTGTTCTTTTGTGTCCGCAGAACAGAGCAGAACAAGAGATACACAAAAGAACGCCTCAAGAGAACAAGATTTTTATGTCCAGCAGTTGGCACTGCTTATAGATTCACTTCTTGTCAAAAAGTTAACAGGTGAAAATAAAAATAAAATGTGGCTGCTTTAATTAACACACATTCTGAAATAATGTCGCAATCACTAATTAATATTTTTAATATCTAAACTAAATGAAAACACCTCCAGTAATATGTGCCATTGCTTTTATACACTTCTTTTCCAGCAGAGGTTTTATTGCGCTTACGTAAATTTTTGTTGGCACCAGGAACTATTCAGCTCAGTTTAAAGTAGAAAAAATATTTCAATTAAAATGTAAATAGGTATGTTTTATGTTCTAATGTGACAGTTCAAATATGACAAATGTCAAGCATTTTCAGTTGAGTTTTACCAACTTCTACAACTAGAAAATTGTAGAATAGCGCCCCTACATTTTCATAGAAGATTTAAATGAAGCGAACAGCACAAATAGTTCGCTTCAATCCACAGAGCAAATAGTTCTCTCCAATGTATGGGAGTTCTAGAGCAAGGTACACAAAAGAACACAGCTATTATTGATCTTTCTCAAAAAAGTTCATGATAGAGATACCTATATCATAGAGAAATTCAAGAGTTATCAAATTTGTTAGATTTTGTTACAGTTAAAATTGCCAACAGCGGATCCCTTGCAAAGTATAACTTCCTGCAGACTGGACTGTATTTTTATTTTTCTAAAATTTTCACAATTTCACTCACGTTTTCATGCAGACGGACAGACGGATGAGTGGACAAATCAATTTTTAATATATGCGTGGGTGTCCAATCCTTTTTGCGCTACCTAAAATCATTATTTCTATGCATTACCATAGACAAATTAATAACATACAGAGACTGGACACGTAACAAAAATATGCAACGCTTTTCTAGAATATAAAATTAACGATGCCTCGACGATGCCTCGACTTGGCACTTGATGACGTGCCCAAAGGGTAAGCCACAATGCCTCGCTCCACACAAAATCACAGTTGCCTCGATCCGATGAAGAGAAGGCCACAAGTTTTTCTTAGAAATTTACTGGAAATTTCTTCCTTGGAATTTTTATGCATTGGCCGTGCCGAGAGCAGTGCCTCGCTCATATATAAAAACTTACAATGATGCCTCGACCTGATGTGTAGGGAAGGCCGAAATTTTTTCTTAGTAATTTTCCTGGACATTTTTTCCTTAGAATTCATACGCACTTTTGGTGGGCGACAACAATTTTTATGAGCGTAGGCACTAGACAAGCAATAAGCATTTTTTTTTTTAGAAATTTACACAAAATGTTTCGGTAGAAGTTTTATTCATTTTGGTGGCCGACTAGACTTATTTTCAGGGTACACGTACAGCATGTACATCGTTGTTAGATTTTATATTCGAGCGAGGCACTGCTCTCGGCCTGGCCAATGCATAAAAACTCGAAGGAAGAAATTTCCAGCAAATTTCTAAGAAAAACTTGTGGCCTTCTCTTCATCGGATCGAGGCAACTGTGATTTTGTATGGAGCGAGGCATTAGTGGCTTACCAAAACCCTCGAGAATACTTCACAAGCCATGAAACAGACTCCCTCCCTACCACATGCGAGGCCCAACGTAGTCCTTACATTCTAAAATATTTGCAGTGTTCTTATGTAAAACTGACAAAAGTTTGATTTGAATAGCTCCTCCGCCCTAAACTATTATTAATACAAAAAAATGGTGTTCTGATAATCTTAAGCTTGCTTTCTTATCTTCCGAACCATAGTAAAATTGTCATACCTTTCCTAACAAAATTATTTAAAAAAATTTATCTTAACCAAATGACTACGATTTCTCAAACAAAAATGCTCAGCTGAGTAATCATTGTAATGTCGCTGTGCCGTCATGGCATGCCGTGGGTTGATGATATCGAATGTAGCTACCTACAGATTCGGACTACGGCTGCACATACACACATGCAATTATCACTCAGCTGAGATGTATTGAGCGTAAAATGGTAAGGTTACTTTGTAATCAAAACTATTTTATTATTATTTAAGTAAGGTATATAGGAAGTGTAACCTTTGGGAAGGTAAGAAACCAAGCTTTAAATTACTAGAAGACTATTTTCCTGTATGGATAATAGTTTGGGCTCTATAGCATTTATAAAATCAATGTTTGGCACTTTTCCATAAGTATCAATATAGAACATTTTAGAAAACGGACTAAGCACGCACACATATAGATTTCTGTTTCATGGCTTGGGAAGTATTCTCGAGGGTTTTGGGCTTACCCTTTGTGCACGTCATCAAGTGCCAAGTTGAGGCATCGTCGAGGCATCGTTAATTTTTATATTCTAGAAAAGCGTTGCATATTTTTGTTCTACGTGTCCAGTCTTTGTATGTTATTAATTTGTCTATGGCATTACACATGGAGTAATAAGCTTGCCCTATGTCCATTATTTAATCTAGATTCTAGGGTATAATAAAATCTACTTGACGTCCGACTCATACAGACAAATTCATGCATGTTTCCAATATTTTTGAATTTATCGAAATAATTTACGTAAATTGGTTTGTCTACCTTATAATAAATTTCGTATCATATTTGTCAATTTTCACATACTCACGTGGGGTAAATTTTACCTGAAAGATTTCGTATTTTTTATTAGTATGTATATATTGTATATAATAATTACATCACGGAATGAAAGTATTGTGTACCTGAAAATGACTCGAGTCGGCCACCAATTGAATAAAAATTCTACCGAAACATTTTTATAAATTTCTAAAAAATCAAAAAAAAAATTACTTATTGCGTCTATACGTCTACGCTTATAACAATTGTTGTCGCCCTCCAAAAGTGCGTATAAATTCTAAGGAAAAAATTTCCAGTAAATTTCTAAGAAAAAATTATGGCTTTCCCTATATAAGGGGCCGGAGCCGGATTCTGTAACTCGGAGAGTTTGGGAGTTTGGGAGATGAGAATTTTCGTTTTCCCCGATTAAAACTCCCTATCTCTCCATTCGAGATTCTCTAACATACTTGGGGAGTTAAAGAAAACGTGAGAAGTATCGAAATATTGAAAGGCGGCTAACTCTGTGTGGGAGGGTCGTATAGCATTTGGGTTTTTTTTCTATGGATTTAGGGTCTAGAGTACAAAAATATAGGTGAACGATTTCTGGAGGATGGTCTTTTGGGGATGAGGGGGTCGTACCACCCCCAATTGGGGGTTGTCCAAAAAACGTCATGTTTGAAAGTTTTCAAAGTGTTTTCAAATGTCAAACTTAAATTGATTTTTCACAGTCGGTCGGTACGAATGTTTGACCGACAATGTAAATTAACTTTAAATTATTATTATTTTAAATAAAGGAAAATTGTAGCATAATTATTAACAAAAAATATGTAGCTTCCGCAGCCGCTACAGTAGACCCGGTAATTTAGAAAGTATTCACACTGACAGACACGAAACGTGGCAGACATGGCATCGACAGACAAGCAGTGAGAAAATGCCATTAGTACGTTCCAATAATTTTGTTAAGGATCACGGTAAGATGTTCACGGGCAGTCACAAACCAATACATATAAAATATTCCCCGCAAGAATGTCATCCGAAATACGGCCCGTGTCTGTGTATGGCTGAGAGGTTACGTTATGTTAGATATGAAAGCTCATATACTAAAGTATTAAGGAATATTTGCCCTGTCTGCCATTTCCACCATTTCTATTCGATTCGTATAAATGTCAAATTTTCTTATAAGCAACATACGTGAAATGGTGCATATTACATCGAAATGAATAGAAATGGAGAAGTTGAGCAAAATTCAAATTTACCGGATGACATAACCTAGGAAAACCATTTGTTTAAAGATTTGTTTATACTCAAAGATGAATGAAGAGGCGTTTGTTGAGGAAATAAAAAACATGGGCAGAAAAATTAAATTTGGAAAAATTCTAACGTTTTCAAAACCGAATGAAACAATTGTGTTCATGTGTTCAACTGAGTGAAATAGACCGGATCAAATCGAATCGAAACGGCGGAATTGGTGTTGATGATTTAGTTCTTTCCTACTAAGTGTGAAAAATAATCCCCTGTTGCTAATACGTAATAAATTTCTTGCGTTGTCTCAGCCCTTGCTATTTTCCCAAAGTCTGACTTATGCCCAAAGATTGGTCTATTAGTGGCCATAGACAAACTCAAGGCCGATAAACAAAGATATTATTTTTTCCTTTGAAATGCGATCCGAAATCTTGTTATCTTCATGTCCTGACATCCAGATCAGTATAACCTTATTTGTTTCGGTTAGTCTATTCAAGACGGTAAGACAGTCCCAGACCAGCTTAGAATCAAAAATATATACGAATGAATTCAACGCTTTGAGTATTGCTTGACTGTCTGTTATATTATGTATATTTTTGTACCACGCATGTCCTTATATATGATTTCGGGAGCACCCAGCTACCTGGAAGGTGGTAAGTGAGGCTTTCAGCCTCAGAGAGTCAAAAATTCGCCCGACAAATGCCCACGTATGTTCTCCCTTCCATTTTGTATCCATCCATATACAATTTAAGAAATCCTTTTTCTAATGTTAGATAATCAGAATCCCACTGTTGAGGTGTCCCTAAGATCACCTTGAATGATGTTTTAAATTTATAATATTTCATTATAACGTCTAAAATGGGTGTTGTTGACCATCGAGTCCACTGAGAATTCTTCAATAACTTTCATGTGGCCAAACAGATTGCCAGTATTGAGGAGATTTTCCCTCTGCAGTCTTATTGAACTGAGGATCGTCTTCTTTTTGCAGCAGAAGTAGGTCCAGCATCTCTTCTAAGACTCCAGTCGAGCAGGTACGGATGGCAGCAGTTACTTCTACACACACAAACCGTTGCAGTTTTTGTAACTTGGACTGTGTTTGAAGTCAATAGCTGTAGTAAAACATGTTTTTAATATGTTTGGTGTTAATTTTCAAGCTTTGCTTTTTTTTTTAAACCAAATACAATCTGAGAAAGTAATGAATTCATATAATGGAGTTTCGTAAATCGAATTGCATTTTATCCATTAGCTAAATTTGTGTGGCATATGTCGGCATATAAAGGGTTTTCCAATAAGAGGTGTTATTTTGATATTCAAAGAAAAATGCCATTTTTTGAGATAAATGATCAAATCTTTATTTCATTATAAAGAGGAAGGTATGCCGTTAATAATGGAAAATAATATCAGCCAAATGACCACCACGACCACGCCTACAGGACCATATCCTTTTCATGATATTTTCCATAACCAAATCGCAAAGTGGCTGCCCTATGTCCTCGATAGCCTCACGAATTCCATCTTTGAGGTCTTGAATAGACGCTGGGCTGTTGGCGTAGACCTTGTCTTTCACGTGGCCCCAAAGGAAGAAGTCGCAAGGTGTTAAGTCACCAGATCTCGGTGGCCAATTGGGATCACCTCTTCGAGAGATAACACGGTCCGGAAACTTTTCCCGTAAAAGATCAATGGTTTTGTTGCTTGTATGGTACGTAGCGCCGTCTTGTTGAAACTAAACGTTGTCCAGATCAATACCATGCAATTCCGGCCATAAAAAATTATTAATCATCTGTCGATAGCGCAATCCATTCACCGTAACTGTTGCTCCAGGACCATAAACAGCACCAAACAGTCACACGTTGAGGATAGAGAGGCTTTTCAACAATAACTCTTGGGTTTTCCGAGCCCCAGATGCGACAATTTTGCTTGTTGACGAAGCCATCGAGGTGGAAATGGGCCTCATCACTCAAGATGAGTTTTCGATGGAATTCCGGATCATTTTCATGCATTTCAAGGACCCAATCAGCAAAGACTCGACGTTGTTGATGATCGGCCGGCTGTTCTTGTGCTAACTGAACTTTATAAGCCTTAAGACCCAAATCTTTATTCAAAATACGGTTTAATGACGTTTGTGGAATGCCTAATTCCAAAGAACGACGAGGAATGGCTTTCGGGGAGTGGCGAAAGTTTAACGTATCCCAAATTTTGACAAAAGTTATTATTGGCATAATGTAACATATCTAAGGGGTGGAAGAAAAAATGTAAAAGAAAATATTTTACCCCTACAGAGGTGAACCACCCTAATTTGCATACATACTTATATACTTCTTTCCGAGTTATGACAGATCGCACAGTTTCAGATGAGTTGAGGGAGATAATAGTTCCCTGTCGTCTATATATTATTGCAAATAAATATAAATATGTTAACTGTGGGTATTGTTATTGACTTGAGAAACTAGCTCTTGTAAATGTTATAGTGTTCGAAATGGGTTTTGCCAATCCGCTTATATACTTGCAACAAAGGACAGGGAGTGCTTTTCTTTTTCAGAAGTTCACCTGCCCTGAACAAACGTTTTCTCTTTTTTTTTTTACTTTAAGAGACTTTTAATTTTCTTTGAATTGAACTTCTTTATTTTAAAATTTTATTCTTTTTCTTTTTATCAAACCCTTTATATAAACTTTTCTTTTTTAAATCTGTAATAAGAGGCCTTACCGTTGGTCGGGGGACTCTCCTATTCACAGTTATCACTCTTAATTAATTACCTGAACTGTCGAACCACCGGCTTTTTACGCATTTTGTTCATTTATTTTTTTTATTTCCTATTTATTTTTATTGATCGAAGCATATCGATCATCATACCTTTTAGGAGGGGAACCTCAAAAAAAAAGGGAAACGCCTATTCTTATTGTTTACACCATATGTAGTAAAAAGCGCGCGCCATTGCATTAGTTCTAGCTTCATACATAGCGATAGAGGGGAAAATTTCATCGCACTTATTTACGTAGCGGTCATCGCCCGGCGTATTGCTTATGTTTACTTGCGTAAACGGGTTGACCCACAAAAGCTCGTGAACAATGCACAACAAAGCTGAGGTTGCGCTTTTGGTCTCGTGCTAGTAAATGATGTTGCAATGCTAACCCCAGCGGGCAGTCAACATAAGGAGTGGTCCAGAAAAAATTGACCCATTAAGTTATTTTTATACCTGCAAAATTACAATAATCGAGGTCTGAATTTTTTTGTTAAAATATTCCATAAATACTGAACTCTGAGTTTATATGAATCATTCGTGTATTGGAAGTGAAATAGTTAAAATGTCTCGAAGCGAAAACGAAGTGAGTGAAATGATTTTGTCCAAATATTTGGAAAATCCCACAATTTCAATGTTAAAAATTTCAAAGACCTGAATACAAGTTATTCCACGATAAAAAGGACAATAACCAAGTACAGGCGAGGCTTGTCAATAGAAAGGATACGTGGGTCAGGTAGAAAACCAGGGCCATCCCGTCCAGACGTCATAAAACAGATGAAGGGTACTTATTCTCGGAAACCGGGAGCTTCGGAAAGAAATATGAAGACATTGGCAGGAACATCAAAATCTACAGTGCACAGATATAAAAAAATCTGTGGATTAAGGAGCAATAAGGTTCAAAAAGTGCCGCTGAGGAAAGAAGAAGAAGAGAAAACAGGAAGAAGAAGAGCGAGAAAACTTTATGAGAACTACCTGGCGAAATACGATTGTGTCGTTATGAATGATGAAACCTATTGCAAAGCTGACTTTTCGCAGATACCAGGTGACGAATATTTTACTGCAAAAAGTCGGAGTGGAGTATCCAAAATTTTCAACAAAAGGAATGACAATATTTCCCAAGAAGTACATGATTTGGCAGGCGATCTGTTCTTGCGGTTTACGAAGCAGTGAATTTATCATCAAAGGAACAATAAACTCGGATGTGTACATCAAACAGTGCCTTCAAAAAGACTTCTACCTTTTATTCAACAGCATCAAGGGTCTGTTATTTTCTGGCCAGATTCGGCCACCAGTCATTACGCAAAAGCAACGATGGAATCGTACAGAACCAATGAGGTCAATATCGTGCCAAGGGAAGCCAATCCAGCAAACTGCCCCCAGCTTCGTCCAGTAGAGAGGTACTGGGCATTAATGAAAAATAAGCTTAGAATAACAAAGAATTTGCCAAAACTGATGTTGATTTCAGAAATAAATGGAAAAGAGCATATAGAAATGTTACTAATATAACTGTTCTAAATCTAATGCGCGGCTTGAAGAACAAAGTTAAAACATTCCTCTAAAACAAAAAATGTATTAGAAATAACTTTTGTATTTTAAAGTTTAAGTTGTAAGAAACAAAATATAGAAATTTTATAAAAAAATTGCCATTAATGTTTTTACTGCAAACAAAAATAAATGGGTCAATTTTTTCTGGACCACTCCTTAATTCAGCTAGAAATATGACGATGCACTTTTACTCTGGCGATAATACTTCTTTCAGAATTTCTGATTTAGTAAAATTCTAGAGATTACGAAAATAATCTCATCTTATTAGAGGTAATGGTGGCTCATTACATGGGTAAAACTTATAACAAAATTAATATTTCATTATTACAATAAAAGGAATGAAGTGTTGTCAATTCATAATCAATCAACATAGTATAAAACAAAATACGAGCACTGCTCTCAACTTTGACCAAAATTTAAAAATAGAATACTTTCAAAACCAATAATTCCCCTTCAACTATTCGTCGTTGAGTAATTTTTCATCATTTCAATTTGTGAGCCACCAATAATCATTCCCTTCACCTCTCATTATTCAGCAATTCAATTACCCCATTTAGGGGTAACAAAACAACCCTGCATTTAATATATCTAGCATTTTTACCACCTTATGTTTTGATAGGCATCGGCACTAGAAACAGTCATATTAAAAGTCATCAGTTACACAATGGTAATATGCTTAGGAGGGGACAAACCCCTGCGCAGGATTTTTCAAAGGAAAGGGTTTTGAGATAGAACTAAATTCTTGTATTTGTAGATGGTTGATTAGTTGAATTAATATCATGGCATCGCTTAATGAAAAATTTTTACGAAGACTATGCTCAATACATATATAAATTCATCAATAAATTAACACGCCAGGGTATACAAAAAAAAAATTATGAATTGCATCGACTTTACCCATTGTGGACCTTAAATAGATTTTGAGACGACACAAAGTGGAAAATAAACGCCCATTCGAAGTTGTGGTCACAACTGGTGTAATATTCAAAAGTTTGTGTGGACCTTGCCGATATCATGAGCCTTGATAGAATTGTTAATTGTTTTATTTGCGATTCGGCCACCCTCCGATCTTGACTCCTTTGATCCATACTACAGATCAATTTCAGTGTAATAGTGTAAGTTTCAAAGAATCGTCTACACGCTGCTTCATCTAAAGTTTTCATTTACTCCGAAAAGAGACAACGGTCCTCCAGAAGTGTAATGAACAGATCAAGGAATGGTTTGAAGATCTATGGCGGCTCATATTTTACGCTGTAATTCTTTAGCTTTAATTATTTTTAGCTTGTCCGATTCTTCTGGCACTATTCCATAACATAAATTATTTCGTTAAAATTCTTTCGTTAACTATGTTACGTATTCAGAATAGTTGCCAGAGTAGGCTTTCATATGTTTTTGAAAATATTTTTGTATAGTATGTCAGTTTAGATTTTGTATTGGGAGCAATGGGCCTAAAACAGGAATCTAACTGTTAATTTAAAAAAAAGTTGCCTAATTTAAAAAGTGTTAGTATTGAAATATAAGACGGTCCCCAAAAAAATAAAAAAAAAGTAAAAGTTCTATTCAAATAAAAATTAAATTACTAAAAATTTGTTTGCAGTCCAGAATGGAGATAGGGTTTATAAAGTGATGTGTTTGGAAAACCATCTTCGCACCATTTAGATCAACACATGTCACGATAATTATCTTGTGTTAGTCATTGCATTGCACCGGGTGGTTTGATGAGATTCAAGCCTTAGCTTGGCAAATAGTTTTCTTTTTAAAAAAAAAAAAATCGTCCTGAAACCCCCTGTCGCTTCCTTTCTTCTATACTAAAGTTCGTCCCTTGTATCATTTACCAGTGCGATAGCTTCTGTCGAGTCTTGATATTTTATTTGCAAACTTAAATTCAACGATAAATCCAAAGTGTGCACTGAATGGAGAGCCAGAACCAATACTTGAAAATTCACGGTTTTGATGGCCGAAAGTAATTGAAAAGTAGTACTTGACTTGGTTTCATGTTTCCATGTCGAAATAATTTCCAGATCATCAATGAGCGAGGGTTGTAAATCGACGTAAGTTGCTTCGGACTCATGCCGTTCTACTTTCCTTATCGCACAAACCTTTTTCCTTTTTTTGTTCTTCCTTCTTCTTCTTCATAAAAATAAAAAATTCAATTAAGATTGGCGCACTGAATAACGTTCTGTTGTGAGCGCCTTTACGAAGAAATATCGGATCGAATTTCCTCATCATTTACCATTTACTTCAAAATAAGATATAAAAAAAAACAAGTTTAAATTTTAACTATTTTTTTTGTATAATTGTAACATAATTTTCACTTACATCATTGCTTTCCAACCGTGGTCTTTTACATAAAATCGACAGATATCTATTTTTAACACTTCAAATTTGGCTTGGGAAAATACAAGTATGTAACATGCTTTGATATAAAATACCGTTCCCAAAACTTTGATTTAAAATACCGTTCGTACAAGGGTATATGAAGGGTACCACAGCTAATTCAACATTGCTTACTTTGTCTGTCGATAACATTGGCGTAACTAGGTAGGGGCCAGGGTGCCCCCCCCCCCCAGAATGCGGACTAGAGCCCCCCCCCCAGGAAATTATGAAAATTCCCAAAAAACATTCGTTAATTCGTACAATCTTAAGTCTAATTAAATTGAATCCGTTCGGATCGGAATATTCAAATTCAAAGTCAAAATCAAATTCAAACTTTATTCAATGTATACAACAAGACGAACTTCTAACTATGTATACGAAAATAAATGGTGAGAATTAAGTTAAAAAGGAGAGAAAAAAAATTAAGCTATCTTACAACTATGAGGCTTAAAATAATATAAAGATGAGAAAAGAAGAATAAGAGAAAGAAAAGAGAAGAAAAACAATGACAAACTTTACAAATCTACCTAAAATTGTTGTCAGGAGTGGACCCACCTCATGCATTTGCGACCTCGATCAATCTCAGCGGATACTAGGTACTGAATTAGTTTCTCCCTGAAAATCCTCGTTGAGCTAATCATTCTAATGTCATTGGGAAGATAGTTCCATTTACGTGCAATGTGGACAAAGTAAGAGTGCTGCCCAACTAATGTGCGGAATCGGGGTAAAAGTAGGCTGAAGTGGCGGTGCGAGTGCAAGAAACCAAGATATTCGAATAAGTACATCGGTGAACATGTATTTATTAAATGATGTAGGAAACTTAAGGCGGTGACATCACGATAGGCATTCAACGAACATCCCAGAACTGAGGGAATATATTGTGACACATGATCGAAGCGACGCAGTCTATAAACAAAACGCACACAATCGTTGAATGCTACATTTAGCTTACGATTACTAACTGCGTCGAAGGAAGAGAAGATAGTGCTGCAGTAAACCAAATGAGGGACAAGCAGAGCCTCAACCAGTTTAAGCCGCAATCCGACCGACAATAACCTCCCTGAGAGCCATAACCTGCGGAGGCCACCATAGATTTTGCTGACAATACTACAAAATTGAGCGCAGCAGGTTAGTTTGCTGTTAAGGGAACTCCAAGACTGGTAACCTTTTCGGAAAAAGGAAATATGTCATTATTCAGCAGAATCGAAGGTAGTTGCCGCGTGTCTATAGCCCCACTATAAAAGGTCAAGCAAATGGACTTCTTCGGATTGAGCAAGAGCCGGTTAGACTCAGCTCAAGCGGATATTCGAGTTAGATCGCTATTAATGCGAGCAACACAGTCCTCCTGTAATCCAATAGGTCCAGACAAATAGATCTGCACGTCATCAGCGTATATATGCAAATTTACATCCATCACAACCTGCGGAAGATCGTTTATAAACAAGGTAAAGAGTAAAGGACCCATAGTAGAACCTTGTAAAACTCCAGAATTGATTGAAAGTAAGTTAGATTTAACTCCATCGCCTAAGACTTGTTGGAAGCGATTGGATAGAAATTCGCTGATCATCTTAATTGCAGTTCGGGAGAAAAAGAACTTGTCATATAATTTGTGTAGAAGAAGTGTGTGGTTAACGCTGCCGGAATAGAAAAGGCTTTAACGAGTTCTTTTCTCCAAGATATCTTATTAAAATCTTTTTAAAATTTTTAAAAACAATTTTGAGATTGCTCTGATTTTATTGAATTTTCACAAAGGCGTGATCTGTAGGAGAAATCCTGCAGAACTATTATGACAGTTTGTGCGGAAATTTAAAAATTTAAAATTTTTAATTTCGTAAAACTTTGCTTAATTTTCCCGATTCCTCGATTCTAATCCGAAAGGATGGACATCATTATCACTAACTTCAAAACTTGGTTTGAAAATCTGCATTTGGCACATTTAGTTGATTCATTTGTAAAGTTGGACCTCAAACATGGAGAGGTATTTGTAGAAAATTATAAAAATGTTTTTAATGTAGACATTTCCACCTTACAGGCTGAAACAAAAATAATAAATAATATGTTCCAAAACAAGATCTGCTTCAGGAGAGGTTTTCGAAGATGGCACTCATAAACATTGAAAATGAGATAATTGAAAACAAACTAACAGTGCAACAGGTGCTAAATACTACTTAAGTACATTGGCACTTAAATATTAGTACCAGTACCAGGATCTGGACTTAATGGTTTTTAAGTTCAAGTACAAGTCCCGGTACTGGTACTCAAAAAATTCTCAAGTGCAAGTCCTGATACTGGTACTTAACGCACTTACTTCAAATACCGCCATAACGCGAAGTACTTCAGCTCTTGTAAATTATTTAAATACGTCTTCTAATAATAGAGCTTATTTGCATCTCGAGAGTGTCTCAAGGAATTTTACATCTTCAGTAAAATAGAAAGAAAATTAGCGTAATATAAGAGTAACTGTAGGACAGAAGTGGATATGCTGAATCGATTTGCTTTGTTGAGAAGGTTGGCAATCAAATGCAATAATCCGCTCTCTTCCTCCGCAGAGCGTTGATTTTCATTTGTAGGTCTTGTACACAAAGGCACTTGTACTTAAAACATTTGAAGTATGGGCCCTAGTACTGGTACTTGGAATAAATACTGGGTGTTGCAGCACAATGCAACACATACATACCTTTTACAATAAAAACAACAACAAACACTGGTTAATTTTAATCTATGTATTTATTCACACTTGTTTCTTATTTCACTTACGTAGCTCAGCCATGGAGTTAAGTGCTGAAAGAAAAACAAATAAAATTACAAAGAAAAAATTCTTATTATTAACACAAAAATTTATTTATGAAATAAATATTAATAGAAATACTTATCTGACAGATCTGGACATCTACTCTGTTAAATAATATTAACCGGCCTGCAGTCAGACATTCAGGTTTCAATTTCACAATTTGTAAGCCGCTGTAACCAAATGGACTCTTGCTTTAACTTCTGAAGGTTGGACACACTGATAAAGCAAATAACTTGGGAAATTTACCAGTGACGTCGGCCATATTCTAGAGGGGATGACTCACTCTTGTTACGGAGCTCCAGAGTATATAAGGCAGAAAGCAGCACAGTAAAATTCATTATTCCTCAGACGACCATCTAGGAAAGACCCTCATTATTTCACTAATAAATATTAAATATTTATTATATTCTGCCTTGTGTTGAGAGGTAGTCTTGGCGTGGCCTTGGACCGTCAAGTATTTTCATATATATTCTACCTTGTGTTGAAAGGTAGTCTTGGCGTGGCTTTGGACCGTCAAGTATTTTCATATATATTCTACCTTGTGTTGAAAGGTAGTCTTGGCGTGGCTTTGGACCGTCAAGTATTTTCATATATATTTTACCTTGTGTTGAAAGGTAGTCTTGGCGTGGCTTTGGACCGTCAAGTATTTTCATATATATTCTACCTTGTGTTGAAAGGTAGTCTTGGCGTGGCTTTGGACCGTCAAGTATTTTCATATATATTCTACCTTGTGTTGAAAGGTAGTCTTGGCGTGGCTTTGGACCGTCAAGTATTTTCATATATATTCTACCTTGTGTTGAAAGGTAGTCTTGGCGTGGCTTTGGACCGTCAAGTATTTTCATATATATTCTACCTTGTGTTGAAAGGTAGTCTTGGCGTGGCTTTGGACCGTCAAGTATTTTCATATATATTCTACCTTGTGTTGAAAGGTAAGCTTGGCGTGGCTTAGGACCGTCAAGTAAATCTTTTTAAATATATCTGCTCTCCAGAGATTAGTGAATTGGCCAAAATATTATTTATATCATTTTTATAGTAACTTGTTATAGAATTGTTTTTAGAGTTAAGTATTGAAGTTGTGAGTTGTTGAATAAACTTTTGGTGAAATTAAATCGTGGGTTCTTATTTGTAAACCTGCTCCTATTTGATTTACAGGTTTTAGCATAAACTTGCATATTATTCATTGGTCCTTCGAGCCGGATCCCGATATTTTCACCAGTGGTTGTTTGGAAATTCACAGTTTCAATATTTAAGGCCTGTTGTCACAATTTCATTTTTTTTTTTACTTTCTCTATTATTGAATTAACTTATATAACCTCATCTAATGATGGATGTAAAATTAAAGAGACTTATTGCTAAACAAAAGGCTTGTGTAAGTGAAGTCCAACAAGCTAAGGCTAATTTCAAAAAATTATGGGAGAAATCAGAGCAAAAGGTATTGACCGAGGGTTATATATTAGAACGACTAGAAACTATAAGACCAGTTAGGGAAAAACACAGTGAGAACTATAGCGAAATAATACAAATGGTTAATGAGCTAAATGATGAGGATCTTGAGGAAATAGATTATTTCAAGGAAAACGCATATTCTGTGTTCGAAGAACTTTACTCAACTTATACTGGGGATTTACGGGAATTACTCCTCAGGATTAAAGGAAATAAAGCGTCGTCAATTGAGAGTGATCAAAAACAAGATCACGGGGAAAAAGTTTTTCCGAATATCAATCTACCAAAAATTCAATTACCCAAGTTTTCGGGTGCTTATGATACATGGAGGTCATTTCATGACATTTTCGTAACGCTTATACACGACAATACAGAGCTTCCTGCAGTACAAAAACTGCATTACCTAAAGTCTTCCCTTACAGGCGAAGCTGAGAAACTTCTCAAGCATATACAAATCACTACTGTGAACTATAAAATTGCTTGGGATACGCTCGTTGATCGTTATAGCAATAAAAGGGTTCTTGTTAACACGCAACTAAAGCTGCTTTTTAATTTGCAAGTCGTACAATACGAATCTGCATCTGGTGTAAAAGGCTTATTAGACAAACTTTCAGAATGTTTGCACGAAATCGAAGCATTAGAGGTACTTATAGTTGGATGGGATCCTATTCTAATCCATTTATTTGTACAGAAGTTGCCTTCGGAAACTCACCGTTTATGGGAACAGTCCCTTTCAGGCTCTAAGGAGTTACCTACACTCAAGACCTTCATTGACTTCCTCACAAAGCGTTTTCGTACGTTGGAAGCAATTGCTGAGTCTAAACCTAATAAAATCATACCAGGTTCCTCAGCAAAGCCAAGAAAATTTCATACAAGCAGCAAATACGCCTGCCCAATGTGCAAAGGCAGTCACTACTTGCAACACTGCAATAAATTTAAAAATTTAGATCCCAAGTTTCGAAAAACCGATATCTTAAAATGGCGTTTATGTCTAAACTGCTTTTCTCCCAAACACAATGTAAATGAGTGTACAAGTAAATTTAAATGTCAAAAATGCAATGGATTGCATCATACATTATTACACGTAAATAAGACAGAATCGCCTAAAGCTCAGCCTTGCAATTCGGTTTCTTCGGAAGAAAGAAATATTAAGCAGATCGGTTCTTTCTCACAACAAGTCACCACTTCGACATGTAAGGTTCCGTCCGCCATGACAAAATCAGCATTACTTGCAACCGCTTTAGTACGTGTAAGAGCTAAATCAGGTTTAGAGATGACCATGAGAGCTCTCATTGATCCAGGATCGCAAGTATCCATCATGACAGAAAAATCTGTCAAACTACTACAGCTTCGCTGCCAGCGAACATCAGTTAGAATTTCAGGTGTAGGGGAATCAAACCACACATCTACTCAAAGTGAAGTTAACTTTTTAATGAGCTCATGTGTCCGACAGAATTTCTCAATTTCCGTAAATGCCTTAGTACTCAAAAGGCTTACAGATTTTCTGCCTCCATCTCGTGTGCTCAAAAGTTGGGAGCATATATCAAATTTAGATCTTGCCGACTCAAAATATTTCTTACCTGGAAAAATTGACATACTTCTAGGAGCAGAAGTATATGCGGCAATTATTCTTGAGGGAATGAGAAAGGGACCAAAGGGTTGCCCCACGGCCCAAAATACAGAGTTAGGATGGATACTTTTCGGACCAACTGATTGTAACATAGAGGACAACTCAGTACACACACATCGAATATCTATTGAATGCGATGATAATGCAAATCTGGACAAGGATCTAAAAAGGTTTTGGGAAATTGAAGAAGTGTCAATGACTAGAACATTAGACCCAGAACACGTTCAATGTGAAAACTTCTACAAGAAAACAGTTAAGAGAGATGATTCAGGACGTTATCAAGTTAGATTGCCTTTCAAAAATCAGCTACCACCTGTTTTAGGACACTCAAGACCTGTGGCAATTCGCCGACTTTACCAAATGGAACAGAGATTAAAGCGAGACGAATACATTCATAAACTTTATACTGATTGTTTAAGTGAATACATCACTTTGAACCATATGACTCCTTTAAACAGGAGTATACGAACTACAGAACCAATCAACGATTATTATATACCACATCATGCCGTTCTAAAGGACAGCACTACCACTAAACTACGAGTGGTGTTCGATGCTTCTTGTAAGTCGTCGAATGGAAGCTCGCTAAATCAATTTTTAATACCAGGGCCTGTCCTTCAGCAGGACTTATTTTCAATAGTAATGAGATTTCGGAAACACCAGTTTGCTATGTCTGCCGATATTGAAAAAATGTATAGGCAGATTAACATACATCCACAAGATCAACACTTTCAAAAAATTGTTTGGAGACAAGGACAGGATGAAAATGTAACTGACTATGTTCTTACTACGGTAACATTTGGCACAACATCAGCGCCATATTTAGCTGTGAGAACACTCTTACAGCTAGCCAGTGATGAAAACGAAAAGTTTCCAACAGCAGCAGCAATAGTTAAAGAAGATTTTTATATGGATGACTGTTTAACAGGTGCAAATACTCTTCAGGAAGCTACGATATTGCAAAAGGAACTAAACCAGTTATTGGCTGCCGGAAAATTTGTCTTGAGAAAATGGACTAGTAATCATCCCGAAATTCTAGAAGGAGTCCCACCAGAACATAGAGAGCTTCAAACTACGCGTTCCTTGTCTGAAAATGAATCAATAAAGGCTTTAGGCATATACTGGAATCCCACTACGGACTATTTTACGTTTAAATTAAATTTCGGTCCTCCCCCAGAAACGTGGACAAAAAGAACAATACTATATCTAAACTTTTTGACCCTTTAGGATGGCTTGCGCCATCTATTATAATAGGTAAAATCATGATTCAGAGCCTATGGATTTCTGGTTGTTCATGGGACGAGCCCTGTCCCAGAAAACTAGCTCAAGAATGGATTATGTTGCGGGAAGAATTCTCAGCACTCATCGATTTGAAAATTCCTCGCTGGTTACGAACCTCGAAAAATACATCAGTGCAAATTCATGGTTTCTGTGACGCCTCTACAAAAGCCTATGCTGCATGCGTATATATTCGTATTCTTGATAGAAACTCCAATGCACAAGTCAACTTAGTCATGTCCAAAACACGAGTAGCTCCTATTAAGCCAACTACATTGCCTCGACTAGAGTTATGTGGTGCTACTCTACTAGCAAGACTAATCACACGTGTGAAAAAGGACATGGGTTTTGAGAATATTCCAACATTCACTTGGTGTGATTCAAAAATTGTGCTGGCTTGGATTCACAACCACCCAAAAAAATGGAAGTCATTTGTATGCAATCGCGTTGCAGATATCCAAGAACAATTACCAACATCAGTTTGGCGATATGTGCCATCAAAGGAAAATCCGGCGGATGGCGCTACAAGGGGAATATATCCATCAAATCTAATCAACAATAAACTATGGTGGAATGGGCCTAGTTGGCTCCAGTTAACTGAAGATCATTGGCCAACAACCAAGGTAGATAGCCAGGTTAAAGAAGAAATAGAATCAGTTAAAGTATTCACAGTAGATAAAAATGATATTGAAGTAAACATTATCAAAAACTTTTCGTCATTTACAAAATTAATTCATGTGATTGCTCTATGTCTTCGTTTCTGTAAAAATGCTAAAGCAGCAACTACAATCAAACAACGAGGGCCTCTACTATTGGAAGAATTGAATAAGGCCGAGATATGTCTTATACGTGCTATTCAAAAACAATATTTCGGAGAAGAACTCAAGGCCTTACAACGAGGACGAACCCTGCCGAAATCTAGCAAACTTAACAACCTTAATCCATTCTTATGTGAGGAAGGAATCCTACGGGTTGGGGGCAGGATTGATAAGGCTAATCTCTCATTTAACCAAAGACATCCAATTATACTCACAAATCATAGTAATTTTACCCAGCTGCTTATAACCAAAACCCATCTAACTACGCTTCACGGAGGCACTCAAATAGTCATGTCAGTTTTACGATCTAAATATTGGATCCTTAACTGTCGCAACGCAGTGCGATACAATTTGCACAAATGTGTGAAATGTCTTCGACACAATTTTAAGGAACAACAACAATTAATGGGAAATTTACCCAAGGCTCGTTTATCCATTTCACGTCCATTTACACATACGGGAGTAGATTTTGCAGGGCCAATTGAATTACGTATGAGTAAACACAGAGGAAGCAAAACATATAAAGGATACATTTGTATATTTATTTGCTTAACAACAAAGGCTATTCATATTGAAGCCGTATCAGATCTAACCTCAGAAGCCTTTTTAGCAGCACTCAAACGTTTTGTAGGACGCCGAGGGCTTTGTCAAAATTTGTATTCCGATTGTGGTACAAACTTTCTAGGTGCCAGTAAAATACTTAAAAATGAATATGACAAAGCGATTAAACAAGCAACAATATCTGTGGCAGAGCAAATTAAAACCGACGGAATTCAATGGAATTTCATCCCACCTGCTTCACCCCATTTTGGAGGAATGTGGGAAGCGGGGGTGAAATCTATCAAATATCATTTAAACCGCACACTTGGCAATTCAAATCTTACATACGAAGAGTTATCAACATTACTAGCACAAATAGAATCTGTATTGAACTCCCGGCCATTGTGCCCATTATCTAATGATTTGTCAGATCTAGATTATTTAACACCGGGTCATTTTCTAATGGGTAATGCGCCTCTAACAATTCCAGAAGCAGAACTTTTATCCAGTAAAGTAAATTGTCTAACCAGGTGGCAACATATTCAGAAGTTGCTACAGCATTTTTGGAAAAAATGGGCAGCTGAGTTTTTGTCCAGACTTCAGCAACGCCCAAAATGGCAAACAAAACAAAAAAATCTAAAAATAGGAGATATATGTATCATTAAGGATGAAAGGTTCCCTCCCACTAAATGGAGTCTTGGTCGTATAATACAATTACATCCAGGCTCTGATGGGTTAGTTCGAGTCGTTTCTTTAAAAACGAAAAGTGGCGTTCTAAAAAGATCAATTACAAAATTATGCCTTCTACCTTGTTCCAACCCTGTCGAAAATTAACACGCACTTTTTAATAAAACCGTTACGACTGCCTGCTATATAAGCCAGAACGATAGTATTAATGTTTAGTTCTGTTCACACCTTGGATTAGAAACAAACAAAAAATATGGAGGATATATTAATAGTAGACGACTACTCAACATTTTCTACACCACCAGGAAGTCCAAGTACAAGTCTCCCACCAACCCCGGGAAAGAAAATTGAGGAATTACTCAACCAAATATTAGGCGAAATAAAGAGCAAACCACCTTCACCAACTCATACAGCTCCATCAACATCGAAGGAAGTTAATAATGCCGACAACAATACACAAAACAACGACGGCAGTGTCGAGAGCAATATCATCCGAAGCCGACCTCGTCAACCTCGTATTAGACGACGTAAATGGCCAAAACCGTCACTCGAAGGCATCATACCTACTCCGTATGAAGAGCTGCGTAAATCAAAGAAGGGGCGCTTCCGATATAGGACGGAGAGTGGAATGGTTGTGAAATTTCGTATGTATAAAGACGGTCGAGTAACATGGAAATAAATATATAATTATTCTAACATAAGTGTTCTTAATTTCCCCTCGTTCACTTTTCTCTTTCTTGGGGACACTCTCGTTTCTTTGCTGGGCCGGAGAATGTTGCAGCACAATGCAACACATACATACCTTTTACAATAAAAACAACAACAAACACTGGTTAATTTTAATCTATGTATTTATTCACACTTGTTTCTTATTTCACTTACGTAGCTCAGCCATGGAGTTAAGTGCTGAAAGAAAAACAAATAAAATTACAAAGAAAAAATTCTTATTATTAACACAAAAATTTATTTATGAAATAAATATTAATAGAAATACTTATCTGACAGATCTGGACATCTACTCTGTTAAATAATATTAACCGGCCTGCAGTCAGACATTCAGGTTTCAATTTCACAATTTGTAAGCCGCTGTAACCAAATGGACTCTTGCTTTAACTTCTGAAGGTTGGACACACTGATAAAGCAAATAACTTGGGAAATTTACCAGTGACGTCGGCCATATTCTAGAGGGGATGACTCACTCTTGTTACGGAGCTCCAGAGTATATAAGGCAGAAAGCAGCACAGTAAAATTCATTATTCCTCAGACGACCATCTAGGAAAGACCCTCATTATTTCACTAATAAATATTAAATATTTATTATATTCTGCCTTGTGTTGAGAGGTAGTCTTGGCGTGGCCTTGGACCGTCAAGTATTTTCATATATATTCTACCTTGTGTTGAAAGGTAGTCTTGGCGTGGCTTTGGACCGTCAAGTATTTTCATATATATTCTACCTTGTGTTGAAAGGTAGTCTTGGCGTGGCTTTGGACCGTCAAGTATTTTCATATATATTTTACCTTGTGTTGAAAGGTAGTCTTGGCGTGGCTTTGGACCGTCAAGTATTTTCATATATATTCTACCTTGTGTTGAAAGGTAGTCTTGGCGTGGCTTTGGACCGTCAAGTATTTTCATATATATTCTACCTTGTGTTGAAAGGTAGTCTTGGCGTGGCTTTGGACCGTCAAGTATTTTCATATATATTCTACCTTGTGTTGAAAGGTAGTCTTGGCGTGGCTTTGGACCGTCAAGTATTTTCATATATATTCTACCTTGTGTTGAAAGGTAGTCTTGGCGTGGCTTTGGACCGTCAAGTATTTTCATATATATTCTACCTTGTGTTGAAAGGTAAGCTTGGCGTGGCTTAGGACCGTCAAGTAAATCTTTTTAAATATATCTGCTCTCCAGAGATTAGTGAATTGGCCAAAATATTATTTATATCATTTTTATAGTAACTTGTTATAGAATTGTTTTTAGAGTTAAGTATTGAAGTTGTGAGTTGTTGAATAAACTTTTGGTGAAATTAAATCGTGGGTTCTTATTTGTAAACCTGCTCCTATTTGATTTACAGGTTTTAGCATAAACTTGCATATTATTCACTGGGCATTAGGCAGGGCGTCACTATCATATAAGTTTCGTATATGGAGCTTTAGGATTCTAATTTATTTTGCTTAATACGTGAGAAAAGCAAAGGAGGGGATGTAAAAAAAAAAGTCTCTGGTAATTAGACGACGCCACTTTCTATTATTTTTCATTCAAAATAGTGCAAATTTTATTTTATTTTTCAAATAAACACTACTTCCTATGATTTAAAAAAATTTTAAATTGCGTTTGATGTTTGGAGTGGATTTGTAGGGAGTAGATGAGTGTCGCTTGGGTTCAGTGGGATTAAAGAAAAGAATGAACCCCTCACTCAATTCGCCAATTTCATTATGTACTAATCTATTTTCACAATAATTTAAATGTCCGACTAAAACTATTTCGTAAAAACTCGACTCCGATAAGCAATAAATATCGCCCGATCGCTGAATGTTGACTAACTAGTTATCCAAAAATTGATTGAATGCTGACCTTAACATCGCAACCTCGACAAAGACTTATTTTTGAATTATTTAATTTTTTTATATTTATGACAATTATTTTATATTTTGTGTATACAGCGGAAAATATGTTATAAAATTTAGATTATAGCAGAACAAAAGATATACAAAAAAAAAAAACGCCTCATACATTTTCATAGAAGATTTATAAATGAAGCGAACAGTACAAATAGTTCGCTTCAATTTCAATGTTCTGTCCAGTATATGGGAGTTCTCGAACAAAGTACACAAAAAAACACAACTTAGGTTTCTTGTGATTTCTGGAACTTATAGACTTGCTCTACTCTCTATAACTTTAGAAACTTTATGGGTTTTTTAATCTATGCAATTTCGTTGGCTCTAGGTATTATATCAACATCTTGTAAATGCTAAGAGAAATCCATAAAAAATGTCGGTCAATAGCTAGGAATACTCATGAGCTGGTATACTTCGCAAAAGAAATGTTTGTTAAAACTTATGTACGAAAATTGGGGCACCTGGCCTACCCCAGAAAAAAGTCCTAGTTACGCCAATGGTCGATAAGTCTCTGAGTTAACTAAATTAAAGTACATTTACATGGGAATAATTTGCTAAAGCTACCGCTAGTTCAGACGTAATATGTGGCTGTGAATCAGTTAAAGAGCTCCTAAACATCACTTAAAACCCTACATTTTTCAACAGATGCAGTTTACTATCATAGAATTTATGAAACACAATTGGATCAGTAATTTTATATATAATGAAGTAGGTGAATCGAATAATCAACGGGGAGTCTATTGCCGAATGTACACATATCCTGGGCAAACCATTCAAATTTATAGCAATAAAAAGTTTAGCCAACTATATATTTCCGCCTCCATTTTTCTTTTGACACACGTTTAACCATAAGCCTCTCTCTCACATATGATTAAAATGAATTATAATGGGTCCATGTTAAATAATACTAATAATCTGGAACAAAACTGTAGAAGCTACAGCGTAAATTCAGCTGAATCCCTGTAATAGCCCAAGCATAATTAGTAATCTTAATTTAATACAAATTGAATTTTAATTTAATTGTTATTGAGCAACTTCAATTAAATTTTTGTAGTTATTCACTAATATTAATAAAATAAACAATTTCGAACTGTGAGTTGTGAGATTGCGAGTTTGGCAACTGACAATTCTCGTGACAGTTGATGAAATTTAATTAGTATTGAAAAAGGTCGAAGGGAATTTTATGTAATATTATTTTTTGATTTTTTATTGGCCGGTCAAAAGCAAATCCGAATTTCCTGATGCTTCTGCTGTTATAAAATTTGTTTCGCCACTTTCTTCAATTTAATTCATTCAACTTTAGTAATATTACATTGAAGTATATTCTGTAATTCAAATTTAATCCATTATTTACATAAATAATAAAAAAATAAAAAATAAATTTAAATAATACGTAATATTGAAAAATTCGTGATCCGCAAAGTAATTTTTTTGGTTTTCCTTAATTATAAGCGTTTTCATGAAGGATAAAGCATCAACATATATAGCCTATTTTAAAGTAGATTTTTCAATGGAATCCGGATAGAATATTTAAATTGAAAAAACACCAATAAAGCTTTCCGTGGAAGATTTTGGTTTTCTTTTTTTTCTTCGAAAAATATAAATATCTCGGAAACTATTTGCTTCCCAGATTTAAAAAAATCATTGTTATGCAAAAAATCGTACAATTTCACAAAATTTCATGCATTGAATTATTTTTACCAAAGAAAAAAAAATCAAAATCCAATGGTCGGGTTTCCGCCATTTTCTCGCAATATTTGAGGTTATGTTGAAAACTGCCTAATATGAAAGTTTTAGATATTCTTATTATCAACAACTTTTAAGCAGAACATTTTCCGTTTAACCCCTAAACAGAACAGTCCCCTCCCCCATTTCACAATTTCACTTTATCTCCTGTTTATTTATTTTTTTCTTAATTATAACCTTAAGGGGGTATTCTAGTCTAGAAATTCGAAAAAATATATTTTTTTTGTTTTCATATTTTCAAAGTTTCACCATTCAAGAATATGCCAACAAGAGGATTTTTCAAAATGGTGGCTTGTATCTTTTATATTTAGTGTTCAACTGCATCCAGCTGCTAACAGTTGAATTCTAACTTCTAAACCACTTGGACTTTAAGGGGTAACGCTACTGTAACGGCTAAAAAAAAAGGTTTTTTCACGAATTTTTTTCTCGCGAAATTAATGGTGTTTGAAAAAAACCTTTTAAGGGTATTATCGGGCATACATTGAACTTTATTGATAAATTTTTGACAGCGAAAAAAAAACAAAATGGCGGCTCCATAGCCATCTTCCCGGGACATGTTTCGGAGCAAGTTTAACGCGCTTGGTGGCGACCTCCATTTTCAAATTAAAAAAAAAATTTTCTCGCACGGAACCTTTTTTTTTCTTATTCTAGAAGGTTTAAACTATTTTTTAAGCCAATAAAAAAAAAAACTATTTTTCAAAAAACTTACAGTGGGGTTACCCCTTAAACGCGTTTTTATCGAAACTGCCTTTTTCAAGACGATGCCCACGATTTCTCAAGTTCTACTGGACCGATTTACTTGAAATTTTTTTGAAAGTCTTCTTTATAGACTTGTCTATGTCCGGAACTAGCCGCATCCCCAAATATCAATTTTTACTATTTTTAAAAAATTCGAAAAGTCAAAAAAAGTGGTACAAAAATTGCTTTTTATTTCAGGCAGCGGCCATTTTGTGAAAAAAAAAAATTTTCAACTTTTCCCTAGTTCCGGACATAGCGACATTACTCTAGACTAATAACATTTTTTATTTTTTTTTTTTTCGGATTGCTAGGCGGGTTGGAATCTTGGGCATGATCACGCGCCAATTTTTTGAGGCCCCCACTTCATCAGCTGCAAATTTTTTAAATTTCAACTTTTTTAATTTTTTAATTTTTTTCTGTATTCATGTAATGTTAATAAATCACTCATAAAAAAATGGATAGAAAGATATTGATTGCCATTTTTTTACGGCACTTCAAAAATCACCTAAAATTCGGGCCTCTAGACTAGAATACCCCCTTCTAAATTTTCCGGCAGGTTCTTGCCTGTTATTAATTTTTTCCTTTCAAAAAAGTATTGACTCAACTACAATACGTACGAAAAATTTACAACATTAAATGTAAGGATAATCCTTACAGAATGTGATATAAAAATGTGATAAAAATGAAAATTTTTCGATTAAACCTCAGCCTCGTTGAAATCCGTAACGTCTTTACGGCTATTGTAGTTAAGCCATATGATGTCTTGTGACGGCATCAAGTCGCGGTATCTTTGATTTTATATTGTAGTGAGGCGTTACTGATTGTTCTTTTTCCCAATCTTTGATTAGATTGTCTATACCCATTGTCCATAAAAAAAATGGTACAAGTGGAGCCATCTGATATTATAACAAGCAATCATTTTCGCAATCACTAGATAGTTTATATAAAAGGGTACGATATAAAAACCTGTGTAAAAAGTAAAAGTTATCGCATCAAAATAAAATGCTACGCAAATGACGTCAAAAGCTGGTTGGCCTTAGGAAACCGGATTAAACACGTAAAATTTGTAACTAGTGCTGGAATAAGCAACTCAGATTTATATGCATACTTCCATTCCAGGCTCTTTTATCACCACCCATTCAGACTGAGCCTGTTTCCTTTTAAACGGCAGACGCAGAGCCTTATGCTGTCAATCATTTTCTTGACACCCGACTAGAATATTTTCATTTATATATTAAATATTAGTATTACATATCAAACAAATACCAGACTGGATTTCGTAAGCACTACTCTAGAAATGACAGCATCTTCATTTTGACCAGAATTGTCCACCTGAGATTGAAAAAGAAATTGAAAACCTATGTCTTTTGCATCGACTTTAGAGCCACTTTCGATACAGTAAATCGAAATAGAGAGGCTGGCGTATGGGATAGTGAAAGTATCTCTATTTTCTTCAAAGTGTCACAGGGACTGAAGCAGGGTTGTTTTCTTAGCCCAATACTCTTCGCATTGTTTGTTAACAAAATTTATTATATCCTCCCGGGAAGCGCTGATTTCGTAGTCAAAGACTTATTATATGCTGATGATACAGTCATTTTGTCAGAGAACTCGGAGACTTTACAGTGTATGATCGAGAAGTTTTCGCAGTACTGTCTACAATGAAACCTATTGGTCAATTTATCTAGGTCAAAAGTATTTGTATTTCGAAATGGAGCAATACGCGCAGCAGGGAATGTATGGTGGCATGCTGTACCTTTTTTTCTTCTATGATGATGCCGAAGCTCAGAAGATACCCAATAATACCGTGGCAGGAAAGGAAGAAGGGGTTTATTGGGATGAGTTAAAGAAGTGACGATATACATTGCGCTTGAATGGTTTCGGGGCTCATAGCTAAGGGGCAACACAGATGATGGCAAACTGTTCCACATTCGTACTGTCCTGCTTATGAAGGATTCGCGGAATTTCACGGTACGGCGAAATTTGGGTGTGAGCATAAGTTCGAGTTACAGCTCGTATGGTGCGCATAGGAAGAGTTCTACAAAGGATCAGGCTAGAGATTTCGTCAGAGCAATAGCCATAGAAGTAGCGATAAAAGAGAGATAGCCAACCGACACTATGCCGGTGCTCTAGGGAATCAATAATTGCTCTTGATATGTCATCGCCAATATGCCGGGAGGCTTTCTTTTCGACTTTGTATATGGCAGAGAATGCAGTACGTTCAGGCCATGCCCAAAATATGGAAAATGTATTCTAAACTATACCTGATACGGGACTTGTAGATTTGCGGCAAGTTTGATGGAGTTAAATATTTCTTCCATCTTTGCAAGAAGCCCAGGCATTTTATCGCGATTTTGGCAATACCAAAAATATGATCGGACTAATTAAGATTGTTGGATATTTCTATACCTAAGATGTTAAGATATGGCGAGCTCGAGATTTCTTCTCCATCGACGGAAATGGGTTGACCAGGTGTTGCAGTATGTTCGAGTAATAACAGACAACACTGCGTTTTGGAAGCATCCGATTCGCTCTGCCCCAAGCGAGTAGTTATTAAGTCATAATTTAGTGAACTCAACATGTGTTTTCGTTTGTTAACTATAGCACTCCCACGGGAATTCGCTATATAGTCGAACGAGTACACAACATCATGGGTGCTGTCATCTGGAAAGCTATGAATAGGATTGAAAGTGAGAGCTAGCATATTATTAATAAAAATGAGGAAGAGAGTAAGAGAGAGCACAGAACTTTGTGGTACACCAGAATGAATTATAATACAGTGAGAAGTAATTCCGTCCAATATAACTTGAATTTGAACGGCGGGAGAGAACATTTTCAATACATTTTAAGAAAAGAGGGTCTAGACCTACTGCCTGAAGTTTAGCTAAAAGAGCAGGATGCCAGACTCTATCGAAGGCCTTCGAAATATCTAATTCACGACCAAAATTATGGGGACATTGATTCTAACGCTCGATAAGCAATGTTAGTAAATCTCCAGTAGAGAGGCCAGCACGAAAGCCAGATTAGCGATCGCTAATAAGGTGAATAGTTTCTAGATATTTATAATAAGGGCAATTGGTCTATAATTTGAGGGATCGCAAGTCTCTCCTTCTTGGGTATTGATTGAACACCTGCATGAGGAACGAAAGACTCCTGTCGAATAGGACAGGTGAAATAGTTTGCGTAAAGAAGAGGCGCAGCACTTGAGTACCAGGGGCGAAATACCATCAAGGCCAAGAGCCTTAGACACATTGAGACCCGCGACCTCTTTGAAAACCTCCTTTGTGCGGAAATGCAATGGTCTTTGACTGTAGTTGCATATTGGTGGAGAAGGAGGAGCTTGCCAAGATGGTGGTAAGAAAAAATTCGCAGCAAACCTAGCTGCAAATAAATTGGTTTTGTCCAATGATTCCGTGTACACATCCCCGTTGTGTTTTAGGGGCGGCATCGAGGAACTGATGAAGTTGCTCTTGACTGTTTTAACAAGAGACCAGAAACTCTTACTACCCTTTCGACAAGTAAAGGTTTTCTATCTAATGCTTTGGTCGAATTTTAACTTAGCTCTCAAAATAATGGGTTTATAGATGTTACGTGCCTCACTATAGATCTGTCTCAATTCCGCTGAATGCCACAGCTTATATGCCTGAAATGCAACTTCCTTATCTTTTATGGCTGTATAACAGTCATTTTTAAACCAAGATGAATGGTTAGGCTTAATATTTTTGAATTTCTTAGGAATGAAGCTGCATATACCGAACTATTAGATGTTGATAATGGATTTAGTAGAGCAGCACTCAACATCTCTCGAGGAAAAGCACTCGGACTAATCTAACTCTCTGATGAATTTATTAAATGAAGCCCAATCAGCTTGATCATAGTGCCAAATCAGTCACTTTTTATGAAGAAGGCTGACGGGTTTCAGCGATAAAATGGAGAATTGGGCCGAAACGAGACAAAGATCCCAGCCGCCAAGAGGAGATGACACTAACGTTGAGTATTTGTCAGGATGAGATGTTAGGAACAGATCTAATAGATTAGCACTATGTTCAATTATATCAGGCACCTTGGGATAAATCTTAAATATAACCTTTCATTCACAAAGCTCCTGAATGAGAAGTCAACTCCTGCAAAAAATCGAGACTGGTATCAATAGTTCTTTCATCTTAGATTATATACCAAAATTGATAGGCTATGTTATGTAAAACTGCGGAGGAGGAGGGCTGGATGTTTGATTGTTGTCAGTTAGACATTTCTGACATTTTCAATTTATCTGATTTTACGAAAACAAGTCTGGTGTTTTTTAGTGATTTTGTGATTCAAATGTACTTAAAAGTGATTTATATTTTTTTAATAGTGAAGAACTGTTGTGAAATACTGTTTTGTGCAAGAGATTTAATGTAATCGAGACTAGACTCCAGGTCCAGAGTTTTGAATTATGGTGATTAAGTGTGCTGTGTTGTGCTGTAGAACCAACTGGAGTTATTGCCATAGGAAGTCGTTTTTAAGACAAGTTAAATGTCGCAATAATAAATTATTGTGTTTTAAATAAAATAGATGTGAAATATTTATAAAAATAAACAGCCGTGGTAAGTTTTTTTTAAACATTTTTCAATGCCGGTTTGCTTGCTTACAATTGAATTGTCATCGATCTCAGCCATACAGTGGCAACGCCAAGAGATATTATCGGAAAATAAATGGGGCACTAAGAAAATTCTTGTTTCAGACTTCCAATGCTGGATGGAGAGGATCTTACTCTCTCCAGTGAAGCAAAGTATTTGGGAATCATACTCGATTCCAAGCTGAGCAGGAAGGTTAATCTAGAAGAACGAGTGAAGAAGGCCATTGTGGCCTTCTACACGTGCAAGAGAATATTTGGCAGAAATTGGAATTAAAACCCAAAGAGGTGTAGTGGCAATTAGTGCTGTCAGGCTAATGGCGGGTGGGTTGGTGGATGGAGAGGGATCTTAGGCACCCCAATATACTCCAGAAGATAGGCTGTAGTTATTCCAGGAAATAAATAGACTATAAATTACCTATCTTGACTTTTGGTGGTGGTGTCAATGCAATGATGCCCACCAGAAATGACTGGGATGGGAAAGAGATGGTCGTAGCATCCGATGTTTCTATTTTTACGGATAGTTCCAAACCAAGTGCGGGCACCGGGGCTGGAGTGTACTCCAGAGATCTACATTGTCACGCGTCTTATAGACTGCCTGAAAAATGCAGTATATTTCGGGCAGAACTCGCAGCGATTTATCAGGCGGCAATATTGGTATCCATGTGCAGAGAGCCCTCACGGCATATATGCATATATACTGATAGCCAAGCAGCCATCAAGGCGCTGGATGCTGTGCTGGTAAAATCAAAATTGGTGCAGTTATGCAAGACTAGCCTTGAGGTATTGACTACAAAGCACAAGGAGACCCTATGCTGGGTACCTGGCCATAAAGATATCTCAGGAAACGAGATCGCTGATGAGTTGGCCAAAAAAGGCTTTGAATTGGATAGCTCCGTAGCGGTAGCTTATGTGAGGTTCCCAATCGGAGCAATAAAAGAGGAAATCATCAGGGGCGCCTATCAAAAGGAAAGCCTCCGGTGGACCAGCAGGGATACCTGCCGTATTGCGAGTCAATTGTGACCTGCATATGATAGGAAAAGGGCAAGGAAGCTGCTTAATGGCGGCAGAATAAACACCAAGAATCTAGTAGAGGTCTTTACGGGTCACTGGGCCATAGGTAACTATGCTAGAAGACTGGGGATAGCTGCGAACGATTTCTGGAGGAGCTGAAGGACTCGAAGGAAATCGAATCCGTCCAACACGTGCTTTGCAAATGCCCCGCTCTGATGAATAAAAGAAGTAGGCTATTAGGTAGCTACTTCTTTTCAAGTCTGGGGTAGCTGCAAAACAAACAATTCAGATATATCGTGAGTTTTCTGAGAGAAGCAGGATGGATCGAGGTAAATAGTCTTAGAGATACCTTGAGTTCGATAAGGGAAGCAGGATGGATCTGGTGCGGCTTGAAAAGATTATCCCATGGCACCTAGGGGCACAATGGACTCACTAGAGGTCTAAGTGATGCAGGCTAGTTGTTTTGCGGTACCCATCTTACCTAACTTAACCTAACCTGAGAAAATTCTTAAAAACGTAAAAAGTTATAAAAAGATTATAAAATTATTAAAAAATGATTCGAATCACGGTGACAGAAAATTGTAAAAATTTCTACAATACTTGATAAAGTTTCAACAACTAAATTATGTGCCCGCTCAAAAAATATCGTAGGACTTCAATAACTAAATAAACACATCTATACGATTCTACTACCTACATGAAGGAAAATGCTTAAAGGCAGAAACACATCCAAGCAAGCCTCAGGCCTGGCCTCTCTCAGGCTTCCTCGCAACTCGCGTCAAGGCTTGCCTTAGAGAAATGAAAACAAAATGATACCACCGGGCTCGGTGCTGTCATTGTAATTTTGTTAGTACATCTGTTGACAGAAATAGGCCTGAGAGAGAAAAATTTCAACATTGAGCAAAGCGCGCTTTGCGGCTAGGCCATGGGGCTAGCTGCTGGCTTGGTTTTGTGTTGCATCATTTAAAAACCCGTGTTGGAATTTTTGACAACACCTCGAGGAAGCCCCGAGAACTGGATGTGTTTCTGCCATAAGTTTTTCTTCCTCATAGCCTACCCTTTTTGCTATATAATCTAAGGGATGAGCACGTGCGCCGTGCATGGACGCGTATCGTAAATTTAGCTACACTAATATGCCCAAATATGTGAATGACAAATACTCATCTAATTACATTAGCTTAATATTTAGAGCACCACGAGGTGATTTACTGAATATTAAGGCAAGAGCTTTCAAGGATAATACTGTAGGAATATGCACCATATGTAACTTAGACGCAGTAGAAAATACGTTTCACTTTATTGCCATTTGTCCAATTTTCAAAATAACAAGAAAGAGTTACTTGGTTATGGAACTGCTGTCTAAAAATTAGTTCTTCGACATATTAAATGGTCAAAACTACAAACTATTCTGTAAATTTTTATTGCAGGCCTTCAAATATAGAAAACTAATAATATATGAATTTAGTTGAAGACAAGAATTAACTCTAATGTATCAACCTGACAGCCAACCATAGTATTAAATCATATATTTTTGTTGTTGTTAAGTAACAGTTAATCTTTTGTATTAATCCTTGACCAAAAATTATTAATCTTATCTAGTTGGGATTAACAATTCAGTGGTTGGAATTTTCGTAACTATTTGATGTTTAACTGTAGTTACTCATTTATCAAATTTAATAAAAAAAAATAGTTAATAGTTTGTAACTATAGTAAAATTCCAAAAAATTATTCATTATTATAAGAAATTTTAATTTTAAAATAAAAAATATTGAATTTCTGAATAAGTTATCTCACAAATTAAGAGAATTTTAGTCTTACACTTTTTATTTTTTATTTTTAAAGCCTGAGCTACAGTGTGATGCTGTCCAATGATGTCGTTTTTTTTTTCTATCATAAAACATGAATTATAAATAATTAAATTAATTAAATAGTTATTTAATATAATATTATTATTTAAAGCTTAACATTTTTTCTCATAATTTAAGTTTTTCTCAAAAATAAATTGCTTAACTCCAGCTGTCAAGTGTTGCGATTCAAACAATCATACTTATGATTTGCATGATATTTTGTATGACAGATTTTTCATATATATTGCAGTGCAGTAAAAAGAAAGGAAATAGTAATACGAGCGGATGGATTATGAATTCAGAATTGTTTGCCTACAGGCAGTCTATAATCGAATTGTATTGATTTGGGTGCCTGGCTCGCTAAAGACAGTCTTGCTAACGCAACGATAATTACACGAGTCAGTAGAGCTGACGGACAGTTCTGTATTTATCTGTCAATTTTACTTATAACAAACGTTTTGCGATCGATCAACCGACAGTCATTTCATTTCAAAAATGTCATCAAACGATACATATATCGACATATCACAGTGATGGGCTTATTGCTTTTTACAATTTTGGAAGATATTAAAAGGGCGAGAAAAGACTTGAGCTAAAACGGAGATACTGGACAAATCCGTTTCTTTCCAAAATACTAATATTCGACATGTACAGACGAATTCATTGGCAGATTTTCTATATGATGACAATAGAAATAATACAAATTTTCTAAGGCTGCCTTACGAAAATTTTTGTGAATTACATGAAATGGTGAATATCCAAATGATATAATCGTTATGTGAAATAATTTTCTAACATTTTTTGGTGGATCCGATAATCAGAAGAGAAGATATTGCAATGCGAAAACCAATAACATCAAAAGTACATTAAGATTCTTCGCTACTGGTGGCAGTTTTAAACCCCTAGGATACCTTGTCCGTATTTCTCCATCAACAATTAGTGTTTTTGTGCCGACAGTTTTAAAAGCTATATGCAAGTGTTTCCAACCGAAGTTCCTTAAGGCCATAAAAATAAAACAATAAAAATGTAAATCAAAATAAATTTTATTTCTTAATATTAATTTTGAACATGGCGTGCGCTTCTTCGTTATTCCTTGGTGGTATAAACAAAAAAAATATGAAATATACTTTTTTCTCCTAATAAAATACACTAAAAATACTGTGCATACTGTTCAGTGGCAGCATCTTGAGATCTGAAATTAGATGATTCTAAAGCAACAGATACAATGTCGGAAACTACGCTGATGTGGTATGAAATCCGCGTTGATAATGTCGATAGGGCAGTCGATGTTGATATCGGCCTAAAGATGCATTGTTTCGGTATGATTCTTATCCCTTTTATTGCTGAAACTAAATCCAATCGCTTATTCATTAAGTTTTGCAGTATTTCCTGCAACAACAGCAATGAAGCATCTCTTTCGGAAAATTTCCTGATGGATGTGTATCAGAGATGGGCGTTTTTGCATTACCACTAAAATGGCAGCAACACTAAATTTTAATGATAGTTAAAATATAGGTTGCACTATCACTAAATGATTAGTGGTAGTGCAAATTTTTTATCACTATCACTAAACGAATAGTGGTAATGCATAGTCTATTGCATTATCACTAAACGATTAGTGGTAGTGCAGAGTCTATTGCATTATCACTAAACGATTAGTGGTAGTGCAAATACTTTTCAATATCAATGAGTGATAATGAATTCGTGCATTGGTAGTGCAAACATCTTTCACTAGCACTGAACTAGCAACGAGCGAACATACAGAATAAAAAACCTTCCGTTCAGTTTTCTGTTTTGCGGAGATGGAGATGATTCATTAACAATTAACACTAATTTTGATCGAACGAGCTACGCGTAGTGCTGCATATGCGTATCATTAAATTGTCGTTCAGTGCTAGTGAAAGATGTTTGCACTACCAATGCACGAATTCATTATCACTCATTGATAGTGAAAAGTATTTGCACTACCACTAATCGTTTAGTGATAATGCAATATACTCTGCACTACCACTAATCGTTTAGTGATAATGCAATAGACTCTGCACTACCACTAATCGTTTAGTGATAATGCAATAGACTATGCATTACCACTATTCGTTTAGTGATAGTGATAAAAAATTTGCACTACCACTAACCATTTAGTGATAGTGCAACCTGGCTTTTAACTATCAGAGAGGACTCTAGTGCTAATGAAATAATTAATGCACTGAAAATTTAATGCACTACGCCCATCTCTGATGTGTATAAATATTGACAAATTGACAATTGTCAATTTCGTGGTTGGTTAGCTGCCATCTTTGTTGATTGCGATGTAAACTCCAGTTCATTTTCTATTGCACTCAAATTATTGTCTTTGCCTAAGGATTTTATAGTGCATCTTTCGGGTGTAGTGTCACTTAAATTGGTTTTGCTTTCATTGGTTCCACTAGCAAAACTGTCTAAATCGTCTTCCTACAAAGACAAATAAAAAATTAAAATTAAAGCCTTCAACTAATATACCTGTCTTATTTCAATATTGCATGATGTTGTTCTCTTGCTGATAACCCGATCAACGAATCTCATTTTTTCATTCCAAAAGAGATTTGACACGTAAACATTCTGGGACCCTTGTCACGGCTTCCGACAATTTACTTTGTTTTTTTCTTCTGTGTATGTATCACGAAGCGCTTTTACTTATTTTTTTTTAACAAAATCTGTTTCCATTTTCATCTTTTTTGCCAGTTCATTCCATACTTTATATTTTATGTTCGCTCTTTTGTATGCACTACTTATATCCCACAGACAAGGATTCTTCTCATAGGCATCTATTAATTTAATAATTTATTCCTTATTAAGTTTTCTTCCCGTAATTTTTTTTCTTTCTAAAAAATAAATATTACACAATTATCAAACTTTCACTCATTTGCAAAGTACAAATCTCGAAATTATTACCACTTGTTGAAAACTAAGTCCCTTAATTCTCAGTTTCGGCCATTTAATTTTATGTTTGACAGTTTATTGACAGTTTATTGGCTAGTCCGTACTGACTCATCAGAAATCTTTTCAGTACAGACTAGTCAGTAAAAAAGATTAGTCAGTAGGAGCTTACACGAGCCTGTGTAAGTGTCAAACGCTGTTAATGTCAGTTCTACTGACTCGTGTAATCCCCGGATAAAGTATTAGGTTTCTCGACAACCCAGCAGGAAAAAGTTTCGTTGAGTCATTAAGGAAGGTGTCAACGATATTTTGTATCGTTGACTTATCTTATGAATATTTTTAAGAGAGTGGCACAGTTTTTCAACGTTGAAGTCATCAATCCTTCGTCATATACTTGTCATAGTTGACAAAACAATGAATATGTAATACATGATGCAATAATGACAACCGGCAAAAGACATAACGTTGACAAGCTCACCCATGACACCGCAATGACCAAAAATCGATGAAAATGTGTTGACAGAGTCATACATGATGCAGTAGCGACAAGAGGTAATATGGCACGGCGTTGACATAATAATGTGTGACATCCCGTTGACATCACATCAGTAAATTTCCCATTGATCTTATAAGTGCTTTGTAGATCGGAAAATAAACGAAAATAGATATGTATGTAACCGAAAAAATGTATCTTGTAACGCCCAATTATTATATTGAAATGATGATTCTGTAATTTTTTTATATGAATTTATTTTTATTTCATTTTTATATCTATCTGACATGACTCAACGTTGACTTTACTACTAACAGCAGTTACAAATTGTTGCCTCAAATTGTTGCCTCAAATTGTTGCCTCAAATTGTGACTCATTTCTACAATGTCAACGCTGACAAGTCTTTGATGTATCAACAATACTTACACACTTAAAATATTTCAAATATACATGCTCATTTGGCATATACTGTTGACACATAGAGGAAACGGTCAACAATGAAGCATTGTTGACTTCGTAGTCAATTCAATTCAATTCAATAATTCTTTATTACGGCCCAAGATACAATAAGATTAAAATCTTTTAATAGTATCCTATATAAAAAATAAGGTATAATAACGGGACTAGAATACTTATAGACTACCCTAAAATAATTAGAACTAAATTAAGAGAGAGAAAAAAATATATATGAAAATTGTAAAGTTAAATTTAATAACATTAAGAGAAGTTGAAAAAAAGAAACAAAATATATGCCTAATAGGAACAAAGAAAACCTAAAAATGGAAGAAAAAGATATTAAAAGAATATATGAATTACAAGAAAGTAAGAAAATTAAGAAAAATTAAGAAAAATTGCTTGCAAATGAATGAATACAGATCTCGGGCTTAAATGGAGAGCAGCTAAATTGCACAATTGAGAAGAAGTCGCCTGAAAGTGCCGACCAAGCCTGCGCATTGAACCCAGTAGGGTAAACTGTTCCAGAGGCGAATAACCTGAACAAAATAAGAACCAGTGAGATTAGTAGTACGACAACGCTCCAGCAGTAATTTGCGGCCCCTGGTGGAATGTAACGGTTGCAGAAAATCAGCTAGATAAGGAGGCTGGCCCAATTGCAATATCCTATAAAGAAAAACCAGGTTCCTACGTTTCAAATATGTCTCTAGAGAACAGCCCAGCAATGAGAGACTGTAATAGGATACGTGATCATATCTGCGCAGCCCGTAAATAAACCTAATACAATCATTGAATGCTACTTTAAGTTTTCTAGAGCGCACAGAATCTAAGGCTGGGAAAATAAGGCAACCATTAGTGAAATGAGGGAGCAAGAGTAGTTTGACCAAAGTCATACGTAAGCTTAGTGGCATGATACTAGCATATAGCCAAAGACGACGAAGGCCAGCATAGATTTTAGATAGTATGGCACTTATGTGATCACAGCAGCTCATCCGGCAATTAAGGTACACTCCAAGATTTAAAGTCCTACTAACATATGGGATATTGATGCCATTAGGTAGAATTTCTGGCAATGCAGACATATCAATTTGTCGTGGATAGAATGCAATGCACTGGGATTTACTAGGGTTAAGACTAAGAACATTGTCGATTGACCAGCAGTAAATTCGTTGGAGGTCACAGTTAATGCGGCTTACACAATCTTCGATAAGACCTATGGGACGACTCAAATAAAGCTGGACATCATCTGCATATAGGTGAATTTTCACAGCATGTGTCACCTGTGTGAGGTCATTTATGTATAAACTGAATAATAACGGGCCAAGAATAGACCCCTGGGGTACACCACAAGAAAGGGGCAAAATATCTGAGGAATGACCATTATTCAATATGAAACATTGGGATCTACCGAACAGAAAATGTTTAATTAAAGGAATCGCATAGTGGGAGAAACCAAATCGCGAAGACAGTTTCATCAAGAGCCTCTTGTCACAAACACTATCAAATGCTTTAGAGAACTCTAATAAAAGCAAGATGGATATCATATCTTTATCAACAGAGGTGCGAATGTCAGTAGTTATCTTGAGTAGAGCTGTTTCGCAGCTGTGATGCGAGCGAAAGCCTGACTGACACGAGCTGATTAGATTGTTTACACACAAGTATTCCTGAATTTGCCAGTACATTAATTTCTCCAGGATCTTAGAGAGGAAGCATAATAGACTAATCGGTCTAAAGTCGGCTGGGGATGCAGGTGTGGCGCGTTTAGGAATAGGTAAAATGTTGGCTATTTTCCAAGTCGTTGGAAAAGAGAACGATGCCAGACACACATTAAGGACATGCTGAAGGGGCCTTATAATTATTGGCAAGATTAATTTGAGAAATTTCGGCGATACTTGATCATGACCAGATGAATTAGATTTGACAGAAAAAACCGCCTTTATCACCTCTTCGCCATCCACATAACGAAAACTGAGTTTTCAGAGTTTTCAGAATCAATCAAATGACGAGGCGACCATGATTGAAGATTATCACTACCAGGTGCATGATAAACTACAAAGTAGTTATTAAGAACATTGGGATTAAATTCAACGCTCTTAGCATCACCCCCATGAACCCCCGCATTACACAGATTTTGCCATAATGTTTTAGATTGTAAGTTACAATCAAACTTTTTACGATAGTAAGATTTTTTGGCAGCCCGGATCTTGGTATTAACTTTATTCCTGATTGTAACATACAGCCTACGGAACTCACAGGTTCTGCAGCGACGATATCTCGAATAGAGAGACATTATTTCGGCGGTAAACCAGGGGAAGCCCTTAGACCTAATTACTCTATGGCGCAGCGACACATATCTGTCAAAGATATAATGAATGAAGGAAATAAAAAGCTCGACTTGTCGGTCAACTGATGTAATACAATAGATGTCCTCCCAATGCAGCAATTGACACTCTTCAAACAGAGCCTCAATATCAACACGAGAATAGTCGCGAAAGGAAATAGTTTTTAAGGGGTTATATTCATTGATCAACACGTTGAAGGACAGGAACAACAGGTCATGATCAAGTATACTAGGGCTTAGTTGATTGAAAAACAAAGTAGACCACATTTCCTGCTGAGAAGAGTTAAACAAAAATAAGACAACCAATTCACAATTTTCAATATTTCCTTAACTTATTATAATTTATCTTCATAATAAAAATAAACTGAATTAATTTAATAGCAAAGCTTTTTATTAATTCCTGATTCAAACAATGAAATTATCTTCTTTGATAAAAAAAAAAAAAATACAAAATTTCGTTGTGTAGCAAAACCTACATACGTATTCGTTACAATTATTTCGCGGATGAATTAATGAGCATAGACCTTTACTGCGTACTGGATACAGAAATATTATACATTATTGTTGTATGAGTTTTTGGTGTTGGAGCCGAAGATCCGACCTCTAAGCACTCTGCGACCTAAGACATCTTTTGTGATGTGCCCTTACTGTGATAGGACCAGTCTCCACATTCGTATTTTTAAGAACGGTTATTATTTCATTTGGGTCAGTTTTCCGGATGTCTTTTGGAGCTTAAATTCCCTACCCAGGCATTGAAGTAAAACCACTTTGACAATCAAATTTTCACAGAGGACTGCCCATAGGAAATTACATACAGGCATTCATCTAGGGCAGCGTTTCTCAACCTGAGTACAATTCGAGATTGTTGAATTTGCCGCGATATTCTGGGTCAAATAATTAAAATTACATGGATTTTGTAACGTAGAAATAGTATTTATAATTGCCCCGGCGGCATTAGCAACCATAGTCGAAACAATGCTGGGAAAGGAAGTGGATGTGAAAGTCAAAAAAGTACCATTATCAAATGACACGAAATCATGCAGAATTCAGAATTGAAAAAACATATTCTTGAGCATTTCGAATCGCAGGACAATAAACTGTGAACACTTCAGATTGATGAATCAACAGATTATCAGTGGAAAATTACTGCTTCTTGCTTTTATTCGATTTGTTAATGATGAAGAATTCTGGAATGGGTACCTATCTTTTCTTCTAAGATTTAAATAGCACAACGACAGGAAAAGACATATTTTAGCTTGTTAGAAAATATATTTTTTCAAGCTTTAGTTTGTTGTGGAAAACCAGTGTTGCTGTTTGCATAGACAGGTGCCCATCAATGTTGGGAGACAAAAAAAAAAAAAGATTTATCACACTTGTGCGCCAAGAAAATCCGGGCATAAAAAATCTCTTGTTTCAAAATCATGAACTCCAGATATGTCGACATAACAATGAACCAAGTCATCCAAGTGGTCAATTACATCAAAAACCCAACTTTTAAATCCCGAAGTTTCTCTCAACTATGTGATGCAAAGGGTTAAGACTACAAAACTCTTTTATATCAGCCCGGAAAGGTTTTGAAACGACTCATACACCTGAAAGCGGTAGTGATCTTTTTCTTAAAGGTCGAAAAAACATCTTTTACATTTTCTCTTCATGATGGGATTTGGTGGCTTAAAGTTTAATTCCTCTCTGAATTTAAGTCTTCAAGGACCATCTTAGAATATGATCACATCAACGTCAAAATTTATGTCATTTGAAGAAAAATCAGCACTATGGAAATCTGAAATATCAAAAGGAAATTTTGATTGTTTTCCAGGTGTCAGTCGAAAGAAGAAATTGCAGACGAAATTATAAGCACCTTTAAAGAACTTCAAATCTCACTTAAAAGCTATTTTCCTTCACTTTCAGTTGAAGAATATGAATATGGATTAATCAATCCATTTGCAATTTGCAAGACACCAAATTTTGACAATAACAGAAAAAGAACAGCTCATTGGTTTTTGAAGTTTTACCGTTCAACATTCTACGAGAAAAAATTGGATGAGTTTTGGCTTTCAATAAAAAATTTGTACCCTCAAATCAACTTGAAAGCCATTAAAATTATTCTGCCTTTTATGTCCTCATGGTTTTGTGACATTTTATTTTCAGCATTGACAGAAATCAAGTCCAAAAAAATGGGAATGACTTTTAAAAGTTGACAATGAAATTCGAACTTATCTGGCGACTTTGAAACTTCCTTTTGATTTAATTTATTCGAAAGAACAGGCTCAGCCCTCTCATTGAATAAATTTCGTAAAAAATTAATTTGTTTTGTTTTATTATATTTTTTTATTTGCAGGTGTGCCGGAAAGAATTCCAGATATTTTAGTGTGGCGTCAATCAAAAAAGTTTGAGAAACACTGATCTAGGGTTGTTTGAACACAGCTGAAAAATAAGAAAAAAACAATTAAAATACAATATATAATGTATTTAATACTTCCCTACAATTCCAACATCCTGTGTCCAGTCTTCACTTGCCTCCTGTATCTTCAACGTATCTGAAATGAAAAAGATAAACAAATATTAGTTTAAAGCAACTAATTAAACAAAGTAGTATACAAAAAACTACAAGTGCAAGCAAATTACATGCAAAACTGCCAAGAAACCAATTTCTTGGCAATACAACAACAAACACATGCAAATATAAACATTGAGATTTCGTCGCAAAATTCATATGCTCTGCATAATAAACATTTGCAAAACATGCAAAACATAAAAACTTGCAACATGTACATACAATATAATTAGTGAAATGCAACAATTTGTACTATTGTTGACATTTCAAAAATCACTTTGCCAACATGAACAATTTTGCATAATTTGCATATTTCTTGCAAATTGTTCATCCTGGAACTCACAATAATTAAAAAAGTAAACATTTACAAACAATAAAATGAACTTACCTGGATTATTAATCCATAAATTGTCCGAGAAAATACGAAAAACAAACCCGACACTTTCGAATTAAAACACCGCGATCGCGACTGTCAAATTGACTCGCGAGAAAGTCAATTATACGAAGTTGGCTACGCGCTACCTGTTGGTAATACTTAAAAACCGCGAAAGTTACCAGGTAAGCCAATATTCGCGAAAAAAGGTAAATTAAATTCCCATAATAAGTGGGAAAGAGAAAGATGCGAAAACGAGATGCAAGAAAAATGAGAAATATTTGTGTTCCACATTGGAAATTGTCATAATATGGCAGGAAGCCGCCATCTTGATAAATTTCAGAAAAATTAAAATATTTAATAAAATAAATTACGAAAATTCATGGATAATTTAAAATAAATTAGTTGAAGGAAATTGGCACTTTTTGACATAAGCATACAAGTCAAGCAAAGTCGAAAAATATGCTTAATTTGCATTTTTCTTGTGGAACGTATGTCAAAATGGCCGCTTAGAGCCTATAAAAAGGGGGCAATTCCTAAGATCTCTCTCAGTTTTTCGACAGCGATCACCAGTATAATTTCAACCAAGTTTTTTTCTCAGTTTTTCGACAGCGATCACCAGTATAATTTCAACCAAGTTTTTTTCTCAGTTTTTTGACAGCGATCACAAGTATAGTTTCAAGCAAGTTTCTCAGCAGCTAGTATTTTTTTTTCAGTTTTCAGCAATAAGCATAAAATAAAACGTGCCATTAAAGGTACAATATTTTTACATGCTTAAGATTTGTGTGCAGTGGGTGTTGGCAGAGGGCAGGAAGTTTTTGGGTTCTTTTTGTTCTACAGATAAGTATTGTGTTAAATTAGTGCGTAGATTTAAGTTTCTTGCATACAAATTAAATACATGCCAGTTTTCGGCATTTTAATGATACATGCAACGAAACAAATTAGTTAAGTAATTAAGTTAAAATAAGTGCAAAGTGAATTAAAATAAATGTACAACGCGTAAAACTAGAAAGCGCTACAAATTGCATTTAGTTAAATATATGCCAAAAATACGGCATAATAACTACATATGCAATCAAACAATTAATCAACAGAATTAAATTAGTGAAACAATTAAATTGTAGTGAATTTATAAATTGAAGTGTTTCACATTAGAATTATTTAATAAATACAGCATTAAACATAAGCACACATATCTTTTTTTTCATACCGCTACACTGTCCACCTAAATGCCGTAATATAGCTGTAGTTATCGATTGCAGCTACATTACAAAACATTTAAGGGTATAATAAAAATTGGTCTTGGGAGGTGGTTGTGATGAAAATTCCCTCCAAATTGGGAATTTCTGGGCACTTTTCCCACAGATTATGATGCAATTTAACACATCTTTTTTCCCTTGGACGAAAAGCCATAGAAATCCAATAGAAGGAACAACTAGAGTAATTATTTCAAAACAAATTCAGTTTTACTGATAACAATTTCAAATAAGCTACATATCTGACAGTCACTCGTGAGAAAGCCTTCTTCCTCTATAAAGGTATGTTCGTCTTATTCGTATTCTTCATTACATTAATTATACATATTACATATTCTGGAGTGTCTCTTTGGAAAAAAGAGCGCTCTAAAAACGTTCCTGGAACATTTTCCTAGAAGATCGCAGCGCTTCCCTTCTCTATCCCAGTTCATTACTTTTTTACTACACAGAGGTAAGCACTTCACTGTTCTAAAGAAGCACTCCAGGAGGTTTGCTATGATGGGCAAAGGAGATTTTTTGAATGTCCTTTGAAAAGCTTTATTCTGAATAATCATCGCAGTGCGTCTTCCTTAATCTCATAGGAGACCTTCGAGACTGCTTCCCGAGAACAGTAGTAAGGCGCTTGCAACTGTAAGCATCCCTATAAGGCATGGACATGGGTATAGAGAAAGGTAGCGGTACATGTTCCGAAGAAGCGTTTCAGTAGACTAATCTTCTATAGAGCTTCCAAGTGACGGCTATAGAAGCTCTTGAGTTACTTACTAATTTTTCTGGATAGAGTTCCAAATTATACCTCGAAACCGCTTAAATTGTACTTCTTTCAGAATCGCTGTTTTCTCGTCTCGTCGCTTATACCCATTCAAGTTCTCAAAGCTTTTATTTCAGAAGTGTTTGATATTTTAATTTCATGGTTTTGTACATGCTATAAATTGTTCAATTTTTTATATTTTAGTAATATTCCATGCTCAATGTTGTCTAAATTATGCAGAAAAATTCAATTTGTTTGTGTAAAATTTACGACAATATTTTTTTGTATAATTTTTCCCATGATTTTGTTCTAGGAGACGCGATTATTCCCTTTTACAATTTTTTGGGGGTGAAAATTTCCCTCAATCTACCAACACTGCAGACCACTTCTAGCTTTTTTTCCTTATTTTAAATTAGAAATATAGTTAATGAATCAGAAGAAATACTTTCCTAGTTTTAACTGGTATCAGATAATCAATAACTAACTTTAAGTACGATTATTGAAATATCTATAATCTTCATAAATAATAATCATTTTTTTATTTCCTTCCAGCTATTTTTTCCACATTCATGGTTAGATAATGCCAGAGATAGAACGAGATCCTGCCCTAGAGACTGTGAGTGGATCATATGCACCATTAATTGAAGTTGATAGTCGTTTCGAAGATAGAACAGAACAAAAGATAAATACAAGTAATACAGCGACAACGCAAATGGTTAGTTCGTATACATATCAAAATCCACTTACTATTCCACTGTATACTGAACAAAAAGTGAAACAAGAAGAAGCTTCAATGACCAGATTTCAAGAGGCATGTATAAATCAAAATAATTTCTCTCAGGAGCCTCAAACCGGTCGTCCATATACAGCACCTCCTATTACCGTTACTAGAAGTGACTTAAGAACAAACTCTGAACCACGTCAGATAAAAGTTCCTTGTGATACTGTTTTCAAAGATAATAAAAATAATGAAAATAATTTAAAAAGTGCAACAAACTTAGGGGACAATAACAATTTGGAAATATTAGAAAATCGCACGATATTTAAACAGAAGGAATTTAATGAATTGAGTCAAGCTACTAATTTTCCACTGATAAGTTCATGGCATCCACATGTATACGCTAAGCCACCTAATAAGCCAACACCCCACCTTATTTCGGATATTCTTGGCTGGAACAAGCATAAAACTGAGACTGATAAAACCAAACTATCTTTTGAAACGATCATTCCAAATACGCAACTTAAGTCACCTAACACAATAATCAACGACTACCAACAGCAGTATTCTAAGCAGATTCAACGTTTCGAGAATTATGTTCCACGGAGTACGTCTGTAAGTGAAGCAAGTGAAGACGACAATGTGCTGAGTGAACAACCACTTAATCTTAGTATTGCTAAACAAAAAGCAATCTCTTCTGTTAATGGCATTACGAAAAGCGGTACAAAAATTAAAAAAGGTGAGAAGTGCATTGTTTGCTTTACTCAGATAAAATGGTGCATGAAAATGAATAGCTAACAATTAATATGCAGATTATGTAAAAATCTAGAATCGATTTTAAATATTTATTATGATATCGGGACTTGTGGTGTTTGGCACCAGCGTACTCGATCTTAAGGCTTTAAGTTTTCTGGAACTGCTTTTATTACATTTTCTGGCAATGGAAACACCGTTCCCAAATATTGCGTTAATCGAGTTTAATAGGAAACGGCAACTTTCGCAATCCATTTGGCCACAATTTTGAGATGATCTCTAAGAGGACACAGGACAGTAGTTGCCTGAAATATACGTTATCATATCCTTTTCGATAATATGCCATGAGTAGTGTGAATCTAGGTGATGTTTTCAGTGTTCCTTTTTCTATCTTTGAGTGTATACTTTCTAAAAAAAATAGGAAAAATAGGAAAACTTTTGTTAGAATCGAAAGGATAACGAAAAACTTGTAGGAAATTTCGAATAACTTTGTTGATCCTAAATTATATATGTAGAATATTTATATTAAAACTAAATCCAAGTCTATTATGGATAAGGTGTTCCGTCCATGAGGGTGTACTCTATAGTAAGGGTTTTCCAATAAGAGGTGTTATTTTGATATTCAAAGAAAAATGCCATTTTTTGAGATAAATGATCGGATCTTTATTTTATTATAAAGAGGAGGTATGCCGTTAATAATGGGAAATAACATCAGCCAAATGACCACCACGGCCACGCCTACAGGACCATATCCTTTTCATGAAATTTTCCATAACAAAATCGCAAAGTGGCTGCCCTATGTCCTCGATAGCCTCACGAATTCCATCTTTGAGGTCTTGAATCGACGCTGGGCTGTTGGCGTAGAGATTCTCTTTCACATGGCCCCAAAGGAAGAAGTCGCAAGGTGTTAAATCACAAGATCTCGGTGGCCAATTGTGATCACCTCTTCGAGAGATAACACGGTCCGGAAACTTTACCCGTAAAAGATCAATGGTTTCGTTGCTTTAATGCACGTAGCGCCGTCTTGTTGAAAGTAAACGTTATCCAGATCAATACCATCCAATTCCGGCAATAAAAAATCATTAATCATCTGTCGATAGCGCAATCCATTCACCGTAACTGTTGCTCCAGCCTCATTTTCGAAAAAGTAAAGTCCAATGACACCGCGGGACCATAAACGCACCAAACAGTCACACGTTGAGGATAGAGAGGCTTTTCAACAATAACTCCTGGGTTTTCCTAGCCCCAGATGCGACAATTTTGCTTGTTGACGAAGCCATCGAGGTGGAAATGGGCCTCATCACTCAAGATGAGTTTTCGATGGAATTCCGGATCATTTTCATGCATTTCAAGAACCCAATAAGCAAAGACTCGACGTTGTTGATGATCGGCCGGCTTGAGTTCTTGTGTTAACTGAACTTTATAAGCCTTAAGACCCAAATCTTTATACAAAATACGGTGTAATGACGTTTGTGGAATGCCTAATTCCAAAGAACGACGAGGAATGGACAAACCTGGGTTTTCTTCAACACTTTCGGCTACAGCAGCAATATTCTCGGCTGTTCTTGAGCGACGTGCACGGGTTTTATTCTTCACATCACTAACTTGTCCCGACAGCTCGAATTTTTCTACCAATTTCTGTATTGCGGTCCGACAAGGTGCTTCACGACGACCCAAAAATGTTCGAGTTTTACGAACCGTCTCTACCACATTTTCACCATTTTTATAGTGAATTTTAATAATTTCAATGCGTTTCGTGTATCGTTCCATTTTGATTAATGGCGTGGTTTCTACTTGTCAAATGTCAAAAAATGACAGCTCCAAAAGTGACATCTACCGAAATAGCGGGCTAATTAAAATAACACCTCTTATTGGAAAACCCTGTACATGGCTAGATAAACTTTGGATGATTTAAATTCCCTTTTAAGTGAAAGAAGTTATCTATCGCCGAAGCTTGCTTGCGATTTTATGTAAATGTTTTATGTAAGTATTATATTTGAATATTATATTTGAAGAAGGAGATGGGAAGAGGGGCAATTAAGAATAGGTAAACCGATATACCTTAACAAAATCATGACGTGAGAGCTGCGTTTATGATTTTTATGAAATTTATATGGTGTTATTATCACTCGCTAAGGCCTAACTGGCAGTGTACTTAGAAATTTGTCTTTATCCCTATTCGAGGAGGGAGTGGGCAACTTAGAGATTTGAAATGGAGGAACCTATACAAAATTATAACTTTATTACATATTCAGATTCTACGAAAAGTAGTCTATTCCGCGTATGCGCGTATTGTAGAAAGGAATGTCTGCAACAAAATTAACTTGTTTTCTTTTCGTCGAATCCGAATATGTAATTTTTTTTATATGGGGTACGTAAGCTGACCCCTCCCCCCCCCCCGGCCCATCCCACAAGACGAAAAAAAGGATACATTTTTATCCCTTTCTTTTATTCACAAGAAGATCAATGATGGCCAATTCATTCTTCACACATTGATGGATATCAGGTAAGAGTGAAGTGAAAGTGATCTTACACGGGTATAGGCAAAAGGCAGACAAACAGATTGCCATAGCTGGTGGTCTCCTCGAATCACCCTCTATGGTATTTCAATGGTATATATTATTAAGTAATATTATGATCCTCTAGGTATTCTTCAAGATTACTTACTGCGGATTACTTACTGCGCTTTAGACTCCACTGCCGACTAAAATATATATAAGATATTCGACATATTCGGAGCAAGGTCCAGCATAGGTCTAGATAGTTTAACAGGATCAAGTAACTAACGGGACTGTTGATAGATGAAATTAATAAGAATGGAGCACCATCAACAATCACTCCAAAAACGCTACTGGTAAGAGAAGAAAAGTCCAAAAGAAAAACCATCATCAATAAAATGGATAATCGCTAAATAAAGATCAAAGTTCTATCAGGGTTCTGGGGCCCCAGGGCGTTTAAAATTTAGTCAGACGGTCTTGTTATTTTGTATCCATTGGATATAGCGGAATAAGAACAACACAGAAAAACTCCCCATTAGAACAATATTTTTACTTTAAGTACACCCACTATTGCAAGCATAATAAAGGGCCCTAATTCGCTGAAAAATTGACCCAACTTATCGCGCAGCACAAATTTTGATTAACAAAATTTGATTCACTGATGAGTTGAGCAAGGAAATATTTGATCATTTTTCTTCTCATAAAATTTTGATTCCTCACTTAGCGTCGAGTGGAAAGAAATTAGAGCACTCTACGTCTTCAGTGCTTAGATATGTGAAATTTCTGTGTGTTAAACGAAGAAAAATGAAAAGATTTTCTTCCTCTCAAATCTTGTTTCAGTGGACCGTATCAAATTTCCACTCAGAAGATTTATATTTCTTCTACTAATAGGGTAATTTCAGTAGAGTTGGACCACTTTTCTTTAAACTCGAATAAAATGAAAGTAGAAAATAATTTCATCACAATCATAATTTATCATAATTAGTATCATTGCAGGGAAACAAAAAACTAAAAAATCACACTTCTGGTTGTTTTTGATTAAAGTTCTAGATCAACTTGAACTAGTGTGCAGGATAGTCGTTCTCGTTGATGGAAAAAGTAAAAGACCGCCTTATAACTTTTATGATATCTATTCAAGTGACATATAAAAGCATACAAAAATGAAGTATCAAAAATTATAAGACTAGAATGATGATAGATACAATTCAATGAAAGCATTAAGTTAAAGTACAGAAAACATACGAATTCAAGAAGTACATCAAGTGACCAACAGATGGCTTGATGTTGTTTCTCCAATAATATATTTCCTTTCTAACACGCCTAGACATCTTCTTTATTGTCTAATCTTAATTTGTCACTGTAAAACTGGTGTTGCCTCTTAGCTAAAGCTTTAGTAAGAACATCAGCTGGCATCGCTTCTGTAGGTAAGTATTGAAGGATGACCACACCTTTTTCTACTGCATTGCGAATGTAATTATAAAGATAGTCAACGTGTATTGTCCTAGAATGTCGTCCTTCACATCTTACAAGGCATTGTGCACTTTGACTGTCATTGAATAGTATTGTTCCCTCAATTCAACCTAGGTTCAAATCTTCAAGCAAGTACATAATACGCTTCCTTTGCAGCACTAGTCAAAGTAATATATTCTGCCTTTGCACCGAAGATGAATAAGAATCCACTCGGTGATTTTCGATCATTGATGTCTTCTTTCCAACTCGCATTTATGTATCCATGTAGAGAGTCTTCGGTCTTAAAGTAAACTAATTTCAACTTTTCGGTTTCCTTCAAATATCCGAGAACTATAACGGCTGCTTTCCAATGATGATCTTTTGGACTTTGGTTAAACTCAGCTAATGTGCTAAAACTGAATGCTGTATTTGGTCGAGAATAAACAGTTAGGTACATTAGTGATCCAATTATTTCCTGATATTTAGCGCCATCAACTGCTGTCCCTTCAACTCCTTTTAACTTACGCTTTACTTGCAGAAGTAACTGATGAGCATCGGAAGATTTGATGTTACATGTTTTTGATAGATTCCAAATATATGCACGTTGTAAGATTTCTATAGTTTCGGTTTGTTTATTATGTTCAACTTCCATTCGAACAATCTGTTTGGGTTCGCCTAAGTACCGCCTACCGTCTACATATACGACAAGAATAGTAAATTTATTTACATTTTTGTAGAAATAAATGCATTTATCATAATTATATTTAGAAAAACCAATTTCTTTCAGCTTTTTGTTGGAAATTTTTCGTCTTTATTAGACTGAAATTCATTGGAAAAAAAAATGTTATTTCCCCAAAGAATTTATAAAATGCATTGAGATGCAGAAAAAATATCGAACTTTTCGACCCAGCGATCAGAGAGATCTCATCAGTGTGGTTATCTCTGATCGCCTACCACAGAAGCTCGATGATAGAGGTCACCCAATTGCCCATATAAATACTTTTTAACAAAAGCAAGTGTGAATTATATGGTAACAAGATTTTTTATTGGAATTTACAAATCAGGTGATTATTTCCCTTGTTGCCGTATGGCACTCGGATAACCCAAGTAAAACTTTAAGCTAGAAATTTTTCGTCTTTATTAGACTGAAATTCATTGGAAAAAAAAACTGTTTGTCCATTTTTAAATTCCATTGACTTTCAGCTTCTTTCAAGCCATATAATGTCTTTTTCAATTTACATACTTTATTACAATTATTCTCTGCTATAAATCCTTCTGATTTTTCCATAAAAATTGCTTCCATAAAAACTTCGTCCATTAAATCGCCATAAAGAAAGGCAGCTATAACATCCATTTGGTGTAATTTTAATTTTTTTCCGGCAGCAATAGCAAAAAGTAGTCTTATTGAACTTTGTCGCACAACCGAAGAGAAAGTTTCATTATAATCTATGCCAGTGAATATCCTTTCGCTACCAATCTAGCTTTACATGATATTAGACCTTCTGAATCACATTTAATTTTAAAGACCCATTTACATCCAATTATATTTCGATTAATTGACCTGTCCACCAACTCCCAAGCTATATTTTCCATCAGCGAGTTGTACTCATCCTTCATTGCTGACATCCATCCCTTGTAATCAGAGGATTCTATAGCTTCTTGATAATTTTTAGGATCGAGATCGTACGTGGCATTATTCGCCTATTGGTTTTTATAAGACTCTTCGGATGCTTTACGGCACTTTACACCTTCATCAGTCGCTTCACGCTTTGGTCGATTCATTCTAGCCGATTTCCCCAAACCGTATTCACTTGGTACCGCATTATTTCCCTGACTGAGTTCCTCTATATTTATAAACCTTACATTCATTATTCACTTCATTGTTTCTAATTTTGCTTGAGTATCAATGACATATTCATAGTCATGGAGCATGTCTGCATTTACTACAACATTTCCACTACTTTTAATAATTTCCGGAACCTTTTCAATAAATCGATAGTCTCTGCCTTTTATCACTAATCGTGATCCCTTTTTTCAAAGACGATATGCCTTTGCCTCATCTGAATAACCAATTAGTATAAACTCTTCACTTTTTAGCGCAAATTTACCCTTCCTAGGACCCTTACTTAGAACAAACGCAGTAACTACTACCAATGATTCGTAAATGACTTTCTTCCCGTCCATAATTCTTCTGGTGTTTCAAAGTGGTTGGGCAGCGATTACGTAAATAGGCTTCTGTGTGTATCATTTCGACCCATAAGAACTCTGGAAATTTGGAATCAATTAAAAAACACCTCGCCATTTCGGTTAATGTTCGGTTTACCCATTTAGCTACACCATTCTGTTGTGGTGTGTACTCGACTGTTAGTTGATGTTTTATTCCATTATCTTTTAAATAAAGGGTTTTCCAATAAGAGTTGTTATTTTGATATTCAAAGAAAAGTGCCATTTTTTGATATGTATGATCGAATCTTTATTTCATTATAAAGAGGAAGGTATGTCGTTAATAACGGAAAATAACATTAACCAAATGACCACCACGCCTACAGGACCATATCCTTTTCATGAAATTTTTCATAACCAAATCGCAAAGTGGCTGCCCTATGTCCTCGATAGCCTCACGAATTCCATCTTTGAGGTGTTGACTCGACGCTGGGCTGTTGGCGTAGACCTTCTCTTTCACGTGGCCCCAAAGGAAGAAGTCGCAAGGTGTTAAGTCACAAGATCTCGGTGGCCAATTGTGATCACCTCTTCGAGAGATAACACGGTCCGGAAACTTTTCCCGTAAAAGATCAATGGTTTCGTTGCTTGTATGGCATGTAGCGCCGTCTTGTTGAAAGTAAACGTTGTCCAGATCAATACCATCCAATTCCGGCTATAAAAAATCATTAATCATCTGTCGATAGCGCAATCCATTCACCGTGACTGTTGCTCCAGCCTCATTTTCGAAAAAGTAAGGTCCAATGACCCCGCGGGACCATAAACCGCACCAAACAGTCATACGTTGAGGATAGGGAGGCTTTTCAACAATAACTCTTGGGTTTTCCGAGCCCCAGATGGACAATTTTGCTTGTTGACGAAGCCATCGAGGTGGAAATGGGCCTCGTCACTCAAGATGAGTTTTCGATGGAATTCCGGATCATTTTCATGCATTTCAAGGACCGAATAAGCAAAGACTCGACGTTGTTGATGATCGGCCGGTTTGAGTTCTTGTGTTAACTGAACTTTATAAGCCTTAAGACCCAAATCTTTATGCAAAATACGGTGTAATGACGTTTGTGGAATGTCTAATTCCAAAGAACGACGAGGAATGGACAAACCTGGGTTTTCTTCAACACTTTCGGCTACAGCAGCAATATTCTCGGCTGTTCTTGAGCGACGTGCACGGGTTTTATCCTTCACATCACTAACTTGTCCCGACAGCTCGAATTTTTCTACCAATTTCTGTATTGCGGTCCGACAAGGTGCTTCACGACGACCCAAAAATGTTCGAGTTTTACGAACCGTCTCTGCCACATTTTCACAATTTTTATAGTGAATTTTAATAATTTCAATGCGTTTCGTGTATCGTTCCATTTTGATTAATGGCGTGGTTAATTAATTTCAATGCGTTGCTGAATCGTGTATCGTTTTGTTTTTATGGCGTAGTTTCTACTTGTGAAATGTCAAAAAATGACAGCTCCAAAAGTGACATCTACCGAAATAGCGGACTAATTAAAATAACACCTCTTATTGGAAAACCCTTTAGTTGCTAATTGGGCATCAAATACTACTTCACATTTTTTGTTAGTAACCCATCCAACCCTTTATTCCTGGAACGAACAAGGTGTCGTACAGATAAACAGTTTTTATTTTATTTTCCATTAATAAATTTAGTTTCACGGTCTCAATACCAAGGATATCTAGTTTTTGGTTATTGGCTAAGTTAACAAAGCCATAATTTCCACAAGGTTTTAACTTTAGCTTGCACTTTATTTGTCACATAATTGCTATGAATTGTAAGACATTCTTGCATCACAAAACCACACTGCTGATTGATGAGCATTTTCTTGGCGCTTACTCATATTATTATTGCTCCTACAATCCCGAGCTTTGTGCCCCCTTTTTCCACATTTTTGGCAGTTATGTGGAAAAGGTTTGCTTTCTCTTATTTGAGTTATACAAAAATGAAGTGTCAAAAACTATAAGACTCAGGCCTCACCTGGGAGCCTCAGATAAACAAAATTTGTTCTAGGGTATACTATAGTCTACGATCGCTCTATGCTGCTTCCCAGCATATTGATCTGCTCACACGCACAAGGCTCTTCTCGGCTCTGATTCTACCGCTTTTTTTCTACGCTGATGTAGTCCTTTTCCCAATCTCCATCGGTAATCTGTCTAAATTAATCCGTGCGCTCAAGGCCTGCGCTAGATATGTCTTTGGTTTCAAACGAGGTTCACATGTTCCCCCACAGTTTCTTGAGATGCTTCTTCCTTTTCAACTTGCTAACATGTACGAATTTAACACCCTAAAGTTGATATTCAAGGCCAGACATGGTCTACTACCAAACTACATTACTAGACGTTTCACCTGGAGCACCCTTAACAATCACAGAATTGTCCTTCCCGGTACGTACGCAGTTTGGTGGGAAAACTGTGTACCTGAGTGGAGCCGTATATTGGAACCGTATGTCTGATGAGGCTAGACGCAGTGCCTCACTAAATTCATTTAAATCTGAAGCTCTGGACTTCCTGACAGCAGCTATCTAATGGCCTTCTGCCTTCTATCCTATCAATAATCGCTTTGTCAATATGGTCTCCAGCTTTCCATAATTTATTCTTCAGTTGCCTCACATCCTCCGGTCCCAGGCTTGGACTGTTTACAGATATCCATCATTCAGAAGCTTCAACTATCTGTGCTGCACCTTTGCACTTTGCACTGGACTATGCTGTACATTAAGCTACTACTTCTATATTGTTATATTTTTATATTCTATATTTTATACTGTACTATATATTAAGTCTAATGTTATTTGCATTATTTTATTATTTGTTTTGCTAATATGTAAATCTACTATGTAACTTTCTAAGATGTGGCCAGCGCTATGCGTGCCTTTGGCAGGGGTACTCAAATAAATAAATGTTTATGTTTATGACTAGAATGAAGATAGATACAATTCAATAAAAGCATTAAGTCAAAGTACAGAAAACATACGAATTCAAGAAGTACATCAAGTGACTAACAGATGGCCTGATGTTGTTTCTCCAATAATATATATTTCCTTTTTAACAACTAAGCAAAACTTACTTAATGTATGAAATTTTTAAAATCTTTGTTTTTATTTATTTTTTATAGAATCATCCATTATAAAATCTCAATTGAAGAGAAAAAAAGCTTTCAGTACGTCGCCAGAACTATTTGTTAGCAATGAAATATCCAAAGAAAAACACCATGAAACAACTGAAGATGAATCAGAAGATTCGTCAATTGATAACCGGCGAAAGAAGAAGGCGAGAACTACTTTTACCGGACGTCAAATATTCGAGCTAGAAAAACAATTCGAAGTAAAAAAATATTTGAGTTCTAGTGAAAGAGCTGAAATGGCGAAACTACTAAATGTAACAGAAACACAGGTAAGAAAATATTTTTGCGATTTAATGACTGTAAAACAGTGTTGGGCAAAATGTAATCTGATTAATGATTAACAATTACAATTAACCATGTAATCTGTAATCAGATTACTTTGTAACGGATTACTAATGTAATCCATTTCCATAATTACATAATGTTATCGATTAACGTGTAATGAGATTACAAGTTAATCTGATTACACATTAATCGATTGCAAGTTAATCTCAATACATGTTAATCTAATTAATGTGATTACATTTAAGACATTTAAGATATTTAAGATATTTGCATTCTAATTATTCATAAAACTCCCTAAAACTAATTTCGTACGAGAACAATACTATTTTCTTTCAATTCATTTCATTATATTATTAATTACCTACTTTTAAGTAATCTACAAAGTAATCTGTTACAATGTAATTAGATTACAAAATAATCTAATTATATTGTAACAGATTACACATTTGATAGATTACATATTCTCTCATAAGTATTCTGATTGATATGTAATCGAATATAATTTAATTAGATTTCTTTGTAATTTGACTAAACTGTAATGGAATTATTAATTAAATTACACTGCAATCAGATTACGCCCAACACTGCTGTAAAACCAGATTCACTGGTACTATTGAATGAATGAATGAATGATTACTAAAATATTGCGAAATTAAAGATGTCTTAAGACTAAGTTATTTATTTTGTGAACTATATGTAATTATGCTTGCATAATTGAAAAACTACGATCAAGAGTAGTTTTTTTAAACAGGTACCACCAAAAAACAAGTTATATAAAACAGTAAAAAACTTTCTCTTGTCTTGTTACAAGAAATGGGAAATCGCTCATGTACTCTGTGTGCATTTTGTAATATTGGGAATTATAAAATTGCTTATAGCTTGAAATATTTAACAATCTGATCCTAACTTCGATTTGAATTGCATTTATGAAACACCAGCTCTTATATTAGTAGTGAGTACTAGCTGCTAGTTAACATTTACTCTGGAACATTTGAGGGAGCGAGCCCTTTATAAAAGGTGATACTTCATATGTATAATAAAATAATTTTAAGCTTGATAACTCTTACTTGTCCATCATCTCCTATAGTTTAATTTCTAATACTCATCCCATTTGCCTCTTTGCTAAAATTACTGTCTACGAGTAGTATGGGTACCTACTCTAGATCTGTATTTCTTTCTTGGCAGTTTACTTGATTTTTGCACTGCTGGGAATATTACCGTGATCTTCATCTGTTCCAGTAATTTTGCTGCAACACAATACATACATTGCTGTGCTATTCGGGGTTGTCCAGACAGATTGGTATCTGATATTTTAGTCTTAAATTCAAATTCAAATATTTTATTTTATTGCATTCTTCATTAATATGTGTAAATTCCATATTAAAAGAGTTTAACCCTTATGTGACCAAATGGGGTACCCGGTACTTTTTTCAGATTTAAAATGATATTTTTTTTCACATCGCTCCTAGAGGCCTTTATATCCCTGAGAACTTCTAAAAAACACTACTAAGGAATCTTCGTGAAACTATACTTCTATCCAAGTGAGGTACCTGATACCTTATGAGTATCTTCGTACTTTTCGTATGAAATGAAACGCAATAAATTATTAATAATGAATTATTTATTTAAATAATGTCTAATAACAGATATAGAGGAGCTAATAGCTGTGGAAGAGTTCGGACGTATTCTAATGTGTTTTTCTATTCAAAACAGGGTTGATAAAAATCACAATTTTTATAAAAAAATTCTATTCTTTTGATTTATTTAAATCAGTTTTTATGTTATTATTTATTTATTGACCATTTCTATCTAATCACGTTTTATTTATTTAGATTTTTGATCAGAAACATCAACTTCGCAGCTTTTTTTTTACCCAGTTTTTTTCTTAATTTACCATGCACTAAATTGAAAGTGGAAAACATTGGGTATTGTCATAGACAAACTAATAAGACTGGACACGTAGAACAAAAATATGCAACGCTTTTCTAGAATATAAAAATTAACGATGCCTCGACGATGCCTCGACTTGGCACTTGATGACGTGCACAAAGGGTAAGCCACTAATGCCTCGCTCCATACAAAATCACAGTTGCCTCGATCCGATGAAGAGAAGGCCACAAGTTTTTCTTAGAAATTTGCTGGAAATTTCTTCCTTCGAATTTTTATGCATGGCCAGGCCGAGCGCAGTGCCTCGCTCGAATATAAAATCTAACAACGATGTACATACTGTATCTGAAAATAAGTCTAGTGCTAGTCGGCCACCAAAATGAATAAACATTCTACCGAAACACTTTGTGTAAATTTCTAAAAAGAAAACAATTGCTTATTGCTTGTCTAGCGTCTACGCTTATAAAAATTGTTGTCGCCCTCCAAAAGTGCGTATGAATTCTAAGGAAAAAATTTCCAGTAAATTACTAAGAAAAAATTGCGGCCTTCCCTAAATCAGGTCGAGGCATCGTTTCGTTGTTAGATTTTATATTCGAGCAAGGCACAGGCACAGCTCTCTTCAGTAAATTTCTAAGAAAAACTTGTGGCCTTCTCTTCATCGGATCGAGGCAACTGTGATTTTGTATGGAGCGAGGCATTAGTGGCTTACCCTTTGTGCACGTCATCAAGTGCCAAGTCGAGGCATCGTCGAGGCATCGTTAATTTTTATATTCTAGAAAAGCGTTGCATATTTTTGTTCTACGTGTCCAGTCTTTGTATGTTATTAATAGGTTTGTTCGATGAAAACACCGTGTAAAAACACCGTGTAAACTTTCCCCTACAATTTTCCCCAAATTTACCCGGGGTTTTGTGCATTCATCGAACAAGTTTTTAAAACACCGGGTAAATCTAATGTAATGACATTTCTCTGACAGTTCTCCTGAGCATAATGTAAATAATAATTTCTAGTGATTTGTCAAAATTTATTTATAAAATAGGTGAAATAATTAAAAATTTCAGAATAAATAAATATTAAAATGCACAAAAAATATTTCTCAGTTTTTTCTTAATTACATATTCTTTTATTAGCTTTTTTACATCGACATTATCGCCTTTTCTGTAACTTTATTTTAAAAAAATGACAATGGAGAACAATCTTATTAGAAGATATTCAAATTTAATATATCAGATCAAAAGCAATATACATTTCTGAGTTTATTTCTTTTTGAACGACTCAAATCCGTCAAAAAATGACAAAGTTATTGAAGTTTAAAACAACGGAAATTGAAAACGGCCGCGGCCCGCGAATCTGGTGATGACGTCACGATACACAATACGCACGATGCCAGTCTGCACAATATAATATTTATATGACGACATTTTATGAAATAAATCGAAAACAAATCCAATCCCGAGCGCTTTCTATCACGGCGGTGCAGCGACTACACTCGCGCTGCGCTAGACCGCGAATTATCTTGTGTATCGCGACGTCATCAGCCGATCGTTCATGTTAGAGTGCGTTTTTGAGAATGCGGCACTAAAATCGCTATAACTTCGTCGTTTTATATTCGATTTCAATAATTCTTTCACTGAATTAATTGGTTTTTTTGTGACTATGATTCTGCATAATTAACTAAAATAGTCGTTGTTCCTCATTGGTTCATCTGTGACCAGATATAGCTCCATCATTTCTGCAGTATTTTCACTTTGATCATCAGATGTTTTGTCACTAGATATAAAATTAATAGTTTGGATGATCAAAATCTACAGAAATGATTTTCTCTATCCCGTTGGCTTCTTCTCGAGCACTATTAATCCCCTTTCCTGACATCTCATTTAAGAATTTAGAGAATTTCTTATATGTTGTTTGCTTCAAATCTATTTGCTTGGTAGCTGCAGGGATAACGTGAAGTCTATAAAAATTACTTGTTAATAATTGGCAAAGAAACATTTCACGATCAAATTTCTTACTAGAAAGGCAGACCTTAAGATTTCATCCATGTCCTTCGACTTTAATCACCTCCTCAAATATTTCCTTATAATTTTCATTCGAATTTCCTATGTGTATATTATCGATGGGTATTTTGTCATCTAATTTCCTATCCAACTTCCTTATATAATCTGAATTTGGTATATGAGCTCCACGATTTTTTCACTTTTATATACAGCACTCGACCGCAATCACCGAACAAATTACATGTGACAGTTCACAAATGACAAATGTGAAACGTTTACCCCTACAAATTTTTAGTGCAAGTTCGGGGCACGAAATCAGAAACACCGGCCTTTCATCGAACAAGTTTCAGAAACCCCGTGTAAGCCCAGGGTTTTCAAAAAACAAGATAGTACAGCCCGGTGTAGCCCGGGGCTTACCCGGTGTTTTCATCGAACAAACCTAATTTGTCTATGGTATTGTTTTTTCCTTATGACATCTTCATTCATTAGAACCCCTGTGAAAGGCTCAGTTCTTGCATTTAATTGAATGACTTTATTTAGTAAATTTATTCCAGTCAGTCCGTAGTTGTCCTGTAAAAATTTTAAGGATTCTTCAGATTCTTTCCCTGACAATTGTTCTTGTGGCAGTTTTGGATTTATCATATATGCTAAAAAGTGAGCCAGCGGCGTCATAGCTTGGTGATATCGGTTCATGACTTTTTACATTTGAGCCACATTTAATACTTCTTCTAGTTGCCCTGTCAAATCTTTCCATATGTGAACACATTCAGAAATTGTGAGCCTGTCACTCTGAACTTTGTCTTGCAACAAGATCTTCAGCATTTCTTTTAATAGACATATTTTGAATAATATTTCTGATGTGTTGGTCTATCTTGTCTTTATTTTGATCAGTTATTTACATCAACGTCGGCCAGTGGTTAATGTAGCTTTTTAGTGAATCACGCATAGTGTTCCATCCAAGGTTAGCATATTTTGCATGAGCAAAATGATTGTTTCGAAAGTACTTTAGGACTTTTTGAACATGTGCTGTAGCCTCTTAGATTTCCAAGTCCTTAGCTAGCAAATTAAGAATATGAGCAGAGCAGCCATACGCTACTATGGATTTCACCTCATCATCATCGCCGGACTGAATGAAGTCTGTGTTTTGTAGCTGTCTGCGCATTTTTGTCATAATTTGCTGCGTTGTCCGATACAACACTTTTAACTTTACACCCAAAAAGTTGCTCAACTTCCTGTATACTTTCTTTCGGCACAATTTCTAAGTAGCCAGCAGTGTGAAGATGGTCGGTTGTATCTATGGTATCAACCAGGACAGTTTTGCCATCATTTGTTGTGATGCATGTGCAAATAATAGGGTCGTTGTGTATATTGGACCACCTGTCAATCGACAAACACATTGTTTTATTCTCTAAATCAGATGTGCATTTAGTTTGTTCTGCCTTGTAAACATCATCAAGCAGCTTACCACCAGCTATATCAAATCAACTCGGTGGGACATATCCAGGACGCGACATGTTCACTATTTTTTTTAATTGCTCGTATTCTAAGCGGCGGAATGGAATATTAGTTGCATAAAAATACCTTGCGGTTTGCAAATGCAAAAGTTGTTTCTGTGTGGCATCCATTTTGAATAAATAGTCATCTAATTTTCTCTTTCGACCTGAAGTTGTACTTTGGCTTGCTATTATTTGGCGATGATATGCCAGCAGAAGAGGATTTTTTTTTTGATAATATTTTTAATTTTTTTCAAAAAGTTTCAAAACTAATTTTTCTAGCGAATTGTAATGTAATCCAAAATAATACAAAACGATAAGCAAGTTCATATATTTTTTTCAGATTTAATTCTTGGCGGAATCATTTCGAAAACATTTTAACCAGAGCATGAAAACTTTATAGGTCTTATCAAAAAAGTCTCTAGAATAAAAATTACTAATAGTTTTTATTTCATAAGAATTATAAATGATTACATATCAGAAGTGATGAGTTATTTTTATGTTTCATTTTTTAAGGCCTACGCAATAATTGTTATTTTTAAAAGTTATTTTTAACTGTTAAACAAAAAAGAAAACTTTTCAGACTCTTCTTATTTTTTATAATGGGGAATGTCCACTTTTCATGCAACATTAGGCCCGACATCAACAGACATGAGAGAGGTCTTAAACGATGTATTATGATACTATCAACATATATTATTAACAATGTTTATCTCAATTACGCGGGGGAAAGCTTTGGCTTTCGTATGCAGTTTTCTCGTGATTGCTCAGAATTAGTGAGTCGAGGAAAATGACTTCATATGAAAAAAGTGTTCACAACAGAGCATTAATGGCCATGGAAGAAATAACTGCAAAAAATATATGCGAAATATAGTAGCTGGGGTGTATGTGACCCAAGCGCATGAAAATGGGTTTTCCGGCAGCAAAAACACCCCGAGAAAGTTTTCTAAAGCGGAAAAAAAGTACACCACCCAGTTGTACTCGGCGAGACCTTTAATTTGATATACAACATGCCGCATTGGAACCACCCCTCCGTCAGGAGTTCCTACCTCCACTAACTTAAAAGTATACATAGAAAAACTTTCTTCTACAAATTGTAGCTGGTAATAAGCTGCGGCGAACAGTGAAACCCGTTTTCCGATCGGACAGAACCCTACCGAGTTATAGCCTATCTAAAGTGCAAAAAATCTAGCACGTCAATTTGAATTAAAAAGAGGGCAATTCTAAAAAAGTGAGTATGAGGATGGCGTGTGGGTACTCAAACTTCTTCTCAGATTTACCAATATGTACTAGATCAAATTTTGCCCCCAAATCTTCCCCACTTAATTGAAATAAGGATTGTTAATATATAAACCCTCTAAGCTGCGCGATATGTCAAAATCACTTCTCCACCCCTGCCGTCATTAATTGTAGAAGTTCGAAGTAAGATAATTGTCAAAAATTTCCGATAAAAAAGTAATCGTTAAAAAAGTTTGCTGTCACATGATGATAATTATAACGTACAGAATAATTTAAAAAATTATCCTTTTAAAATTTAATGAAACGAAAAATTCTTTATTTTTTACTCCTTACTAAAAATTACAAACTATGTGTTGTAAAATTTTAACAAGAGTCTTTCTACTTTTCCATCTAACTTATTTTAAAATCTGTGGAATATTGGACATGTCCCAGCGTTAACAATGATTTCAGGGCAATTTTTATTGGGAATTTCTATCCGTGGAACCTAATAAAAGTTAAAAAATAAATTGTCACCTTCTAATACTTTTATGAAATCTTCATTTTGATCTCGGTTCATTTCGCCTTGACATGTTTTCAAATGCTTTTCCATTCTTGCCACTAGTCCCATTAATTCTTTATTGCACATTTTATTTTTCGTTAAAATCCACCCAAACAGCATCGCTTTCTTCCAGATATTATTGTTGTACATAAATCACGCGCGAATGAAATTCAACTAAACTCAAGATTGCCAACAGTCGCTTGTATAATGGTGCCAAATGGCTATAGAAAAAGTGCTAAATTTTCCGGTTTTACTTAAAAAAAACAATATTAAACGCAATAGGTCTGTCTGTTAACTCGAAAGTTTTTACTCGGTGTAAAAACGTTTACGCATTTTTACACACAAACCGTCTGTTTACTTTTGAGCTCGTAAAAATCTAGTTAATTTATACGTTTCCCCTCTTGCAAGGATGTGTAACTTCGATATGCAATCAGCTGACTGTCAAAAGTATTAAATTTCAGGTTAAGCTGTTTGTTGTATTATCGAATGAATGTTTATTATCAGTTAGGGATTGAGGAATAGGGTTGCAATGATTTGTATCATAGAATTTATTTGACATAAGAAAAAAATTAATGTATTTAATTTCTGACCTACTATAAGAGTAGTAGTTTTCACAAAGAATGTGTGTAAGTGGAAATTTATATTTATTTTTAAGTGTTGCCACAGTACTCCACTTTCAGTGTCAACGATATCGTGCTGGAATGACTACGTGTCGGCCTATTCTAGTTGTTTTTTGTGTCGGTGGAGATGTTGTTGTCTTTGCTGAAATCGTTGTGGGTATTGGAGCCTTTTCTCCTGGATCGTCCAGTAGGTGAGCTGGTTTAAGTCGATCCAATGAAATAGTCTTACGTTGACCTTTTATGTTAACGTCAAAGTGTTTCTGCGTCCTTGACAGTATGGAAATGGGCCATCTAATGGTTGTTGTAGCGGGCGTTTTACCGGGTCATTTCGTATGAAAACATGAGTACAAGTTTCTAGGTCTTTATGTGTGAAAACCTTGTGCGTACCATGTCATCGTGGTTGTTGCGGTTGTAAATCCCTCATGAACTCCTGAAAGTATTGTAGTACTTCTGATTTAAGTTCTACTTCTTCTGTGGAAAAAAAATCTCCAGGTAGTTTTAGAGTTGTTCCATAGACCATTTCAGCGGCTGATGCTTTGATGTCCTCTTGCAATGATGTTCGCAGACCCAATAAAACTAGTGGAAGTGTATCTGTCCACTGTTATGTGTTATGGCACTTAATAGCTGCTTTAAGTGTCCGATGAAATCGCTCTATCATGCCATTGGCTTGTGGATGGTAAGGCGACGATCGATTCCTTTTGATTCCCAGTAATTGTGCCAATTCTTTAAAGAGGGACGACTCAAACTGTCGGCCTTGATCAGTGATGATTTCTTTTGGGACTCCAAATTTGACAATCCATCCAGATACGAAAGCTTTTGAAATAGTTTCAGCTGTAATGTCTGTTGTAGGGGTAACTTCGGGCCATCTAGTAAAACGATCAATGCAAGTAAGAGCATAGTTGAAGCCGTTAGAGTAGTGTAATGGGCCTACGCTGTCCAAGTGCACATGCTGAAATCTTCCTTCCGCAATGGAGAACTCTGCCACTGGAGATTTTGTATGTCGCTGTATTTTGCTCCTCTGACAACTGATACATGTTTGGGTCCAGGTGCGGCTGTCTCTTCTGATGTTTGGCCATACGAATCTCTCAGTCTGCATTGTCTTCTTTACACCAGGATGTGACAGGTTGTGTATAGCATTAAAAACCTGTTTACGGTGTGATGCTGGGATATATGGACGATCCTTGATTGTTGATGTATCACAGTATAGTTTTCTTTGTGAGTTAGGAAATGTAATCCTCCTGAGTTGTAAAGATGTCGAAGTAGATAGAAGATTCTGAAGCTCTAGATCTTCTTCGTGTTCTTTCGCCAAGTCATCATAGTCGATGGGTGATGGCAAAGAAATAGCCATCACTCTTGATAAAGTATCTGCCACAATGTTTTCTCTTCCTGGAATATGTTGGATGTAGGTCGTGAATTGACCTATGAAGCTTAGATGTCTTAGCTGCCTAGGTGAAGACTTCTCAGGTTTTTGGCTAAAAGCAAAAGTAAGAGGCTTGTGATCAGTGTGTAAAATAAATTGCCTGCCTTCCAACTGATGCTGGAAGTATTTTACTGCAGCATAAGCACCGAGCAGCTCTCGATCATGCGCTAGACTTTGTCTGTGCTGGTGAGAGTTTTTGAGAAAAGAATCACAGTGGCTGCCATCCTTCAGACATTTGTTGTTGAATCACTGCTCCCATAGATATGTCTGAAGCATCTACCATAAGAGCTAGTGAAGCACTTGCTGATGGATGGGCCAGAAGAATTAGTGATTGTTTGCACTGCTCGAAGCTGCTGGCCAGTTCCGGTGTCCAGTTGATACGAGTTTTGTCGTTCTTCTTGTTACCAGTATAACATTGATGAAGAGGTGCTTGCATCTTCGCTGCCCCGGGTATGAAACGTCTGTAATAGTTAATCATACCCAGGAACTTTCGCAGTTCTCGTACCGTCTCGGGCTGCTTGTATTCGATGATAGCCTTCGTTTTTAATGGGAGTGGCCTTGTCCCCTCTTAGATATGAGGTAACCCAGAAAACTGACAGTTGTTGCCTCAAATGTGCATTTGGATGGATTTATGGTTATTCTATACTCTCGAAAACGCTGAAAAAGCGTCTCCAGATGCTTTTGGTGTTCTTCGAGTGTGCTAGAAGCAATAAGAAAGTCATCAATATAAGGAAATACAAAATCAAGGCCCCGAGTAACTTCGTGTACGAAGCGCTGAAAAGTTTGAGCGGCATTGCACAAACCAAACGTCATCACATTGAACTCGAAGAGTTCAAATGGAGTCGTTATGGCTGTCTTTGGGATATCATCAAGTTCCACGGGAATTCGATGATACGCTCCTGTCCGATCAATGGTACTAAAAATCGTTTTTCCTTCCAGCTGATGAGAAAAATCTTGGATGTGTGGTATAGGGTATCGATCTGGTATAGTGACCGTATTCAGACCTCTATAGTCCCCACATGGACGCCAGTCACCATTGCTCTTCCTAACCATGTGAAGAGGGCTACACCAATTGCTGCTTGATGGACGACAAATGCGCTGATCGAGCATGTGTCGGAACTCCCTCTTTGCAATTTGGAGCTGTTGCTGTGATAGTCGTCTTGGCTTGGCATGAACTGGTGGTCCCTTTGTCTGAATGTGGTGTGTTACATAATGCTTGAATGTCTTCGTTTTTCTTCTAAGGTTGGCGGAATTACTGACACCTCAGCTCCGGTGTCAACAAGAAATATTTTGTTTGATGACCTCTCTGTGAAATATAGACGACTGGTGTTAGATGCGGGGTAGCAAGTCCTCAATTGTGGCCCACCATTTATTTTCCCTGGTACTTACAAGACTGTTGACAACGCTTAGCTGCCTCGCCAAACTTCTGATGATACCAACAAAGTGACTGGTTGGTGAATGCCTGTTATTGTTCCAGCTAACGTTGCGTTGTCGTGATGAACTTCGTCGTCTGAGCTGCTCAATCTTGGTATCCAGAGCGGCTATTTGCTGTTGAAGTACAGCTATGGAAGGTTCTGGTGATGTTATAGAGGCGGACAAAATATCTGGAGATGATATAGTTTCAGATATTTTGTCAGCCATTGCTGCTAAGTTGGTAATGTCTTGGCTAGCATTTACTGCCATGATAGCCTGAATCTGCTGGGGAAGTCGTTGGAGCCATAGGGTTCTTAAAACATCAGGACTGATGCCATCAGATGCGAGCTATTTCATTTGATTGAGAAGCTGTGTAGGTCATCTGCCGTCCAGTGAAACTTGGCTGAGAAGTTTCTGAAGCGCCTCTGCTCGGACTCCTGGTATGCCATCAGGAGCTGGTTTTCCAGCGTCTTGTATTTTTCAGCTGCTGGCGGCCTCCGTACAACATCTCGGACTTCTGGATGTTGGCATCTAAATTGCCAACCAGGGTGTAATACTTCGTCTCATCTTGGGATATGCCACTAGTGTGGAATTGAGCTTCCAGTTGTAGAAACCACAGGTCAGGGTTCTGCTTCCAGAAAGGTGTAACTCGTACGCTGACCCTTGTTATCCCTTCGGGCAACGGAACGTCCTGTTCAGCGGGTGGATCGGGTAGTGGGTTGGCCATCTCTAGATGATAGTTAAGAGGCACCTTACCTTTGGAGGTTGGTTACCGCCTTAACAAATTTTTTTTTTGTCGGAGTCACCACTTTAGTATTAGTTAGGGATTGAGGAATAGGGTTGCTATGATTTGTATCATGGAATTTATTTGACATAAGAAAGAATTAATTTATTTAATTTCTGACCTAAGAGTAGTAGTTTTCACAAAGAATGTGTGAATTACATAAGTGGAAATTTATATTTATTTTTAAGTGTTGCCACAAATGTAAAATGATCATCTAAAGAGTTGAAATTAAAAAAAAAAAAATAAAAATATTAAAGAGGGTGAGTTTTTGAAAACGTATTTCAAATTAATTAATTGTTTTCTGTTTCAGACAGAAACGTAGCGCCAAATTTTTGACACATGGCAAGATCAACAAAATTTACTCGAGAAGTATCTGGTAACTTTTGTTGAGTTATCCCCTCTTCCGCATAAAAGTTTTTACTTGATTTTTACGCTAAGATTTTTGCTACCAGGCAGACCTAATATTGCAGCACTCTAGGTTATTTCCTTTGATTTTCATTGTGTAATACGAGCTGTAGTTACCCAGCGAGAAAAAAGCCCTTTAAAACTCCTTTTTAAGCGCTTCTGCGGAAGCACGAACCGCTTCGATTGTATGTCCGCACCGCAGAAACAATCACTTCCTTTTAGCTTCGTTTTAATCGCTTTTAAAGAACTTTATGTGAATCAAATTGGAAGCTCTGCACCATTTCAGCTGCTACAGTGTCGGCACAAATAGTTACCATTGTTTCTCTTTTAATTACAGAAAAGTTAAAGTTTGACAATTATGACTGTGTGAAATAAAAGAAAATCATATAGCTTAAACTTTAGCATTTTAATTCAATATAAAATATAAAATAAAACATATTCAACATATAAAGAAAAACATATTCAGCAAAACAGATAACAAATAAAGGACAAAAGTACAAAGTACAAAAGTAAACATATTCAACAGAAAATGAAAACAAAGCAAAAATTCGAGATATAAAATTAAACATGTAACATCGGGGACAGTTTACTCTGAGAATTTTTTAAATCGAACGTACGTCGATAGAATTTATTTTTAGCTTTTCGAAAGCCCGCTTTCATTTGTGCCTCAAAGTCTGAGTAGCTAAAGTTATCCTTTTTTAAAGCAACTGAAAGGAAAAGTGCGTTACATTATTGTATCATGAACACAAAAGTCAACACTCACGATAAACGAGCTCCTTGAATAGCCTATACTTATTAATTGCAACCTTGTTATGACGAGCATCCCAATTTATTTTTAAAACCACTTCCTCGGAAAAAAATGTGTGGAGGCATTTGATTAACTGCTGATGTCCTATATACTCCTTTATATATGATATCTGTAATGGAAACGTTTATATTGACGAGGATATATTTAACAATATTTCATTTATCTTACTATGGCTTCTTCTGGTATATCCGGAATTTCTTTTTCGAATTCTTAAAGTTCACCAATGTTTTTAATTGGGAATATGTTTAATATTGAATAGTTTTTATCTGGAAATAGATTTTTGGTAATCCGATCTAAAATTACGTTTTGTTGGCAAAGTACGCTTTTTATTTCAGTGATAGAATTTTTAATTTCTTTAAACTCTTCTTTCAAATTTTGTTTAATCTCTCCTGAGAAAATTACGCAATACACTTCCAGTAAATAGAATTATATTAAATGAATGATTACCTAGTAGCTCATAGTTTTCACAAAAGTCGTGCTTTGCTTGCTTGCTCAAAGTTTTCGGGCCTAAGGAAGTTATAAATTTATAAAATAAGATTTGAACCCGTTATTAAATATAATTACTTTGATTTTCGTCAATTTCAACAGTCCGACTACATCGGAATACCGGCGTAGCTGTCTCTCCGAATTTCCTCTTCATTGGAAGCATATCGACTTCAATAAGGAGTAAAAAGCTGAATATGAGAGATAGGACATGAACATATTTTACTTTAGATTAATTACTTCAAATGCACTCCTTTAATTTCACCAAGCAAATGTCTTACTGAAACTCTGCGCGAATCATAATGACTAATCGCAAGGCGTCAACACGAGAAACTTGCATGATTACGTTCGCATTCAATATTTGCTTCGAAATTGCTTAAGATTGCTTCCAGAAAAGCACTTTTTTGGAAGCATAACAGTAAACTAGATACAAGCCCCTCGAATCTGCTTTTCTTTGAAGCGCTTGAAAAATTTCCCGCTGGGTATGTCTCAATTGCCGTCCATAATCTAATATACATGCGTAGCGTGTAGCGTCCGTACACATCCTTAAAGCATGAAATACAATTACGGCTGATCTGTCGACTGCGACTTGATTTTAAGTCGAAGTCGACGCTGAGGTGAAACTTGTAATTAAATTAAAGCTTCAACTCCTTTAACAAACCAGATGTCTCGACTTCTTCGATTGAACTGAAGTTGGCCGCAGCGAACACCAACTTTGCACTTTGAGCAAAGTTTAATTTCAGTCGGAGTGGCAGTCAAAGTCGAAGTTGCAATTGTATCTTGCGACATGTAAAGGGTTTTCCAATAAGAGGTGTTATTTTGATATTCAAAGAAAAATGCCATTTTTTGAGATACATGATCGGATCTTTATTTCATTATAAAGAGGAAGGTATGCCGTTAATAATGGAAAATAACATCAGCCAAATGACCACCACGACCACGCCTACAGGACCATATCCTTTTCATGAAATTTTCCATAACCAAATCGCAAAGTGACTGCCCTATGTCCTCGATAGCCTCCCGAATTCCATCTTTGAGGTCTTGAATCGACGCTGCGCTGTTGGCGTAGACCTTCTCTTTCACTTGGCCCCAAAGGAAGAAGTCGCAAGGTGTTAAGTCACAAGATCTCGGTGGCCAATTGTGATCACCTCTTCGAGAGATAACACGGTCCAGAAACTTTTTCCGTAAGAGATCAATTGTTTCGTTGCTTGTATGGCACGTAGCGCCGTCTTGTTGAAAGTAAACGTTGTCCAGATCAATACCATTTAATTCCGGCCATAAAAAATCATTAATCATTTATCGATAGCGCAATCCATTCACCGAAACTGTTGCTCCAGCCTCATTTTCGGAAAAGTAAGGTCCAAATACCCCGCGGGACCATAAACCGCACCAAACAGTCACACGTTGAGGATAGAGAGGCTTTTCAACAAAAACACTTGGGTTTTCCGAGCCCCAGATGCGACAATTTTGCTTGTTGACGAAGCCATCGAGGTGGAAATGGGCCTCATCACTTAAGATGAGTTTTCGATGGAATTCCGGATCATTTTCATGCATTTCAAGGACCCAATCAGCAAAAACTCGACGTTGTTGATGATCGGCCGGCTTGAGTTCTTGTGTTAACTGAACTTTATAAGCCTTAAGACCCAAATCTTTATGCAAAATACGGTTTAATGACGTTTGTGGAATGCCTAATTCCAAAGAACGACGAGGAATGGACAAACCTGGGTTTTCTTCAACACTTTCGGCTACAGCAACCAACTTTGATATTTTCCACGGCATTGTTATTTAGTGATATTTTTAATCTATCAAGTCATAAATATGTTTGCAATGAACGTAACAATAAATATGAACGCAACCCAAAATCATAGTTTTGCTAAACGCACCCTAAACGTGCGACAAATTTTAATTTTCATTTAAGTTCGTCGACAACGTCGAACGATGTGGTGAGCATTGTATTTTATACCATGCACTGCTATGTTATTATAACCCAAATGACAGAGTTTTTTACGGCGTTTTTGTCGTGTCGCTCACATTGTGTTTTAGCTTGTAGTGTTCACAAAGCGTTCAGTTTCTTGGTAAATCACGAAATTACATAAATTATGTCATCATATTGTGAAGAAGAAATTTTGTGTTTGTCACGTAATGCAACTATATTACATTTTTACATAAGTGTACTTTACACTATTTTGCTAGCCACCCGATAAATACGGAAAGTCTGGAATTTGGCAAATTTTATCACCTCTATGAAGATTTCCGGACTGCTCCTGATAGATTCTTCCAATAAATGAGAATGAGTATAGAAACCTGAGATTATATTAAAGAAAGATTTCAATATAAACTCTAAAACAAAAACTGCCAAAATTTCCATTCTAAGGATATAAAATTAATCATTCGCTGTTTGTCCAGCCCTTTCTGCAGTTTTGTTTGTGTCTGAGGTCACAATAACAAGCGATTAGAATTTAGGGAATTCCATCATTCACGTATATGAAGATTTACATACTGATCCTCATATATTCTTTCAGTATATGAGAATGAGTAAAGAACCCTTCAATTATATAAAAAAAAAAAAAAAACAGAAATATGCCAGCTTTCAAGATTAGTGCGCTGCACCTCGTAAAAAAATGAAAAATTTCACTCGTGAGCGAGATACCTCGAGGTGTCTCGCCAAATCGCGCTATGCCACAACGGTCGTTATGAACACTCTCATAATACAGCGTACAATCATTTTATTTCCTGAACTCTTGACATAGCCTCGCCTCGTCTCGCCTCGTTGCGTTCGTACCCTTATGCTCGGTTCAGTACCTAGGAAATCAAATTAATTATTTGATTTGTTTGCCTCTTATAAAAAAATCATTTATGATTACCCAAATTGGCTGGTTTGTCGCCATTTGCCGGTTTTAAGAAGACCCAATCCGGCCCTGCCCATCTGTTAAATGGTGTGAGTAAATATCTGCTAACCCCAACCGTAATCCTATACCATTTACTAATCAAACTACAACAAGGTCATCATCTGCAGTACACGATGATGCATTATCATCATCTTCTGCTAACGCAAATTTTTGCTCAGTTGAAACAAATTCTGACGGTAATGACTGGTACACAGTTCAAAAAAAAAAAAATAAAAACAAAGCGCAGATATAAGAAAATTGTTGGAACTGCAGCGCCTGTGACAGATCTCCTTGTTATCAATAACATTAAATATTTGCATATTTCCCGTCTTTATCCTAGTACTACGGAAAAAAGTGTTATGAATTATGTTTCTGCAAAGACGGATATTAAGTCCGAATTATTTAAGTGTAAACGCCTTGTAAAAAAAGACACCGACAATAATTCATTACGTTTTACACCTTTCAAATTAGGTGTACCTGAGTACTTGATTCCTAAAATGCTCGTTTCTGATATTTGTCCTTCAGGTGTTTACGTGCGAAAATTTATAAAAATGTGAAAAATCTTGCCAGAAATAAATACTGCGAGTGTGAATCAGATAAAATAATTGAGGTGGATTCTTCTTCTTGCTACTCGTGTGATGAATATTTGTCTTATCCTTCTTCCGTTCGCTCGCAAAAGTCTTAAGCATTTAATCACAGTAATCATAATTTGAACATTTATTATCAAAATATTCGTGGCTTAACCCTTTGAGCTCCAAAGGTTCAAATTGGAATCGTATGGCAAATGTAAGTTTTATTTGGATTCGTATCAAAAGAAATGGGTTTGAAAATTATATTCAAATTATTTAAAGAATACTCCACTAGTAGGCATCTAAAACGATGGCAATAAAATATTTTGAACACAATCTTTGACATACATTTGTATAGAAAAAAAAAAATATTTTCTGCTTGTTTGGAATTTACTTTATTGATATACACCAGAATGTAATTCGAAATTTTAATAAATTGTACAGAAAAAGCAGAATTCTCGCATGATTCCAATTGGAATCATTGGTAGCTAAAAGTTAAAAAATGCATGAAACTTATTAGGTATTTAATTTCTATGGAAAAATATTTCTGATGTAGATTAAACCAAAGAACATATAACCAAAAATAATATAAATGAAAATTCTCTCAAAGAAAGTATTCTTGATGAAACGGTTTCTTAGATAAGAGGTAAAAGAAGCATAGAGAATACGCAATGCAATGCATGGGCATGATGCGGAGTGTAGGCTCTGGTCTCTGGTCTCTGTGGTACTGTGCTGGTGCTTTGACGATGACGACCCACCAGCCGCCACTCACCACTGGTGACTGGCGCCGGGCCGTCATTCAAAGAAGACTTTTCGTAAAATTTGTGAAAGCGGGTCGTAATATCATCACCGGTGAGTGGCGGATCGTTACGAAACAGAGAGTTTTCATACAATTTGTGAGAGCGGGTCGTAATGGAACGAGCCGCCATATAAAACTTTTCAATACACGAGATGCGTATTCTTTCTGTTTGTAGAGGATACCTACATGACCTACATGCCGTAATGATAAATTCATATACGAGCACCTCATCAGTAAACAGTAATAAAGAAATAAAATAAAATCAAAAATAATAAACAAAGAAATACGATCAGAATAGCCACGCGCCATTCTATGATCCATTCATGATATCAAAGTAAGAGATGTAAAAAAGTAATATGATCATCACTGCTCACCGTTGTACCGTGATAAAACATATTATATATAGTGAACTATAGAAAAGCAGTGATTGCGCAATGACGCAATCGATGACTGTATGTCATTTTTATTCCATTTCTCTTAGCAGTCTTTTAATAAGAAAAGATTGCTATGTAAGCATTTTTCCATCTATATGCTTGTTTCCATAGAGGTCAATATGCATGCATTTATCGATAGTATTAATTTAATTGATATGAGTGAGGTAAGCAATTATTGACAATCAGGTACTAATAAATTTCGTAACACGAAAAGTTTCTCATGGGAATAGACTTTTAATAAGTTTTAGCGAAGTAAGCATTTTTTAAAAATTATAAATGCAGTGCTTCTAAGAATAAAAAATCAGAGTTTAACCAGCAACTTCAAAGGTGTTTTCATTTCGCCAGGCATAGAGCTCTTCAGCACTAACATGGCTGAAAAATCAGGTAATGAGCTTCTCAGCTCTTGCTAAGAGATTCATCAACACCAGACATTGAGCTTCTAGCTCTAAATTGGTGGATTTTCGAAGAATTAAGCTTCTCAGCTCAACCGAAGAAAATCTTTAATATCTCTATTTTTATTAACAAAGCGTCATCAGCCCGACTGTGCCCTTGTAGAGTAGTAACATCTTGAAAATGAAGCTGAATATCCCAATGTTCCTGAAGAACCAGTTGATTGTCTAAATTGTGAAAGTGGAGAAGATAGTTATAAAGAAAACATTTCACTGGCAATAATCTAAAGGGATCTGTAGTTACGCTATGGCGTCACCAGATCACTGTCTTATCTTCCGGTATTTCACCACAGATGGCGCCACCATCGCTAGGTGGTTTGAGTACATACTAAATATGGGTTTGTGTCTAGACTGTAATGCTTTATGTCTTGGATGCACCATTGGGCCTTGTCTGGTTTAGGTCTTACATGCACCATTGAGTCTTGACTGGCTTATGTCTTGGATACACCATTGAGCTTTGACTGGCTTATGCCTTGGATGTATTATTTGGTCTTGACTGCGCCCTAGCGGCATTAGCCGATACTACCAGCATGCTCCGGTACTACGGTTTTCTTGGATGTGTGGTACGGTCTTCTTGGATGTGTGAAGTTTTTTTGCTTCACTTTTGCCCACACGTAGTAGCATGCTACGGTTTTCTTGAATGTGTGGTGCGCCTAAACGTATGCTTTTGTTGTTTTCAAGTGTTGCGCCTAAATGTGGGAATTAATATTAGTAATAATTAAAGTTAACAGTAGGAAATTTTTGTTCATGCCAATGTATTCTAGATGGTGGGTAGGTGGGGTGTACTATAATCTAGGATAGGGGGGGGGGGGGTAATGAAATTTTCATCAGAAGTCACCTACCGGCTTTGGTTTTCGAGATATTAGCGTATTAATAATTCAAATTATTTTTGTTCATGCCAATGGATTCTTGGTGGTGTGGGGTGGGAGGGGGAACGAAGTTTTCATCAGAAATCCTCTACGGGCTTTGGTTTTCTAGATATTAGCGACATTTGTTCAAACAATTAGCTAATTGGCAATTATGTAATTACTAATAGGCAATTACATAATTGTAAATTAGCAGCTTGGTTGGTAATTAGCTAATTGGCAATTACTAATGTGGTGTTATGCGTAATTCTCATAAAATAAATAAATTTAGTAATATCAACACTTGCAGATAAGAAATATGATGCATATTAAAGCAATGTCATCAAATCTCTCCTCAAATCTTTCTAAATGTAAACCAATTTAAGTAATATAAACCCTTGATTTAACCCTTAAATACTCGCGCAATGTATTTTTTTTTTTTGTATACAATGAAAGTAATTTATGATTGATCGAAGCTGTAAATGTATAATAGAAAACTTCAAGTTCAAGGTAAAAATATGGTTGCTGTGAGGTGTATTGATACAATTACTTTTGCTGAAAAAAATGTTGTCAAACGAAATTAAATTTCAATATTTATTCACATCAAATTAATTATTTATTTCTAAATCTTAAGTTATTAACTTTTTCCATATGTTCTATATTCAAAATTGGTAGCAATATAAGTGATGTTCTATGAATTCTATCTTGGAAACGAAAGCGGTCCAGAGCATATGTCTCTCAAGATCCTTTTCTGGACTCATATTCAATTATATAAACTTGTGGAGCACTAGTACTAAATGTAACTTTCATTATCACTAATAATTTAAAAATATTAATAATAAAAACTAGTTTCACATTATTAACTTTTATTTATCGGTTATAATAATTAATTGGATACAAATTTTGCTGAACAAATTCAATTTTGTATGAACGTTCGATTGCTCCTTTATTGATTACATAGAAATCTCTCTTGTTGTTTATTTCATTCAAAGAATCCTCTGAAATTCTGCTGTACCGCGAAGGAAGAAAAAGATGGTAGTTTTCCAAGTCAAGAACCACACGATCTCCAAATGCAGTTTTGCATCGCCTTGCTGCAACAACCTTATATTTCTGTGCCCAGCTCCATTAGGGATTTAGGGATCTTACTGATCGAAACGTTTCATTGGAATTCGTATACAAATTTTCACATCCTGTTGTAACAAATTTAAGCAATATCAGCAAATGATTCGTGTTTATTCTTTTCATGTAATTTGATACCACACTTCCTGTAGGCAGCCAAAAATTTTATTGTTCCAAGAATTTTACCGATCGAAACGTTTCACTGGAATTCCATAAAGTAAACAAATTTTCACATTTTCTTGTATGCATTCATGTAAATAATCTCATTCACATTTGCAAATTCGACCAGCAGAATAAAGTAATCAAATTAATTTGAGTGATTTTTTTTGTTTATCATGTAATTTGATATCATCTCAGCCTGTAAGCAAATTCGTTGGAATACATCCTGTGCAATGATTATTGTAGCAGCAGGATCATTCATGTTTACAAACCGTTGCTATAAAAGCGCAAGCAAACTCTTGGGGAGCACCAGTCAATCCAAGTGATTGTCAGTGTTAGTGTCTAATAAAAAAAAAAAAAAACAATTAAAAATGTCTATCACAGTAGTAAATGAAAGTTTTTTTCATTAATTAAGAAATTGCAAGAAGATGTGTTGAAGTGTTTAAGTGATGCAAATTTTGTGAATAAAAACAATATTGTTAAAGAGTGCAACGGACACATTCGTAAATTTCAAGCAGCATTTCGGAAGTGCAATAAGATTGCTATGAAACGACATTTGGAAATTAAATCATTGAGAGTGTTAATCAAAGCTCCTCATCGAGGTGGAGGAATTAATCAACGAGTAATAAGAAGTGATTTTGTTAAGTGGGAAGAAATAAAAACAGCATTCGCAGGTAGAATTAGGACAGGTGTTATTATAAATATAAGCCACCTAGATCCTAAGTTATGCAAGATGCTTCCAAATTACTTACTCGCCGCATTAAGAACACATTAAAACAACAATATCATATTAAAGTTGCTACAACATTTTGCGGTGAGTTTATTAAAGAAACTGGTGATAGTGAAGTTATTAAAGACATTAAGTATTTCCAAGCAAGAACTGCCCCAATCAGTGTGGATGATAATTTGAATGAGTGGTATAAATTAATATATACGACCCAATACTCACTCAGCTAGAAGAGTTTCAAGAGAAAGATAGTGGTTGGGCACTGTATTCTGTAATACACTTAGCGTTACATATCAACAAGTTTGAACCATTTCGGGGATCGTTTTATATACCTCTACCAAAGGAGATTGCTTTAAAGCCAGCTTGCATTAATGTGAAAAATAATGATGAAGCATGCTTCGTATGGGCCGTAACATCAGCGCTATATCCTGTAAATATTAACACCAATAGGACCTCATCATATCCACATTATTCAACTGTACTTAAATTAAATGGGATAACATTTCCCATGACACTTAAGCAAATTACACAATTTGAAGACCAGAACGATTAAACGTACTCATCCTAGAGAAAGAGCATTTCTTCACCACAGTTCCAGTTAGACTTACGAAACACAGAATGGAGCGACATGGAAAGCTCTTAATGATTCAAGATGACCATGACCAGGATGATGATGATGATGATGATGATGTCGGCAGATATCATTTCTGCTGGATTAAAGATCTTTCGCGCCTCATATCGAAACAAATTTCGAAACATGGTGGTGGTAGAAGGTATATTTGTGATAGATGTTCGCTCTAATTTTACTCTGCTGAAAAATTAGCATCCCACACTCCTGAATGCGAGAAACAAAACGATTGCAGGATTATGTATCCATCAGAAGAAAAGAAATAGCTGGAATATAAGAATTATAACCATAAGAATCCAGTCCCGTTTTGTGTGTATGCTGATCTTGAGTCAATATTGAAGCCGATTCAGGAAAACGATCAATATACACAGCGAATCTAGGAGCATGAAGTTCATAGCATAGGATTCTATTTCCACTGCAAACATGATGCTAAGCTCTCATATTACAGAGCATATCGAGGCAAGAAATGCCAAAAATGGTTTGCATTAGAATAGCAAAAAATTTCATCCATAGCTGTACAGAAAAAGCTGAGCCTCAGGCCAATGCAGCCCCTGACTAAAGAGGAAAGGCGTTCACATATGGAAAATACTTGCTGCCATATATAGTATGTGAAAAAACGTTTGCAGCTGATGAGGAACGAGTTCAGGATCAATGCCACTTAACAAGAAAATATCTATTAGGATTGCTTTATCTGGATCTGATGCCCACTTCGTTATTAAGAGGAGTCAGTACTCAGCAAAAATTTCAATTTAGATAACAGCGAGCCTGTGGGCAATAAAACTTACTATACGTAGGTTTGTGTCCTGAAAGTATGAAAATTCATATAAAATTAGCGTAGACCTAGACCATAAGTCCCATTAGAGACATCTAGCGTGAAAGGCAGAAACCAAACATGCGACAATTTAAGACGAAAATGAAAATTTGCTGTTCAAAGAAATTGAAATTTTTTAACGAGAATGAACTCTCCTAAATTTTATTTTGCACGTAATTGTTAAATATACTATTTTGCTTTATATTTCTACAACTTTCAACGAAACATAACAATTTCTTGTCTGTGAAATATCAAGAGAAAAAACAAGTACTATTAGAGTCAAATAATTAAAAAAAGCGCTTCTAAAAATGAAAAAACTCGACGTTATTTGCTAGATTTAGGCTTTATGTTTCTAAAATAGTCACAATCTAAATAAATGAGAATACCTACTAGCTGGAATTTGATTTGAAAAAAATCAATTTTTACCATTTTTTACAATTATCCGAGCTAATATCTCCATTGCAGTAAATTTATTTTTATTTTTCTCGACGTTATTTACTAGACTTCTTCATTGCCTTTAATTTAAGATATAAATCATTATTGTGGTACAAATAGTTTGCCAGAAATTCGCATTGAAAAATGTATGAAACTTGCAAATCTTGGTACTGACTGGTCTTAAGGATATAGCTACATCTTTCCCAGGAAAAGTTGATCTTTTACCAATAAACAAGGAAAGATATATCTCGTTAACCAAGCACATGGAAGGCAGCCACATAAAAGTCAGATTTATCGATTCCTTCCGTTTAATGGCTGAATCTTTAGATAAGCTATCATCATTACTGCCAATGGATAAATTAAACACTAACTTATGACCGTTTTTTTTTTTTTTGTACCACGCATATTGGCTCCATTGTCTTAGCCTTGTCCGCCATTTGGTTTAAAAAACTGTTAAATTTCTTCGGTCATCTTCATTCCGGTTGTATCGAAAATTGTAATAAATTCCAAAAAGCTTTCTTTAATGTGATGTGATGTGGGTGTAACGCAGAGCAATTGACATCTGGTCTTTGTGGATTGCATCAGGTGTACATTGTACACTAACTGAAAAATACATTCCATTTTTGACCATTTCTAAAATATTATCCTTCTTTCGTATTCGACGTCTGCGGCACCTGTGTGCATCGCACACTTCGAACACGCTACGAATCGGGCCTGACCTTAAATTACCCTTTAATACAGCCCATCATGTTTGAAGTATTCCTTGTTTCATTTCTTGTCATCCAAGCCCAAACATAACGCCCATTTTGAACTTTCTACATTTTGCAAGTGCAATAAGTGGATTACGTCTTTGATTGTAGATAATGTATCTTTGGAAAACCTATTAGTGTGGGTAACAATTAATTTGGAAGCTTTACTAAACTTTCAGATATCCCTTAGGGTATGAAGGGTGATTATTGGTTATGTTTTTACTTTTTTCACATACTTAAATTAGGGGTGTTTTGAAAATAAGCGCATCATTACTTCTTTCGAACCAGTTTTTTCGAATCTCCCAACTCTGATGGAATCCTTTTAAAGCGCAATCATCCGTGAAAACGTTCAATTTCATTTCATTACAGTCTTGATGCATTTTATTTAATGGAACGATTTCTAGATCCTATTCCCTCGATTATCCAAAATCTTACAAAAATCCTGTCAAGTTTTCGTCGAAATTTTAGCTTTTATTAAATACCGCTAAGTTATTCTGACGCGTTGCACTATCATAAAACCACCAGTTACTATTCAACAAAGTAAATACTTTGTCTCCACTCCAGATAGATACCATCTCTTCCAGAAAATTGATAAGACTTGAAGATGGTTAGTAGCCAATGTAACCTTGTTTATGACAATTCTTTTAAATATTAACTCACATCCGGTTTTTCGATAGTTCTAATAAGCGAATTTGCTTTTGTGTGGATCAACAAAATTTAAATACCTTGGTAAATTCAAAGTATCTTCTGACATAAGAATTGCTCTTGATCAGAACTATTTTAGTGCAATGGTACTAATTGATTTTTCGAAGGCCTTCGACAGTGTCGATCATAGCCTCCTCTTGCATAAACTCCGCACTTTCTTCAACCTTGACAGAGCTGGATTAGACTTGATAAAATCCTTCCTGACTAAGCGAACACAGCGAGTAAATGTAAACGGTACCTTCTATAATCTGTCCCGTGTTTCAAATGGAGTTCCACAGGGATCGGTGCTCGGACCACTACTATTTAGCATGTTCATTAATGATTTACCACAAATGGTTAAAGATGTAAAAATGCACTTATATGCGGATGATGTCCAAATATATGTACCTGAGCAGACCAATTGGGCTTCTTGAGGATTGTATAGCCCGCATTAACGAAGACGAATTAGCTCTTGGTCGGCATGCAATGGTTTGCCACTCAATCCCAAGAAATCACAGTGTATCTATTACTACAGTAGTAATCTCAACACAGCAGATATACCACCAGTGAATCTAAATGGCTATAACATACCCTTTTCAAACAAAGTCACTAAACTGGGAATAGTTTCGAATTGCGAAATGAAATGTTGTGACTATGTAAACGCTATGATGAGGAAAATTTCCGGTGGTCTTCGAAGGTTGTGGCTTTCAGCTAGTATTCTACCTACTGGCACCCGCTTAAGGTTAGTGAAGATACTCATAATTCCGCTCTTCACCTTTGGGAGTTTGATATTTCCAAGGCTAGATAGAGGATGTGCACGTAGGGTTGAGGTTGCATTTAATGATTGTGTACGATTTGTTTATGGACTACGCAGATTTGACCATGTCTCCCTTTACCGACTGCAGGTACTTGGCTACTCTTTGGTCGCTTACCTGGAACAAAGAGCTTTCCTATATCTTTATAACTTGTTGCACCCAGGTAAGCCAGGCTATCTCAGAGAATTTTTTCAAATGACAACATCTCGGCGAAATCGAAACATCATTATTCCTAGTTTCCGAAAATTAGTCATGGAAGGCTCTTACCCTGTTCAAATTACTCGTTTATGGAACATTCTCCCTTTAAGTATACAGGGGGCTGGCACGGTCAACGCGTTTAGACGACTTATAAGAGCACGTTTCCAGTCTTCTTAATTATATGCATTGCATGTTTTTTCTGTCTTCGCAGTAATTTATCACTAAGCTTTATACATTATCTTACTTTAGTTTTGCTTTCTTTTTTCTTATATATATTGTTATTTCTTTATTTCTTGTCATTATTTTGACCTTAGTTAAGCTTTATTAGCCAACATGTTCAGTGTGGTTTGTTATAGACTTCAAGTTATTTCTAGCGCCAGATAAAAATTTGTACAATTAGAAGATTACTAATCTTGTGTAGTATATTCAGAAATAAATATATTGTTATTGTTGTTGTTAAAAAAAATCTTGAATACTAGGATAATAATTAAGTCGAAGTTCTGTGTGTATGTCAAAATTGGTTTAGCTTTGATGTAACATATTAACCTTGGTTGCGATTTTACAGTTACTATTATTATCACCTTAACTTTAGGCTTTATTCAAAAGTAATTTGTTATGCCATATCAACAGAAATTCAATTGCAAAACTGAGAAAATCATACGACATGGATGAAATACTATTCCTACTATATTTGATGAGTAAATATTATCTTGGCTGGGAAAGGCATTCAAAGAAGCAATACCAGCCCTAAACAGTTCACCGTTGATTCGAAACTCAAAATTGAAAAAAACTAGCAGATTTCCTATTGAATTTGTACTTAGTCTAGGTGTACATGTCCACTGGTTGAAATCGAATTGGAAGTGCTGCTAGTGCATTGTATCCTTTGGATCCGTATGTCATTGTCTTTCGATGAATATATGTATCTTCATACATATTGATATCATCTGCATCTTTGGGACTTTTCTTTGGCCCTCAGCTCGTTGATGTCGTAGTTTCCTCTTGATTTGGCTACCTTTCATTACGTTGGCTTCTATTCTATGGTTTTTGCACTACGTCAGCCATAAGTTTTGATCTTACTCATTTAGTTGAATTATTTGGGAGAGAATGGGAAATTGGAATAAGAAAGTTGGGTATATGGGGATAGTTTAGGATTGCCAGTTCCTAAGTAGTGGGTTAAGACTGTCACAGACCGAATTGTATGGGTTAATATTAACCCCGATTGTAGTCATCTTTGCTGTCGTAGAAAGATATTTTTCCATCCTGGATATAAATATTTGATGTGTCAGCTTATTTTAGGAGTAGCGGTGATAGGTATCGAAAACCTTCAGGTATAAGTAAATCTGGCAGATTATTAATAACTGGGTTGGGATGATCTGGGATTTTCTTCAATTACTTGATGGCTTGGTTGAAGAGGTATTCTTGTATGTGAGTTATATTAGCGGCTTCATAAACAATTTGATTTGCGAAGAATTTTCCGTTTTCCCTCTTATGGAGGCCCGTACAGGCTCGGAGTATTTTCCTTTCAAGTCTCTTTAGACTTTTGAAGTAACTGGGGGATATTGAGTGCCAGATGAGAAAACAGTACGTGATTTCTGGTCTGATAAGTTGTGTATACAAGAGTAGTTTGGTGTTTATTGATAGTCTGTTCCGGAAATTTAAGACAGGACTGAGGAGACTGTAGGCGTAATTTCCTTTTCGAATGACGATCTTAACGTGATTGTTGATTAAAGTTCACGCCATGATATTTGGCTTTTTTTGCAGCACTTGATTTTGATGCCTTCGTTTATGTCAAGCTCTATCGCTTTGGATCTGGCGACTTTATTGGAGGGGTTCCGGATGCAGATCAGCTCGGATTTTTATGTATACTGAGAGAAATATTTACTGGGAATAAGCTCTGTACCATATGTATCAAGGAAAGTTAGGTGAGATTTTGAGCGTAGCGGATATTTTCTACATACAAGAAAACAAATTGCTTCCTCTTATTGAAACTGCATATAGAAAAATTTTATTAATAGTAGTAAATATATTTTCTAAATCATATCAAATTTTGATTAATGGCAGTAAATTTGCAGACAGAAAATGAGAAAAGGTTGTATATCCTAAAAATATAATTGCTTAAATGTAATCTACTTTTCGTTATTCTAGGAAAAGATTTACTTTAAATATCCCAAATTCGATAATTTTGAGTATATATTATGATGACTTCGTGTAAAATGTTCTTGATTGTAGCAAATCAATTTCGTTGTATAAGCAAATTGTTTCTGATTATAAGAAGAATTTTTCTTAATACCAGAGTTGATTCTGCATATATTAATTAAATTTGGCTTCTATTAGATCTACGGTTTTCTTGCCGTTAGAAGAAGTTTTATTCTTTCTGGAAAAGTTTTCTCACTGCAGTAGAAATCGTAATGCTATTAGATTTAAGAAAAATTTACTTATATCTGATCGAAATGAAATCTAGTCAAATGAATAGGCGATATTTGTTAAAGAATCAAAACTTTCAACCTTAACATTTTCAATTCAACTAAAATTTCGCATAAGTTCGATCCCAATTAATTTCGAATGAAAATTAAAATAAGAATTGTTTTCTAAGCACAAAGATTTTTTGTTGTTGTTTTGATGTTATATTCAGAAGATGACAAATGAAATTCATAGATCAAAAACTTTATTTTGAATATTCAAAAACATAAATTAAATATTTTTCAGTTCACATATTTCTTATATTATATTATAATATATTACATAATATTCGATTTAAACATTTTTCTTCCATCAGGTAATGTATGAATTTGAAGAGGCTTTTCATAAAAATTGTGTATCTCTTGCAAAGAATATTTCTCCAAATTTCTTTCAACAAAATAACACATAAAATGAGAATTTATTTTCGAGATTTTCATTTCTGAGAAAATTAGCAATATTTTATTGTCTACCAAAATGCAATCTAATATTTTATATAAATACAGATTTTTATAAACATAATAATTTCTCTTATAAGCAGTTCCTTTATAAATAATGTGAGAAGCGGTTACAATATTATTAATATTTATATTTTGGAATGACAATTTAAGAAACTCATAATACTTTTCTTCGGTAATATCAGAAATAAGTTTTTCCAAACTATATTCTTGTTAATATCATTAAAGGTAAGAAGTAAGTGGGCGAATTTTAGCACTACCCTTCCTGACCACATTTGAAACAAGACTGAAATGGAAATTACGCACCCTCATCTGATTTAACGTAAGGCAGGTTTTCTTCATTCAAGTAAACAAAGACTTGAGAGAAACAAATGAAATAGTGAACCATTCATTGTTTCCTTAATACGAGTAAATTCGTTACTCTCACTATAGTTCCTGGAACATAATGCTACTGCGATTAAGTAAATACTTCTGGAATTTTCTCCTTTTCAGTTTAATGAAAAAACTTAATTCAAGCAAATACTTCTTGGTTCATGCAATTTTGTTCTCAGAATTAGAAAAATTTTCTTATTTCAGGGCTATTGGGATACATTCACAATTTATTAGATTTAAGAATTTGAAATGTTAGTAAATTATTCTTGTTTTTAGGAAACAATTCTTTTAACTTATTCTTGTTGTCCAATTTAAGCATACATTGCTCGAAGTCAAGCAACGGCAATCAATAAAATGGTTTGCTTGATGTAAGGAAACTAGGCTTTAACCCTGATTAACGTTCTAGAAAGTTTTACTCATTTTTGAAAAACACTACTTGATTGACGAATATTGTTCTCATTTCAAGGATATTAGGGTCAATTTCCCATTTTCTTAGATTAAGAAATGAATATACCTTTTTTCGGAAAACGATTTCTCTCCATGTATACATGTCCACTGGATTTCGCTGTACAAATTGCACCACTTTTTGAGAATGTGATCGAAGGAAAACAACCGCTCTTCCTGTTTACCCACAATATACGATACTGCTGGTAGTACGTTTTTCTTCACATAACAAGCTTTTTTTCATTCAAATGAAATAGCGAATGGCATTTATTTTTATTTGTGTTGCTGATTACTTGTATGTACTTAAAGTTTTCAATATTTTCATTTGATAGCCCATTGGTCTTCATATTTATTATTTTAATGTCAGGAAACTTAAGTGAGTTTCGAGTTTTGAATGGAAAAAAAATACAAATCGAAAACGTAAAACAATTCAGTTTATAATCAGCCTCCAGCATCTAAATAAGTAAAAATCTAGAGAAAAAAATTAGTTTTGTTATTACAAAAACTGCAAATATCCTGTAAATTACGAAAAATGTGAATTTTTCAGTTTTACAGGCAAAAAAGTGGCGATAAACCGCGCATAAATCACATTTTACACATGCTTCAAAAAGCACGTTATCTTTTTTCATTCCTCATATGAACACCGCATTGCCAATGTATTTTATAATTTTTTACACAAAAGGATTTTACTTAAAAGTGATAATCTTTAAGTTTTTCGATTTGCCTTTTTCGAGACTTAAGTATGCGCCTCACTTTAGAAATAACATTAGAGCTGACTTAGGGTTAACACATAAATTATTTCTATGGAGGAATACTTTACAAATGACTTCTCAGGTAAGGAAAAAGGTCGAATGACTATTTTTATAAACGATACTCATAGAAAACTTTGAATTCTTCCAGTAGCGTCTCTGGTGGTGGTGGAGGGGGGGGGGCACATATCTTGGGGCGGCACTTTTTATATTTCTGTCAATTATTTAAAAATAAAAATTAATAACATAATAATGTTGTAATCCACAGAATCATTTATTATAATATAATGCGTGCTGAACCTGGCAGTCCTTATCGACGCGACGTTAAGATTTTTAAGCTTAATCACGTATGTAAACAAACATCAGCTGTTCTTTAGCGCAATTGTTGTTATTGTAAGCATCGCCAATACGTGGTGGTTGAAGTAAAGTTAACTTAAGAACAATTAGGAAGTAAGAAGAGATTTCCTTAACACTGCACTGTAAAAAATGCACAAATTGTTGCCACAAAGCTTAGGTATTTTTCCATAAAATGTAGGAAATATTCCCTAAAATTTGGGGGAACATTCCCTACATTTTAGGGAATATCCCCTACATTTTAGGGAAAGTTCCCTACATTTTAGGGAATATCCCCTACATTTCTAAAATGTAGGGAATATTCCCTAAAATGTAGGGTGTTCCCTATATTTTAGGGAATATCCCCTACATTTTAGGGAATATTCCCTACATTTTAGAATGCTGTTTAATTTCGTTAAAAAAAAAATGATGTCTATAACGATACAATTTCCTAGAATTTACATGATATAAATGCATTTATTTGCAGTTGTATTTACCTTCCTCCTCTTTGTTTCTGATATATGTATGCCTTATACAAATATTGCCCAAAAGCAGTCATTTTGAGATTGCTTGGGTAATTTAAATTAATTATATTAATTTTATTATTGAATTTCGTAAATTTTGTATATGACTATACCTTTTCAGTTTCAAAATGAGAATAATAAACCTCAATATGGGAATAATAAACTTCAAAGTGGAATAGTAAACTTCAACTTGAGAATAGTAAATTTCATTATGAGAAATGTTGAAATCTAAATAAAAATAGTAATCCTTGCGATGGTTTTTAAAAAAATTCTTTACATTTTAGAGAATAATTACAATTTTGTTTTTATATTAAAATTGATAGCTGTCAAAAATGGCTACAAGAATTAAAAAATAAGAAAAAGAATCTAAAAAAAAACCCAATTACTTGCTGTTTGAAATATGAATGGAGACTGGAAACAACTTGCACACCAACTTAATATTCCTTAGGCAACAGCATATCGTTGGATGTCAGAGGGTGAAACTTCAGACAAACGAGGAGGAAAAAGATTTGAAAAAATTACGCAAATTCATTTAGATTATTTCGTAGAAATGATTGAAAGAAATTGTCGCATTACATTGGCGAAACTCGTTGCTGCATTTCGAGAAAAATTTAACGTTTCTATTTCAAAAACAACCCTTTCAAAATACCTAGAGTCTCTCTGCTACACACTGAAATACCTAAGGCATGAACCCGAAAAGGTAAACTGCGCTGAGAACAAAAAAAAAAAAAAACGAAAAGATTTTGTTGAATGTCTTTTGTCCCAAAATAAACCTATTTTGTTTATGGAAGAAACTAATTTAAACATTCATATTTCAAGAACGCAGGGTAGATAATTAAAAGGAACAAGATGCACCACTATAGCAGCCGGTTCAAAAGGTGCTAAAGTTCATGTAATAGGATGCATAAGCACAATTGGATTTAGTATATATTATGAAATAAGAAGAGGTTCGTTCAAAAAGGAAAATGCAAAAGCGTGGATGGAAACCTGCCTTCGCCAAGCAATGATTAGACATGGTGAACCAGTTGTTATGGTAATTGGCAATGCACATTGTCACAGTAAAATTGAAGAAGTTTTACTGAAGCAGGAATTCCATGAAAACAAGATACAGAGACTTGGACCCTATAGTCCAATGTTTAACCCCATTGAAAATGTGTGGTCTGTGGTGAAAGCTTATGTTAAAAGCGAATTATCAAAAAAGTTATCAAGTATTATTTACACCAGAAACGATTTAACCATCAAAGAATATAGAGTAAGAGCATTAGAAAGCCTCATGGAAGAAGGTTTGCAGACAGTCACACCAACAATATGTGCCAATTGCATCGCAAGCATTCAAAGAAAAGTTCCTGCTGCTCTTAACTTAGAAAATATGCAATACTAATAAATTGCTTCTAAAATATTTTGTATTAAATTATTTTTTTTAAATTAAAAAATTAAATTCTCAAATTCAAATTTACTATTCTCATATTGAAATTTACTATTCACAAGTTGAAGTTTACTATTGCACTTTGGAGCTTACTATTCCCATATTGAAACTGTAAAGGTATAGTCCACCACTGTATTGCAATTTCATGAGCAATGAGACGAGCAATAAACATTCATTTCTTCTTAGGAATTTACAGAAAATATTTCGGCAGATTTTGCATTTACTTTGGGACGACTGGAGTTATATTCAGTCAAATTTGCAAAAAGCAAAATTTGATAATTTTTTGATTTTGCAAAATTTGATTGATTTTTTTTTTTTTTCAAAATTTGATAGTTTCTGTCACTGGTCAAGGTGTTAGGCCTGAGTTACAATTACGACTGATCAGGCGACTGCGACTTTGCCCAAATGGTAAATGCATGTGGAAAGATACAATTGCAATTTCGACTTCGACTGCGACTGCAACAGAAACTAAACTTTGCTCAAAGTGCAAAGTTGGTGTCGGTTGCGACAAACTTCAGTTCAATCACAGTACTTGGCACTTCTGGGATTGTTCGCAGTTGAAGCTTTAATTTAATTACAAATTTAAACTCAGCATCGACTTCGTCTGAAAATCAAGTCGCAATCGACAGATCAGTCGTAATTGTAATTCAGGCCTTAAGCGCAGTGTGGAAAAAATCGTTTGAACACAAGGGTAGATGCGGTGACAGTTGAAAAAAAAAACATTTATTAAACATTTTAAGTGCTTTAGAAAAATTTACATCTGAAGAAGAAAACATTAAAACGAGATCATCGCTGGAATATTACTCAACTCAATGCAATCTTTTTCTTTTCTATGCTACCTCCATTTATGGAATCCGTCCTTTTTGATATTAATGACGCACAGCAATATCTGCAAATAAAGCGATTAAATACTTATCAACGTAATTTAAAACTGGATTCATTACAAATGTATTTCATTGGACAAAGCGACACCTTCGTGCAAAAAACAGTTACCTCAACCAAAAAAATATGTGAAGAGTTGGATATATCCACTGAGCGTCGAGTTAGAAGGAAAAAATTTATGAGTGGTGAAAATTCACGGGATATGGGGCTATCTTTAGAAGAAGAAATACAAAGAGAAATGGGTTTGTTATTGATGGATAGAGTTATCCAAAAAATAAAAGTACAGTTTGAGCAACTCCATGTCCTTGCAGCGAAATATTCGTGCCTAATACCATCTAATATTTTAAATGAAAATTTTGTATGTCAAGTTGACATTGACAAGGAGCAATTTCATATTGAAAGGAGAACGACCCAGAATTTTATGTCTCTACCTGATGTACAAGAGCAAGCCAAAGTTTGGAAAAACGGGGAAGGGCCTCTTGAACTATTAATATTTATCCAAAAATACAGGTTGGAAAACTCTGTTCCCAATATAGTAATATTATTAAGAAATTTTTTAACAATAGCCATCAGTGTCGCTAGTTGTGAACGGAGCTTTTTCAAATTAAAATTAATTAATAATTATCTTTTTATACTGTCCATAGAAAGAGAACTAAAAGATAATATAAATCTTGACAATGTCATTCAAGACTTTTGTAATAAAAAAGTAAGAATTATAAATATATAAAACAACATACGTTTTATCATTATGTGTACAATCTGTTGTTTAAACAAAATAAATAAATGGTTTTACTCATTTATTTATTTATATTCAACCACTCTTGATTTTGATTAAATTAGAAAGGACGACAAATTCGGGACCGCCCCAGGCATAAAAATCTCTAGCTATGCTACTGGATTCTTCTATGTTCGCACCACTGACATGTATATAAATGGTGGACTGACTGATCTACTGTTTCATGTGTCACCAGTCAGTGGGATTTACAGAATTTACCACAAAAGTATTTGGGACTATTTGTATTTTTAAATTTTAATTATAAGACGAAGGAAATGTTTTTTACAAGGATGTTTTGGTTGGAATTACTGCTGAAGCGTTAGAGTTCAGTGGGAAAGTATGCTCTCACCGAAAGAGATGTAAGCTGCTGTCTAGGGAACTTGGTAATAACAGCTTACACTACAATGAATGAGGAAAGATGTACAGCGAAATATTCTCTCTCACGTTACAATACTTATTTTATTGAAAAATTAAAGATTGGTTTCCTTACAGGTTATTATTTTAAATATTTCTGGTCCCTACTACGGCCGTCCTGCTACCAAAATTTCACTAGCTATAGATATGCATTAGTATTAATTAATTCATGCTTTGGTTTTGAATTTATGGTTAGTATTACGAAATAAAGTTTTAATTTATTAGTTACCGGCTTATTATTGTTTTACTTTATTGTCTGATTCCTATTTTTCTTGGCTTTAGCGTCTGCGTGTTCCAGATATATTTTAGACATCCAGCGGCTTTATCCCAGCGTCGATCGTCTCGCTCTTCTTTTGCTGTCCTATTTTTTATTTATTTGCTTCTGCGTTGTAATGCCTCCTTTTTTGCTGGCAATCAACTCTTTTTATTTTTACTCGCTTATCTCTTGATGCTTCTTGGCCCCGCCGAAAACTTCGTCAGCTTCTTCTTCCTTTTTTTCCGACATCCTGTTGTTTTGGGGATTGTTCAGAACTGCATTTAAGAATAGGGTGAATTAAGCTGCGATCACTTGACAACTGGTCTAAATATGGAGACAGCTTCAGCCGGTATAAGACGAATTTAATATTCTATTCATTTATTTTGAGTATCTTCAGAGTTGCATTCTTTTTATTTATTTTCATCAAGTATTTATTTATTCATTGATATTATTATTATTATTGTTTATTTAGTATTAGGTATTATGTATTTAATTATTTAGATAGTTGTATTTTGTAGCCATTATTATGTTAGAATATTATGGTATTTGTGATTATAAATTTTCTTACTCTAAACAAGATCCCAATCTTTTATTTATGTTTCTAGAAAGGTTTAGTTCATATAGGAAATATGGAATGTGATTGACAGCGCACGTTACAGAGACATACATGTCAGTGGTTCGCACAAAGAAAATAATTAATAAGCCAAGCACCCAATATGGTTTAATCACCGACTATGTAAAATAAAGAATGCAAAAAGCAAGCCATATAAATGTTTCAAAGTCATCAAAATACTTTAATTGAATTAAATTAGAAGAGGCTCAAACGTGAGTATGAATTATTGCATAAAAATCTATTCAAACAACATTATATGAACTATTGAAAGTAATATACTAGACAGACTGTCTCCATAATGAATTAATTTTTAATTAAATGGCGTCAAATATTTAGTGTGTCACACAAATGAAATCCATCAAGGACCCATTTGGAACATTTCGCCTCATTTTCAAATGAAATTTCAATAAAAGTGCCACCTACCGTCATTAAAATGAATTAAATTTATTGGAAAGTGGAAATTTTTTCCAATAAAGTTAGCAGTGACTGCCAGAAGCTGATCATGAAAGAAATTTCTTTACCTGTTTCTTATCTTTTTGGTCTCTTTAAACAACAAAAATTATTTTCTACTAATTGCTTTGCAACTACAATAAATACTTGCAAATTTTTTTGATAGCATTTAAGAGGAGTCAGTACCAAGATTTGCAAGTTTCATACATTTTTCAATGCGAATTTCTGGCAAACTATTTGTACCAGAATAATGATTTATATCATAAATTAAAGGTAACGAAGAGATCTAGTAAATAACGTTGAGGAAAATAAAAAAAAATGTATTGGAATGGAGATATTAGCTCGGAAAATTGTAAAAAATGGTAAAAATTGATTTTTTTCAAATCAAATTCCAGTTAGTAGGTATTCTCATTTCTTTAGATTGTGACTATTTTAGAAAGATAAAGCGTAAATCTAGCAAATAACGTCGAGTTTTTTTCATTTTTAGTGGCGCTTTTTTTAATTGTTTAACTCTAATAGTACTTGTTCTTTCTCTCGATATTTCACAGACGAGAAATTTCAATATTTCGTTGAAAGTTGTAGAAATATAAAGCAAAATAGTATATTTAACAATTATGTGCAAAATAAAATTTAGGAGAGTTCATTCTCGTTAAAAAATTTCAATTTCTTTGAACTGCAAATTTTCATTTTCGTCTTAAATTGTCGCATGTTTGGTTTCTGCCTTTTACGCTAGCTGTCTCTAATGTGACTTATGGTCTAGGTGTACGCTAATTTTATATGAATTTTCATATTTTCAGGACACAAACCTACGTATAGTAACTTTTATTGCCTACAGGCTCGCTGGTATCTAAATTGAAATTTTTGCTGAGTACTGACTCCTCTTAATTAAATTATTGAACTCTGCCATGATTTTTACTCACATTGAGAAACTGTCAATGAAATTCCATATGAAATAATTTTCGTCCATAGTCTGTCACCACTTCATTTCCTTGAAATGGCTGAATTTTAAATTAAGTCATTATGGGCACAGTCTGTCTAGGGTATAATATACGGCAAAACCGTAAGGCTTTTTGTTCTTTCATCAAAGTATTCATCTTCGGTATATCGACATACATATATTACATATAATATAAATGAACTAATCGATTTCCTATTTCATGTAGCACCTGACTGAGTAGAGCAAAACCTTTTTTTTTATCCTAAACCATTTTATTTTGTTTTTTGTTAAAAAATGAACTCTGGCGATAGTTTATAATGAAATTTCTGTAACATAACCTTTACAAGCAGAATATGGAAAGACCTAAAATTGTTATATTCACGAAACTAGAACTATATCAAATTTTGGGTTGTTTTACCCTGAATAATGTTCACAAGAAAAGAGATATCTACTCGTACATATATGTACATATGTAAAAGTGCTGCTATTTGGGCTTATGTATTTTTTTTTACAATGAGTGTGCATAAGTTACTTAAATCGAATGGAGCTAAATACTAATTTCGCACAGGAAAGCTGCAATATGTTTTTTAATGTACTCGGTGGCTTTACATTCTATTTACACGTTGGATGTGATGTGACCCACATTCAAAGATGTCATTGCTTATTTTATATGGAAGAACTGTTCATATTTAATATATGCTCCAATAAAGTTTTATATGATTTAAATAATAAATGGTCAATCCACTTTGGTTTCTTCTATTACGTTAATATCTATTGGTATGCTTAAATATGATTTTGTAATTAAAGCGAGAACCATACGAAGCAAGCTAAACGGTTCCAAAATTCCAAATAAAAATGAAATCGAACACTTGCAGAATTTTCATATTGCTCAATCTGGCGCCAGTCGTGTACGGTAGTTAAAAAAATGAAAAAAAAAAAACACTTTTATCAGTGACAATTTAACGATATTGTTTATGATGCAAAATTGTCGCCAGGTAGTAGCTTTTCTAGACAGCTCGTGTAAGAGGTATTCTCTAGTGCTTAGCTCTTTATCCTTTACTTTCAGCTCGTTAAAAAGGTAGAAATATTTAAATAGAAAAAAAAAAACTTAAATTCTTGAAACTTTATTGATTTTTTTTTTTAAGTTTCTAATTTGATTTCAGCACATGAGCAATGAATTTCACGTAACTTAAGCAGAACAGAGAATAAGCCTGACTTTTTAGTGCGGATATAAACAGCATCCTTGTTGCTCTATCTCAACTCTTTCTTATGTTGATCACTATACCAACTATTCTACATTATATCGGTCCTATATAAGCATGTTGGAGTATTGCTTCATTTCTCTGAGGACTTCAATCATATTTCCATTTGGTAATCGGTAGTTAAGCTCTTGTCAAAATGTGTGAGAAAATTCAGAGTAATATTTTTCTAATTCTAAAAATTTATTTAATACGATCGGTAATCTTGAGATCAACACCCAGTTAGCAAAATTACGGCATTTAATTACTGATTATTCGGTAAAGGCTGCAATAAGAAGACATTTCCAACAAATTATTCGTGTGTTCTCCTTGAAAATTTCACGGCTAAGAACAATGCTTTTATAGTGTTTTTTATATTCTCAAAGGCGCGATTCTTTCTCCCATTCATCGAATTACGTAATTTATGAAGAAATTCTCTCTGAATCATTTGCCTAAACTGAAGAACTCTTCTATTGCATTCGTAGTAAAAATTTATGCAATAAGATAAGATTTTTTTTTTTGATTAATTTGATATTGCAAATAAACTAAATATTTTGCTGGTTTTGCTACAATCTACGATTATCTCACATCCTATTATTCCCGGGTGATAAATGGTAGTGAAAGGTAATGTCAAGTAAAATTTATTATTACCATTTTGTGTTTATAGTTCTAACACAACAGGAAATATCATGCAGCGGCTAATGTTAACATAATATCTTCGATCTAGTGCACATTTTATTGGGAATATATTAATTGCTCAGCGCCCAGCTCTGATGGCTCTCGGCCTGATGTGTCTATTTGCTTTCCCAACGTACACCGCACCATGAACCTAAATTTAGATCAGACGAATTAACTGCAGTCCTTAGCCATTACAAGAGTCACTCACTTTAATAGCCTATTATTAGTAGCGCACTTCAGATCCTCGAACTGAATATACATCACTTATTTATCTTATATATCTCGCCTGCATGAGCATCTGCCATTAAGCTATATTTCATCAGTACTGCCACATTAATAGAACGATAATTACCGCAAGGGGTGAATCGCTTGTTGAAGAGATTTATTTGTTATTGCATTTGAAAAGAGGTGAAAATGACTACGGCTTACGCGGCTAATGGCAAATTCCCCCCTTTTATTTATCTAGTTTCTTAATAAGCCTGCTTGTTCAGAAGTTTTTTAAGATAAAAACAAAATCATATTCTGGCAACTCTCTGTGGTGACATACGAGAAGTATACGACATGCTTTACTTGTTAATCGCATTGCAGGAGTTCTTTGCATAGAATAACATTTCTCGCTTTTGGTCATGTTCTCGAGCAATTAGTGTCAAATGTCTCGGGCGCATATTTGCTTTGTTGTTTTAGTCTTTTTTCCTCGACGTAGTTAAAAGCGATTTAAAAGATGTGCTGCATCTTGGAGGAGCGGCTGGCATACCCAACATCTCTGAAATCTTTGTCAACTTAATGTCAGAGTTGATAGAGAAATGCTTGCGGATGATTTGTCTGATGTAATTGGGCTGCAAATTTTCTATTTTTATTAGTTGTTTTCGTTTGACGTCTTTGGTTTTTTTTTAATGGATTTCGAGAATATTTTATGGCAAAATGGATAGTTTTAGTTTAGGTGGAGCGATATAGAATAGATATTATTGAATATATAATTTGTGTAATTTACGAGTATACTATAAGATATGTAGGTGTAGTACCTCCTTCGAGTTACAGTAATAGCAAAAATAATATAACATAAAGATGTCGCATGACCATACTTGGGTTATACCCAGAAAATTGCTTTCTGGGATTTGCTAGCAGAACCCATGTGACCCCTTCTCAGACATTAACAACGCCACAGTGGATGGTAAGTGCACTGTTTTTACGGTGTTTCACCGTTTTTTTTAGTTTGGTCACGTAAAACAGTATTTTGGAAAAAAAGCCAAGTAAAATGCAGTTAGAATTAATTCACATTTTAAGAGTGACAACTGACAACTCTAATAATTTGGTTGGTCCAAAATTTACGAATGCACGAAAACCTATTCCCTTTTTAAATCTAGTCTATTAAGCATATTCGTTTCGAACTTCGAAAATAGATTATTCTTGCACATGTGTATGTATAGTAAATATATATTTGGAAATATGGCTACCCACGCTATTCACATATTCATTTTGTTGCAATGCAAATGCAATTATTGTATATAAATGTGTTTCGTTTCCGTTGTTATTATTGATAATTTTTGATCACGAAAAATGTTATGTCTTATGTGTAGCGTGCTATTCTTGACGTTGAAATTGAGTTTCCTTGTAAAAAAAACTAATTTTTTCTGTATCATCGGAAATCCTGGTAAATTTTTTTATAAATATCTTGGGGATAATTTAATTTTGGGGAAATTTTTAGATAAAATATCCTCATGTAGCAGTACAGAATCAGAGGCAGTCTCAGAAAAAATAATATCCAATCCAAGGAAGCGTATGCGTATACGACATCAGCAAAAATACTGTGAGAAATGGGAACAAAATTCAGATTATTCGGGATGGTTGAAAAAAAGTAGTAAAGGTGCTTTTCATTATTATTGTCAAATTTGTAATGTGCATGGAAGAGCTGGGATTTCTGAAGTGAAATCACACTATGTTTCACAGAAACATCTAATTAAATCAAATAGTCTAAAAGGGCAAACAAAAATTTCTAATATTGTAAAATCTTCTTATATACAAGATAAAAATGTGAAAGAAATTGAAATACTCCTATGTGCACTTTTTATGTGAACATAATCTGCCGTTTTCTATCATGTCTCACTTATGCTTCTTAATAAAGCGGGTTGGAAATATTCAAGTTCTTCAATCTATTCAGAAAATAAAATGTGGACGTAGGAAGGCTACTATGATAGTGAAAAATATGCTTGGCTTAGAAAATAAACAAAATCTAATTTCACATTTAATTGAAAGTCCCTTTTCATTAATAATTGATGAATCAACCGATAAATCTTGCGTCAAATTATTATCTTGCGTTGCTCGCATTGTCCACGATAATTTGGAAGTGGAAGATGCTTTTTTTGTTTAATTGAAGTTGAAAACTCGTCTGCAGAAGGACTTTACACACTTATAGAAAACTACTTTTCACATTATAAAATACCTTTCCATGAGAACTTAATCGGATTTGCTTCGGATGGTGCAAATGTCATGATGGGGCAGAATAATTCTGTTTGTTCTAAATTGAAAATGAATTGAATTTTTTATTAAATGTGTGCCGCACTCATTTCATCTAATAGCATCGTATGCTTGTTCAAAGTTGCCTCTATCTTTAGAGAAATTACTTCGCGATATTTTCAATTTTTTTCATAGCAGCCCAAAGAGGATATTTGAATTTAAAGCATATCAGGAAGTTTGGGAGCTTAAACCCAATAAAATTCTACACCCATCATGTACGAGGTGGTTAGCACTACATCAATGCATAGATGTAATTCTTAAGAATTACTTGCCGCTACAAGGATTTTTTAAAGTACAAGACCAGTTTCAGTTCAATTTGGTTGGAAAAAAAAATATCTTCTGAATTGGATAACATATTTACAAAATTATATCTTGAATTTTTGAAATATATTCTGCAATTTTTCATGAATGTTAATATTGAAATGCAAAGTGAGGCTATTAAAATCCACGTCATTTATAATATAGTGGAAATGTTTTACAAATCGATTGTTCAAAATTACATGGATTCAAAATATGTCAGAGAAACTGATGTCACTTTAATAGACCCATTAAATGAAACACATATGTTACCTCTAGAAAAAATTTATCTCGGTGGTACATGTCAAGCTCTTTTATTACAGGATGCCGAAAATTTAGATAAAAATTAGTTAACATTATTTCGCATTAATTGCAAGAATTTTCTCATAGAGGCGACAAAACAAACACTTCTTCGTTTTCCGTTTTCTTCATTAACCTTCTTATAGAGCCTCGAGATAATTAATCCATAAAAAGTTATGGATGGAGATTCAATAATACCGCTTGTTTTGCATTTCCCTAACGTTGTTTCAAAATCGGAATATAATTTAGTTGATATTGAATTTCGCACTTTAACAAATTTACGTGAAATATCTACTGACTTAGACATAAGTGAGTTTTGGCGCAAGGTATGTTCATTAAGAAAAGGTGATAATAGTTTAATGTTCCCCTTACTTAAAAAACTTATAATACTTATAATACACATATTTTGCCTACCCCATTCATCCGCTACAGTTGAACGCATATTTTCTGCAATAAATCTTAATAAAACAAAGACTCGCAATCGATTAAATACAAGTACTCTTGACGGTATTTTACACACAAAAAGGTTGTTTAAAAGAGATGATTGTTTTCAAATACAATTTAAAACTGGTCATTTTGAAAAATTTAATCAAAATATGTATGCTCATATAAAAAATAATTCTGCTGAATCAGACTAAATTTTTAAGTTACTATATACATTGTATTATTATAAAATTGCTGTGAAATTGTTACGTTTATTTTTATTGATTTCATATTTTTTGTCTGTATTATTTTTTGAGTTAAAAATGAGAAAAATTTAATTTTTGTTCTGTTTTTTAAATCTAAATAAAAGTTTGAATTGAACATGTATGTTTTATTATTATAGTATCATGTTTTACAAGTAACACCACTTTTTAACGCTAAACACCATTATTTCTCTCTCAACGCACCGTAATATACCTGATGAAAGTTACCAACCGAGAGCGATATGTACAGTGGCGGCCACTGTACATATCGCTCTCGGTTTTCAATATCTCTGAGAATTTTATTTTATTCTCTTTACTATATCCTGAAATAAGAAAAAATGCATTACTTGTATTGTTTCGCAAGCCCCGGTACAGGGCCGCATTTATACTTTTGGAGGCCCTAGGCGCAAAATCATTATGAGGCCCCAAAAAAATAAGTCTGTTTCAGTTAACATAATATATATTGGACCTACATATGCATTTTTTTAGTTTATTGAAAACAATTGTCGACATTTCCATAATAACGCATTTTAATAACATAAAAATAACACTACATTGGTATTTTAAAAAACATTTTGTTTTAGCAATTATGTCTATAATGTCATCATAATTAATCGAGTCCATTACATCTGATTCAATCACTGACATATATATTTTTGGGCTATATATTAACATACACTTATTAATATAGGCGAGATTTTTTAATGTCATTTACATCTGAAAGAAATCTAACTATCATTCAGGATAAATAATACAGGATAATATCTAACTAGTGATGAGCAAAATTGGTCTTGGTCTTGCAGTCTTGGTCTTGGTCTTGCAGAATATGCAAGGCCGATACCAAGACCAAGATTGCAAACATGCTCACAAGACCAACACCAAGACCATGTGTACGTTAACAAGACCAAGCCCAAGACCACATTATGCAAGACCAAGACTCATTATGCAAGACCACATTATGCAAGATAAAAATCTGGTAATTTGTGCATAAGCGAAGCATAGTTATGATCGGTACGTACTTTACCGGAATTTGAGAGAAAAACTGGGCAAAAGAAATGTAATAAATATATTGGATTCACAAAATGTCGTTTCTGTGGCTTCCTTTCTCTTTCATTTTCATAGTTCAATCACATGTCATAGCACTATTGTATTTTATTTATATAAAGATTAAAAGGACACAAATAACACATCCCGTGTACAGACAAGATTTATTTAGACAGGGATAAGGCAGTTTTTAACTATTTATAAATTTATGGCATGATACATCAATTATAGAATTGCGCAAAAAAACGAAATCCTAGATTAAAACTAAAACCAAAACTTGACTGTGCAGCCCAAAGCTAAAACCTACTACAAGATCACAGACAATACCAAGACTGATTTGCAAGACCAAGAGCTAGATCAAGACCAACCCAAGACTTGACTATGCAAGACCAAGACCAAGACCAATATTATACAAATCTTACCAAGAGCAAAACCAAGACTAAGTTTGCAAGACCAAGACCAACACCAAGATCATTATACTCTTGGTCTTGGTCTTGTATTTTTACATCACTATATCTAACTATCAATCGTGAACAATAATAAATTTGAGCCATCATTCAAGAAGAACTGTAAAATCCAACCACCTCTTATGATAAGTTATAAAATCCAGGAATCCCAACGCCTGCCTCCTGGAAGGTGGGTTATATTTCGTCTATGGAGGAAAGAAACTATGCTAATGACGATTGTCAATTGCAAATTTGAACTTCTAAAATGGATTGGAAGAAGCGTTTCGTAGTGGCAGAAAACTTAATACTCTTCAGTACGGCTAAGTTTCTACCTGCTATTCTATGAATTTTCCATTGTTGTGTATAATAGCTGCTGTTGCTCTTGTGCAAAACTAGCAATACTTGGAGTTCCACCACTAGGTTAGTTGGCATTATAACTACTAAAGTCCTGCTGCCGTTACTATTCTTGTACCGTCACTATTTGCATTGTTAGTCCTACTATCGCTTGTATCGTTACTAATACTGTTAGCAATACCATTCACACTTCCCCATACAAACAAGTTGCTTTGTAAATAATTTTTTATTCGTTTCAACATCGAAAACCATTCAGCACTTGCATTAGAAATAGGCATCGTCAAAATTATTTTTAAAATTGTTTTTACATTCGGAAAAGTACCCCTTAACCCATTCTTTATAAATTTATACGTATTTTTAATTAAAAAGTTTTCTTTAATAAATTTTTCTGAGTCAATATCAGTACCATAAGTTGAATAAAATTTTCGTAATATTAGTCTTATAGGTATTTGTCTTGATTTATATGTTTTTCCAAAAAAATATCATACGTATCTAATATGTCTGAATTTATTTCCAAGATTACTTTTCGCAAATGAAATTAAAAATATTAACAATAAAATTTCCCTTGCCATGAAATATAACCTTATCGTTAGATTTTGAACTTCGTCAGAAATTTTTTTCATTTTCTCAATCTTTTCTTCTCTTCTTTAAATTTTGTTTCATCTGTTATTAAATTCGCTTCTTCATTTAAAATAAAATCAACTAAAGACTGTAACAAATTAGTAGCTCGCAACAAATAAATAAATAATATGTTAGCAGAACTCATGAAGGCGCAGGCGCACTCATGTACGATATTTTCGCATTTCCGCATTTCTGTTTATTATCATATACGTATATTCTAAACAAAGAACAATATATGTATATGTATGCATACATATTATATGTGTTTCAAATGGAGGTAAATTTTCATTAGGCTCTAGTTTTTAAATTATGATTTTAGAATTTTTTTTATATTGTTGTTTTCGAGAAGTGAGGTCTTAAAATGTGGCCCCCATAGAGAGTGAGGCCCCAGCTTGCGCCTAGTGCGCCTTATGGTAAATACGGCCCTGCCCCGGTATTACAAGCCATGAAGTCGCCGAAGGCACTGACACATTAAAAGGTCTTAACGGCCCGACTACAGCCATGCATTGTTTACGTCAGATATGATTTTTGTGGGGAAGTATAGATGAATGAAATAGGTGTATTATAGTATGTATTTATATTTCAAATGAACATTATTCGTACAAGAGAAAATTTGTTGGAAATTAGATTTATAGGATTAGGTAGAAAATATACATAATCTAGTTTTGAATAAGACCTTGAATTGTCGGACATCAATGGAACATCGGGTCACAAAAGTAATTGTATGGCATTAGATTTAGTTAGCAAATATTTAAATTTAAGGGATCTGAAGGAAATTCGAATATTTTTAAGTTTTCAGTCTCCCTTTCCAATGATCCAAACTGCATTTGATTCTCATTTTTTCTTTCATCCTTTTCCATATTCGTGTGACTAAAATCCGCGGGAAATTTACTGTTATAAATAAAAACAAATCTTTTTCGAAAAATTAAATCTTCATAGAATTTAAAGTAATCACATCACATTAAATTTGTCCCTCGAAACTTTGATCCATTTTTGTTGTGGCGTGGAACCAAAGTTAACTTAACAATCTCATAAAAAAAAATCAAAAAATGTTCCCGGGGTTTTGTGAAAACCGGATTTTGCTGAAATATTGTGAGAATTATTCAATGTATTTTTTTTTTGTTTATCATAACCAATGAGATAGCGTGACCTGATGTACATTATTATGAATAGTTTGAAAGGTTTTGAAGGTTTTCAATAAGATTTTATCATTCGGGTAATCCTACGTTCTCTCAATTTTGGTTTTTATCTCGTTGTCTCAGTCACACTACAATGAAGCGTGAATTACAATTACGACTGATCTGTCGACTGCGACTTGATTTTAAGTCGAAGTCGACGCTTAGGTGAAATTTGTAATTAAATTAAAGCTTCAACTGCTTGAACAAACCAGAAGTCCCGACTTCTGTGTTTAATTTCAGTCGGAGTCGCAGTCGAAGTCGAAGTTGCAATTGTATCTTGCCACATGTATTTACCATTTGGGCAAAGTCGTAGTCGATTGATCAGTCGTAATTGTAATTCAGGCCTAATGCATGGCCAAGTTCTTTTCCCCCATTCTTGCAAAAGACGAAAGTATTCATACACATTGTAATCACCATCTGCATTCTGCCTTTCATATACATCTTCTTGCACCTACACTCCGCTTGATGCTAAAAGCTGTGTGCCAAAACCCTCGAGAATACTTCACAAACCATGAAACAGACTCCTCACTACCACCACAAACGAAGTCCTAACATTCTAAAATATTTGCAGTGTTCTTATGGAAGATTGAGAAAAGTTTGATTTGAATAGCTCTTGCGTCTAAAACTACTATTTATACAGAAAAATGATCAGTTGATATTCTTAGGCATGCTTTCTTATCTTCCGAACCTAAATAAAATTTTTTTTTATACCTTTGCTAATAAAATTATTTAAAAAAAATTTACCTGAACCAAATGACTACGATTCCTGAAACAAAAACTCTCAGCTGAGTAATCTTTGTAAGTGCGCTGTACCGTCATAGTATGTCGCGGGCTGATAATACCGATTGTAGCTGCCTACAGATTCGGACTCCGGCTGCACATACGCACCTGATAATTGAGCGTAAAATGGTAAGGTTTCGTTTTAATCAAAACTATTTTATTATTTTGATAAGTAAGGTTATACTAAGGGTAGCTTTTGGAAAGATAAGGAACCAGCTGTAAATTACTAAAAGACTATTTTCCTGTATGGATAGTAGTTTAGGCTCTATAGCAAATATAAAGTCAATGTATGGCACTTTTCCATAAGTATCAATATAGTACATTTTTGGGAACGGACTCCCAACGCACACATATAGATTTCTGTTTCATATGGCTTGGGAAGTATTCTCGATACATGGACTTGCAAAGAGATGAGAAAGGAAAACAATTCCAGCGAGCTGGCAAAGCTGAGATCAAAGTGTTCAGTGGTGTTGGTATTTTTTTAAATAGGGGAACCTGGGTTCTACTAATAAAACCCGAACACAATTTTCTTCGTCCAACTTTAGCACAGGCGTAGCTTAGGCTGTGCGATATCTTTATGTTATATTATTTTTGGTAATAGTATGCTCAGCTGCATCTGTATAAAAATGTTTGGAGCTAAGTACTTAACCTTACTGAGTTAACTTTAAATTGCACCGGAGATTTACAGGTATAGGGTGTTTAACCAATAGTAATGAGCTTCTTTCGTAAGGCAAGGTGTTTGGTAAGTCATCAATAGGCAAAACATAATTGCTCCAAATATTGAGCTTTAAGGTTCATCAAACTTCGGACGTATAATGTCAGAGACACGTATTTCTTATTGTGCAACACAGTGCCATCTTTACGCATGGGCCCGCTGTGGCTGGGCCCAGGGTCCCATGATCTATGGGGTTCCCGAACACTGCGATCACCAACCGATTAGCAATTTTTCAATCAAAAGACAACCTATTCATATTACAAGTTAGTTTACCTGTTAGAGTTTGGATACTGCAAGGAATTTATTCGAACTTCTATACATAGCAATAAATTTTCATGCAAGGTAACTTATAGTGACTGCATTTGCAGCCCTATATATAGTATTTTTTTAATTTCCGCCATTTTTTCATAATATAGCCCAACTCAATGTATTTGATAATCGGCGAAATATTTTTATACTGTTGATTCATGTTATGCCTAACACCGACTGGAGCGTTTTTCTCATCCAACTTTTTGATCACTGTCGCCGTGGGCTAGTTTAATACGCACACAGTAAGGTAACTGTGACCCTAAAAACTAATGTTTTCATCATTCATCAATATAAATTTCGAGGAGGCAAATGTGATATGTGTATTTGTCATAAGGATATAAAAAATTTCAACGTTATTGGGTTCTTCCAATTTGGAGCGAAAACGTGCTTAAAAGAAAATTTTATTTAATGTTTAATGAACTGCAATCATCTCCTGAAAAATTCTCTGGATATTACCGTATGAGTGCTGAAAGCTTTGATGATTTACTACCGATTTTGAGACCTGCTATAACTTATCAAAGTACCAATGATCATTAATTGAACCCGAAGAGAGACTTGCTGTAACTGTAAGGTCTATAAACACTTTCGTGGATATTTCTCCCCACATTTTTATCTTTAAATTGTTACTAAAAAATTCCTTCAAATTTTTTTAGTATAGGTATTGTCATTTGTACTTCTTGTATTAATGTTTCATTATTTATATCTTTCTCTCACACTACACTGCAATCGGCCGTTTTTTATAAAAAAAAGAAAACAAAAACATGCGTAATGCTTGCGCCTCCCAAACAATGGCAGTCAAGCGATGACAAAAAAGTTCCTAGTGCGTTTACTTTCATATAAAAGTGAAGACTCGCTGATAGTTTCGTTACCGAAAAGCTGCTAGCCAGAGGATCCAAAAAGAGAGTATCCTTTTTAATTTGACCTGTAAGGTTAGGTTAGAGTTTCGGCCACCGCGAGATACCCTACGATCTTCAGTTTATCTAGAGAGCAATTACACAATTAAATTCTTCAATTTATGTGCAGGACCTACGATAATTCGAAAAATGAAACTTAATACTTAATAATGCACTAATATTCATATATATTTAATTTAGCTATTTTTGAATTAATACATACATATTATGTATTCTAATTAGTAAATAAAGAAATTACATTATTGACTAAATAATATTGCAACTCCTTGTCTGCTAGCCCCCCCCCCCCAACTTACCGAAGAAGTAGCCGCCGAGCCCATTCCTCAGCAGATGCTGAACACTTTCAACCTCTTCCTCATACATACAGCTTCTGCAGAGGTCATTGTATGAAGCTTGCAAACGCTCTGTATCTTTACCAAAGGGGGAGGGCCCCGTAATAACTACAATAAGGTTACACACATCATTACAGCTCCATCTCAGCAGAGATTTAGTCCTTCTAGGGCAAACGTCGGGCCAAAGGTGTTTTAAAATCGCGCATGTGGTCCAATCTCCCCATCTGTGACTTGCCAGCTTACGGGCCTGTATGTCTAGAATCCACTTCACTGATTCTAGCGGCCGATCTATAGGTTCTTCCGATAGGCAAATAGTTATAGCGGAACCCTTTCTGGTTAGAGCACCAGCTGCCTCCTTTCCAGGTATGTTACTGTTATGTTATAATCCAAATGCCATGCAACTTTGAGCGAACTTCCATGATGAAAAATCATGGCAGCTGGGAGATAGTAATTTGATATTTATACAGTTTTCAAAATGGCGGAAACGAAATGCTTGAGAGAAATTCATAAATTTATACCGGGAAAATGAACTTTTCTGGGATCATTTGCAATACATCATTTACCAACACCTTCATCTTCCTTTTTTCTTAGGTTTTTATCATTGTGATACTTCCTTTATTGCCATAATTTGCCAATATACCCAAGAGTTTACGTCTCAATGCCATTTTTTAAATGAACTTGCATGCAAGCTGATAAGACATCAACCGAACTGTTTTCCGCTGTCAAGTTTTAAAAATCGTGTTGGAAGGGAGGCTTGCATGGCAGCTGTACTTGCAGGTGTAACCCCCGGGTTAAGTACTGGTCTACTCGAAAAAAAAAGGAATTAAGTGGAGTGAGTTGGACAAATTGTTACAAAGATATTAATAAAAAAATTAATAATTAATATAATAAATTTAGGGTAGAAAGTTTGTTCGTCAATAGAGTTCTGGATATTGGAAATTGGTACGCCAATGTTATAATTTTTTAAGCTTATTCACTTTTCGCGTAAGATAAAAATATTAATTCTTTCTAACAATCTCTTTCTTGACAATTAACAAAGATCGCTAGAGACCAAATATAAATTTCGTGGTCAAACCTACTCTGCGGGCGAGCACGTGCTCTCGACTAGCCCTGACATGAACTGATTTGCCCTGACATGCCCTCTTTTTCCGTGACTTGCCCTAAATTGCCCTGTCTTGTCTTGACATGTTCGAAAATAGATATTTTCATAACTTATTTTACAAAAATTCTTAATAGTTCTAATATTCTCTATAAAAAAAAAAAAAAAAACAAAAATTTGTTCAGCATCATGGCTCTCCCAGCTGTGGAATTTGTACAAAATTACGGTGTCATGTAATAATAAATTATAGCTTCACGGTCGCCATATAGTAATGAACGTTACGCAGATGTGGGAGTATCTAACTTAGCTCAACTAAACGATGATCTTGCCGGTGGAGCTTATAGAAGCTCAACTCCTAGTTCTACATTTTGTTGCAAGTGGGGAATCCAATTATGATGCAGGCTCTCCGCGCGGGCAGTGCAGTGCTGCAGACGATATATCTTCTGTTCCAGACAGGGATGGCACTGCAGAAAATACTCACGAAAGGTGCCAGCTCTTTTGGAAAAAGCTTTGAAACTTTTTCCCTTCCAGATATGTCAAAAATCTTATCGATTCGGTATTTAGTGAGTGCTCATTTCCGTAAAAGTAGTTAAATGGCAACTTTACAGTACTAAATACCTGATCATTATTTCCACTACTGGGTTCTATTTTGTACGTTAACAGATTGCGTTCAATTCAATATCTCAATTAATTAAAATTGCAGACATGGTGTGAGATACCTCCCCGGCAGGTATCTGCTAGCTCAGGGGAAGGGGGTTCAACCTGCAAAGTGGATTGATTTGGGCGCCACGTGATCTTTTGCTGCTTGCTGGTCAGATCACAAAACCAGTTTACAAGTTTACAGTTAACAAATAAAATACCAGAAATTTAAAATAGTATCCTTATTATTTCTCCGTAACACAATTAACTCGCAATAAAATGCAAACGCAACTACTTCTCGCTTAATGCACAATTTAATTAAAAAAAATTCTAATACCACGCGAACCTATGGAAATCACTGCCGCCCAGCAACGAATTGGGTTCACGGACAACACAATAAAAAAAAGGAAAACTCTGTACTAGTTAACTTTTTTCTTGCTCCTCCTGGAACTGCCCCGCTCGGGCTTAATCCTTCATGACTAGAAAATTTTATTGTAAAATATCGGGTGACTTTACTTTCCTTCGTTTTCTTCCTGTGTCTCCTTATGCATGAATTCTTGAACTTTATCCTTTATACTTTTATGCTTTTCTTCTTTAACTTTTTATATTTCCGAGATAGATAACCACAACGCTCAACGCTTCATCTATGACCTGCAAAAATTGTTTTTCCTGTTCTTTCCCTTGATTTCTCTCTCGCTTTATGGTGCGCTCGTGACGTGACGGTATGGAATGTGCTGCCCACTGACTTATAACAATGGACTGAGCGTATTGCCATTTGCCTATTGGAAAAAAATGGCACAAGTTTTACAGTTCTCTCTTTCGCCCTATGGCAGAGTTGGAGCTACCAACACAAAATATTGCTTACAGAACGTTTTCTTATGCCATTTGATGTTTTTATGTTGGCTGCAGATGCAATTACCGCAGAAAGATAGAAAAGATAGTGTTTACCATGCGCCGTCTCTCTTTCCCATACGCAGGATTCAGTTAAGAATAACTTTTGAAAATTAAAGTCGGAATTAGTTTAATTTAAAATTTCACTTGGACACAAGAAAATAATTTTTTTATTTAATTCGATTTACGGGTGTAAAATTTCATCTGATTGGTTGAGTTTTACATATTTTTATGTAGTAAGCGTTTTAAAGGGTGCTCTAATAGTGATATACAGAAACACAATATTTTTTACGCCACATGAAATAGCAAATCGCTCAGTCCAGTGTTATAAGTCAGTGGTACTGCCATACACGACAAAAGTTTCGAGCGTTTTCCTTTCGTTCTGATTTTTTGCTTAGTTAATTTCTTACTTTTTCACTGTTTATTTAGCTTGTTTAATTTCTCTTCCTTTTTTATACCCTAGATGAAATCTATAGGGTATATGTACTAAGTTTGTCATTCCGTTTGTAACACCTCGAAATAATGATGGTAGAGCAAAATGGATTGGACACGCACACGTAATATTAAAAAAAAAGTAAAATTAAGTTCGAAAATGAGACAAATCGGGCAACTCCTTCATGGGGTTGCCATACAAAACTTTCGTTTTCCACTATATATTTGGACACTGTCTGAGAGCGCGTTGACGTAGAGAGCTGAAACTTGGTGCATGGTGTTTCATTGTACTATCAAATAAAATTTCAAAAATGGACTAAATCGGGCAACTCCTTCTTGGTGTTGCCATATAAAAATTTAGGTTTTTACGTATACTGTGAAAATGATCAGTCCAAGACATTTTTATTGTACTAAAAACTTCTTCAGAATACGAAATCCTATAGAATTGGTTAAAATCATTTTTTCTGTCTGACAAACCGTTCGAGAAATATATGCGAAAAACCAGTTAAAAATCACAGAAGGGTGACAATACCAAATTTCATACGGGCATTCATCTAGCTTATCATAAGAATTGGTCCTAGACCAATTCTAGCTTTTTTATTTGTTTTTATTCAGGATTCTTAATATCTTTTACTTTTAATAACTTTTGGCTTTATTCATAATAAGTTGTATTTATTTAAGTTCACACTTTCTATTTAGCTTGGAAGGATTTCAGTTTATTGTTGGTTATCCAGAATAGTAGGGGCCTGGACTCCTAAGACCAAATTTTTTGGCTTTGCGAGTTCTTACTCAGTCGGGAGAAACAGCCCTAGGAGCGAGTTAGAGTACTGTTAATTACTTGCATAATAGCGTGACTGAGCGGTAGATGAGCATAATCACTTTAACTGGAATTAATATCCTTAACCACATTACCTTAGGAAGTTATATAATTATACAAATTCTTTACGCAAGGGACTTTTACAGCAAATTTATACAATATGGAAATAATTCATAAGCTACAGCTTATACAATATAGAAATTAAAAAAAAAAAAACTAGGTCTTATGCACAGTGCCGGATTTAGGAAAGTTTTGAAGGGGGCAAAGACGTTAGTTACCGCCCCCACTAACAATGTTCTTTATTTGCGGCAAATTTAATTACAGTTCCTGGGTATACTAGGCATCATATGTATATGATAGATGACCTATTTATACTGTATACCCTAGAACCAGAATTGTTAAAAACAATTTGAATTTGAAACAAATGATTGTTAAATAAAAAAAAAATTTTTAATTCAAACAAAATTTAAGATCCAATATAGATCTTAAATATCGTTTGAAACTCAATGTTTTAAAACAAAATAAAAGTAAAAAAATCGTATCATTATAAATGCTGTTTATTTTATACCCGTGACAGCCTTGCAATTTCAATATTAATATATTTATGTCAATTTCAATATAAAATTTCAGAGACACACTTTGCGGTTTACGATACTAATGCCCTAGACACACAGCGCTCTTAATGAAGAAATAACTAACCACTCATTAGTCTAAAATGATTCATTATAAACTGCAGACACACAGCCATTTCTGTAATTAAATTGTACTGTCAAACTGGTTTTGATTTACTTACGACATTAAAGAAGCGATATGGATGGAATCAACGCGATAAACTTTGTTTTCATTAATTTTAATTTTTATTTATTTTTATTTTATTTCATTTAACGATTGAGAAATGAAAAAAACATTTTATTAAAAAATATTTTGACATAATTACTTTGTCCTTTGCATTTCTTCTTCTTATTTTTCAAATAAGCAGATGCACAGCGGAGCTCCATAATTAAATTATATGCTAAATCTAGCATATTTTTCCTCATTATAGCTATAATGAAGGAAGAAAACACTTCATTAGTGCACTCCATTATCATCTGATTTTCAAGCCATAATGACGTACGCCATAATGACACACGGCATTTTAATAAATAGTGAGTATTAATGATTCATTAGATCGTGCTGTGTATCTAGGGTATAAGAATTTAATTAGAAAACTTACATTTGATTTATCACTTGATTATTCATTTGACTTAAGAAAGTTCCGCGCACGTACAAAACGCGACCAAATAGTATGAAATTACTTGTCTATATGAAAAATAAAAACGAAATAGACACTTTAATTTGACAAGTGTCAGAAAAACTTGTAGCTAACATTGCAGTATTAAATTCGGTTTTAAAAGGTGCGTGTTTTAAATAATTATGGTTTATAACTAGGGTCATATTGCAATAAACTCGTATACCGCGTACTTTTTTCGCAATTTCAGTATTGAGTTCGAATGTACTACATACTGAGTATACCGAGATGTTTATCAGTATTTTGAAATAGACTTGCTGTTGAGCGCAAAATGAAATATTGAAATTGCAAGTCTGTATCCGGTATTATTAACTCAAGGATAACAAATTAAAAATTTAATTATGTTTGAGATAAGTTTTTTATTTTTGCCGCTTTTCAATATGAATCTTTTCGGCTAAAACTACTAAAATTTTGGACGATTTCAAAAAAAAATCTGGGTAGGAATTCTGGCAAACTGCCGTTCAAACTGAAAAAAAAAGAAAGAAAAGATTAGTTGCTTTACTCTAATGAATTTGTTTCATCAACAAATAATATCAGTTGATTTTCAGCTTACGAATCATATTCGTTAAGAAAACTTCTTGGCATTAGTTGATTTAGCTAATCTTATTCAGTCATCACATTTGTGAATTCAACTATTTTTTTAGTTAGCTTTGATAATCTTTCGGAATTGCGTATACGAGAATCTTTTGTTTTTTCAACTAATTTTGTTGTTCAAATTACTAATTTTTATATAATTAATGAGTTACGAAAAAATACGAATATCAGCTAAAATAGTCGTTGTTTATTCTAGTCTTTAGAAGTAATTATTATTTGGTTGATTTTGAATATAGGATTATTTAAAACAACTGAAACATTCGTTTGAATACATTAGTAATCAACTAATCGAATTTGTTAAAATATACAATAAAATTGGAAAGTGCAACTAATTTGTTAGTTAATTATAATAATAAAATGCTCTGAACTTAATCATTTTAATTTAATTAATTAATTTTTAAATGATTTATCTGCCCGCAGAAGGCTAACAATATTTTTAAAAAAGAAGAAAAAAAGCGTTCCGTATGGCCAGAGACTCTATGTATAGGTACTCATCAGTACGACTGAGAGTTTCTGCCCACTGTAGACGCTCAAGAAAAGTGTCAAGTGTGTTTTGAGCCAAAATTTTATTCGCTTTGTCGTAGTTTTCCTCGATGATTTCTCTAATTTGTCCTCATTTGTTCATTGGGGCTCATCTTTAGCCCTCCGTTAACTTTGATGTCGTCTTTTTTTCCTCTTATTGCCAGTTGTCCATTGTGACTTTCGAACTTTCAGTTTTGTTGTCTTTTTTCAATTACAGCTGATAAAAATATTAAGCAAACTTTATATATACACTCAGTATAAGTTCTGAGTGTGAATTATATGAGGCAAAATTTTCTGATTTGTTGATTTCACGAATGTATAAGTCGAAATTACGAACTGAGTTTTAAAATTTTCAAGCGAAATTGATATCGATTAAATATTTGTCAAAACAAAAGTTCAGTTTTGTCGATTCAACAAATGTATTAGTTTAAATCAATGATTTTACACAGAAGTTTCTAGATCAATGAACTAAATGATGGTAAATAACAGTAAAAATGGTTATAATAAATTTCGCAAGTAATTTCTCAATACAAGAACAAATTGGCGCTAAACGTTTTCCCAGTACACTTAAAATATTGTAATTTTTGTATGACAACATCACGGGTTTCAAGATTTATTCCATTTTTAAAATTATATTTATTATTTTTCGAAAATGCCATATACAGAATTTTAACTCTTTAAGTCAAAGCGTTCTCGAGTTGTCGACAGACGGAAAAAATCAAAATAACCATTAATGCATAAATATTATGCGTGGCTGTCCAATCCACTTTTTCTTTATTAGCAAAATGCGTTACCAACGAAATGATAAGCTCAGTATGACTTATGGGCGAATTAAATTATTCAAATCAACTAATGTAATTCGTTAATTTAGAAAATTGTGATGTTACATCATATTAAAAAAAATCTATCAATTTATTTGTTGAACTTATTAATTGCATAAATTAGTTAATATAACAAATCATATTCTTAAAAACAAACAAACAGTTTCTTTGTTCCTGCGTAAAAAGTAATAATTTTGTATGTTGATTTTAATTTTAATTAATTTATCATCAAACATTTGTTAAGTGAACTAATTAAATTAGAAGCTACAACTAAATTATTTTCCAAAACAACTAAGGGCAAATCAACTAATTTCAATAAGAAATTGCAACTAATAAGCATTTGCAATTTTATTAATTACTTAATTGTTTTTCCAAACCAAATTACAGGAATTACTATTGTGCAATCAACTAATCGTGATTTGTCGTTTTAACTAATCATTTTTTTTGCAGTGCAGGTTTTTCCGATTTTTTACTCTGACTCAAAGGCCTTAACTCCGGCTAAAATAGCTCAATTTAGCTGGCATAAAAATAATTTTCTGGTAATTCTACGCTCTGTCTTATATTCTGTCAACCTTCGAGGTAGGATTGCTGGATGATGGGGAACATAAGGTTGCCAGCCACATTTGTACAATTTTTAAATTCATTTCATATGATACAAAGGTACAATTTGACAATTTAGTGGAATTTTTAGTTTAATTAGCTTACAGAGGCTTACAGACTTAAAATTAATAGACAATAAATTGATTGGCTGTATAAGTAGAAGCACAATTCAAATTATGCTGTCAGGAAAGGATCTTTTAGATTTCGGAAAGAAAATTGATGTGTGAAATATAGCCTGAAAATATTTTCCAATTCTTGTAAATAGATTTTTTCTCGATTAGTTATGGGTTCAGAAGTCCATCGAATTGCCGCCCCCCTTAAAACTAGCGTCCGGGGCAAGTGCCCCCTCCCCATAGTTCCGACGCTGATTATGCACTATGGAGACGAGCGGGGAAAGATGTCCCATGGATTAGAATGGCGAATATGGACAAAAGCTACGCATGAAAGCTGTTGGTTCCTGGCTCTGCTCGCTTTTGCATATATCAGCTGGTGTTAAGAGGGGTGCTGGAAGCAAAAAGAATACCCACAGAGTAGTTTCTCAGGCTCTCAATCATCCGTTTCATGTTCGACTCAATGGTCAGTATTATTCGTATTCGGCATGACTGTGGTTCTGTACATAAATAAATCGGCAGTAACACTAGCTCCAAAGGCAAGACAGAACATTATAAAATTTCACAAAATGGTTTAGAGGGAGCGTAACAAGTGATAGTCATCAATGTGTAGTTAGCATCCTTGTTAGAAATTATTTTTATAGGGCTAGATTTTTTCATCAAAAATACTTTTCGTTGCAAATTTTGACCACGAAGGGCTTATTTTGTCGGGAGAGGGAATAGAAAACGATATGTTAAGGAATTTTCCGAAAAACAACGTATACACGTTATATACACTTCGGAGACGAGTCTGTAGAAAATTTTTTCCTATGGTATCCTCTCCAGAGACCTAAATTTTTGTTCTCCAGAGACAAAGGTCTCTTGTCGTGTAAACATTTTGGAGATTTCAGCCTCTGTAAAGCTGAGACCTCAAACCAAGAGTCTCTTACCGTGTATCTTTACATTTAGCGTGCAATTATTTGATTTCTTAAATCTTGATGACTCTCATGCCTTGTGCACGTAGTGCGTACTCATAGACATTGTGTGTAAATAGTGCTTCAGACCAGACACCCTGAATTTGGAATCTCAAAACCCAAGAACTAACCAGGATCTATACAAAATAATAGTTAAAAAAAAATGTATAGTTTTACATAAGATTTCCAAAATAGTAGTTCGCGGTATATCTGTTTTCTTAACTGTTCGGATACGCAGCGTTTATCCAATTTAAGTAATTTTCTTATCTGAATAATTAATTTACCAACTTTCAGCTGCCGTGTTGAGGAAACGCAAACTAGAATGAAAACATATTTAATGTGTCAAATGCATATCCATATAGTCGCGTTCCGGGTACGTTATGCATTCAGTAAAAGCATCTACAGTTCTGTACGCGAATTACGTGTTACATCACGTGCGCCTTTATGGAGAACTTGGATGGAAAAACACTTTAGAGCTCTTCATATTCTGGTAAAGCAGCCACTTTATATCTGTCCATTTGGGATCGAGGCTGGGTAAGACCGCATAAGACCAAGGGAGCCAGAAAGGTGCGAGCGGAATATGATTCATATTAAAGATATATAGGTACATGATATATATGTATGCACCTATAAAGAGAGCAATATAGCAAAATGTATATCCACCTATACATGTATCGAAGTTTATAAGTGCGCTTTCCTACTCTGTATACACACTTGTACGTACATACCTACAGCACTAATTCTGCTATTTACCCGAAGCACGTATATTTCTATGTACGTACGCCCTTCGCTCCCCCATTTTTAGTGCCATAACCAATATCCTGTATCTATTGAGATGTAAGCAGAGCTCTCGTGCTCCGCTGAATTCTACTACAATGCTACATATAGGCTTAGTCCCCAAGGTGGCGCATCCCCCTCCCTAATGGCGAACAATTGAATTGAAACAACGTTTTATTGATTTTATGATTTGTGTCTCTATTAAACGACCGCTTTAGCCCCATTATGTCGTCTTCTCTCGGCACTGTGATGGTACTTATCGATTTAAAGGTTGTGCTTCGATATTTGATAGCGACTCATACACAATCTCGGCAGCCTACTATTTATGGGGTTGGTGTGTTCGCATGCCTCGGGTAAATAGCTTTCTACAAGTTATAACCGACTATGGAGTTGTGAGCACAAATTACCTTTATTATTATGATTTTATAAACGGTGCGATAACTGCTTTTTGGGGATAACTCCCTCTTCCCCACTCACTTATACATATTAGGTATATTTGAGATGAGATTCAAAGTGGTTTATTGAAATATGTTGGTCTCTCATATCGGAAGATTGTTTAGCGAATTTCCTTAACCTAAAATTCAACATGCCAACCACACAAGCTTGAAATATTTAATATAAAAGCGGAATTTGTAAGAAAAGAACATCTTGTAAAACATAAATAACATAGAAAAAAGTTAAATGATATGCGCTAAATGTGGTATTCCGTGATGTAGGAATCTCTTGTTTCTAAGAGCAAAAAATTTAATTTAATTTATTTTTGAGTTCTACTGTAAGAGAGGTTTAGGGAATAAATACAATTCAGTTCTAATTAAATTTGTTTTTTTTTTTTTTTTTTTTTTTTTGTGAGCCCTTGTGGCGACTTGTGGTCGTATTAAATATGTTTTATGCACTCCTCCGATTCCTCTGGCACTACCTCGCAATCAAAATTATTTTCGTAAAAAATTATTTCGTTAAGCACTGCGTTACGTGTTCGAAGTTTTGTGAGTAGGCCAGATTTTTTAAATTGTTTTTTTAATTTTCTCCATTGTCACTCTCGTTTGGATTTTGTAAAAAGATAGATAAAAAATTGATAAAAGATTAAGAAATAAAGAGTATACTGATATTTCATTAAAATAAAGCCGAGAATAAGTTGTGTTATTTAACAATATAAATAAATATAACAAGTAAAAAAGCTAGAATTGGTCTAAGACCAATCTTATGATACCCTAGATGAATGCCCGTATTAAATTTCGTATGGTCACCGATCTATTCAAGTTAGATTTTGAAGTTGTTTTTCCCATATATTTCTAGAACGGTTTGTCGCACAGAAAAAATGGTAATAACCAATTTTATAGGATTTCGTATTCTGCAGAAGTTCTTAGTACAATAAAAATGTCTTGGACTGATCGTTTTCAAAGTATACGTAAAAAACCGAAATTTTTATATGGCAACACCAAGAAGGAGTTGCCCGATTTAGTCCATTTTTGAAATTTTATTTGCTAATGTAGTAAAAACATCATGTACGAAATTTCAGCTCTCTACGTCGATGCGTTCTCAGGCAGTGTCCAAATATATAGCGGAAAACGAAATTTTTATATGGCAACCTCACGAAGGAGTTGCCCGATTTTTCTCATTTTCGAACTTAATTTTACTTTTTTTTTTTTAAAGTCCGTGTACAAAATTTCAGCTCTTTAAGTATACGCGTTCTCGAGTTATCGTGCGCACAGACGGACAGACGGACGGACGGACGGACGGACAGACGGACGGACGGACATGAAAAAATCGAAATAACTTTTAATATTATGAATGGGTGTCCAATCCATTTTGCTCTACCATCATTATTTCGAGGTGTTACAAACGGAATGACAAACTTAGTATACCCCTATGATTTCATCTAGGGTATAAAAATATATCAAACCGTATTTAAAAGTGTTGTTATTTTTGGGAATATGTACAACTAAATTCCCATACCCTATAATCCTATTTACGGAAATATTAAGGACAATTTAATTGTGGCCTTACAATTGGTGAATATGACCCTAAACATTATTTATTCTTGTGATCTGTAGGATTTATTCCGCAGATTGAATTCTATACAAACATAAGTATATATGTATATGTAACGTTGTCTCAGAATATTTTTCGTTTTTGATTTTACCGTTATGCGCCAAATACAGCTAGCGGAGGGACATGACAGGTGTCAAATGTGTGGTTGGCTTGTTTCGTTTAGTAGCGATGGATCATATCATAGGACCGAAGCGCGAATTTTGTATGCGAGCGTTTTATAAAAACGACGATTCCTATACTGTTGTTCGACATCTTTACCAGATATATTTTAATTTAACGGCTATGAGAAATGTGTCAACTGCGAATTTAATCAAGCATTGGGTGCATAAATTTGAATAGACTGGAAACACAATGTCGGATAAATCAACCGGACGCAAAAGGACATGTCGAGCGCATTCGGCCGTCTACTATGGATGATCCACAACAGTCAGTAGAATTGCGTACAACTTCTCTAAATTTAAACAAATCCACGGTTCATTGCATTATTCGGAAAGATTTATATTTTCACTTCTAAAAAATTGTTGTTGTGCGAGAAATGTAGCCCAATGATCCTGGTAAATGAGTCGAATTCTATACAGAGCAATGAAAAATTGTTTTAGGAGCTTCAATAACATATTGTTACGTGCAATAGAAAGAGATAACTGGTGACATCTACTGGCAATGGAGAGTGAACAACTTCAGATTCGGAGAATCGAAGACGGAATGTTCGGGAAGGTTCAGGAATGGAATGAATGGAAAAGTCAAAAAGGTTCTGCAATAGAGCACTCTAGAATAATCTGGAGAATTTCTAGGGTATAAATATAACAGTTGTCACCGCCAAAAGGAAGAGTCTTGTCTTAGACGTTGCGTGAACAAGCGAAAGTAATAAAGAAACGAAAGTGTTGTAATTAGATTGCGATAATTGAAAGTACAGTATTAGCGATAATTAAAGTTGAGTTGATTAATAGAAAGTTTGTGAATTGTATAAGATTAGGGTGAAATAAAGAACTTGTTTATTAAATACTTAATATTGTGTTTTAAATAACGAACCAAAAGCCACGCTCGCATATCGTTGCCATATCGGCCCATACTTTTTCAAGGATAACTATGGTCGCGCTCAGACCGTTAAATTCCATCAATATTGCAAAAAATCCAGACTTTTTTGTTTCCAGAATTTCAAAATCAGATTGGCTACAACCGATATACATTTTCCAGTAATATAGAGCTACTTCCGATGTCACAAATGAATCATTAGTTGCTCTTCACGATATATTCTTTGAAACAAAGTCTGATCTATTAAAAGGTACAACCAATAAACGTCTGAGAAGGAAATAAAAATTAAAAAATAGAAATTTTGAACATGAAATCCTACAACTAAGTACATCATGGGCCAACATTATTGAACTCATGACTCTTCTAGACTGTAAGGCAACTGCCACAAAGACTTATGAGCTCATGTGCTGATTATCAGCAGCACTAATATCATAATGAGGCATGATACATTGTAAAAGGTAGTGATGTACTGATGTCATACTGATCTGCTGATAATCAGCAATTGATTTACATGTTGCTGATTTTTACTGACATCAGTCGCTATTTCACTTTCAAACTAATTTAGTCGGGTTAGCTTAAAATATTAAAAATGAGTGAATGAAATTTTGTTTTAATACAGGGTTTTCCAATAAGAGGTGTTATTTTAATTAGCCCGCTATTTCGGTAGATGTCACTTTTGGAGCTGTTATTTTTTGACACTTGACAAGTAAAAACTACGCCATTAATAAAAATGGAACGATACACGATTCAACAACGCATTGAAATTATTAAAATTCACTATAAAAATGGTGAAAATGTGGGAGACACGGTTCGTAAAACTCGAACATTTTTGGGTCGTCGTGAAGCACCTTGTCGGTCTACGCCAACAGCCCAGCGTCGATTCAAGACCTCAAAGTTGGAATTCGTGAGGCTATCGAGGACATAGGGCAGCCACTTTGCGATTTGGTTATGGAAAATTTCATTAAAAGGATATGGTCCTGTAGGCGTGGTCGTGGTGGTCATTTGGCTGATGTTATTTTCCATTATTAACGGAATACCTTCCCCTTTATATCGAAATAAAGATCCGATCATTTATCTCAAAAAATGGCATTTTTCTTTGAATATCAAAATAACACTTCTTATTGGAAAACCCTTTATTAGTGCAAAATGTTGAAAAACGAATGTGTCTGTGGGAATCAACGAGTAAGTTTTGCAAAAGGGATTAATTGGAAAAAGCTTGGGGAGAAATTTCATCGTAAATTGGAAACGTTGGTATGTTTACTTACGAAATTTCTTATTAATTTATACTCCGTACTGAAGAGTATTAGGGTTTCTGCCAATACGGAACGCTTCTTCCAATCATTTTTAAAAACTCAAATTGGCAATTTACAATCGTCATTAGAATATCTTCTTTCCTCATGTCTATAAAGTTAGCCCAGCCTTTTTCGAAATTTTGAAAAATAAAGGATGTGCTGGATTGTGCTCGAATTGTGCTGCGTTGTGCCGCAAAGAAAAGTCAAAAAATTCAAAAATTAAATTTTTTATGATGAAAATAAAATTTTTTAGCGCAGCCATTTTCGAAAGTTAGAAAAAAAAATCATTTTCGAAATTTAGAAAATTGGAGGGTGAGCTGGATTGTGCTCAACATTCGTTACGTTGTTCCGTAAAAAAAACAAAACATCTCTAAATATTATATTATGATAAAATAAGAATTTTAAAAAAGGCTAGCCAACTTTTTTCCAAAAATTTTATTTTCTTAATGAAAAATTTAAATTTAGCAATCAGAATATTTTCCATCTGCATGCACTTTTCCTTCCTTCATTGTTCTTTGGAAGAAAAGTGAAACAATGTGATGCATTTTCGACCTGCACGCACTCCCTCGAACTAGCCTCTGCTAGCATAGCCGCACAAATTATTATCTCTTTTCGATAACAATACGAATGAATTATTTATTCATTACCTTTGCCTTCTCTAAGTATTCTCTGAAAGGTTCGTAACATGCTCAAATATACGACGCATCAATACATCACGCCTGCTTTCCTAAACCAGGTAAACGTAAGGTATGTTCATGTACTCATTACTAATGAATTCCAGGTAATGTTGACAGGAAACCTTATCTAAGTCATGCATTCCCAAACTTCTCGCTGGGTTGTCAGTGTAAAGAAATACATCAGTACGATTAGTTATTCAGTTATATAGTTCATAAATTGGAGGAAATTTTACGTGAATTTTTTCAAACAACTGCAGTAGCACGCAATGCAAATGAAACAATACTCAGTGATACGTGTTTATAATTCTACCAAAATTTTCATTGGATTGATTTACGTAAGTAATCATATTATTTTTTCTGTCTATTTCTATTTTAATTATCGTTTCAAGTATTAACAGATCTGAATCGATTTATCTTGGTGTCGTGAGTCTCAATTTAAAAAAAATTCATATACACGATACATACGATTATCTGAAAATTCAGACCGTACTTACGACAAATTAAAAAAAAATTGTTACATTCGATTTATTGGGTTCTTCAATTTATTTTTTCAGGCTTGATCGATTTTTATTAGCACCATGACCGCACAAGATAAGATAGCAAGACTAGAAGAATTATTAAAATTAGATACATTCAAGCATGCAATAGATAATGAGGGAAGGGTAAACATACCGAGTTCCCATATTTTCAAAGAATTGTCAAATGTCTTAGGGAAAGAATCGTACCTTTCACCGAAGTATATATATACAATTTTGAAATTGAAAAATTCATGGTTCATCATGGGATCAATTGTCCTGTCAACGAATCAATAAATAAAAGCTTGGACGACACTCTCGAAGACATGATTCCATTTAAAATCGATTTGACAAGCATTTGGGAAGAAATAAAAACCAAAGACGGGGAGAACGAACAGTAAAAACTTTAAAACGCCGAGCATGGACGAATTTTCTTTTTGACAAAATTTTTGAGACTATCCGACTCCCGTGTCCGTTAACTTTAAAACGATCAACAATTTCTGAAAGTGGGTATGCCGTAAAAGCTGATGGATTTTGTCCTGAATGCGATTGCGAGTTTGAGGGAAAAATTGTGAACGCGCCAACGGCAAAAGAACAACTCGTAGAGATGGAATGTCTTATTAAACATTTCGATCCAGCCATTATTCACAAAAAAAAAAAACGCCAGATGAAAGGGTCGAAACGGGTCGCAGTTGCCAAAGAGCTCGTTGAAAGAAAGACATTACCGTCACTGTGGCGGAGAACGGAAGCTGCAAAATTGATGCAAGTGGGTGAAGAAGAACCACCGCATTTATTTAAGGGGACAATATTGAGGAAGGCAAAACAGGAGCGACTGGATATCTTGCTTGGCATCAAATCACCCAACGTCTTTGAAAGTCTGCAGTTACTTAAATACAGTTCAAAACACGAAGGAGCTATTAGAAGTACTGGATTAGATCCGTTGTTTGTACATTATTGGACTTCGGAACAAATTGCAGTTTTTGAAAAAAATCATGCGACGTTGTGCATTGACGCGACAGGATCGCTTATGAAAAAAGTGAAATTAGCGAATGGCGAATTATCTCCGCACCTATATTTATATCAGGCCGTAACAAAAATCGTTGACAAATATGCACCAGTTTGTCAAATGATTTCAGCAGTACAGAACACGAACAGCATCGCGTTTTGATCGGGCTTTACTTGCTGGAGTGGTAAGAGCCTTCGCAAAAATTAATACGCTGTCCGATTATTTGTCGCTCTGTTTTGATCTGCTGCTAGACAAAAAAAGAAAAGTGCCATCTTGCTTGTTACGCCTCGATATTTGTCACTTCATGAATATTCTTGCAAAGTGGAAATGCTGGAGTCGGATGCCCAGCAGAGTAAAACAATTTTATATGCGCAGTATGGCCGCTTTGCAAAAGCAAAATACGCTGAAAGGAATCAAAACACACGCCAGAGCAATATTTATAGTAGCGTCAAACAGCAATCAGGCAGATGGCAACTCCACTGACAAGGCGAAAAATTTTTTGGCTAATACAATTCGGGGCATAGCAGATATAGATCAAAAAGATTCGGTACAGTTTGACGACAATTTTGACGACGATGACGAGCTGTCTAGCACAAAAATTTTCCAGTGGGTCGGAGATATTTACAAAGAATGTAATAAAGAAATTTTAGAAGAAGCCGAATCAGAAGACGTTAACGGATTTTACTGCCCTGACGTAGCGAACAACCTTAAAAAGTTGCTTCCATACTTCCCTCTTTTTTCCGAGGTGATGCCTGCTGTAATGGGTTATGGCTCGGACACACCATCATCGGCCGGAGTCGAATCAGAATTCAATGATTTGAAACATCGAATTCTTAAAGATGTGCCAAAATCTATGCGTGTAGATAAATTTGTAAGTCGACATATTACATCTTTTTCGGGCAAAATTAGGATTGCAATGGCGCCTCATGATGTTAAGGAAGTTGATAATGCAAACGTAAGTATTCTTACAGCAAATACCGAAGAAATACAATTTCATGTTGACGAAAAGAAGCGATAACGAATGTCGGACGAAGACAACGATCTCGATACGCTGGATCTTGAAGAATTGCAAGAGCTCCGTGCCGAACAAAATTGGCGGAACAAAAACAACCCGACACGTGCTCCAAAATATATAAATTCGTTCCCGCAATTCGACCCGTCTTTGAAAACTACAATGGCGCTTCCCATCATTATTAACGGCAATCATTGTGTGAACATACACCATAAAGACACAATTTTTGTCATGAGAAACACGTGTGCTTTCGACAGTATTGGCCAGGTGGTAGCTAGTAGTTTTAAAAACAGTTCCTCGTATAATACGACTTGCGCGAAAATAGCAACGCCAATTTACGAATTAGCGCGGATTTTGATAGACGAGGGTCTAAGCAAGTCATTCTACCTAAAACGACCACTTATTATCAGTGAATTACCCGTATACGAGGTGAAAACAGAGCGTACCAAAATCGTCAACGTTAACGCAGAAATCAATGTTGGTAGCCTTACTCAGGCATTATTCAAAGATTTGCCCAGTTTAATCTTAACATCTCACTGTGGTATATGTTCCCAAAAAAACTGAGAGATGTTGCATTGTATTAAGCGTCGATTTTAACATCCTGAAAAACGAAGGATACCAGCAGCTTGCCAAATCTATTGATCAAAGTAGTGCGACAAATAAAATTTGTTGTGGGCGGGAAAAAACGGTAAAAAGGAAATATGGTGCCCATCTGATTATTGAAACCGACCTCGGCGACCAAACGGCAACGAAATTGGAAAATATTCCTATAAGTATAAAACTTTCGAAAAATTATTTGCTTGCTGGAATAATCGGCTACAACGGAACTTTTCGGCAGGGAGCGCTCGGCCATTACACAGTTTATATAAAAAAACATGAAAATTGGCTGCACATGGATGGAGGCTCGAAAAAAGGATCGTCCAAGATAGTTACGGGAGACGAATTTGTTCATGCACATATGTGCATTTATGTAATAGATGAATAAATTTGTAATTTTTTAGTAACATCCACGCTTTTTCGTTCCCTCAATCATTAGGACCTTTTCGCTCACTCACTCATACGAACGCACGCACTCTTTGATGTCAGGACTCATCTGTTCTGCCATGTCAATAGTATTTCCGATTTGAGATACACCAAACAGGTATTCTGAGAAGCTGTAAACATGGCGTTTACCTGGTTTAGGAAGGCAGGCGTGATGTATTGATTCGTCGTATATTTGAGCATGTTACGAACCTTTCAGGGAATACTTAGAGAAGGCAAAGGTAATGAATAAATAATTCATTCGTATTGTTATCGAAAAGAGATAATAATTTGTGCGGCTATGCTAGCAGAGGCTAGTTCGAGGGAGTGCGTGCAGGTCGAAAATGCATCACATTGTTTCACTTTTCTTCCAAAGAACAATGAAGGAAGGAAAAGTGCATGCAGATGGAAAATATTCTGATTGCTAAATTTAAATTTTTCATTAAGAAAATAAAATTTTTGGAAAAAAGTTGGCTAGCCTTTTTTAAAATTCTTATTTTATCATAATATAATATTTAGAGATGTTTTGTTTTTTTTACGGAACAACGTAACGAATGTTGAGCACAATCCAGCTCACCCTCCAATTTTCTAAATTTCGAAAATGATTTTTTTTTTCTAACTTTCGAAAATGGCTGCGCTAAAAAATTTTATTTTCATCATAAAAAATGTAATTTTTGAATTTTTGGATTTTTCTTTGCGCCACAATGCAGCACAAGTCGTGCACAATCCAGCACACCCTTTATTTTTCAAAATTTCGAAAATGGCTAGACTAACTTTTTTTAAAAAATTTTATTTTCATCGTAAAAAATTCAATTTTTAAATTTTTTGATTTTTCACACAAGTCGAGCACAATCCAGCACACCCTTTATTTTTCAAAATTTCGAAAATGGCTGGGCTAACTTTTGTTGAAAATTTTATTTTCCTCATAAAAAGTTTAATTTGTGAAAAAATTTGTTGTTCTTTGCGGCACAACGCAGCACAATTCGAGCACAATCCAGCACACCCTTTATTTTTCAAAATTTCGAAAATGGCTGCGCTAACTTTTGTAAAAAGTTTTATTTTCGTCATAAAAAATTTAATTTTTGAATTTTTTTATTTTTCTTTGCGCCACAATGCAGCACAAGTCGAGCACAATCCAGCACACCCTTTATTTTTCAAAATTTCGGAAATGGCTGGGCTAACTTTTTTTAAAAAATTTTATTTTCATCATAAAAAATTCAATTTTTAAATTTTTTGATTTTTCACACAAGTCGAGCACAATCCAGCACACCCTTTATTTTTCAAAATTTCGAAAATGGCTAGGCTAACTTTTTTTGAAATATTTTATTTTCATCGTAAAAAATTCAATTTTTAAATTTTTTGATTTTTCACACAAGTCGAGCACAATCCAGCACACCCTTTATTTTTCAAAATTTCGAAAATGGCTGGGCTAACTTTTGTTGAAAATTTTATTTTCCTCATAAAAAGTTTAATTTGTGAAAAAATTTGTTGTTCTTTGCGGCACAACGCAGCACAATTCGAGCACAATCCAGCACACCCTTTATTTTTCAAAATTTCGAAAATGGCTGGGCTAACTTTTGTTGAAAATGCGGCACAACGCAGCACAATTCGAGTACAATTCAGCACAAGCTTTATTTTTGAAAATTTCGAAAAAGGCTGGGCTAACTTTATAGACATTCTTTCCTCCATACACGGAATATAACTCACCTTCCAGGAGGCGTTAGGCTTCCTGGATTCTATCATGAATGATAGTTGGACTTTATCGTTTATCATGAATGATGACTCAATTTTATTATTGATCATGAATGATAGTTAGTTTCCTTCAGACGTAAATTCTCTCAAAAAATCCCGACTATATTAATATATAACCCACCATACCCCAAATATTTGCGTTTATTTTGCTTTTTTCTTCCATTCTTTAATAATAATATCAGCAGAAGTTCGTCTATCTCGCTGTATTCCATTTTAAGTGCTTACAATTTTGAAATAAAAATCAGATCACTTTAAGTAGATGTAACATTACCTATTGATGTGATGTCCTCGCTATATCTCAACTACTGATTATTTTAAAACTTCACCACAGCAATAGTCTGGTGTGGCACCTGCCTAAGGAATGCAATCCCAATAAAAGACAAGTTTTGTTTAGATACAATAAAACTTGTAAATTTTCTTTGAATCCGCTCAACACATCTTATATGAGTTATTTGTGTAGACATCCATACAACGGATCCATATTCTATAATGGACCGTAAAAAATACAAAGATTTTTGTGTTAGAGGATCTTGAAAGCCATTTGTCTGTCTCTTTAAAAATTCCAGCATCGGAAAAGTTTTAAATGTAACATTATCGATATACGCTTTAAAGATATCTTCCTATTGAATATTACACCAAAATCAGTTTAATTTGAATGTCCTTCAAGAATAACATTTCTGACACTACAACAATAGAATATAGGGTGTGCCAAATCTTAAAAAAAACATTGTTTTGGATTTTAGTTCGACTAAATTTGCCGTACACCAAAATTCCAAACTAGTCAAATCCTGCTGAATCTCCACGCAATTACTAAAGGTATTTATAGAATACTACCTATAGACCTTCATGGTGGAAACGTCCTGTATATCTAAGTCAGTGGTGATGCCATAATAAAATGAAACTTTTACGTTTTACTGAAAAATTTATAAATTTGTTGACCAATTGTAAAGCGACTGGGTGTTTTTTAAACGGTGATTTTTTAGAACATTCCTAAATATGCATATTTATTTATATACATTTATCGAAATGCTCGATTCCAAGATTTTGACAATAATCTGATTGTGAATGATATTGAAAACTTTTTTAATTCAACATTCCCAAAATGATAATTCAGTTTAAATAGTTTCTTAATAACTTATCAAAATCCAGCGCAACTTAAAATAATGTCTGAAATTGTCTTAAATATTTTTCATAAAGTGCAATTAGAGTGACGGAAATAGCACTTGAGTGCCGTCAAAGGCTTTTGCATGTCACCAGTCATTAGCAATATTTCATTTTGTGAAGCATTTAATATGAGAGCTTCATACCAATTTAAACTCATGCAACCGTAAAAAGAGTGCATATACAAACGGCAAGAGGTTCAATCATATAGCTTCAGGCTATGTAGATACTTTTCTCAAAAGATGTCATTCGGTGTCGGTCCGATCATGATGTCTTGAAATATTTTCAAAAGATCTGTATGAAGTTAAGATATGTTTCTCACTCAAGATCTTTTCTGTTCATATGAACGCCAGCCACACGCAGTAAATCCAAATTAGCAATTGCCCAGTCTCGACTCGAAGTCCAAGAGGCAAAGCATAAAAAAAAGGACAGAAAACTAAAACTAAAACTAAAACTAAAATGAACGAAAGCAGAGTGTATGTTTCAATTATAAGTTTAACGACTGTAAAATTGGCATGCAATGTAAGTATAATTCGCAAATATGTGGGTCGGATTTGATATTGTGCATTTCTAGTTGTATGAAAAGTTCTTTAGCAACAAGAAGTCTATTGCAGATGAATTGATCTCATCGATTAAAAAATTGAGTTGAGTGCTAATTTTAAATACTGAAAATTTAAACGTACAGGAAAGGGCGTATTTATTTAATTAAAAGTTCGAAAATATATAAAATGGGACACAAATTTTTCGTAAAATTACTGTATTAAATCTTCAATATTATTTGAAAGCTGTAATCCATCATTTTTGATATGTTTTGAGAGACTGTTCGGATTGAAAAAGATCTATAAAATTGATTCTGTTGCAAATAATTATGACGATGCGAACTTGGAAATTAAATTGCGGTAATGTCCTTAAGATTCTCGTCTTTGCCATTTCAAATATCTACATCTTCCGTGTATTTACCACTCCGATCGTATTTACCGATTTTGGCTTTCCACAGACAGCCACTTGATAATTGAACACGTCATTGTCGTTAGGAGTCACTCCATTATTGTATTTATTGTATTGACAAATTTTGTTTGACATTGAAATCGATTTTTGCTACTCTTTTAGCTTATAATTTTGTAGATATTAATCTTTCTACGGAAATATGATTGAAGGGCACCTTTTTAAAATAATTGAATAAAACAAAAATGTTACTGTTATTTTATATTTATTTAACGTACATCGACCTTAGATAAGTAAGCAGACTTAAAATAATAATAATAATAATGCATTTATTTAGCTATACAGCTATTACTTAACAATTCAGAATATAAATTCGCTATCTTAATTTATGTTTTCTTTAACAAACTCCATCACTATTTTTTTAAATAAATTTAAGTGCTCTATTGCTCTTATTTCTCGCGGCAAATCGTTAAATAACCTAAGTCCCTTATAAATTAGTGAATTCTGCGCCCTAGCATCTCTAAAATTAGGTAATCTAAATTTATCTCCATTTCTTATATTATATGGTTGACAATCTATCACATTCCAATATCACTCTCATTGCTTTATTTTGCATTTTTTGCAATTGATCCTGATTTTCCTGACTAGTTAAATATAAGATTGTACTGCAATATTCGAAATGTGGTTTAATTATAACATTGTACATATTGATTGCTGTTTGGCGTGTTAACCTATTCCTGATCCTTTTCATGAAACCAATCTTTTTACTTACTTTTTTGCATTATAGTACGTTACATGACTATCAAATTTAAGTTTTGAATCAAATATCATAAATAAGTACGAGATTATATGCAAGAAAAGATCATTGCGTGTAAGTATACTCTTAGATTACCATGCGACGACCATTCTTTTTTGCAAATGAATGGATTACCTCACTGTAATCCACATACGGCATTATTTCTGACTGCATGTAGAGCACAGAAATTGAACTGAGCCTGATCTATCCTGCGGTGAATCTTTAATAGTTCTTTACTCGTTTTAGCGCTTTAAGCGACCGTTCCGCGGATTAATTTCGCAAGGGTGTACTCAACAACATCCGGAGCTCTATTTCTGCATTTTGATAACTCTCCAAAAAGTCTTTTCCAGGATGTACTTGTATAACTCCAAGGCCTCAACGAACGACAGATGGGCCTCCAATTATGCATAAAAATTCTAGGCATCATTGATTTTATATTGGATCGAGGCATCGCATCGTCGAGGCGTCGCATCATCGGGGCATCGTAGATTTTGATTCGAACGAGGCGTTACTGGTTTTTGTTATACTTGCCCAGTTTTTGTATGTTATTAGTTTGTCTATGACGACAATATACCAAGAATTACTCAACAATAGTGTATTGTGTATCAAACAGGTAGAGTAGGACAACGCGCGATCATCGACTGTCGCTAAAGCGCCTACTTCACCTACCGTAGACACGCACGAAAAAGCGAGAAAAAAATGGTAACGTTATGTATTATATAAAAGTATTTTATACTAATTTCAAAACACTCAAAAAAAAATATACACCCGATATTGCATTACCTATGAAAAATTACATAAAACATATAAGTTTTGTATATTTCAACAGTGTTATAATATACCGAATACAATTTTTTCGTGTAGAATTCAATTCAGAATTTGCTGTCCCCAAAAATTTTCCGCCCTGCTCTGCCTATTGGTAAATCTGCCCTGTATACAGGAACAATAAAGTGAATTCAAAGTTTTTTTTTTATTGTCTACTATTTCGGAAACTGACTGGGCCCTCCTACAAGGTTGGACCCCTAGGCAACTACCTAGTTTACCTAGGAAGAAGTTCGCCGTTGTCTTCGTCTTGTTGTTATCAGTCATAAGTCTAGACGCCACAGAATAACCTCATCATTTTTTATAAGAACTAGACGAATACGAAGCTAATCTGTCCAAATTCGTGTGCTTAACTTGATATTTGACATTTTATCAAGAGCTTGTGCTGTTTTACACTTTCATTTCAATTCATTTATTTAATAAGCAACTCTACACAAGTAAGAATAAATTTGTGTAGGAAATACAAAGTATAATTCATTATATATAGGAATTAGTTATGAAGACTATAGACAAGCGAAAATTTAGCATTCGAAAACATAATAGAATAATAAAAATTTAGTACAATACTAAGGCTAGTTACAAACTGTCATAATAATTGAAAATTATAGTTTTGAAACTGTGGCATAAATACTGTATGTGCATTTGAAGACGTAGATAATTCCATGGCCTGACAACCTGCCTGACAGAACTGTCTTTGAGAAGCTAAAAATGAATGTCTTGGAACTTGGAGTATTAAGGATGGTTCAGATTGAGCATTGATGACATTATCAGCACAGTATCGAGAATCTGATCCAATTAGTACCTTATTCGATTCCCATAAATTTCACAACTATACCCAATAATTGGAAAAAGCACCACTTTAGCCAACCTTCGGCGGGTATTTAACGGCAGAAAAGATGATGATGTTACTAAGCGCCGTAAAGCTCCAAATACTTTACCAACAAATTCTTGACCAGGAGAAGTCCTAATTAAATAGTGTACCAACATTTTAATTATCTCATTAAAAAACTAAATATCGGGCTTTCCAATAAGAGGTGTTATTTTGATATTCAAAGAAAAATACCATTTTTTGAGACAAATGATCGGATCTTTATTTCATTATAAAGAGGAAGGTATGCCGTTACTAATGAAAAATAACATCAGCGAAATGACCACCACGACCACGCCTACAGGACCATATCCTTTTCATGAAATTTTCCATAACCAAATCGCAAAGTGGCTGCCCTATGTCCTCGATAGCCTCACGAATTCCATCTTTGAGGTATTGAATCGACGCTGGGCTGTTGGCGTAGACCTTCTCTTTCACCTGGCCCCAAAGGAAGAAGTCGCAAGGTGTTAAGTCACAAGATCTCGGTGGCCAATTGTGATCACCTCTTCGAGAGATAACATGGTCCGGAAACTTTTCCCGTAAAAGATCAATGGTTTCGTTGCTTGTATGGCACGTAGCGCCATCGTGTTGAAAGTAAACGTTGTCCAGATCAATACCATCCAATTCCGGCCATAAAAAATCATTAATCATCTGTCGATAGCGCAATCCATTCACCGTAACTGTTGCTCCAGCCTCATTTTCGAAAAAGTAAGGTCCAATGACCCCGCGGGACCATAAACCGCACCAAACAGACACACGTTGAGGATAGAGAGGCTTTTCAACAATAACTCTTGGGTTTTCCGAGCCCCACATGCGACAATTTTGCTTGTTGACGAAGCCACCGAGGTGGAAATGGGCCTCATCACTCAAGATGAGTTTTCGATGGAATTCCGGATCATTTTCATGCATTTCAAGGACCCAATCAGCAAAGACTCGACGTTGGTGATGATCGGCCGGCTTGAGTTCTTGTGTTAACTGAACCTTATAAGCCTTAAGACCCAAATCTTTATGCAAAATACGGTGTAATGACGTTTGTGGAATGCCTAATTCCAAAGAACGACGAGGAATGGACAAACCTGGGTTTTCTTCAACACTTTCGGCTACAGCAGCAATATTCTCGGCTGTTCTTGGGCGACGTGCACGGGTTTTATTCTTCACATCACTAACTTGTCCCGGTAGCTCGAATTTTTCTACCAATTTCTGTATTGCGGTCCGACAAGGTGCTTCACGACGACCCAAAAATGTTCGAGTTTTACGAACCGTCTCTGCCACATTTTCATCATTATTATAGTGAATTTTAATAATTTCAGTGCGTTGTTGAATCGAGTATCGTATTTTTATTAATGGCGTAGTTTCTACTTGTCAAATGTCAAAAAATGACAGCTCCAAAAGTGACATCTACCGAAATAGCGGGCTAATTAAAATTACACCTCTTATTGGAAAACCCTTTACCTTCACCCAAATATCTGGAGTATCCCAAGGAACAAGGCTTGGCCTCCCTCATTTTCTTACTCTTTATTAATGATCTTCCATTGACAAGAAAATCTCCAAAATCTACCAAAATCTTTACAATTATTTACTCTATGTATATGATTGCTTAATATTACAAAAAGATTTAAATAAACTTCATGATTGATGTACAATAAATAGGCTTCCTTTAAATATAAATAAATAAACAAAACACACTCTTCCTTAACTCGTTTCACAGAAATAAAAGACTTGGGAGGGTACCTTCGATTCCAAATTATTATTTGATAGGCATATTAATACAATAACATGGCGATTTGTTCAATTATTAGATTTCATTTTTCGTTGCTGTAAATCATTTTTGACTCTTTATAATTTCCTAGTAAGAAGTACCTTAGAATACTGCTCTGTTATTTGAAATTCATTCTATAAAGTCCACATAAATACAATAGATAGAGTTCAAAAACGATTTACAAGGATCCTTACTTACAAATTCGATCGCACGCATTAAAAAATACCCAGAACGACTTCGTAGGTGCTCATTGTTAAGCCTCAAAAATCGCCGAGATTATATTGACGAATTATTTCTATTAAAAATTACTTGCAACCTTATAGATAGCACAGATATTAATGCACAATTAGGGTATAACGTCCCACCAATCCAATTTCGTCGTACCCCTACATTTAAACTCGAAAGCGTTAGGACAAATATTAAAGCCAAATCACTCCTATGTATAGAATCCAGAAACAACACAATAATATCGATGATGTAAAACATAAACGTCGTAACCGACTAAAATGAAACTATTCACTAGAGCCCAAAAACTCTTTCAAAATTAGAAGAAAAATCATAACTTCTATCTAAACTATTTGTGATAGAAGTGCTATTTCTTTACAGATATTTTTTAAAAATTATATCCACAATTTACAGTAAATAGAGTTAGTATAAATATTAGTTTTGCCAGATACAACAATCCGTTTTTTTGTTTTACGGACCTCAAGAATGTTGTATCGGAATAGCTGTAATGTATGGAACGAAATCAATGTTAGAAAACTTATAGCAACTGAAATACTGTATAAAATATACTTTATTAATTTCTGTGATGTATGTGAGCTGTATCCAAGTTCTATGTTTAAAACAATATCTAACTTTTTATGTACAATAGCACAGAACAAGTCAGGTAGTTTAAATAAAAGGCTGTAGTTACTATTAAGTTTTAATTTAATACTCTTTAGTAATAACTCTTTAGTAATAACACCGTATTCTAAGTTATCTATAAGTTAAAAAGAATAGTGTAACTGCATCTCTCACGTAAAACTAAGCAATAATTAAATGCATTAGAAACTATTTGTCATAGTCAATAAGTCCTTGAAAATGTAGTAAGTGCGAACAGTGTCGAGAGTTAATGATAGAAGTCATCATTTTACGATCTGCAAAAACGATGTAAGCCTCTTGTCAAACCTCGGATGCTGTATATAACTCGCTTAAAAATTTGCAAGCCTTCCTTTGCTTTAAGCAACGTTTGTTTAAACAAATAAAAAAGCTAGAATTGGTCTAAGACCAATTCTTATGATACCCTAGATGAATCCCCGTATTAAATTTCGTATGGTCACCGATCCATTAAAGTTTGATTTTGAAGTTGTTTTTCGCATATATTTCTAGAACGGTTTGTCGTACAGAAAAAGTTATTATAACCAATTTTATTGGATTTCGTATTCTGCAGAAGTTCTTAGTACAATAAAAATGTCTTGGACTGATCGTTTTCAAAGTATACGTAAAAAACCTAAATTTTTATATGGCAAAACCAAGAAGGAGTTGCAAGATTTAGTCCATTTTTAACATTTTATTTGATAATGTAGTAAAAACATCATGTACGAAATTTCAGCTCTCTACATCGATGCGTTCTCAGGCAGTGTCCAAATAAATAGCGCAAAACGAAATTTTTATATGGCAACCCCACGAAGGAGTTGCCCGATTTGTCTCATTTTCGAACTTGTTTTTTTAAAGTCCGTCTACAAAATTTCATCTCTCTAAGTATACGCGTTCTCGAGTTATCGTGCGCACGGACGGACGGACATGCAAAAATCAAAACAACTTTTAATGTTATGAATGGGTGTCCAATCCACTTTGCTCTATCATCATTATTTCGAGGTGTTACAAACGGAATGACAAACTTAGTATACCCTATAAATTTCATCTAGGGTATAAAAAGTAGCAGATTTTGACCCTATTACGACAAATCAAGTCGCAGTTACTGAAAAAAGTACAGGCGTTTTCAATGGCGTAAATTATTTTATTTTCATCGTAGAGATATGAGACCCAGACCATTCGACGCAGTTTTTTTTTTCTGATTCAAATGGTGTATATAACGTATTTTTGACATTTTGGTCGGCTACGACGTTTATGCTTTCCAGCATCCATATATTTAATTCCATTGACCTCTTCGGTAATAGTCTATCTTCCTGAAAGCGTTCTACTTTAGATATAATAAAAACTCGCTCTCTCCTCCCTGAAATTCTTCATCTTTCCGTTTAAAAAAAAAACAAAAAAAAAGAAAGGATTTTTTTTAAATTTAACTATGTATTACTTCCCAATAAAAATGTATGTATAGAAATCTTGGTGTAAATAATAATAAGGATAAGAATAAACTTTATTTCGACAATGTACAGGGTATTCCAGGAAAAGTATGCAATACTGAAACCCCTAAAAGATGAGGTGATTTGTAATCGAAAATGTCATATTAATTTTTTTCGAATTCGTGTTATTTTCGAAATTACAGCGGATTTTAGATTTTTTCGAAAATGAGGTCCTTGCAACGCTTTTTTGGCTGTAACTCAGCTCGTTTTGCTTACTGAACCGCTATTTTGGTCTTGTTTTATTCGTATTACTATTGGCTTTCATTTATTATAACTAGCTTTCAAAAAAGTTTCTAGATAAGTAAAAAATTAACGGTAAAACTTCAAAAATGTTTTTCTCTTCGAAAAATTATCTTCTTTGAGGGTCGAAAATCTCCTAAAGTAACCATATTAGCAAACTATTCCGTGCCCACAGAAAACATCCCTAATTTGTTATCTTTCAGACAAATACAACATTTTTAGCCTAGCTCAGGTACTCCCCGAGATACAGTATAAGATGTCTTGCAACATACCTCGCCCATACTTGAACGAAATTATTTTGAAATTCAAATTTTTTTTATAATGGTGAAAAAACTAAGCACTGGAGCAAGAAAATCGAGTGAAACATACTTTATAATTTTAAAATATATGTATAGGACTATATATACATATTTTACATGTATACATATTTTTCCCTATTAATTTTAATCTGTCGTTATCATAATGAAGTCAAAATAAACCGCATTTTAAGTTCAGATATCACACCATAAATAGATCAATCGCGGCTCAAAACATAATGGTATTTGTATAATCTTACACATATCGTCGGATGAAGAAATAATTTTGCATAGGTAAGGAATTTTCCACAGGTAGAGAATTTTCCACATGTAAAGATTTTTCCACATGTAAAGAATTTTCCACATGTAAAAATATATTTGTATTTAATTTTTTTGATGAATTCCTACCGTAGGCAAATTTTCTTCATTTGTGAAACTTGTGAAAAATTTTTAGTGCTTTCTTCGTAGTTAGATTTCAGCATTTGATTAAGTAAGAGAGTCAGTAAAATTAAGCGAAGTTAAGCCTGTAAATTTTACATACCTGAAATACACTTTATATATGGTATGTGCAATGGAAATGATTCTGCAGCTGTAGAGGAGTATAATAGGCGGTATCCTCAAAGACGGGCCCCGTACCGTGGATTATTTTCTAGACTTCACCATCAACTGTGCGAGAGCGGGTCTTTTTGCGAGTTGAGATCTACTAGACCCAGAGGTGAAGACGATACTATATTACATTTGGTAAGCAGCGATCCTAATATAAGTATCCGTGAAATTTCAAGACGCAGTAGTCAGCCTGTTGTAAATGTAAGTAGGACATTAAATTTTGTTTTTATTACTTAATTATTTATTAAATTAAATTATAATTAGATCATACTTATAGGCTAGACACTGCTTTGTAAATTTCATTAAAATAATAACATTTTTTATTTTGATCACGAGTTTTGGAAAAACCAATATTCCTTTACATTATTTTATTTGGCAACGACAGTTCTAAACATATGTTTTAAAATTATAAAGTAGGTTTCACTCGATTTTTTTGCTTCAGTGCTTAGTTTTCCAACCATTATAAAAAAAAATTTGAATTTAAAAATAATTTCGTTTAAGTATGGGCGAGATATGTTGCAAGACATCTTATCCTGTATCTCGGGGAGTACTTGAGTTAGGCTAAAAATCTTGTATTTGTCTGAAAGATAACAAATTAGGGATGTTTTCTCTGGACACGGAATAGTTTGCTAATATGGTTACTTTAGGAGATTTTCGACCCTCAAAGAAGATAATTTTTCGAAGAGAAAAACATTTTTGAAGTTTTATCGTTAATTTTTTACTTATCTAGAAACTTCTTTGAAAGCTAGTTATAATAAATGAAAGCCAATAGTAATACGAATAGAACAAGACCAAAATAGCGGTTCAGTATGCAAAATGAGCTGAGTTACAGCCAAAAAAGCGTTGCAAGGACCTCATGTATTGCATACTTTTCCTGGAACACCCTGTACACAAGATTGAAATCTTATAGAGTATAACTTTAGTAGTGCACCTAGAATCACAATCATCAAAATTCAAAATAATAGGAAAAAAAAATTAGATAAGAATTACAACTCAGCAGAAAGAAAAAGCAACAAAAAACAAAAATATGAAAATATAAAATTCACTATGTATATACCATAAAAACAACTAACTAGCGTTCCTTTGCGGAGGAGAAGAGAAGAATGGATATAGAAGAGCTACATTATGTACGTGTTAACGAGTTTTTTAAATGCATAAATGGTACCAGCCGCCTGTATAATCACAGGGAGATCATTCCACAGACGGATGATTTGGACAAGGTAAAAGCTTTCCATTACAGTCTTATGAAAACGAGGCAATAACCAGATTTAGTAGTGAAGTGGAAAAAATCTCTAAGGTACTCTGGCTTATTAACTTTTAACAAATTAAACAAGGAAACCAAGTTTCTTCGTTTAAGGTAAGAGGCAAAAGAGCAACCAAACAAACAAGACCGAATGTGTGAGACATGGTCAAATCTGCGCAACCAGTAAATGAACCTCACACAGTCGTTTAGAGCAACTTCCATCTACCGGGTGCAGATACTGTCCAGTTTTGGAAAGACCAAACATTCAAAAGAGAAATAACGCAAGATTAGTGTTTTTACTAGCTTTAGACGAGAGCGACTAGATAATATATTCGCTGAAAGCCACAGTCTGCGTAAACCCCAATAAATTTTCCTGATGGTATTGCTAATGTTATCACATCACTTCATATTTCGGTTCAAGACGATCCCAAGGTTACTGACTTTATTTAGCAGTAGCGGTGTAACTCCGTTTAAAAGTATAGGTGGAATATCAATTTCATTGGGTGAGGTATTATAGAATGTAGTGCAATGTGACTTCTCGGGATTTAGCAGCAAGCGATTATAATTGGTCCAGACACAGATTCGATCCAAATCAGAGTTAATTCGTGCAATGCAATCTTTGAGGAGACCAATAGGTCTACTTAGATATAGCTGTACATCGTCAGCATATAGATGAATTTTCACATCACGCACAGCTTTCGGCAGATTGTTGATAAATGAGCAGAAGAGCAGAGGACCCAGAATTGATCCTTGAGGAACCCCTCGAACAAGCGGCCACTCTGGGGGGGAGAGAATCGTTCACTTTGACTTGTTGACGATGGTAAGATAGAAAGCTCCTGATCAGGGAAACTGCTGAGGAACTAAAATTAAAGGAAGATGACAGCTTCTGAAGAAGAATGCGATGGTCTACGCAATCAAAGGCTTTCGAAAAATCCAACAGAACCAAGACTGTGAACTTGTCACGGTCCAAAGCTAGTCTTATGTCTGAAGATACTTTTAGCACTGCCGTTTCACAGCTATGGAATGATTGCAAACCCGATTGGCAGCATGTTAATAGGTTTCTGGATTCCACATATTGCAGTATTTGTCTGTACATAAGCTTTTCTAGTACTATCGATAAAAAACACAACAAACTTATTGGCCTATAGTTAGAGGTATCAAGGGTAGCATATTCTTTTAATACATCGTCAAGAGAGTTGGGTTGACTAGTTATCGTAGGTATGTTACCAGCAGCAATGAAAAATTCATTTAATTCTTTGGGATTTGAACCACAGTCATCGCTCAAGTCTTTACCATATACACCCGCCAGTTTTAAATTGCGCCATAATGTTCGGGGAGTAAGACTCGGATTGAACTTAGAGGTATAATATTGAAGTTTAGCACGTGTAATAGCCAGGTTAGTATTATTGCGATCAATCTTGTATAGCCGGTGCCCTTCAACGGTCCTAAGGCGCCTATAAGGATGATACAAATACTCACGTTTAGAGATAAGAGATCAAATTCGTTCGGAAAACGACGGGCAGCCATTGGCTGCTACGCATTTCGTTTTGACAGGAACGTACTTTTCGAACAAATCGGAAACTAGTAAGTTAAATGTAGACACTTGGTGGTTTACTGAGACAGAGTCAAATATCGTGTCCCAACACAAGGATGTACATTCATCAATTAGATCATTAGCGTCGATGTTATTGTAATCGCGGTAGGAATAAGAGCTTTGTTGGATACTCGGATCTAGAGAGAATTCATAGCTCATAAATAAAAGATCATGGTCCAAAGTGCTAGGCGGATCAATTTGGTGCTGCGATAAAACCTTTCCAAAGTTGGCTACGAGAAGCAAATCGAGGGATTGGTGGCATTAAAGTATGTGGGAAATGAGTTCACTATATGCAGGTGGACAGAAAGTAGAAGATGAGAGAATTGGTTGACTAGATTATCATGACGCCTCAATTTGACATTGACACAAACACGTTCTCGTAACGTTGCCCTATATGTGACATCGCATTCTCAAACTCAGAAGCATTAGTACAATTAAAGCTGTTGGGAGGAGAGTATACCGACAACACAGCACACTTCTCATTTCAAGAGCCTATCTCAATGCTAATGAACTCGATTGGTTGTACCTGTAAAGAGGCAATCACCTTAGCCTTCAGAAAGTCTCTGACAAAGATCGCAATCCCACCACCAGGTCGACCTTTGCGGTCGTTACGGATTAAGGTGTATACCCTGGAATAGATATTACTGATGAAGGGATTACCTCGTTCAACCATGTCTCACATACCAGAATCACATGCACTTTTAAGTCAGAGAACATATAACGAAATTCGTCAATTTTATTCCTAATACTTCGCGCGTTTACTGTACAAACATTCAGACCTACAGACCGATTACATAAAATTACGAGTAGTGCTCTCACCTTATCCATACATGAGTAGATATCTATTATCGAGCATAAAGCGGGCACCACCAATGCATTCAATAAAACTAGCTGGACACATAGCAATGCACATACGGAAGCTAATAAATAGATAAATCTCCGCAACAGGAAAATATAAAAGCGACCAAACAAGAATATTTGAGAAAATTAGCATTTTAAATTCAAGTAAACCTAAGACATGTATAATAATATAATGTAAGAAATTAAAGTAGAAAATTAAAATAATAAATTCAGAAATTCAAAATCAGTATTAATGTGCTTTAAATCTAAATTAGTAATTAAGCCAATAAATTCAAAATTAGAATCAATCTTAAAATCATTTCAGTAGTGAATCCTCAGCAGAAAAAAGAGAAAGGACTTTGACAATCATTAGCAATTCAGTTTGAACAAGAATTGTGTAGTTGCTCCAAGTTAATTACTTTCAGCTCCCGGTTTTCTTGGCTTCGCTTAACATATAGGAAGCCATTTCTCGTACGTGCAGAACATATATTTCCCAGTTTGTGGAGTTTGATAGCCTCCCGGAGTAGAAATGAATAATGCGGCGATAGACTATCGCTGATAAACACAGACGAGTCCGAGGAGAAGCCATCCAGCTTCGACAATTGGAGACTTCTTAGTCTGCGCTAAGCTGACAAAAAAGCTTTTTGTTCTGCATGGCAAGATAAGCGTACGACGATTGGGGCTCCAGTCAGCGTCAGTTGCGACGAAGGTAATTTTGCTTTTAGGCGAAAAGCATTTGTATAAGGAGAGACCACATGTCCAATAACTGCAACAATGTTTTTGACAACACTAAGTACGTTCTCTTTGGGTTGGTGTGGAATGCCACGTATTATTACATCGCTTAATCTCTGTATCCGGTAATAATCATCGACATGCTCTCGTAAAATGTTAGTGATCCCTTGCATCTCTTTAATAGATGATACACAACTTACCATTCTATCGTTTAAGGCAGTGATGGTACCATCGATTTTTGAGGAGATACATGCCTCCAGCTGACCGATCAGAGTATTCAATTTATCGAACAAACGGGTCTCCATTGTCGGCACCAATTTTTCAATAGCATCGTCTGATACAACTGCAGAGCCCTGGCTATCCAAATGGCACTTACCGGCCTTGCGCATATCAATAAATGTACTCTCATCACAGTTTGCTGATGTAGATGGTAATTTTTCCTTCCTTCCCCTCGTCACCATTTATGTACATGTAATGGACCAGCTCACATACACTAGTACAGGTGCCGCAGAGCACGACTAGCAATCTTACAGTTAATTTAAAAGAAAATACTTTAAGTGAACTTTAACACCAATCACTAAAGCCTTCGGTATTAATCAAATGGAACAATGATTCGAGCTTGAAACACTTGTAGAGCAGACTGAACTTCTACGTAATTATACTACAGAAATGCCGATTTATAGGAATTAAATACGGGAGCCGAACTGAAACACGTCTGTTATCTAGCGCGCATCACTGTACACTATATAAATCCTTACAAAGTGTTAATATAAATTTTATACTTTTGTTTGTTTTAGATTTCTATATCAATAGAGTATAAAATTAATACCATGAATTATAGGCTGAACTAATCCAGTTTATATATTACTTATATATGTAATTCCCTACCCAACTAGCATTTTATAGTGACAAATGGTAATTGGAACGTGATAAACACTCAATATAGTCCCCCTATAGTGTTGCTAACTACCACTTTTGATATCATAACACGCCCCAATCTTGGTCTATACACCATTTTGGGGAATGATTATGAGTGAATGAAACGTTCCATTTTGATGACAGTAACGTTATTTTCACTCTTTTTATCACCATGAAGTGATTAATTATCACGTTACATGGATGTGATATTCACGTTTAAAGATGAATTTCATATAAAAAAAGCACTATACATACAAAAAATATGATGACAATACGTGTAATATATTGACACTGTTATCATGTCACATATATGCTCAGTCTGTAGCGATGAAATATGTAACGACGAAATTTCCTGCGATAGTATCTGCGCTAGGGTTTACCACCCTTCTTGTATTAAGCGTTCTAAGCGTAATGCCAATTTAGAAGCCAGTTTCACATGCCAGGACTGTACCGAGATTAAACCCTGCCACGTCTTAAAGGCTTTATCGTTATCAACTGGCAATATGGACAATGCAATATCTGCATTCAACACAGCTACCTCTGACTTTGCTTTCTTGGCCACCAAGATAAAATACATTTCTGACAATTGGCATCAAATTGTGGACATGCATGCCGAGATTCGCTATCTAACTGATAAAATTGATAAATTCACAAATAGCTACGAATGTTTGCAATCAAATAATGAAATTATTCTAGAAAAGTCCGTGTCTTCGCTTCATAAACTAAATGTTTTAACTGACTCAGTGAATTATTTAAATTCCAATATTCTGTCCTCTGATCAAGCTCAACCTTTATCACTTGGACCATTTCTCGATTTAGTACAGACTGGCATAAATGACATTAAAAAGGACATTCATAATCTGACTTCTTCCAGTAAGGAAATGAAAAACACTATTAATGCTGTTGTTAACAACATAAATCCGCATAAGGACAAGTTGGACCCTCTTCAATCACATGACCAACTACATGAACCTCCTCAGTCATTGCCACCTATTAACTCTCAGCAAAAACTTCGATTGCAACAACAATTACTTAGAAGTCGCAATAGGAATAACGAAACTGACTTGCGCCGTCAACTTCATTTTCATTTGTCTCCTGACTCTAAACAAACATGCGATGACTTGGAGCACCACGAAAATTTGCTTCAAGACCTGCAGCAGAACGAAAATCATTCGCTGCAACCGCAGATGGTACAATCACAGATTGATCTTCATCAACAGCAGCAACTACAGCATAACCAGCAACATCAGCAACTACAGCATCAGCAGCAGCAACAACGACGCCATACACACCAAGGACAGCAACGAAAACCACGGGTACAGGAACAGCAGTACAAGAACAAGCAGTATCAAAAGCCGGTGCTGCGCGGACAGCAACAATTTCAGCTGCAGCAACAACATCTACATCAGCAGCTACGGCAACCGCAGTTACTGCAGAAACTACTGGATCATTAATCCTTACATTCTGCCGCACAGGAATTAGAATCTGTTGCTTCGTCCCGGACTTTGGTTGCGGATAGTGCCACCACCAACGATACCTCGCCTGCAGTTGGGGATGCTGTTATGTTGCGGCCAGCCAGGCTTCCTAAATGTGTTTTCGTCTCTAGAGTACATCCTGACACCACTGAAGACGAAATTATTAAACACATTTCATCACGTGTTGGCACTTCGAGCTCTTTGATTGCATGCAAGAAGTTATCTACTCGACATGCACACGCGAAACGCTAATTTTCTGCGTCCTTCAGGATTTTAGTTCCGGAAAATCTGTTTCAGGCGGTGCTTTCACCTGATATATGGCCCTGCAATTCCATTGTGCGTGAATTTATTCCTAAGGGACGTTCCGGATCATCTAGTATGGCAAAAAACTTGTTAGCGAAATCTCGGTCTACTACGCCAACGTAACTGGTCTTCGCTCTAAGACGACTCGCCTTTTTACAAGTTCGACGAATTCTTGTTTCGACGTGGTCTGCTTGACCGAGACATGGCTGTGTGGGAAGATCGTTGATGAAGAGCTTTTTGTTGCTTTATGGTGATTTTAACTAACCTAATGTGAGTTGGGTACACTCTCCGGACGATGAGGGCTTGCTGCCCTCTTTTATAGCGACTCCTCAACATGCCATATCTTTTATTGACAACATCATTTCTTCTGGCTTAATGCAGTCTAGCGGTGTGACTAATGACTCTGGAAAATCTTTTGACCTGGTATTTTCGTCCGATCCCAATGGTACTCTCGTTAAGCGTTGTTTAACTCCTATGGTTCCTGAAACAAGTCATCATCCGGCACTACATACAGTTTTGTTTTTTGATCCTGTAACTTCATCATCTAATGCTTCTGGTAACTACGAGTATTGTTATAACTTTAAACAAGCTGATTTTAATAAAATTAATGAATGGCTATCCGCCTGCGACTGGACCAGTGTTCTGGGTGAACGTGACATTGATAAAGCTGTGAGATCGTTTTATGACATCCTATTTCTTTGTTTTACTCACTGTGTACCACTTGTAAGTTCGAATCGTACTTCGCATTGTCAACCATGGATCAATGGCTCTTTGAAGCATCTTAAAAATTTGAAGAATAAAGCTTGGAGGAGGTTCTGTTCCTCAAGCAGCGATGCTGATTACGTAACTTATTCTAATTTGCGTGCTCAGTACATATCGTACCTGAATGATTCTTATAATGATTATATACATAGAATAAGGTCGGCCTTGCGTACGGAACCTAAGCAATTTTGGAAGTTTGTGAACTCTAAGTGCAACTGTGATGGATACCCTTCATCGTTGCGACTTGGAAACATAGATAGTGTTGATCCCTTGGAGACTTCCAATCTTTTTGGTGACTTCTTTAAAACTGTCTTCTGTGATAACCACTGTGATATTAGTTATAACGATTTTATCCATTTGACGAAGCTTCCGACGATTTCTCTTCAACCTAAGGACCTGTTGTTCGATGAAACGTCTGTCTTCAAGTACATTTCAAGCATAGCTGATAGTTTTTCTAGTGGTCCGGATGGCGTTCCTTCCACGTTCATAAAAAATTGTGCTACGTCCATAGTTTCTGTTTTGTGTTATTTATTTAATTTATCTTTAACCTGTGGTGTTTTTCCTAAACAGTGGAAGCTTTCTTTGATTATTCCTTTTCACAAGAAGGGTAATAAGTGTGACATTTCTAACTACAGACCCGTCGCTAAGTTATGCTGTATTGGTAAGATATTTGAAGCCATGGTTTGCGATGTTTTGTCATTCCACTGCAAGCCTTTCCTGCGCTCTTTTCAGCATGGTTTTATGAAGGGTAAATCTACTACGACTAATTTGTTAGAGTTTACTAATTTCTGCATTTCTGCAATTGAAAGCGGAAAGCAAGTTGATTGCATATTCACAGATTTTAGTAAAGCTTTTGACCGAATCAATCATAAAATCTTGATTCATAAGCTGACTCTTCTTGGTTTTCCTTCTGTTTTTGTCAATTGGCTTCATTCTTATTTATGGGATCGTACGCAGCGAGTTATATTTCGCGAAGCTCTTTCTGACGTAATAGATAATACTTCTGGTGTTCCTCAAGGCAGCCATCTCGGATCACTCCTTTTTATTATTTTCATTAATGACGTATCTCTGATTTTGACTAATTCAAGAATACTTTGCTATGCTGACGATGCCAAAATCTTCCGCATTGTTTCTAATGAAAACGAGTGTGGAATTCTAAATTTGGACTTAGACACCTTTCATAATTGGTGTACTATTAACTGTCTTCCTCTCAACATCAACAAATGTACTGCTATGTACTTTTCTCGTAAAAGGAGTCCATTGAACTTCAGTTATACTTTAGATGGATGCTTATTATCTAGACTTGACAAAACCAAGGACTTGGGTGTCTTCCTTAATACACGCCTTTCCTTCGAGGATCATTTTAATACAATCGTTGCCAGGGCTAATGCTAATCTGGGGTTTGTAAAGAGATGGTCAAAGGAGTTTAATGATCCATTCATAACGAAGGTCCTTTACTGCACATTCGTTAGACCTATTTTGGAGTATGCCAGTCCGGTCTGGTCTCCGTTTTATGCTGTATACATAAATCGTATTGAGGCTGTGCAGCGGAGATTCGTTCGTTTCGCTCTGCGTGGACTTCATTGGCATAACCCTATTATTTTACCTCCATATGTTGATAGGCTCAAACTCTTTCCATTGGATTATCTCGAAATTAGGCGAAAAGCTTCCAGAGTTGTTTTTGCGTTTCAGTGTATACAGGGAGCGATAAATTCTCCTGAGCTCTTAAATACATTCAATATATCTATTCCTGCGCGCTCCTTGAGGAACCACGACTTCCTCGTCGTTCCTCATCATAGTACAAACTATGGTTTTCACGAGCCGATTTCATCAATGTCTCGTCTCTTTAACAACCAGTTTGATTGCATTGACTTCCATCTTTCAAAAAGTGAATGAGATCAGCTTAGTTAACGTTACCTTTCATTTTATTAATATTGTTTGTACACTGTTGGTCAATATCATTGTTTACATATGTATAATAATTTTTAATTTTTTTTTTTTTTAATTTTTCTTTTGTAAACTTAGTAATCAGATTTTTGATGAAGTTCTAAATAAATAAATAAATAAATTGGGAACTATTCTCATGTTTTTTTCTTCGTGTCACAATTCACTAATTTTATATTGCTTTATTACAAAAAACATCAAAATTTTTTACAATACTTGAATTAAAGTAAACAAATGATATAGTTAAATTAAATCATAAAAATACCTTCGAATTATAAACAAAACCCAAACCTTCCATAAAAAATTCACTAGTAATTGGACTTAGCTTTTGTGAGAAGAAATATGAAGAAAATAGGAAAAACAAACGAAAAGACTAAGAGGGATTAAAAAAAACGTTTTCTGGACTAAAATAGAATTTCTGGAGCTCTTCGACTAGAGACATGCGCGTAGCGAGGTAGGGGCACGGGTGGGCAATGTCCACCCTCCCCTCCCAGAAAAGCCCGTGTAGGCTCGGTGCCCCCCCCCCCCCCCCCCCCGACAGAAATACGAAGCAATTATTACTAATAATTTGCAATTTTTTCTTTCATTCATTCTTTTTTCATGTAGTAAGATATACATACAAGCATAATTGATTTTATTCAATTATTTCCAAAATTTTGAATAACTTCAAAATCCTTTCAAATTATTCATAATAATGAATTTTTCGTATATCTACTCTACCTTAATTTTTTACAAAGAAGACAAATGTCATTTTGGCCAATGTGCTGAAAGGAGATTTTAAATGTCTATCAGTCAAATAAAATTCTCATTTTTCCCAAGCCCATCAGAGAATGAGTTACAGTAGCGTTGGGAGATTGTTGCGGGTAAAATTCTCTCGAAAATGAGAATTAATGGCGACTTTTCCCACAAATTATTATATTATGCGAATTCCGACCCTTTTTATCCTAGGTACCAAAAGCATAAGAAATACACCAAAAGGAATAGTTCAGTTCAAGTAACTTTCGAAAACTAATTAATTTTTGTTGATATAGGAGAGATATCTATAAAAGTACATTAGCAACTAGGCGCAAAGTAATCAGTGCTACTACATATTAATTTACTACTTTTCAATAACTTAATGGCAGAAGTTGACAGAATATGAAATTCCCACGATCTCCCAATACTGATAACACCCACCCTCTTTAGAGCAAAGCGTGTAAACAGAAGCACGTTCTGTTCAAATAACATAGGATTATACAGCAACAACTTGGAACAAACTTTGGTGACCTCTTTCAATATCTCAGAAAAAAGTGCTTTCACAAAAGCGCGGTATTACATGAGAGTAATTCTGAAAATTCCGCCACTTGTCATTATCATTTATTTATGAAAATTAATCAATTTGCCGCTCTGTTTCGTTGCATGTAAATCTGCGATATCACATATTTTGTCTTTATTCGTCAAACCAGAAGGCGACATCATAAAAACTGGAAATTAAAAGGCCTTAACGGGCCGGCTACAGCCGTGCAGTAATAGCTCACTCCTTAGAATATATAGCAAATAGGAATGGTTGAATCGTGTAAAATTCGTATACATGGGCGTAATTTGTTAAGAGCAGGAGATTATACATAAGAGTAAGTGAGATGCTGCAGGAAAGATTTGTCAAAGCTGGGTGCAGAATTGTCAAATGTGATTGTTTTGTGAACAGCTTTATGCAATTTAAAATTCTGTTGCGAAATTTAACAAAAGTACGGAAGTAATTCTTTTCAAAACTATTTATGTTTGAAGTTTATTTAGTGCAAAGTTTTATAGTGCCACTAGTGCCTGTTAAAATCTTTATATCAATTAAAAAAACAGAAATGAAGTGTTCGGTCAGTGCTTGCAAATATAAATTGGATTATAACCTAGGGAAATCCTGTTTGAGGCAACTGCACTATCTAAATTATCTTTTTTGTTAATAGAAGCAGAGATTTATATAAATTAATTATGTGAATTATTTCAAAATAAAGTAGAAAAAGAACATTTTTTACCATAGATGCTCCGCACAAAACCTTTGTTTACTTTTTGCAAAGTGACAATTTGCTTAGAATAGGGATGGCGGGTAAATACATGTAAAAATAGACTACCACCACAACCAGAAATTCATTACGCAAAATCTGGCTCTTAGATATGACAAAATTTTACCAGCAATTTTAATGTGAAATATGTATTTGGAGACCGTGTAAAATTTTATTTTGACAGAACTCGATTGTAGACTTAACCGATATTATAATGTAATAATTCAATTCTCATTATATGCTACGAATTTGTGATAAAGGGTTTTCCAATAAGAGGTGTTATTTTGATATTCAAAGAAAAATGCCATTTTTTGAGACGTATGATCGGATCTTTATTTCATTATAAAGAGGAAGGTATGCCGTTAATGATGGAAAATAATATCAGCCAAATGACCACCACGACCACGCCTACAGGACCATATCCTTTTCATGAAATTTTCCATAACCAAATCGCAAAGTGGCTGCCCTATGTCCTCAATAGCCTCACGAATTCCATCTTTGAGGTGTTGAATCGAGGCTGGGCTGTTGGCGTAGACCTTCTCTTTCACGTGGCCCCAAAGCAAGAAGTCGCAAGGTGTTAAGTCACAAGATCTCGGTGGCCAATTGTGATCACCTCTTCGAGAGATAACACGGTCCGAAACTTTTTATGTAAGAGATCAATTGTTTCGTTGCTTGTATGGCACGTAGCGCCGTCTTGTTGAAAGTAAACGTTGTCCAGATCAATACCATCCAATTCCGGCCATAAAAAATCATTAATCATCTGTCGATAGCGCAATCCATTCACCGTGACTGTAGCCTCATTTTCGAAAAAGTAAGGTCCAATGACCCCGCGGGACCATAAACCGCACCAAACAGTCATACGTTGAGGATAGAGAGGCTTTTCAACAATAACTCTTGGGTTTTCCGAGCCCCAGATGCGACAATTTTGCTTGTTGACAAAGCCATCGAGGTGGAAATGGGCCTCATCACTCTAGATGAGTTTTCGATGGAATTCCGGATCATTTTCATGCATTTCAAGGACCCAATCAGCAAAGACTCGACGTTGTTGATGATCGGCTTGAGTTCTTGTGTTAACTGAACTTTATAAGCCTTAAGACCCAAATCTTTATGCAAAATACGGTGTAATGACGTTTGTAGAATGCCTAATTTCAAAGAACGACGAGGAATGGACAAACCTGGGTTTTCTTCAACACTTTCGGCTACAGCAGCAATATTCTCGGCTGTTCTTGAGCGAAGTGCACGGGTTTTATTCTTCACATCACTAACTTGTCCCGACAGCTAGAATTTTTCTACCAATTTCTGTATTGCGGTCCGACAAGATGCTTCACGACGACCCAAAAATGTTCGAGTTTTACGAACCGTCTCTGCCACATTTTCACCATTTTTATAGTGAATTTTAATAATTTCAATGCGTTGTTGAATCGTATATCGTTCCATTTTTATTAATGGCGTAGTTTCTACTTGTCAAATGTCAAAAAATGACAGCTCCAAAAGTGACATCTACCGAAATAGCGGGCTAATTAAAATAACACCTCTTATTGGAAAGCCCTTTAGAATTATTATTTATATCAATAAATTTTTCTGATGACATGCATCTGGGCACAAGTGTAGCAGAATGATCGTGATTAATACAGGGTGTTTCCCACTAGGAGGTTAGTAGAGCGGGAGGTGATAGTACTCTGATAGATGAGCAAAAAATTGTATGGCAGGGGGGGGGGGCAGGAGTTACAGGGTGATTAAGAAAAAAAGCTAGTTTTTTACAAAACACCCTGTTTCTTAAAAACTACAGGGTGTATGGTCACAGTTAGGACCTCATTGTCGTTCGAAAGGCCATGGAGTTCTGGCCTTTCGAACGACTGCTCAATCAGCCCCATAGCCCTCTTCCCTCAAGAATTATCGTTGTCTAAACTTAAAATTTCGGATTTTCTTACCTCTTTTTTAAATTTAACTTCTATTATTTTTGGAAAAAGGTCGTTAACATACCTGTTTTTTATAAAAACTGTAAGCTGTAGACTCTCCTCTTTAAGTTGACCTATTACACCCAATGTCATTTCCAGCGAATTTGTTTTGAGTTTTTCGTATTTTATTGACTGAAATACGATTTGAATATATTATAATATTTATCTAACCATTAGTTTCGTCGTTTAATTCACTTCGGGAAAAGTAATTAATTATGTGCTAGTGAGAAAGCAAAGAAATTTTCAAATAGACATTTTTAGATTGAAGACGAACAAATTTGTGACAATTGTTGCCAAAGCAGGCAAGCAACCAATTGACAGCTTATTCGGCCATAACTTGTTAATCTTTGTATCATCGGTTGGCCCATAAAATGGTATTAAGTTCATTAATGGATGGATATACATATGAATTTTATGCCATCCTTTTTTTTTCTGAATATAAGTCCTATTTCTATAGTACAGTAACTATAATTTGCAAAACCTTTAAATTTTTCCGCAAATTGGTGCCGACAGAGCTCTACGTGCATGTATTTTCAATTGGAAGATCCAAGAATAATAGCCCTAGAATGCCGAATATCAAGAAAATAATACCATTCCTTGCAAATCTGAAGATAAAGAGCTGATTCAGCAGATCTGCAACCTTGAAAGATGCCCCACTAGTTTTAATGGGGTGGTAACTGGCAATGGATATGTTTCATTAATCGAATCGAATAAATATTTCGATAGATATGGCGTTTAATGATTTAATACAGATCTGCTTAAATCTCGTCTATCTCACTGGGAATATTAATTATTTGCGAATTTTGTATGAATTTAAGAAATTTAAGAAATTGAACTTTGAAGTTAGCACTATTAACTTATTGAAGAATTGCTGAATACGTTTGAACAGCGATAGATTCTGCAAGAATAATTTAAATGTGTTTAAAGTTTTTTTTTTTGTACGTCATTTATATAAAGAAAATGAATATGTAAATATGTATCTCTAGTAATATTTCTTCTTTATTTTAAAAATGAATAAAAGTACATTTAAATCAATTCGTTGCTGTATCTTCATCCACTTAAGCGTATCTAACAACCACTTAACAGACGAATATCTTGCACACCACAACAGTGTACTTCGCATCGCTTTATTTTGGACTGTTTACTGAATATTATACCCTAAATGAAATCTATTGGATAAACTGAGTTTGTCACTCCGTTTGTAACACATAGAAATAATGAAGGTATAGCTAAATGGATTGGACACCCACGCATAATATTAAAAGTTATTTTAATTTTTGCATGTCTGTCCGTCCTCACGATAACTCCAGAACGGATTTATTTAGAAAACTGAAATTTTGCACACGAGCTTTTCGAGAAAAACGGAAATTAAGTTCGGCAATGGAATAAATCAGACAACTTCTTCGTTGAATTGCCTTGCCATACAAAACTTTGGTTTTCCACTAAATATTTAGACACCGCTTGAGAACGAGTCGACGTAGAGAGCTGAAATTTTGTACACGGCGTTTTCATAAAAATATGAGTATAATTTCAAAAATGAGATAAATCCCGTATCTAGGGTATCATAAGAATTGGTCTTAGACCAATTCCAGCTTTATTGAAGAAATAATTTTCTAATTTCAGGGCTATTATTGGGATACATTTACAATTTATTAGAACCATGAATTTGAAATAACTTTTTTTTAGAAAACCATATATATTTATATGTTAGTAAATTATTCTTATTTTATTCTTGTTTTTAGGAAATATTCTTATTGTTGTTTAATTTAAGCATACATTGGTTGAAAAATACAACGGTAATCAATTAAATAGTTTGCTTCATGTAAACTTGGATTTAACACTGATTAACGTTTTAGAAAGTTATACACATTTTTGAAAAACAATACTTGCTTGAAGAATATTCTTCTTCAATATTATGTCAGTCTGCCCCTACTGCCGCCCCCCCCCCCCACAGCAAAACGCTGGCTACGCCCATGAGTAGAAAGCGTTCATTATTCACTTCATAAACATCAATCACAGCGTTTAACGAACGAATCATAATGGCATGACTATAGATAGATGTAATAGTTAGGCTAAAACAAATCAGAGTAGTACCAGACTAACTTTTCAACCGGACTTAATAGATTTTATTACTAAAATGTACTACGAATGTATAGTTTTAAATGAAAATGAATAAAACCTTTTAGATTATTTGCTAACAACATACGTATACAGGAGTTTTAAGTATTAAGAAATGAAAACCGGAGTACTTTTATAAAAGCAGTAGTACCGGAGTACGCTATTAGTTTTCGGAGTACAGATAATCCGATCGGAGTACAAACGACAGCACTGATTCTGCCTCCATATGTTGACAGGCTTAAACTCTTTCCATTATATTCTCTTGAAAATAGACGTAAAACTTCCAGAATTGTCTTTACATTTCAGTGCATACAAACTCCTCTGAACTCTTAAATACTTTCAATATATCTGTTCCTGTGCGCTCCTTGAAGAACTGTAACTTCTTCGTTGTTCCTCAGCATAGTACAAACTATGGCATGCATGAGCCAGTTTCATCAATGTCTCGTCTATTTAACCGCCAGTTTGATTGCATTGACTTTCATCTTTCAAAAAATCAAATAAGAGATAAGCTTAGTGAAAGTTACTTGTTTTTTCCTTAATATTATTGTTATGTATACTTTTTATCGTTATTATGGTTAGGAATACTTTTGTCATTTTATGGTTATATTTCACTTTTGTAAACTCAGTAATCAGATCGTTGATGAAGTTCTAAATAAATAAATAAATAAATGATTATAATAGGCTTAGACAAGCAAAAAATTGTATGGATGGTGGAAGGGAAATGCCAATGGGACTTAAAGATATTTGGATAAGTTTTTATAGATCACTCTGCAACCTTCTGGACGTTACGCCCCATGATGATGATTTAAATTTTTTTAGATTGATTATCGTTGGACCTTTCCAAAGATTTTCAAAAATATTCCCCCTCCTCTTATCCGTTCTGAAGTTATGGTTCAATAAAATTAAAATTTCGGAATTTTTACTAGTGTTTTTATTATTTACCTACTATTTTTATCATTTTGAATATCGTATAGTATACAAATATAAGCTACACCTATTTAATATTTGCATACCCACATCATATTTAAATTTCATAATTTCACTGGTTTAACTGAATTTTATTCTGTAGGTCACTGGCCTGTTGCTTTCATCCATGAGAATATTTATATTACGCATATGACACAATACGCTATTTTTATCGCTTTACTCAAACGCCTTTATTATATTTACGTTTCTCTGATTTTTTCTTAAAAATTGAATTAAATGTTTCCCGCAATTATTGTAGGCGGAGATATTGTAATTATCTTGGTTTTTTTTCTACTTATCCCCCAATCATCTCGGCCGGTGTTTTTTATTTCTGGCAGCACAGCACATTAACATAAACATTGTGTAGTTAAGCTGCCACTCCCTATGAAGTTCCTTGAATTAAGATATATAAAATTAGGCATAAAATGTTAATAATAGATCAGTTTGTAGGTATGTAGCTTACTGGTTTAGTGATTGTTGGGCGGAGCTACAAATATACCGAAAATTATTATATGTATGTCTACGATAAGCACTAAAAGTGTTCGGGTTATTTAATTTTAAATAGAACTAGAAAAGAAAAATAGTTCTTTAAGTGTTGCTGTAATTACAGAGAATATTTCTTTTGTTTTAAGCCTCTCTGCCACTGAATTAATTACTTGTTTTTTTTTTTAAGAATTTGCAGCTGTACTTTCAGGTATGTCTACACTTTTAGAAATTTATGGAGAAATGTTTTAATGTTTATTCTTACAAAAATGTTTGCTGATGTCACAATTGTACTTCTTCTTGTGATTTTATTATGCGATTCGAATTGGTATATTTAAGAAAGTTACTTCGATTGCGGAGGTAAGAGTTTTTTTTTTTAAGTTTTTTACAGTAGTTTTTGATGAAATTTGTATACGTATTTGCGGGAAATAACAGGACAGCCCAGTGCTCCGTCGCTCGCCATACATGAGATCGATCGAAATTCCGCCGCTGTACGGTAATGGCTTAATTTGTTTACTTAAAACAACTCGACTTTTTATTAAGTTACATTACAATTTTGTATAAAATATATATATAGGTATCAAAAGTGCGTTATGTAAAAAATCAAAAAAATTTCAATACCATGTTTCGGTAAAACAGTACCCTAATTTTTGAATTATTTTAAACAGCTTTGTACATGTATTACTTACTACACACTTATAATTAATTTACTTAAAATCAACATTATCGTAATCTACAAAGAAACAGATCATTACATTATAATTATACCTAATTACTATTACATTTACATCTACATAATTTACTGTTTACTTATAGTCCGGGGGGTAGCGTTGCAAATGAAAAAGTCATTGTAAGCCGGCTAATTTTAATATCGATAATTGATCTTGTACAACTAATCAGTGAACTGACCGTCAGCTGCTCAAAGAGTGGAGGGTGTGAGTGTGAGAGTCTGTGAAAATGGTAAGTAATAGTACGCCGACTGAAATATTTTTTTATAAACAGTTGACTTCATAGTGAGTTGAAAAAAAAAAACACAATCGTCAGCTGCATCGAGGAGGGGGATTATGCATCAGCTGATCGCATGAATTTGTAAAAACAAAAAACACATAAAATGAAGTAATAGTCTGAGAACGCATTGACGTAGAGAGCTGAAATTTATTACATGGTGTTTTCAAAGCAATAGTAAATAAAATTAAAAAATGAACTAAATTGGGCAACTCCTTCTTGGTGTTAGCATACAGAAATTCTGGTTTTTAACGTATACTGTTAAAATGATCAGTCCTAGATGTTTTTATTGTACTGAAAAGTTCTTCTGAATACTAAATCCCATTATATTTGTTTTGATTTGTTATAATCATTTTTGCTGTCCGACGAACCGTTCCAGAAATATAAGCGAAAAACCACTTCAAAATTTAAACTTCCACGGATAGGTCATCATACGAAATTACATACGGGCATTCATCTATAGGGTATCATAAGAATTGGTCTTAGACCAATTTTAGCTTTTTTAATTGTTCATATCATAATGTAGTATTGACGACCTTTGTTGTGACCCAGGTGCCTATACCCCGAATCACAACAATAAAACCAATACGCCAATATCTTGCCCTATGCAATATATTGGCGTACTACAATTTGACCCTGAAAATTCAAGAATATTTTATTTTCAATTCAATTTAAATTTCATTTGCATTTAAAAATGCATTTACGTACTGCAACAAAATGCAATTTAGCATAAATTGCATTTTGTAATCAGTCGTACATTCCGTTCACACGGCATGTATACTTACCTACATGCAGTACCATGTACATACCTACATACAGCTTTTCCGTTAAATTCCTAAAACTTAATCGCATGTACTATACATACGTACAATTATACCCGTCGGTCATTTAAAAATATTATTTTTACAAGTCACAGTGCATATCAGATTTCGTGCATATGCACTGCGTCTAAACTTTTGTTCTTTCCCACGTACGATTCTTCACGTCGTGGGAAAGTAATAAAAAGAATAAGAAAAGCTTTTGGAAGTTTTGTGATCGGTACCTGGGTGCAATATCGCCGACCCTCGGGGAGTTTGTTTTTGAATCGCCTCGCAACAAGTTCGGGAGTTTTCCAATTAGGATTTTTTTTTTTTTGCTTAAGTGATCTATCTGAATATTTATGTGATAATTTGTATTAATTTTGTAAAAATTATTTCTAAAGTGCCCAGTTGAATAGTGAAAGAATCTGTGAAAAAACATAAGAGAACCTAAATAAAAAGCAATTTCAACATTTGGTTTTCTTTGATTTTTATTAAACATTAATTTCGAACCTTAGATGCTCTCGTCCTAGAGCACGGCACCCCACGGATAACATTTTGGTGGCAGCGGTGTTCCATACCGACAAATCAGTGCCTTGAAACAAAAAGTGTTTTTGTTTCCAAATAAATTGATTAATAAAAATAATAAAATAAAAAATAAAATCCTTACAATTAACAACAACAATAAAATCTGCCAGACAAACAACTGGTAGCAACAATAATCCTGAAGGAAGTTCAGTGCATAAAAGATAGTTAAATAAAAACCAAACAAGCAATTAAAAATAACCAAAATACAAATAATAAAATCTATAATTTTGTTGATAAAAAAAAAAGAGCCCGGGTACCCTCAAAGGGTACTTAGAGGAAAATAAAAAGAGTTCAAGCGCCATAGCGCTCAACGTGGGAATTTTGCGAGGCTTCATCCCTGCCTCAATAAAGACGTTTATTAAGGAAGGAAGAAGGAAGGAAGACCTCATGTGTACAAACTCCATCATCATCTCCATCTCCACCAATAACAAGCACAACAACCAAGAAGTGCGAAAGAAGGCAAGGAACCAAAAAAAAAAACACAACACCATACTCATCATAAATAACATCAAATATACAAAATTGGATAGCGTTAAAGATTATTCACATATTTTCATGTATATACATATATGTGTATATAACAGCTGGAAAACAATTTCTTCCGGTTCTCGGCTAATTAAATTAATTAAATTCAACACAGAAAAATTGAAATCCGCCCTTCCTAGAAGCGACCTCTGCGGCAAGACTTCGTGAGCTTGTTGGTCAGAGGACTTCGACAAAAATCAAATATCAATCCCCTGCGGTAGGACTTCGTGAGTCTATCGGTCATACATACATACCTACATATGTGTATAATGTCTAAATTTTTTATTTTATTTTAATGGAAATACGCACTTCATTTAAAAGATTTTTGTGTTGTTATCTAATAATAATTTCCATTTTTGTGTTGTGATAAAATATTTTTTTTTCCTACAAGTCCAGTTCTCCCGCAAAAAATTAACAGACATATTTAAAATAAATAAATAAAAATCAGTTTTTTTTATTATATAAACATAAATTCTTAGCATTCCTTTTATTAGAATTCGAGAATTTCGTAATACCAACAAATCCAACAAATTATCATAACCCCCGTTACTGTACTTTATTCACTTCCGACAATTTACAACCTTTATCCTTCAAAGCAAATACTGCTTACACATAACAAACTGATTCGCAACTTACTACTGCTTGGAAATTGAACAATTTGTCTTCTACTCAGCCGTATTTTTCTATTAAATACCATTTTGTCGCATCGTCTATAGTTCCAATCAGATAAACCAAATCGAAGCTCGATACACACACCCTTAATATTATTAAATCTCATACCACATCTCCACCAAATTTTCCGTCTTCTACTTCAAGAAACTACAATGACTGAAGAAACTGTTTCTTTCGATGAGCTTTGCCAATCTCAAATAGAAAAAAACAGTGCAATTAGGCAAATTAGGGGCTTATCACCAAGCCGGTAAAGTAAAGCGTACCAATACCTTTGTAAACGGTAAATTACAACAACTCGAAGAAATATGGAGCACCTTCGAGAAAACAGAAGAACATATAGACAACATAAAGACTTCACGACCGATCACGATTATTTCAAAAAATCGTGCTCGGACAAAACTGAGGACTGGTACAGGTTGACGAAAGCAACACTTTCCGAAAGATTGAAATCAATCTCAGAAAGTACTATAAACCAGCAAAAACCCTTTCATATCCCATCATCCAGAGCTTCGTGGAGAATTCCAACCAAATCACAAGTTACAGAAGCTAATAAGGAAACAGACGGTCCACAAAATGAAAGTATTTTCAGAAGTCTAAATACAAAAATTAACTCAATTACAAGAGTTATACAATCATTAAACCCTGATACTTTACCTACAGTGAGTAAAACATACCTAGAACAAAAACTGAGTATCCTAAATAAACATTGGGCTGAATTCGAAGAACTCAACAATACAATCGAAATGCAATCTACGCCACAAGACCTAGAAAATAAATACTTTACTGAAAATGTTTTCGGTAAAACAGAAGCAGAATATGAAGAAACTGTAATTGCTATTCAAGAACAGCTAGATACGCGCTTCCCTAATTATCAAAATGACACACGAAATAACTCATCACACTTTCACAATGAAAGCACAGAAGTCAAAATTCCACATATTTCTCTATCAGAAATTAAATCGTTAATACCAAATTTTAACGGCGATCCAAAAGACCTCCATAAATTCGTGTCATGTTGTGATGATATTAATAGACTTTATCCCAATACTGACCAAACAACCCTGTTTTCAATAATTAAAAGTAAGCTATTTGGAGATGCCTACAATGTACTTAAGTACAATGATACAAGCAGGTGGTCAGATTTGAAGCAAATACTACTCGAAACATTCGAAGTAAAATTAGAAAAGTCCGTTTTCAACCAATGTGCAATGTCATTTTTAAATCGTTCTGAAAAGCATTTCAATTTCCGAGCATTATGATACAAATATCCGTATTTGATCAATTCTTATGATATCTTAGATGAATGTCCGTATGTAATATCGTATGATGACTTATCTGTGGAAGTTTGATTTTTTAAGTTCATATACATATATTTCTAAAATTGTACTCAAGATTCTTGGTATTATATTTTAGTACAATTTATTATAAATTCGGGAAAGAAAAATAATAATAAAATCTTCGTACTAATACTAACTACTGAGTTCCAAAGGTGATCAACCTGGATAAAGTAAGATCTTTCAAAGGTTAATGCATAGGAACGTGGAATTAGTAGGTATGCTACATCCTCTCTGAGATTGCAAAAATTGAATACCGCTATAAAGATACTCAGGCACACCCCGTGAATGAGATTATCATTTTGCTTTCATCTTCATTAAACTCGATCGAGTTCTATAATTAAGCCGCTGTTAAAAAAATTCCCACAGCACGATTCTTATTGCTCCCCTCAAACTGAAATTAATAGATTTTTATAACATTAGTTGGTTAGTTATTTAGGTACCTTCCTATATTAATTTGGTTGTACATGTATTTTATGTTTTTAGAATGCAGAATGATATTTTACCTTCAAGTGATTGTGAATCAGAAAATAATGAATCAGTTAAAGAAAATAATGCTACTTCAGATAGTTCCAAAATGGACTTTTCAGGTGCGATATTGTTAGTATGTCAAAATTTTGTTTTTATAATAAATGGTAATTTTGCAGATGATGATATAGATAATGATCCAAATTTTATTCCATCTACTACGAGACCAAGCTCGTGTGGTAATATTTCTAAATAATTCATAACATTGTGAGTTAATTATTCTCCCTGTAGATTCAGAAGGCCAAGAAAATGATTCGGTCTTTAGAAATCTACCCTCTACTTCAAGTTTTAATGGTAATAAATGCATACAAGTCAATATATGAAATTATAATGTTTTGAAATTCTTGCCTTTCAGAATCAGAAAGATATTTCTCGATCGTAGCAAAGAAAAAAAAGAAGCAGCCCAATCTTTGGGGAAAAAATGTGAGAAAAAAGCTAAGAAAATCTGGTCAGGAATACACGAATCACAAAGGAATTAATGTGCAACCCAAGAAAATTAAGCCTGCTTGTATCCACACATGCTTTTTTATGTGTTCCAAAATTTTTACAAGCGATGATAGACAGAATATATTCCGAATGTTTTGGTTCATGTCGGATGAAGAGAAAAATAACTTTTATGCCAAGTTTGTTAAGCAAAATAAAGTAACACGTCGACGTGTTAAGGAATCCGTCAACAAAACATTCTCATTTAAATATTACTTAGAATCAAATGGTCATATTCATAGAGTCTGTAGAACGTTTTTCTTGAATACTCTGGTTATTAATAAAGCCAAAATTTATTATTTTTTCACAAACTTGATGGATAAGGCTACTGGTTGTCCACTGAAGAGACAAAAAGGGAGATACGCCAAAAAGTCGACATCCTCAGAACAATTAGATAGTGTTAGAAAACACATCAACAGTTTTAAAACTGTGGAGTCGCACTATTGTCGATCTACAAGCCAAAAGATGTACTTGGAACAGGATTTAAGTTTAACAAAAATGTATAAAATGTATATTGATCAAAATGAAGGCAATATCGTCACGGAAGCAATATATAGACAAATTTTTAATAAAGAGTTTAACATCGCTTTCCATAAATTTATGAATTTAAATTTAAATTTATGAATTTAAATTTATGTTTATTTTGAAGTATTTTGTTTAATGATCTCATTTAATATAAGTTATCTGAAATGTGAAAATAATATATTTTTTGTTCAATATAAAATATTGTTTCAGAATTGATTTTGTCTCATTTTTTCATTTAACAAAAGTGTAAAAAAATTAAATATTTTAGGTTGGGAAAAATATATGAACATAATCTATTTAATCTGACACATCACTCAAAATGCGTTACATTTTGCAGAAAAAAATTTGAATTCTTGTTTCGGACTCATCATCGGACATTTCATACACTGTGCGAAACTTTTTTTCGGTGTATGGGATATAGCCAACCTCGAAAAAAAAACGGTTCATTATTAAGTACTGTATTTTATCTTCAATAACGTGAAAATTGATGACACTTTGTGTACATAACCTCCATATAACACTAAAACTATGACAAAAATTAAAAAAAAAACCTATCGCATAAATTTGAAAATAATAAAAGTCCAACTTCAAATGCGTTTTTCTCGAAACTAGGTTGAAGGCGTATGGCCGAAACAAGAATTCAGACGACGGTATGTGTATAATCTAAAAGGCTTTATTCACTCACCTTCATTTAAACCTATACATTAGTAATAAATTATTAACGAGTCTGGTTGAAAAGTTGGTTTGGTACTACGTTGTACTTGATGAAATATACCAAACAGCAGTTAAGAGCTAACACATTCATGTTTTATAATTTTTTTCAGAGTTGTCGTTCAGCACACTAAAGTGTAATATGATTAGTTTTAGCCTATTAACAGTAAATTTTTCATGGAAACTTGGGTTTTTGTTTATGATTCGGCGAAGGCATTGTTAGGAATCTTTTGTAGGTTCTTTCAAAACACAAGAGGTTGACACTTTTTATCACTTTATTATTTTATAAAAACACTTTTTAAAATATTTAGCACTGCTAATACATTGTAATAATTTTTATTTTCAATACTTTGTTGTGTATCTAAATTTCTACACTAGATTTTATATCAAACAGATACTTCGATAACTCTTTATCAATCGCACTCAACACACAAATTCACGGCCCGCTCGTCACGCTTATCTTATTACCCGCTTCGTCTTAATTCCAAACTAAAACTCTTCGATCTTCCTCCAAATGAATACCTCGTTTTGCACGAGGGCTTTTCGCTTCAGATGTGTGTCCAAAGAACAGCCAACAATCGATGATCTGTGGGGCATGATATGTGTAGACCTACGTAGACCGAAGACAAAGCGTACACAATCATTGAAGGCAACTTCAAGTTTTCATTTACAAACTGAGTCTATCTTAGGAAAAAGTAGGCTTCCGTGAGTAAAGTGAGGCATTAGCAGCACCCTAACCAGTCTCAATCTGAGGTTTACGGGCAGAATATTGGCAGATAGCTACAGTCCTCTTAAAATACCATAGCTTCCTTTTACCAACTGTCATCTTAATGTAATCACAGCATTTTAGACCGGTGTTGAATTTTAATCCCAGATTTGACACGCATTCAACGAAAGGTAGCCTCACATTATTGAGGATAATAGGAGGAAGATTATCACGATCCAGGCTCGAGCTATAAAAATCAATGCATTGTGATTTACTAGCATTGAAGAGGATCTGATTATCTCTAGACCATCTGCAAATTTCAGGTAGGTCGCAATTTATTCTACTAATACAGTCCTCAATAAGGCCAAGAGGTCTGCTTAGGTATAGCTGAACATCGTCCGCATAGAGATTTAGATTAACGGCATGGACTATATCATTAAGTAATAAATAAAAATAAAGATTACCCTTTAGGATTTTTACCGCGATAAACTTGTATTTAGTTCAAGAAGGAATTTATTTGGATTCTCCGGTATATAGCAAAAGCTAAAAAATGTTTTTAATTTGTTATTTCATCACACAACCTATTATATTTTTGGTGATAAGTTTCAAGTCTTGGTTTTGACTCATCAACAGGTCCCCAATAGTGAAATTGAGTGAGTTGAAAATCAAGTGAAAAATAGAGCAAAGAAAAGAAATGAAAAAATGAAAAAAATTGATAAAAATAAAAAGAAAACATTTAAAAAATTTAAAAAACAAGATTCATTCGAAACGAATCGAACCTGTTTCAAGCGTCTACAGCAGGCAGAAAACCAAGCTGTACCGATGAGTGTAAGGCTTTCGCTAACACGAAACGCTTCTTCTTCTTCTTCCTTTTTCCTTTTTATTTTGTCAACCCACTGCGGGCGTATAGAGGTTCGATTCATTTCGAATGAATCTGGTTTTTTAAATTTTTTAAAAATTTTTTAATAAAATTCTTTTTTTTCTATTTTTCTCAATTTTTTTCATTTTTTCATTTCTTTTCTTTGCTCTATTTTTCCTTTGTTTTTTAATTCACTCAATTTCGCTATTGGGGACCTGTTGATGAGTCAAAACCAAGACTTGAAACTTGTCACCAAAAATATAATGGGTTGTGTGAAGAAATAACAAATTAAAAACATTTTTTAGCTTTTGCTATATACCGGAGAATCCAAATAAATTCCTTCTTGAACAAATATATATATCATTAAGGTCATTTATAAAGAGGCTTTCGCTTATATTTATATTATATAGAACGGTTCGTCGGACAGCAGAAACATAACAAATATCATTGGATTTAATATTCTGAGGAACTTTTCGGTACAACAAAATCGTCTAGAACTGATCGTTTGCACCAGTATGTGTAAAAAAACAAAAATTATATATGGAGACACCAAGGTGTTGCCCAATTTAGTCCATTTTTTAAATGTTATTTACTATTGCTATGAAAACACCATGTACCAAATTTCATAGACAAGCTCTTGGGCTATTACTATTACTTTGTTTTACGTGTTTTTTTTGTTTTTTTTTTTTACATATACTGCATGTCACCTAGAAAAGTGACCCATCTCAAAATTTGTGGTTTTTGAGTTAATTACACCCTGAGAATCGCAAGCTTTAATTCAATCATTTTGTAAAATTGGTGTATTTCTATCTGCTTTTTTTTCCGCTAGATAGCGATAGTGTCACTTTTCTTTTACTTAAGAACAGACATATTCTTCATAGAATAGTGTCACTTCTTGAGTTGTGACGATCTTCATTACAAACGTATGTTTTCGACATTTTAACAGTATTATTTTAAGTTGTGTCACTTTTCCACGAAACGGAATTAAATTCTCAAAAATTTTATTTTTAGTTGTACCACTTAAAAAAAAAAAACTGTAAAAATATTTATTTAGTAACAAAGAAAAGCGATACAACTGAAGAACATCCAGGATTAACAGTTATTTTCGCCAACTGCGGTAACAAAAAATTAAAAATTCTTTTATATAAATCTTCAGAAAAAAATTTACTAACAAATTTAAGAGTTCAGACTATTTTTAACAAACAATTACTACGTTAAGCTGGAATTAATTCGTTAGTGTTTCGTTTTTTCGCTCTCCTGAAGAGTTAAATTTTTTGAGTTGGGTCACTTTTCTATGTGACGTGCGATACATTTACTATACGCATAGTCCCCCCTCCGCTATGCAGATGAAGATTTTTTTTTCAACTCATTATAATATCAACTGTTTATAAAAAAGTTTCAGCCGGCGTACTATTACTAAAAAACAAAAAACAATATTTTTTTACTATTTTTTACTACTTTCGCAGCCTCTCACATCCACATTGCGGTTGCGTCACCTAACGCTTGGTTCACTTATTAGTCATACCGAATCTATCGAAAGATATAATAATCGATCGGCATAAAAACACTATCTAAAATGCAACGCTACCACCCGGACTATTAGCCTAATTTACTCTTCACAATCACTGTTGTTATTCTCGGTTTCAGGAAAGCTAATATCTTCGAAACTGAAAACACCACTGGATATAGGTGTTGTAGGAATTGAAGGATTGAAACTTTTCAAAAATTATTAGTGCTTCGACTTCAAAGAGATGAAATTTTGGGGTCCGATGTCGAATGCAGCAAATTTAGCAGATTCCTATTGGATTTTTCATGAGACGATTTCCTTGTAACATCACACAAGGATTTTCCTAATTTCTTAGTGTCTTGCTTCTGAGGCTTCTTCTGACATTTGACCTATTGGGAGTATACAAGTAGATATTATGTCAACAGCTTTACGAAGAAATCTCGAATACATATGACCCTTATATATAGCACCAATATCCGAAAAATCTTCGAAATAGTCTCGAAAAGACGAACCGATATCGAGTTGTTATTTTAATTCGAATTAGAGTTCATTTTCCTTCGTTTTCGGCCCGAGATCGAATCGAGAACGACTTCGAGATCAATTTAATGTAATAACCGCTGGATATTACGTTTAAAATATTTAAAAAGTTTTTTTATTATTTGTTCATTTATGCCAATTATTTCTGCACTAATTGAAGCATTGCTGAAAAATCTCCTAGCTGTGTTTCCGTCGTTTGTTGACCCAAAACCTGACTATGGCTTGTCGACAATTAAGCCCAGTTTTTCTTTGAATTCAGCTTAGATTCGTTCTTTATTATTCTGTACAATTATTTTATTTTCATCTCCTCTTACCGGGCAAGATTTTATATACAATATGTAGAAGAAATTCGAAACATGAAGCATGAAGTGTACAAATTCGAAATAATTATTTTCAGCATTAGACACTATTTCTAGAGAACTATTTCTTTTTGTGAGCCACATACACATAACACATTTTGCTATACTATCTGTGCTTGAAACAATATTACATATACTTCCAAGTCTACATCCAAGTTTGAAACAGAAATGTTAAATGAAGACAAATTCGAAATTAGCCTCTGAAATCTCTCGGACTCACGTCTTACTACATCGGAACTCTCCTTTACAAAAGCAAATTTAAACGGTCTACAATACCTCGTAGAACTTGGTCTTGGATTGTGGTGGTAGTGTGTGGATGGTGGGTTTTCGAATATATTTTTATAACGCTACGTCGAACAGAAAAAAAATGATTATAACCAATTTTATAGGATTCCCGAACGACATTAAAACCGTACAGGACTGATCGTATACATAAAAATCCTAAATTTTTATATGGCAACACCAAGAAAGGGTTACCAGAATTGGCCCATTTTTGAAATTATATTTACTATTTTTATTTTTGCTCTACCTTTTACAAACGGAATGACAAATTTAGTATACCCAATGATTTCATCAAGGGTATAACAAGCATTCATCAGCAAAAGAAGCATCAGAAAATGTTTGCTTATGTAAGCTATGCCTTACTTGTATATCATAGTCAGTCCTTGAAGACAAGAAACTTGACTAAGATCTTCCACTTGCATCTCTACAATCTAGTAAAGCTTGAAGATTTACCTCCGCGTGACTTTCGAATACTTCAATAAATTGCTCCGCTGGATAACATGTTTTTCTTTTAATTCCTTAACGCATAAATACTGGGGAATATGTCTTTATGCAAGCTGTTGACAGTAGTTTGAAGCAACATATACGTGGACTCAGAGAGAATTAAATCTATGTATAAAGCTAAAGATTGCCCTACATGTAAACCTTGATTTATTTCCGTCTCTCTCTCTCTCTCTGTCTCTCTCTCTCTCTCTCTCTCTCTCTCTCGCTCTCTCTCTCTCTCTCTCTCTCTGATGCTCTTCAAATTACTGACAGTCTCTGGTGATGTCGCACTTAACCACTACTTATTATATTAAAAAAAAAAAAACTATTCATATTTTCTCCTACAGATAGCCATTTTTTGGAGGCTATCATACAAAATGCTCGAATCTTCTTATTAACAATAACTTGTCTTCATTATAGTAATTTTATAAATCGGAAAAAAAACAAGATAAATAAGCTCTAACGGAACTAATTTTGTTTCCTGAAGCCTCTCTCGCCATGCAAGAACACAACTCTCGCATTGGTCAACGGTGCAACATGCACCTGCCAAAAATTATTTTAAGTATGTTCCGAATCTAAATTTAGTAAATATTTACTACGCCTAGATTTTATACTAAAATATCATTGATAAAAAAATAGTTGAGTGCGAAACTGTCAAGTTTTTTAAAAGTTTTGTCAAGGTTAGATTAGATTAGATTCGTAGAGGGGTGTGTAGGCACAGCCTCGCAATCACCGCGACCTAAAAGATCTATTGTGAGTCCCCGTTGAATTTATTCCCTTTCTAGGTTCAGACTGTTAATAAAGTCTAGGATCCTTCTGGGATTGAGGTTCCGTACGTATTTAGGGCAGCTTTGAGGTAACATTTTGAGGTGCCACAAAATGGCTCCGGTCCGACAAAGAGAGTTTCCGCTCCTCTTTTGGCTAGGCCATCAGCAATTTCGTTGCCTTTATGGCCCTCATGTCCAGGTACCCACATGAGGATAACTTTGTTTCCTCTTGATAAATCTTTTAGGGTTTGTAGACACTCCCAGACTATCCCTGACTTGATGGTGTAGGACTTTAAGGCCTTGAGGGCAGCTTGACTGTCCGAGAGAATATTAATAGTTGAGCCATTTATAGCTCTTTTAATGCAGGTATTGGCGCATTCTTCTATGGCCAATACCTCGGCCTGGAATACGGTAGGGGTAGAGCCCAGGGCCTTTGATATATGGCAGGCATCTGGGGCCGTATACGCCCAGTCCGACTCCACTGTTCGTTTTTGAACCGTCTGTATACCACACCATCGATCCTTGATGAAAGGACGGTTTAGTGGAACGTCATTGCTGTCGGTTTCCCAAAACCACATCGAATGGTCTTACAAAATCCACCTTGGGTGTGATTATATCAGATATTGTCGTCATTTGCTCAAAGCGTATCTGTTTTAAGATACTTAAATGACCAACCAGATTCCCTGGTTTTAACTGTTTCTCCTTTTGCAGTCTTATAGCACTGGAGATTGCTTCCTTTTTCACCTGCAGATGTAGGGGTGGAAGGTTTAGTAAGGCTTCCATGGCTGCTGTAGGACAGGTCCTCATGGCACCAGTTATTCCTAGACAGGCAAGCCGTTGTGTTTTTTGAAGCAGAGCCTCAGCCTTCTTTTCATTAGTTTTTGGCCACCATGCGAGGACCGCATAGGTGACCATGGGTCTAACAACCGTGGTGTACATCCAGTACATCATTTTTGGCTTCAGACCCCATGTTCTGCCAATGAAGCGACGGCACGTGTAGAGAGATCCTATCGCTCTTTCCGTCACTCTAGACAGATGCGAATTCCAGGAAAGTTTCTTATCTAAGGTGACCCCCAGATATTTGACTTCTTCTGAAAATATCAATTCCGTGTTATCGAGCAGAGGAGCCTTTAGTGAAAGCTTTGATCTTCTCGTGAAGGGAACGATAACCGTTTTGTTTGGGTTTACACTGAGGCCTTTGGTTAAGCACCACGTGCGGACTTTATAAAGGGCTTTTTGCATGAGGTCGGATATGACTTGGTCATGCTTGCCCCGTATCGTGACTACTAGGTCATCCGCGTAGCCTTGTACGGTAAAACCCGAACTGGTCAGCTTCTCTAAGAGATCATCAATCACGATCGACCATAGGAGTGGAGAGAGAACTCCTCCTTGTGGGCAGCCTTTAGCTGCAGTGATCGTGACTGAACAGTTTCCTAGAGTAGTAGTTATCCTCCTGCTTCTAAGCATGGAGTCTATCCAATTAACCGTGGGGGGCTCGAAGCCCCCGAAATAAAAGAATTTTTAAAAAGCGTATGGTCCAAGTTAAGCCCTTATAAAATCTAATACCAAAATAAAAGAGCAATTATTTCATAATACTTTTACGCGCAACAAAGTGACGCAAGCGACATCTGTTGGAAATGGAAACAACTTTAGATTAGTGACATCTTAGTAAACTTTTGGTTCGGAGAATAGAAATTAGGGGAAGGTTTTAGGATAATTTGTAGAGTATAAATACGGCGCTTCTCACATCCAGGAGGAGGAATCTTATTTCAGGCAGTAAAGTGAACGAAGTAAACTATTTGAGTTGCGATAATTAGAAGAATTGTGAGAGTAAACAGTAAAGCTAAATAAAGAAAGAACTTTTGAATTATATCTGCAAATATATGTTTTAAATAACGAACTAAGGCCACGCTCGTAACGATTTAATAAATATCTTCATTTAAACTCTGAATTATTTTAAATAAATATTACAACAAAAGATAAAAAATATTAATTTTTTCACAAGCGTAAAATTGCAACTGATCATGATATATCGAGTGCACCAATTTATACTTATCTTTAGTCACCTCTTATCGTAAAGTAGTTGGGAAAAAGTAATAACGGATTAGGTAGGTTCAGTTTATATAGATTAAAGTTGTAGGTATAAATTGGTCATTTGTTTACCTACCTTTTTGTATATAATGTATGATGACAAAGCACTATGTGGCCGCTCCAAATATTTTCTTAAAACGAGGCTGTGTACATAAATAATTTTGACTCAGGATTATATTTTTTGTTTTAACTACAGTAATACATATTACCTATGTTTTTTTCGTATATTGATTTGGATCAATGTCAGCAATAATTAACGAATATTTTTGATAGAGCTATGCTTTAAGTTAGTTTTGACTAATTGAAAATTAAAATAAGTGAATAAAAAAAGGTCAAATCGTAATGTGTAACATATTTCCTAGAAAAAATAAAGAGATGAACTGAAATTTTTTAAGACATTTCAAATTAGTTTTATCAGTTGCAACACCTAAATGAATTTTTTTTCCTTAGTATCAGGTTTGGTATAAACTCTCTGCAACTCTCTCAGCTTTTTGACTTTTTCATGGAGGTTTTCAATTATGTATTATGTTCCTAAATCAAGGCCTTCCCATTCTAACTATTCCAACTACAGAATATAATCATATAAATCGAAATGAAGTGATCTTTGATTGTAGAGGGTTCCTTGAATTTACGCCACTGCAGGGCCTATTGTTCATCCTTAATCTTTACGAGACACTGCTTAAAATCCCAACCGGACGATCTAATGAAGTTAAAGACTGGCTGCCAAAGCGGGAAGAGCTTCGTGCAGTTTATTTAAGAGATGTGATCTAAAGAATCTCTAACGATTACTATAGAGAACCGGACAGAGACAGAGAAAGTGGTCACCGTTCCGGTCTTCTCTATGCATCCTTTACAAACAGGGTTGTTAGCAAGTCTCATCCATTGATATACATATAACTAACTTGTTGATTACCTTAATATGGGATCACTTTACTATAATTTCCTCTTTCTGGTTTAAATACTTTATTCCGCTTAAGCTTCAAATACTAAGATCTGTACGAAATCCACCATAGTTCAAATTTCGAGAGCTAGTCGATCTTAGTGCACTAAAGAGGCACATTGACATGGTTCAGGTCCAGTATTTTTCGATTATTGATGAAATCTATTGCTTTCCACCACAACACAGAGCAATAAGTTGGGATGTCTCGGTCAATATTGACTAATACATATTTGATTACGAAAAGACCAAACTCACTTCAACTTTTCTCTGTCATTTACACGGTACGAAAATTCAATTTAGCTAACTTCAGGGAATTTGGGCAACCCAATCTCTAATTGAATATTGCTAACTTTACTCAAGAGCGGATCCGGACATTTGCTCTAGGGAACTTTGCCAGATAGATAGATAGAACTAGATAACCTGATTTGGAAAAGCTATCACAGTGTGTCACGATTTACAGTCCGATAACTTTCTTCACTCCCTCCCTTTTTCTGTTCCTTACTCAAGAAACTCACGCTTATTTTGGTTGCTAGCTTTGGAACCAAAATGTTGTAGAATTGGAAATAATCAGACACATGTTACTGGATATAGCGATTTGCCCACCCTGAACTTCTTTGGCGTCCCTGTTGCACTTTTACGAGATATAAGTTTTTTTGTAAGCAGTAGTACGTGAGATCCTAAGCACGTTTAATAGGGCTGCCCATTGTGCTAATCTGATAGAAAACCTCTCACCAAATCCTTCCTGTCCTCATAATGGAGCGCATCAGGTCTTGGTGAGGTAAGTTTTTCATCTCATTTACAGTGTATCCAGCCTGCTCCGGACAAAAGCCGGACAAGCACACAGAGAGTGTTCGGTTATATCTGGCTCTCCTTCTAAGCAGAATAGACATTCAGGAATGTCAACAAATCCTATCCTTGTTAGATGAGCGTAAAGCAAACTGTATCCGGTGATGATACTAACACAGTTCTGCATTGTTTGGTTCCGAACTCTAAGAGAAAGTCAGAGAAATTCCCATTAGGCCCATCAAAAAAAAGTTTTGTACCCATACAAGTGCTCAGCTTCGCCTATCTCTGCTTATGATTCATAGGAAAATCAGCTTTGATGAGAGTCCCTATAACCGAAGTGGGTTCCGGTCCAAGGACGTGGGAAACAGATCCAGACCTGGTTAGGAGATCAGCCTGTTCATATAATCAAGGGATATCTTCGTTGCCATTGTGATGGCGGAAACTTCAATCATTAGTGAGAGAAAATGAAAAAGTGATAATTGTTAGAGCGGACCGTGGAAGCCTGGATAAGGCACTTCCCTCAGCCCGGGATTCCCTTTCAGAAAAACTCACAGAGAAGCGATGCCAAAAACGGAGCTATCGTACCATCGCATCAAGTGACAAGCGGGCCAGAGGGTTTTCTCGTTCAAACCCATACGCCAAACAGCAATACGAAGAACCACCCACTCCACAACCCACTATCCCCATAAGCGCAATCTACACTCAGCCCTTTTGGCATCTGCCTGCATGACAAGATCCAGGGGTCGCAGATTAATTAAGACCTCAACGGCAGCAGTAGCGGTAAATCGCATGGAGCCTGTAATTCCCAGGCAAACAACCCTTCGCGGTCCCCACTTGCGTCCTCAACTACCAAACAGAAGAGGCATAGGTGAGTATTGGTCTTGCAACCGAGGTGTATATCCAGTACACAATACTCGGTTTCATGCCCCATGCGCAGCCAAAAGTTCTCCTGCATTGAGCGAGGACCTTCATAGACGCAACAACGTTTTAGGGCCATTGGTTACCGCAGACCATATTTTGAATAAAATAGCAATTTAAAATTTTTTAAATATTTTACCTCTTCCGATGCGCATGCAATGTAAATAGATTATCGCGAGTTCGGTTGTACTTTTATTTATTTATTTGTCACCCCTTTGTTTTGGTCCTGGGATTTTTATTGTCAGTATTAAAAGTAATAAAATTATGCACCAGGTTCATCTCAAAAACGGTTGCATGTGTGGTAGGTGTATGCGTAAGATCAAATGAATGATAACATTTTGAGGCATCCAAATCTTTCAAGAAAATGTAACGGTTACCAGGCATTTTGCCGAGAAAATTATTAAAATTTCAAATAATTAGGATTTTTTTCAATTTTTTTACTTTGACGTCCTATAACTATCGACATAGTGGAATGGAGTGATACTTCAACATTCGTTGGAATACTTATCTTAGAAGGTTTACTATTTTCTGAGTTAAAAATGACCTCATACGTTGTAGAGAAAGGAGTTTTCGCGGTATTTTGTGAAAAACTACCATATTTTTTTTGATTACCCTGAAACTTTTGGTAAAAGAACTTTAGGGCTTCCATTGAAAAGAAGAAACCTTCTGACATTTCTCAAATTAACAAATCAGACATGATTTAAACTTTCGTATATTTTTCTGTTTCTGTTGTATGTAAATATTTAAAAAAAAAGTTTTTCATGAAACAGAAAGATACGTATTCTTAAAAATATATCAACTTGCCAAAAAAACGATTTTCTACTGGAATTTCAGCGATTGTTTGTTCAACATTGTACCGCACAATTCATAACCTTAAGTTAATAGCTTAACAGCTTTACTACAAGATTCTGAAATATCACAATTTCAAATTTCTAATATTTATTAAAATGACTAAGTTTCACTGAACTTCCGGAATTCTGAAATAGTTACTTTCAGAAACGTCAAAATGTAACTAATCTAGTCAGGTTTGAACGTCAACGTGTGGATTACTCACATATACTGTATTCGCACGGTACCCCGCTTCCTTATTACTTATTTATTCAATGAGCCTGAACCCTCGAGAATACTTCCCAAGCCATTAAACAGAAACCTATGTGTGTGCGTTTGGAGTCCGTTCTCTAAAATTTTCTAAGGAGTGGTCCAGAAAAAATTGACCCATTTATTTTTGTTTGCAGTAAAAACACTAATGGCAATTTTTTTATAAAATTTATATATTTTGTTTCTTACAACTTAAACTTTAAGATACAAAAGTTATTTCTAGTACATTATTTGTTTTGGAAGAATGTTTTAACTTTGTTATTCAAGCCGCGCATTAGATTTAGAACAGTTATATTAGTAACATTTCTATATGCTCTTTTCCATTTATTTCTGAAATCAACATCATTTTTGGCAAATTCTTTGTTATTCTAAGCTTATTTTTCATTAATGCCCAGTACCTCTCTACTGGACGAAGCTGGGGGCAGTTTGCTGGATTGGCTTCCCTTGGCACGATATTGACCTCATTGGTTCTGTACCATTCCATCGTTGCTTTTGCGTAATGACTGGTGGCCGAATCTGGCCAGAAAATAACAGACCCTTGATGCTGTTGAATAAAAGGTAGAAGTCTTTTTGAAGGCACTGTTTGATGTACACATCCGAGTTTATTGTTCCTTTGATGATAAATTCACTGCTTCGTAAACCGCAAGAACAGATCGCCTGCCAAATCATGTACTTCTTGGGAAATTTTGTCATTCCTTTTATTGAAAATTTTCTGGATACTCCGCTCCGACTTTTTGCAGTAAAATATTTGTCACCTGGTATCTGCGAAAAGTCAGCTTTGCAATAGGTTTCATCATCCATAACGACACAATCGTATTTCGTCAGGTACTTCCCGTAAAGTTTTCTCGCTCTTCTTCTTGCTGTTTTCTCTTCTTCTTCCTTCCTCAGTGGCACTTTTTGAACCTTATAGCTCCTTAATCCACACATTTTTTTATATCTGTGCACTGTAGACTTTGATGTTCCTGCCAATGTCGCCATATCTCTTTCCGAAGTTCCCGGTTTCCGAAAATAAGTTCTCTTCATCTGTTTTATGACGTCTGGATGGGGTGGCCTTGGTTTTCTACCTGACCCACGTATCCTTTCTATTGACAAGCCTCGCCTATACTTGGCTATTGTCCTTTTTACCGTGGAATAACTTGTATTCAGGTCTTTTGAAATTTTTAACAATGAAATTGTAGGATTTTCCAAATATTTGGACAAAATCATTTCACGCACTTCTTCTTCGCTTCGAGACATTTTTACTATTTCACTTCCAATACACGAATGATTCATATAAACTCAGAGTTCAGTATTTATGGAATATTTTAACAAAAAAATCCAGACCTGGATTATTGTAATTTTGCAGGTATAAAAATAATTTAATGGGTCAATTTTTTCTGGACCACTCCTTATATTGATGCTTATGGAAAAGTGCCAAACATTGACTTTATATATGCCATAGAGCCTAAACTAGTATTCATACAGGAAAATAGTCTTGTAGTAATTTACAGCTTGATTCCTTACCTTCCCAAAGGATACACATACTATATACCTTACGTAACAAAATAATAGAATAGTTTTGATTAAAGAGTAACCTTTCCTTTTTACGGTCAATAACTCTCAGCTGAGTGATAACTGCATATGTATACAGGACATTTCCATATGCAATTATTACTCAGTTGAGTGTGGGGAGTCGTAGTTATTTGGTTAACATACATTTTTCAAATAATTTTGTTAGGAAAGGTATAAAAATTTGATTACTGTTGGGAAGATAAGAAAGCAAGCTTAAGATTATCAGAACACCATTTTTCTGTATTCAAATCAAACTTTTATCAGTTTATCCTAAGAACACTGCAAATATTTTAGAATGGTAGGACTCAGTTGGGGCTCTCATATGGTAGTGAGGTAGTCTGTTTCATGGCTTGGGAATTATGTATTTCTCGAAAGCTTTGAATGAGCGCAATTTCCTACCACCCTGTTTAGACGGGTCAGTATGCTGCCTCTGCCTCACGAAAACTTGTTAGTAAGTAGATGGATGTGGGCAAAAATGAAGCGTCATCCTACCTACAGATTTCGTGCGGCAGAGTCAGTATACTCACCTGTGTAAACTGGGTCTATCGTTTCATATGAAATAGGCTAAAAATAACAGGATCCTTCTCCTCCAGCTATAACTTTCTATAATAAAACTTACTTGCTATTACAGAATTTCCAGATACACTTGGTAAAATGTAAAAAAGAAAGACACTTGTTTCTATATCATAGAAAATCCTTAGAAACACTTGTTCCTACAGTTTTTTTTATATTTATAAAAGTTCAAAATAATTTTATAAAGATTTTCGATAAGAGTTTATTTGTTTAGGTATTGTTTGAATTAAGAAACGAAAGATTTTACATGAAGACGTCTGATAATTTTTTCTAATTATCTATTCTCTTTTTAGGTCAAAATATGGTTTCAAAACAGAAGAACAAAATGGAAAAAGCAGGACAATATTTCCAATTCAGAAGCCGCCGAGCACAAAGCACCAAATTCAAACAACAAAGTCAACGAAAACAAAACAAATTCAAATTTACCAGAAGCATTTCCAACTGTCGCGAAAAAATCAGGACCTTCCAATCAGAAACAGTGTCGATCGCTATCTACTGAAATAAGTGCAAAAACGTCCGCCAAACACACGGCGAAAATGAAAGGCAAATTATCAGCTAATGAAAAGGACGGCATACTTAAGACGTCAGAAATACCAGCACGGAATATTTCAATGAGTTCACAGTTTGAGGATGATTCTATTAGTATGCCACGGAAGCTCGTAGCAGATTTGGACTGTAAGGCTAAACTAACAGGAACAAAAATCTCTTCAAATTCAAACAAAAGTAACCTGATGTCGTCGCCTGACTATTGTCCTGTTCCTGTAGAACGAATGTCATAATTATAAACAAATATATTATAATTTCTGCGGCGTCATGTATAACCCAGTGCCAAGGCTTCGAGTCACTGAAACACCTGTATAAGACCTCTTCATTATTGAAAAACAAAATCGGATCTCAATTTATTACAGTAAAATTTAGTTGTAAATACAATACATATGTTTAATGCTATAGTTAAAAGCATTTTGGTCGAAGATAATTTATGTACATTTGAAAAAAAAAAAAAAACACAAAAACTCTATTTTTACAGTGCGCACGCAATTTAATTTAAGACATCTTACATTGTTGCCATAATTATTATGATAACTCTATTTAGTATACATAGTCGCTCCTTTCTTAATAGTTTCGAAATAATTTTTAACGCTTCTAATCTGTTGCTCTTGTGATACATTTAACATGTCTAAGTTAAACAAAAATTAAAGTCATTTCTGCTAGATGTAGGTGCGACTAAGATATATATTATAAGTTAGAGCACCGTATTTCGTAATCTTAAGTGCTGATGACAAAATGATTTCAATCTTGAATTGTATGAAATCTGAGAATTACAAAACATTTATAATATCGTTGTGTTATTTAATTTAAAAACTGTGGAACGAATATTGTACTTAATAATTGACCTAATGCAAGATATTGCCGCAACATTGAGCTTTCTCGAGGGGGGGGGGGGGGGGGGGGGGGGAGCAGGGGGTCCAGAATTCTTCTGAGGAGGGGGCGCAACTATGCTTTAAAAACGGTTTAGCCTGGAAACATCAAAGTTCCAAGACAATCGCCACCACTCACAAATATAAAATACACAAAATTTATCATTTAATGGATGCGGGTCGAACAGATAAGCTACCACTCTCAACGAAGAAAGTTGCTCAATGTTCAACTTTTGCCACTCTAGAAAGTCAAACAATTTGTTAAATTATTTATTTTATTTTAGTTTGTGAATAGTGGAAGTGTAAAGCTTCCGAATCATCCATTTCGGTTAAAAACTAGCGAAATACATTTTATTCAAATTCACGCTTTCATCATAAAATGTAACTTTGCAAAATACAGGAATTAAAGCGCTACGTACTTTGCGACTATTTAAAATAGCAGTCGTAGAACAGATGCAATACAGACCTTGTAAATATATGTATAACTCCATGGAAAAGTTTGACTAATAAGCCAAGCTCAGAAGATACCTTATGATGCAATGCACAGCATAATAGGAAGGACATAAGGAAAAGATCGAAGGGCATTCAACATTGCGGCGGCGCTCTACTGAGTCAATTTGACAAGTTATTGCCAAATCGCCAGTGACCTTGAAGGCTCTAAAAGCTAAAACTTTGCGACAAGCCCCGCCTCAGATATGGAAATTTTATTCCATTCTAGATCTGATGTACGATTTGTAGAGGAGCGCTAGATTCGGTGGGATGAAATATTTCTAATAGATTTTCAGAAATTAAAGACATTTTTATGTTTCTTTGGCAACATGAAAGATGTGATCTGTCCAGCCTAATTTACGGGAAATATTAATGCCAAGAATGCATAAAGGCGGTGTACCGTAAGTCAGTGCTCCATCAAAAGAAAAGGGAATATTAAAGTTATGATTGTGTTTTAAAGACATGAGACAGCTTGGGAATTAGATGCCTTGAATTCGAAGCGATTCGCTTTACCTTAAGCGATGATATTATCAAGCTCATTAATCAATAATCTAATCATGCAAACTCGATTAAGAGATGTAGCATTCCCTTTGAAGTCCGTAAGAGTGTTAAATCAGTAAGCGAAATCAGGGGTACTATGATAGGCAAAACTATGGATAGGCTTAAAAGTAAGGAAATTCCGATCAGTAAAGAAAATTAAGAATAGGGGTGGAGAGCTAACTGAGGTCTGGGAACATAGGCATTTATAGGGTAAAGTTCTGGTGAAACGCTATCTACTATAACCGGTATTAGGCAATCAGATAAAAAACGTTCAAGCTATAATAGAAGAAGAGGGAGAGACCAGGTGCTTTAAATTTAACTAAAATTGCTGGATGTCCGACTCTACCAAAGACCTTTGAAATATCTAGAGTAACGATTTTGGACCACCACAATTGTGAACGTTCCGTAAAAGAAGCCAGCAAGTCTCCAGACGAGCGTCCATTCCGGAAGCCATATCGGCGATCATTGATGAGTTGTTTGGTTTCTAGATACTAGTTAATAAAAGATTCAAAAACCTTTGAAAGAATCGAAATGATTGCAATTGGTCTATAATTTCAGGGATCGCTACACTTTTCTTTCTTGGGAATAGGTTGAACGTGAGCTAGTTTCCAACCAATTGGAAATTTTCTTGTCGAATAAGACAAGTAGAATAGTCTCCGCAGAGGCTTAGCCAAGGATGGGGCATAGCTTTTGATTAACAAGGGTAAGACCCCATCAGGACCTACGGCTTTAGAGATGTTTATCCCCTTAAGGATCGTGAGTACACCTCTCTTACGGATGTGTATTGGCTCTCTTGCATACATCCACATGGGAGATGAAACATGGGTGTCTGTGAAGTGAATAGAAAACGAGAATTTGAGGCGAATCTACCAATCAAAATATTAGCTTCATCCACGGAGTCAGCAGCCACTTGACCATTATTATATGGTGAAGCTATAGTGGAATTGGTGAAGTTGTTCCTGATGGTTTTGACCAGGGACCAGAGCCTTTGCTATCCTTGATTCCAAGATTCTTAGTCTAACATTTCTGTTAAAAGAATTTTTTCTGTCCGGATAATGGACTTGGAGGTGTTCTGTGCAGTCTTGTTGACTTGTTTCAATTTTGGACATGAATGTTTGTTCAACTTATCGTTAACGTGTGAGCTAAGTATTTAGTAAAAGTATTGGATTTACGAAATAAAAAGAAACATATTCCAAATAAATCATTTGCTTTAAATGTAATAAATCATCATGTGTAGTCACGCTGAATTTCTCCACTTAAGAGTTGTAATTGTTTACATCGAAGACTCATCAATTGGTGGGTGTTTTTAATTAAAACACTCCTTCAATCGCTTTTACCCGTATAAGCTCTGTTTCCTCTATAGGATTTAACAGCTACGACTTATAGTGTAGTGCGGTTAAGCCGCTAGCAATAAGCGCTGTGTTCTTGTCAAATTGAACGCTTTCAAAAATTTTTAATATTTTACACAATAAGGGCAGTAGAATAGATTTTGTTAGGAAAACTTCAGAAGATCTATTGCATTTTTTTAGTGGTTTTCTAGGAGGAGCGCGCGCCCCCGCGCCCTCTAGCTGGTTCCGCCACTGGGGAGGGGGGAGGTAGAGTCCACTGGGAAATGAATAAGTCGGAAGGGAAAGATGAACCTGATTAAACACATTTTCCTTATCCATTGTATAGTATTACACCATTTATTCTGAAAATAATTCCATATTTTTTAACTGACATTCCTTTGTTCTCGACCAAACCCAAGAACCAAGGTGTGATGGATCCCAGAAACAGCAAATAAAGAACAACCTAAAAAGAGTGGTAGACATATGTATGTATATAGCATGGAGCTCGTGATACCCCATGGCTTTGTCAATCCATCAGGGAGCGGTCAAATTTTAGAGAATATGACAAGCTAGATTTTTTTCCGAAATTAAAAATGTCGAAAGTTTAACTCAAAACCTCGAAAATGTCGAAAATTTCGAAAATTGAATATCAGACTTTCAGAACCAGCTTAACACACGCTCGCTGTAGTTACACGTTTAATAAATAAACGGTCAACAATACTTGCTTTTCATTACTTATTTATTTACATCCCCTTACTTACTACCGCTAAGCAACTAAAGTTCAAAAGTAAATAAAAAAGAAAAAGGAAGATCTACAAATGCATAGGAAAAGTTAAAGCTAATATGCAGGTAAATACAAAACAAAATTTCAAAAAAGCATAATATGAATGAAACAAACTTAAAACGATATGATTCATAGCCCAACAAACATTCTAAGACTTGTCTGGTCTATAGAACGTCATTTTTTAACTGAAAATAGATTATGAATTCCTTGCTCATTTTGACGTCATTTAGACGTAAGTTTTCTACGAAACTAGGACATGTTGATCAAATTTTCGTTTACTATTGACTTATTATTGACCCCTTTCCAGCGACGCCCTTTTTACGTCAATATTTGAAATTTTAAGACAATCAAGTTTATTTTCCGTCAAATATAGACTTCGTTTTGAGTGGCACTTTTTGAAGTAGACATATGACGTCTTTCAGGAGTTCAAGTTGGTATAAGTTTAAATAATGTAATCGGAATTTGATCACAAAATCTCCGACCATGCATGTATTATTCAGAAATATATGAAAGAACGTTAATGAATTAAAATAGATCCTAGATTTAACAGCGTTTTTCCGTCTTTTAGACGTAATCCTAGTTAACCCTCAGCTTAATATTAGACATTTTTTTTTGTTCTTAATCTCTTTTTGATATCTTACTTTTGCCGTCTTTTTGTCGTCATTTTTGCTATTGAATAGACACGTGCTGTATATTTCTCGTCATTTGATGACTGATAATAGACCCTAGTAATAACAGCGCTTTGCTGTCAATTTGTCGTTAGTTTGTGCTATTGCAGAGGTACGCTTTGTCTATTTTCGTCAGTTTTTGACTGCATTTCAAAGTGGCGCTGCTTGTAGTAATTTTCACGTCATTTCTCGACTTTTCGTAGGTTCGTGGAAGGACTGGCAGCATTCAAGATTTGCATTAGTTTTGTTCAAGCAGCAGTACGGGCAATAATTCTATGGTGTTTACTCAAAAGTACATATCTCCAAAAATGTACTATACGCTACTTAGGAAGTTGTGCGCTTTTAATCGAAATAATATTCAGTTTTTTCGAAGTTATGCATTTTGGATACATCGTTTTATTTCAATGTTTTTGTGAACGAATATTCAACAAAAACATAAAAAAATACTTTTCTCATCGTTTTATTTCAATGTTTTTGTGAACGAATATTCAACAAAAACATAAAAAAATACTTTTCTCAATAAACAACAGATTACGTTTGGACTTTTTACCGGGTTAAACTTAATTTTGTTCAAGAAAGAATTTTTTGGGATTCTCCGGTATATAGCAAAAGCTAAAAATGTTCTAATTTGTTAATTCATCACACAACCCATTAATTTTTGGTGACAAGTCTTGGTTCGACTCATCAACAGGTCACAAATAGCGAAATTGTGTGATTTGAAAAACAAATGAAAAAATGAAAAAAAGAAGAAAGAAATAATAAGTTTGAGAAAAATAGAAAAAAAACAATTTTTTTATTTATTAAAAAAATTTAAAAATTTTTATAGAAACAGATTCATTCGAAGCGAATCGAACCTGTATACGCCACGCAGTGGGCTGAAAAATAAAATAGAAAAGGAAGAAGAAGAAGAAGCGTTTCGTGTCAGCAGAAAACCTTACACTCATCGGTGCAGCTTGGTTTTCTGCCTGCTGCTTGATTGACGCTTCATTTGTTTTTCAAATCACACAATTTCGCTATTTGTGACGTGTTGATGAGTCGAACCAAGACTTGAAACTTGTCACCAAAAATTAATGGGTTGTGTGATGAAATAACAAATTAGAACATTTTTTAGCTTTTGCTATATACCGGAGAATCCCAAAAAATTCTTTCTTGAACAAAACAATAAACAACATAAAAAATTAATAATTTCTTCCGAATAATAAAAACATCAGAATTTCCCTACCTTTTAGTTTAAGTTCTATTGGAAATATTCGTCCTTCCAGCGTGGGAAAGTGAGTTTTTTTCTTAAGCGTTTTTGTCTTTCGATGTGCCAACTAGAGATCGTTTTGTATTAATAATTGGTGGCTAATATGACGACTTTATTTCCGTCTGAAGACGTGTTTTAAGTGGTACATTGTCGACAGGTCGACGTCAAAAAGATGTTCGATTTAACCAAATTTTGATTTTGACCACTTTTCAATTTCAGTACAAAGGACTGTCTATTGCATGTACTATTGACCAGACAATGTTTGTTGGGTAGTAGACTGAAGTCATAAGAAGAAATCCATAGAATTCAGGGACAAGTAAGTCTATTTATTAATGAGAAAGTTAACTTAAGTAAGAAAGGAAAAAAGAAGGAAAAGGAAAAAAAAGAATAACAAAGAATAACAAATAGGTATGAAGGTGAAGCAAGTTGAATATGTACGAAATAAGAGAAAGGAAGCAGAAAGAATAAGAGTGAAACAAATCACTTTAATTTAAAATTGCAAAATTGTTCAGTCGATTTATTACAACCAAGATGTTGCGTTTAAAACTCGAAAAACTATCACCAAATATTTCCAAATCATTATATAAGACATTGTGTGCCTTTTGAATCCGAACGAAGGGAGATTTAAAGCGCACGTTAGTGCGGTGAGGATCAATAAGATACGTGAGTGTGTGGCGGGTAAGGCGATTAGGAGAGTAAATCTTTAATAGGAATAATAAGTGGGCTGAATCAATAGACCCATGCAAGATTTTAAACAGGAACATTTCGTCGAGATAGGAGCGACGCGCTTATAAGGATATCATAGAATATTTGGACAATCGGACTTCGTAATCCACGTATGAGCCAGTAAGTTTAAAGAGCAAGTGCAGAGTGAAGCTGCGTTGAACACTCTGAATTTTGTTTCTGTACGTCATATAGAAAGGGTTCCAAATTGGGGAAGTTATACATAGTTATGTGCGAGGAAAGCTTCTTAAATGGCCTAGCACACCTTAAGACGAATCCGAAGGTCTTAAACACTTTGTTGGTGATATGATTAATATGAGAGTGAAAGAGAAGCTTGCTATCAACTTGCGCTCTTCGATCGTTGATTTCAGATACACGCATGGCAGAGACGGTGCCCAGCTTATAATCCCAATAGAATGTGGTTTGCTTTCTTGAAAAGGTCATGCACTTGCATTTGTAAAATTTTAAGGTTAATCATTTTGCAGGGATTGGCAATCAGATAGGTCATTTATAATTCTAATAATTTTGGTATCATCGGCATATATTAAGGAAGCAGAGGATAATTTCATTATGGAGATCATTGATATATAATAAAAAGAGGAGCGGGCCAAGAATCGAGCCTTGGGGTACACCCGAATTTTTCATGTACGAATTAGACAAATAGCCGTTAATTACGACCGTTAGATGATGATTCAAGAGATATGACTCAAACCACAGGGTGCTATTAGAGTCAAAGCCCAATATCTTTAGCTTATTTATGACTACTTTGTGGTTTATTCTGTCAAAGGCCTTGGATATGCCCGCATAAAAAACATCAACCTGTTTAGCTTCATCAAGGGCCAGAGCAATAGAGTCGGTGAATATCGAAAGATTGGTTAACGTAGATCGGCCTGGTAGGAACCCCTGTTGCAGAGGACTGACGTAGGGCTTTAGTTGCTGTATTAGATTATTGTATATAATTTTTTCAAGAATTAGGGCTAGGGCGGTGTTAATATTAATATGTTAAACTAATGCAAAATCGAAGCCGTATTGCACATTTGGCATGCATCATCGACCCATTTCTGCACTGAAACTTCGATGAATTTTACACACTATGTCCCAGGGATGGTGTCATGCCTTTGTGTTGGATTAAATGTCAATAAAAGGGTCGAAGAATAAATAATCTTCGATGAAAACGTCATTGAAATATATTCGATGAAAACTTGAAATACTAATGATAGTTGAGAATGTCAAAGAATAATTGTTGAAAGCGTCAATAAATAATCATCAAAGAAAGCCTCAATGAATAATAATTAATTGATTAATGTTTGCAGATCCAGGCTTGGTACTTGTAACTTGAATCGAGTACAGTCGAAATAACTATAGTATAATTTCATGTTATTATTACTATTAGAAGTTGTTTTGACTTTATTAAAGTTACATAGTAGCGCCACAGCAGAAAGGAATTTACTTTGGATAGAAAAGGATTTTTAATCGTTTATTGCTATTACAGGAAAATATTGGAAAATAAAAAAAAAAAACATCTCTCAAACAATTAAACGTATATTCCACATGATCTGAAGATAATTTACAAAAAAAAAAAACATCAAGGAGATAATGCAACAAATTTATTTTCTAATAGAATATTTAATGTAGTATTTTATTGCAGAAAAAAATATAGCGTAAGACTGCACACGAATCAGTAACCGAATATTCCTATTACTGAAGAAAATCATCTTTTAATTTTCACTATCGTACTCAAGCCAAATTGAACTAAACACCTGAAATTTTGATCTGCATCGACGTTTACGCAGATGACTCATCAGAGAAATATCAACTACAAAAGAGCAAAAAAAATCCAGGCATCCCGGTCCCAACATGATTTGAACTTCAAAGTCGGGCTTCGCTCCATTTATGCAGGAAATGTACACATATTTTTCAGTGATGCTGATTTCCTCGACGAATTCCTGTATACCTACTGTCATTCACGATCATTTACCCGCTGCGAAGCCAAACTCCGGATAAAATACATACAATGCATGCAATATAGAAACAGAAAACTAAGTATTATATGGATATTGTTTTGAAACATGCTTAGAAACATCAATGACAAAATTCTCAGCCTTAATATTAACAGCAATCCAAATGCGATTAATAGTTTCGTACATGCTAACTTTAGACCTTGAGGAGTTAACATGACACAAATTGCGCCTACTATCACGGAAACAGATTTTGTTAGGTAACAGCGGAGAATCAACAATCGCGTTTAAGAGTTGATTCACAAAAGTTACATCGGCAACCGTGCAACTTTTTCCAAGCGAGTGCACATTTAAAAGCTTCAAGCGATCCTCATAGGGTGGAAGAATCAATAAATTAATCCAGGGTAGGGGCCTAAGAGCAAAGCGTTTGAACTTCGGCTGAACAGACTCGATACGATCGATGTGTATACCGTAAAAAGGAGACCAGACCTGGCAAGCGTATTCAAAAAGTGGTCTCACAAAGCATATATACAAATGCAATGTTATGGTGGTATACAAGAACTCTTGGGCCCAACATTTTATAAAGCACAAGATAGAACTACTTTCTGATACCATGTAGTTTATATGGAAGATAAAATTCAATATTAGGTCACATTTGACACCCAAGTCACAGACAGACCCCACACAGCGAATTGAGGAGTCCGTGAACCCATAATCATAAGTGATTGGTTTCTGATTCATATCGATATTAAGGGCTGTATTCACCAACCTGTCGCAAGCTTGCGACAGTCTCAAGTGTATTCACCAAGCAGGTTTAAGACGGTCGCAATGAATTTGCGACCAGTTGAAAGTAGTCTTAAATAACCTTCGAAAATAAGAACTGTCAACTGTGTTCAGTCAAGAATGGATGGTAATTTTATTTATCATATACTGAATAAAATAGTAAAGTAATATTAGCATTTTTTAGCTTCCAATGATTTATTTGATACCAGCAGTAGTGACTCCTCTGGAAATAAAAGCTCAAGTGATGAACCATTAATCGTCGCATTGGAGTGGACTTATTCATTAACTGCAAGGAATTTCAGAATATTTAAAAAAAGACGGCCCTATGTTGATAAATTCAGTGAGAATAAATTTGAATATCGATTCAGAATGCCCAAATAAATGGTTTTAGCGCTAGCTGAGCAGCTAGAGCCTTCGCTCAGATTTTGTAGTAATAGAGATAAGTTTTGACGTTCGATAAGAGATGGCGCTATTAGGATCGTCGTTTTATTTTTCTAAATGTAGTACTACTTTTTTATGAACACGTGTGAAGTTTCATGTAGATCTGTCAACTCATTCGTATATTTGCAGTTGTTCAGTGTTGACGTGTCACAGTGTTTTTGTACAATGGAAAAAGTTGAATATCGTGCAGTAATAAAATTCTTATTTTTGGAAGGTGTAGCACCAAAGCAAATTCATGAACGATTGTCAAACGTGTATAAGGACTATTCACCTTCAATTCGAACAGTAGAGAGATGGGTTGCTGCATTTAAAAGTGGTCATACAAGTCTTGAAGACGATCCACGTGAAGGACGTCCAAAAAGTGCATCAACACCAGAAAACATAACAAAAATACAGGATATGATTATGAAAGATCGTCGATTAACCGAAAGAGATTTAGTGGAAGCCCTAGGCATCTCATTAGGCAGTGTGAGCAATATTTTGGCTAAAGTTTTGTGTTACAGAAAGATTTGTGCAAAATTGGTGCCGCATTCGCTAACAATGGAACAGAAACACACTCGTATGCGACTTTCTCAACAACATTTGGAGCGTTTTAGAAAGGATAAAAAGAATTTTGTGCGTCGTTTTATCACTGTAGATGAGACTTGGGTCTACCACCATGATCCTGAATCAAAACAAGAGGCTAAGGGGTGGTGTGAACCCGGTACATTGGCTCCAAAGCGAGTTAGGGTCCAGAAATCGGCCAAGAAGGTGTTAGCATCAGTTTTTTGGGATGCAAAAGGAATTTTGTTTGTGGATTACCTGCAAACTGGTAAAACAATAAACGCAGATTATTATTGTAACCTTTTGGACCAGCTGGATGTAAAAATTCGTGAGAAAAGACCTGGTTTACAGAAGAAAAAAATCATTTTTCATCAAGATAACGCGCCCTCTCACACAGCTCAAAAAACCATCGCGAAAATCAGTGAATTAAAGTACGAACTGTTGCAACATCCACCCTATTCGCCAGACTTGGCTCCCTGTGACTTCTGGCTGTTCTCACATCTCAAAAAATTCATGCGTGGAAAACGATTTTCTTCGAACGAAGAGGTAATAGCAGCCGTGGAGGCGTATTTCGACAGTCTTCCGGATTCTCACTTCAGAGATGGAATCCATAAATTAGAAGATCACTGGAACAAGTGTATTGAAGTTCAGGGAGATTACATTGAATAATAAAATGTATTTCAAACCATAAAATCGTGTTTTTCTTATCGAACGTCAAAACTTATTGAACAGCCTGGTAATCCAATTCCTGTCGTTGATAAACTATTGATTGCGCTTCGATTTTATGCTACCGGGAACTTTCAAATTGTAACAGGAGATCTCTTTGGAATGTCGCATCCCACTGTAAGTAGAATAGTTAGGAGGATATCTGTGGCTTTGGCAAAATTGTCCAGCACGCACATAAAGTTTGGATGCCTTCAAAAAACAAAAGAGGAGTTTTATAATTATGCGGGAGTTCCATATATAATTGGTGTAATTGATGGTAGATATACATATTTTTATTACACACTCATGTTTGCCTTATAAATTATTATAGGGACCCATATTCCTATTGAGTCTCCTGGGGGAGAGAACGATGAACAATTTAGGAACAGAAACAGAATTTTTTCCATTAATACCCAGATTGTTTGTGATAGAAATCTTAAAATTCTCGATATTAATGCACGGTATTAACTACGACGCAATATTTGGAAACAACGCTATATTGCTTAAGAGGGTATACCAGTGAAAATTGAAAATTGACCTTCGGCTTGCACCCGATATCTCGAGAACTGGTGTGTCTTTTTATTCCAAATAAATTTTAATGTTTAGATAAAGGTCCAATCCGTGAGATAAGTGTAGCAAATTTCTCAAAATTAATCCAGAAATTATTATATAATTATCTGAAATTTGTAAAATTGTTAAAAACTGTCATCTCTTCCACCATTTTCCAGCTAAGTGAAAGTCATTTATGACCCGATTTTGATATAAATCGAAAGATGTGCCATAAAAGGATGAGATAAGTTTTTTACTTTTTCTTTTTTGGATCTTTTGGGCTATTATTTTACATAAACAAAAAATGACAAAATGAATACTTTTCGATCAAAGTTTTAACAGCGTTCCAATGTAAATTAAAAGTTACAAAGTATCTAAAATTAAACATTGTAATGTTATTTACTCGATTTTGCATAAAAATTGCAAGAAAACTTATGCTTACAGCGTAATAATAAAATAAAACAATTGTCAATAAATGATATTATCATGGACACACTTGCTGTTTTGTGTGGTATTATCATGGACACACTTGTTTTTTTATATGCAAAAATTTTGCTAGGTGGCGCGTGGCGCAGAAAGCTTATACAATGTACTTGAGTAGTGTAGTGGACGTGTACCTGCGAGCACCAAAGGACAAACTCCAGTGTAAATAATTTACTGATGTTAGTGAGATTGCACATTATTTTATGAAACTATATGATAATTTTCAGGTAGTGTGAACAGGAAAATTAGCCTGAATGTGATGATGATGACGAAAGGTATTCCTAAATATATATAAATAGATACATGATAAAAATTCAAACGTTATCACAACTTAATTGAATATTTATTGAAATATTAAAAATTTATGAAGTTTTGAAATTTATTGGTCTCTTCAGAATTTTTTTTCTTTTTATACCCTACTTGTACAGATTGGTTACCATACGAAATTACATACGGGCATTCATGTAGGGTAAAATAAGAATTGGTCTTAGATCAAATCTGATATTTTTACTTTTTTCAAAATAATTTTATTGTTAGATGAGAAATCTTCTTCGTATAACTTTTACTATGGTATAGTACTTTTCATCTAGGCAATAAAAAAATTCAAAACTAAACTAAAACAGTGATGTGCAAAAAGCAAACAAACAACAAAGCAGAAAAGAATGAATATGTTTCGGATCGGATGCAGCCCACTCCCGCGAAATATTCAACCATCCCATCCGTATGTACACACAGAGCTCATCGCGCAAACGCACACTCATTTTTATTTATTTCTCCTACGATGTACCCATGCACGACCCATGAGCTCGACCTGCTTCATGACATGACTGCTGCTGTGGCTGGCTCTGCTGATCCTACCACGGCTTATGTGGTGTTCGTGGGACGTTGCCGCCGGCTGGCTGTGTGAGTGCTAAGCAGAAAGGAAATTCTTCCAATTCTCCATCATTATGTAGTCTGCGCTAGTAGTGTCTGTGTTATCTGAGCAAAGGAAATAGAGCTTAAAAGCATAAAGCACAGATAAATTTTTTTCTCATGTTCAAACCATTATAGTAGTGGATAGGATAAAAATTTTATTTTTCTGTTCACTGGTATTCCCCCTTAAAATAATATCTTTTCTAGATGGCCAGGTAGCACTCATGACCAAATGATTTTAAATTTCTCAAAAATGCGTGTCAGGTTTGAAGCAGGTGAGTTCGGAAATTCCATAATGCTTGGAGATGCTAGATATGCATGTAGCAGTTATTTGATAACGCCTTTATCCGATCCATTCACAACATCAGAAAGAGCTTTCCAAAAATCATATTTGAAATCCAGAATTACAGTGGAGAGAACCATCGGGGTTTGGAAAATACGTTTTCCATGTATAGGACAGAGTAAGTGATCACCAAAGTAATTAAACTATCATAAGAATGTTGATTTAGTATATTTTAGAACTCCGATTAAATGTCGATACAACTGTTATTGTAATAGTTGCAACGGCTGTTTTGCATAACATGCTGAAGGAAAGGGAGGTGCCACCACCAGAAAATAATAATATTATTGAGGATCCGCCAACTGTTATGAATAACGCTCAGTCAGATTTTTCAAAAAGGAATTTCATAATCAGTAACTTTTTCTGAATTACTCGCAATAAAACACCGCCTTAAAAATTAAAAAAATTCTTTATAAAGTTCATGTCTCATAAAACAAAAACAACACCACATTTACACCAATCGACATACAGAAATAGCATTTACTTATTTTTCAGGATATTTAGCACTAATTTTTTCAATTCATTAAACTGTTCTTAACAGCATAACAATTCACTTACTAACTAGAAAAATCAAAATGGAAAAAATACTTTTTCTCTTCAGTCTTCACGAGCATCTCTCTCAATTTTCTCCAAAATTTCTAGATTCCTCTTATACAAACGCGTCATTGCCTTATTTTTCACTATTTCCGCCTCCAATTTCTTCCTTTTTACAATAGCTACATCCTCAATAAATCTTTTCACCTCCTCATTTGTTTTCTTCTTTATTTTATAAGATCTGCTAGAAGATGATTCTGAATTGAGTGTTGCGCTTATTTCAGCAATATTTAGCTGACTATTTTCCGTGTCATCCAAGTGTTCAATTTCGTAAGTGTTGTTTTCATCAGTAATCTAGAAAAAAAAATCTTTAAAACAGTAGAAATAAATGTTAAACTCTCTCGCAATTTTTTCCCAACCTGCATACTTTTCTTTAAGTGAAACGCTGTCAGTACGTTTACTTGCAATCACTTCTTTGTGTTTAATAGCAATATTTATTATATTTTCCTTTTCTTGTTTAGTTAAATTTTTGCACCTTGCATTATCTGCCATTTTAAGAAGGGATTTAGTTAAAAACTTAAGTTCGACGATTGCTCTCCGTCTTTATCAGAAATGTCAGTAGTAAAACAGATGTCCTTGACATTTATATTGCAGTTCAAAATTATGTTCGAAAAACATAGTTAACACAAATGGTGAATACTAGACTTGATAAAAATGTTAAGACCGTCGCAGACATAATACTAGCTTAAGACAGGTTGGTGAATACGGCCCTAATAACCTTACATTTGTCGATATTGACGACCACATTATTGCTTTTACACCAATCGTAAAATTTATGAAAGTCACCATATACCTGTTCAAAATCGTTAAAAGATTTAATCTGAGTGAAAAGTTTAAAGTCGTCAGCATAGTAAATTAGGACTTGGCAGTGCCTCACAACGGAAACAATGTTGTCAATAGATGGATAGATAGACAGAATAAAAACACGGACCCAAGGGACTTCCTTGAAGTACGCTGGATGAAGCTTCAAGACTCCAAAGATGGAATGACGAAAATAGATTTGGTACGTTCTGTTATTTATTAATTTATTTATTTGAAAAGTTATACACCCTTATTACAGTTGTCGACTCACCAAAGTGACAAGCTTCGCAGTCACTCTCACTTCACTTCACTTTTCGTATTATCGTTGTCGAACGGTGTGACGTGACATTTTTCTTCAAAGCCGTATTATAGTTGTCACTTAAAGGGAAAGGTAGCATCAGGGCATGCGTCAGGGTGTAGACAAAAGTGAGGTTTGTCTTATTTCGTGGTATTGTTGTTATTTTTGAAAGTGTTTAAAAGAAAAAAAATATATAAACTCGATGTATTTTAGCCCTTTAGCTTCACCATAAAATCTATTATGACTTCAAATTGTTTTTTTGTTGTAATCTTTACACTACAATTGCAAAAAAAAAAATAATTTAATTTATAAAAATCTATTGAATTTTATGTTTTAATGAACAACTTAGAAAGCCATTATAAAATTTATCATTTTCTGCTTGCATTTTCCTTTTCCTTACACAAATCTAACATCTGTCACTTACGAAAACCAAGCGAGTAAAATTGTAACTTACATCGACATTTGTCTACTTAATACGACAACAGTAATACGTCCAAAGTCGTATTTTTTCGACAAATGTCACTTTAAACGACAACCATAATACCATTTTTGTGTCGTAGCGCCATTTCTCACTTAAAGTGACAACGATAATAAGGGTGAATACGATAATGAATAGACAAAGTCCAATAGTACCTACATTACCGTACAGATTAAACAATAATATTAAATAAAAAAGCTTGCCTTCTTAAAATCTTAGTCTGAAGCAAGGTACAGGGCTTTCCAATAAGAGGTGTTATTTTGATATTCAAAGAAAAATGCCATTTTTTGAGATAAATGATCGGATCTTTATTTCATCATAAAGAGGAAGGTATGCCGTTAATAATGGAAAATAACATCAGCCTTTTCATGAAATTTTCCATAACCAAATCGCAAAGTGGCTGCCCTATGTCCTCGATAGCCTCACGAGTTCCATCTTTGAGGTCTTGAATCGACGCTGGGCTGTTGGCGTAGACCTTCTCTTTCACGTCGCCCCAAAGGAAGAAGTCGCAAGGTGTTAAGTCACAAGATCTCGGTGGCCAATTGTGATCACCTCTTCGAGAGATAACACGGTCCGGAAATTTTCCCCGTAAAAGACCAATGGGTTCGTTGCTTGTATGGCACGTAGCGCCGTCTTGTTGAAAGTAAACGTTGTCCAGATCAATACCATCCAATTCCGGCCATAAAAAATCATTAATCATCTGTCGATAGCGCAATCCATTCACCGTAACTGTTGCTCCAGCCTCATTTTCGAAAAAGTAAGGTCCAATGACCCCGCGGGACCATAAACCGCACCAAACAATCACACGTTGAGGATAGAGAGGCTTTTCAAAAATAACTCTTGGGTTTTCCGAGCCCCAGATGCGACAATTTTGCTTGTTGACGAAGCCATCGAGGTGGAAATGGGCCTCATCACTCAAGATGAGTTTTCGATGGAATTCCGGATCATTTTCATGCATTTCAAGGACCCAATCAGGAAAGACTGGACGTTGTTGATGATCGGCCGGCTTGAGTTCTTGTGTTAACTGAACTTTATAAGCCTTAAGACCCAAATCTTTATGCAAAATACGGTGTAATGACGTTTGTGGAATACCCAATTCCAAAGAACGACGAGGAATGGACAAACCTGGGTTTTCTTCAACACTTATTTTTTTCCTCGCACTAAGTCGAGAAACCTCATGTGTTGATATTTTTACTTGTACATAATTGGGAAATCCCTTGTGTAAAGTGAAATAGAAACTGACCCACTTATTGGGCAATAGTGCCGAGTTTTTTGTGACATTGGTTTCTTCTGTATATATATGGTCGACCAATGGTTGCAAGTGAATTCTTAAATGAAGGGTAAATATTCTTGTGAAACTACTAAATATTGAGGAATATGCAAAATTGACTATTACCAATATAGTGAGAAGGCGTTCCCAATATATTCAGTTTCTAGAATTCCTATATGGAATTTCCTAACTAGTTACCCCCCCTACCAATTTTTACCAATTTTGCTGAGCAAAGCCGAAATCCACCTAAATAAAAAGCCGATGCATCTTAGGGACCAGGGAGTAACATTTTCCAAGTATCACTAATAGGTTGACCCCCCACCAGAGGTAAGGCAACCTACTAGTAAATTAATAAGACAAAAGTAAGAGGAAACTATACCTTTATAAAGTAATGAGAAATAATAAAGTTCAAAAATAAACCAAAATTAAAGTGAATCAAAAAGTTTGTGTTTTTTTTTAAAAGAAGTTATCCTAATTGAAGAACAAAATTGGGTTGTTGATCTTCGGAATTCTTTCCAAGCACTCCCAGCCCATGTTACGACAATAAAGCAAAGGCTCGTAACAACCATTTACCAAATTTCAGCTGTCTACGTCGACGCGTTTTCAGGCAGTGTGCAAATATATAGTATAATTTAAAACGAAATTTTTGTATAGCAACGGCACGAAGGAGTTGCCCGATTTATCTTATTTCCGAACTTAATTTTACTTTTTTTTTTTTTAAGTCCGTGAAAAAAATTTCAGCTCTCTAAGTATATGCGCACAGACGGACAGACGGGCAGACGGACGGACATGCAAAAATCAAAATAACTTTTAATATTATGAATGGGTGTCCAATCCATTTTGCTCTACCATCATTATTTCGAGGTGTTACAAACGGAATGACAAACTTAGTATACCCCTATAGATTTCATCTAGGGTATAAAAATGGCATTAAGATGTAAAGTCTTGTGTATATCGGTAATTACAGCATAATCGGAAAAATAGAAGAAAAAGGAAGGGGAAGGTGTTGGTAAATGATGTAATTTATCTGATCCCAGAAACACACATTTTACCGTTATAAATTTATTAATTTAAAAATGTCTGCTCTCGATTTTTTTTTTCGCCATCTTGAAAACTGTTTAATGTCAAATTACTATCACCTCAGTTGCAATGATTTTTCACCATGCAAGTTCGCTGAATACTGAGTTGTCTACATGGCAGTGGACATTACACGTGCAAGAAGTATGGCAGTACAGCTTGCCTGCAAGGTGTACTTGCTAGTGTAATCCCCAGGTAAGATGAAAAGCTTTCTATTTGGATGCCGATTCAATTCCACTGATATTGGTAGCAGTGGTATACAATCGACTCCGATCTACTGTAAGATTTGATTCTCTCTCCTACTCTCTATAACTTTCAGCTGCCCTCTCCTTCCTTAGGTGTTTACTGTCAAGGCTTTGCTACGAGATCGTGTGGTATTTAAACAGCCTTTTTCAAAAAAGTACGTTGAATGTATGATTGTCAAATGAACACTTGCTCAGAAAGAAAATTTACTTGAAAGCTCGCTAAAAATATTTATTTTTTTAACGCGGTTTCATATGATAAGTATAATCTTTTCAGTACATTGAAGGACGAGACTTAACGGCAAACTATTTCACGTTTTTTGCAAATCCGGGGAAGGTGTTACATAATAGCTCTCCAGTATATGGGAGTTCTACAGAACACAGCTGTCCAACCAAACAATGATTCTGGAATTCTATTGATAACACCAAACTTACTATCGGAACAGTAAATATGTATGCAAATACTGAAATTTTACTCAAAAAAAAAAAAAAACAATTCTTAAACTACTTTTTTAAATGTATTTTATTCAACATAAAATATGAGTTTTTCGTACCAGCTTGTAGCACCGAACTCGAAAAATGCTGCCCACTCGCAGCATATTCCATCTGATACAACTTCTATGGGTGCACGCATGCCTACAGTTGACAATGCTTTTAGCTTCAGCAATATCATTGAGGTTGATGTTGAGCGTGCTCTTTGCAAGCTTAAGTCAAATGCTGTCGGATTTAAGGACGTGCCGCTGAAGTTCTACAAGTTGATTTTACCCTTCATCCTGCCGATAGTCACGCATCTGCTCAATAGACTTCTATCTTCTTCGCACTTTCCGGCTCACTGGAAGGTGGGTCTGATTACACCTCTTCCCAAAACAAACTCTCCCTCCGACATGTCCGAATGGAGGCCCATTACTATTTTACCGATCATATCTAAACTATTTGAAATTCTCATGGTGGACCAGATTACATCATATCTCAGCAGAAACGATTTACTCTCTAACATGCAGTCAGGCTTCAGGAGATTACATTCGACCAGCACAGCCTTGCTCGAGGTTGCCGTGGACATTCGCGACCTATGTGATAATGCTAGCTGTGTAATTCATGTTCTTCTTGATTTTAGTAAGGCCTTCGACTCTGTTCCCCATGCGCTATTAATCACCAAGCTTCGCACGCGTTTCAGGTTCTCTGATCCTGCCTGCAGACTGATTGAGGACTACTTAAGTCATAGACATTTCATGGTGAGATGCAATGACTCCTACTCCTCCCTGAGACCTGTAATTAATGGTGTGCCGCAGGGAGCTGTGCTGGCACCTTTGCTGTTTACACTATTCATAGACGACGTTACCTCAGTATTAAGAAATGTGCGATTCCACATTTATGCTGATGATCTCCAGATTTACTCTGCTGCTCCTAGGGATAATCTAAACGAGGCTGTTGCAATAATCAATGGGACTCTGGCTGAGATTGCTGATTGGTCTGCAAATAATGGTCTGTCCCCTAATCCCTCGAAAACGCAAGCAACCATCTACTCCATTCTTCTCAGGAATGTCACCAACATGTCTGCACTTCCTAACTTGCTTTTACAGGGCCATAATATCGTGATCTCAACTAAACCAGTCTTGAATTTGGGTCTTCTAATGGATCCTGGTCTCACGTGGGAGCCACAGATAAATAGGATTTGCTCAAAGATCTACTATGGCCTGCGTTCGCTCTATGCGACCTCTCACCACATTGATGTGTGCACCCGTATCAGACTTTTTTCTGCTCTCCTTCGTCCACATTTCTTCTATGCTGATGTGGTACTGTTCCCCATGTCTCGTGGTAACCTCTCAAAACTGTCTCGTGCATATATGGCATGTGCCAGATATGTCTTCGGTTTTAAACGAGGTTCGCATGTGCCCCCCCATCTCCTAGAACTACTTCTCCCGTGTCCACTAGCAAACATGTATGAGCTTAGCTCGTTGCAGCTGATATATAAGGCTAGACATGGCTTAATGCCAGGTTATATCATCAACCGCTTTAAATGGAGCAGCCTGAATAGATCCAGGCTTGTCCTTCCTAGGGTCCACTCACAATATGGTGGGAGGAACATTTTCCTCCGCGGGGCAACCATCTGGAATCAAATGTCAGAGGACGACCGGTGTAGCGCTTCGTTGAACGCGTTTAAGACAGCGGCTCGGGATTTCCTGACCTAATTCTAATTAATCTGATTTGCCTTTTTCATTATAAAAAAAAAAAAAAAAAAAAAATGAATTTTTACCTGTGGCGCATATTGTGTTGTATATCGCATGATTTAATTTATTTAATTTCGTTTTATTTTATTTATTTACTACTTGCTATTTCGTTGTGCTGTATTGGTCTATAATTATATGTTTTTATTCTTTTTATGTTTTTGTTCATTGCTACAATTTTGATACTGTTACACATCACTAAAACTTTTATATGTTCTAAGTACCTATGTTTGTTCTTCTATTGCTTCACTCGCTACAATGCTAAGCTACTATGTATTTATTTAGTTTTATTTTGCTATATTTTACTAAGCGGTGCTTTGTCCTAAGTGCTGATACTTGTAAATTCATGTTATTTTGCTACATTGCGAAGCTACTATGTTGTTTGCTACATTTCACTAGATTATACTATATTCTAAGTGCCTATATCTGTACTTTTTTAATTTGTTTTGCTACAATGTTAATCTACCATGTAACTATCTATGATGTGCCCAGCGCTATGCGTGCCTTTGGCACGGGTACTCAAATAAATTGATGTTTATGTTTATGTTTAATTTCTACTGCTTGTACTAAGGCTGCATTCACACCGGACGTTTTAATCATCCTTCAGTCTTGATTCAGTCAGAACTCCACATAAATTTCTACGCATTCAAACCGGTAAAACAAAGCAATTTAATCAGCAGATCTAATAAATCATTAAAACATGATTAAAACGTCCTGAGTGAATGCAGCCTAAGCATGCATTTTAATTATAGATGCTCTGCAGGAATTAAATTTGTGTTATCAGGGAACAACCCACACTGACTACTTTTCCCAGATTGCTGGAACGAATTCTCAATTTTTCTATTGCATAGAATACGTTTAAGAAAAGTAGCTTTAAAATTGCTTCTTAACTGAAATTTCAGTCTTCATGATGTTTCTTTACTACCATTGAAGTATGTTTCTGGCTAGGAAAATCTGCAAAAAGGGTTTGATCAAATTAGTTGATATGGATCTGCGCCAAGGCGAAGGTACAATTGTTTGAATAGGGACTACTTCGTGCGGTTGAATTAAAGGTTACTCCCACATGGAACACCTTATTGATACTAAAGACTATGAATCTGTCCTTCAGGCACCTATGGTCGCTACGTCACCTGTTCCTGTTTAGTATAAAAATCGCCGACTCACCAGCGTAATTGCAATTAAGTACCCATTTTGATAGCTCTGTGTGCGTGCACTTTATTTAGACTCACTTATTTATTTAAAAGCTTTATTACATACAAATTATCACTGAACACTTTCAATGTTCTTAATACTAAATTTTTAGTTTGCTTGCCGAGGTGCCCGAGTACATATCTTCTGTTCATGGTCGAAAAGTTCTTCATTAGAGCTTGAGCATTGTAAATTGATACCACGCCTTTTTCCAATGACAAATAACAAATAGGAAACTTGTTTTCATCATTGTTTAATGTGAGAAAAATATGGGAAGAATAGACTGACGCCATTTCTTCATGAATTTGTGAGATAAGCCAATCATATTTTTAAGCATGATTAGCTTATGTAAATTTGCAAGTACATAAGTGTAATGGAATTTTGGCCCTCTACCAACGTTGTCTGTTTGTATACACAACCCACCACAAAAATTCAAAACATTACATTGTATACTGGAAAGGATGTTAAAGGAAGACGTAATAAAAGAATATGAATCCAAAATGGATGGCAATATTAGAGTGTGTTTTACCACAAGCTGAACGCAACGACTATGCTGGACTGGTATCAAATTTCACATATAGATGACCTAATAGACGGAGGTAAATATACCTACCCACAATGACTATTGGACATAGACTGAAGATATTGACATGCAATGATTAGCAACGTGCTCTTAAGGCTGAAAGTGAAGTCACGTACATAAGTATCATTTCTGCTGACAACTATCTAGGGCATATGCTCACCAAGAATGGAATAGAACCTGGAGGGTGATTCTGATCTTTTGTCGTACTTTAATGTCAAAATATACGCCTAAATGAAATGAACCTTTCTACTGATTTTTTCGTGTTTTTATTCAATTCAGCAAGCCTTGCATTACGTAGAATGAACTGAAACTGACACTTCACATAACAAATCCAAAAATATTTTGCGATTTTAAGCATTTGTATTGTTTTAAGTTGATGTAGAAAATGCATTTACCATAGTATGTAATTTTTGTCACAACCTCGGGAGCAGTTGACTAATTTGTCGTACTTTTAGGCGTATGTTCTGACATTAATTCATTGCAAATTCATTTTAGTTTATTTTGTGGTTGATGAAAAGGATAAATCAAAAAATCAAAATGAATATGATAAATATTAAAGTACGACAGATTTAAGAGGTGAAATGTCAAAATATGTGACTAACATATACGCCTAAGCTACGACAAAGAGATCAAAATCATCCACCCCCCCCCCCCCCCCAATGATCCAGATAAGATTAGCGCAATAGATAGTTAGGTAAAACCCATAAACCTGAAACTTCTCGTCTGTTTTTTATAAGCGTGATCATGATATAAATATTTAACATCCCATTTTTCCGATTCCAGCCTAGGAACATTACTAAGAACAGCAACTAAGGCAAGTATGGAAGGAAGTAGGAAGTTGTGCCGGTAAGCATTCCATTGAATATGCTAATCGATTGCTGATACTTACCGTAAGGAACTATACTACAACAGAGCATGGACCCTCACAATTTCTTTTACCTCAGTTGGTTTAGTAGTTATAATGAAGGAAGGCAAACAAAACTGGACCATTAGCCAGATGGGCACTTTCTTTGCAACCCCATGACTTAAATCCAATAATCATCAGGGAAATCACGCATTTTATGTTATGATTATTTGAAAGTAAGCTGGGAGATTTGCATTACAAGAAAACCAGTTTGAATATGAGGGCTTAAATAATATAATTGAGTACCTCGAAATTCTGAAGATGAGTACACTCCCCGTAGAGTAGGTGATTTCTCACGGAATACATTTTGCATAAATATTTACCGGATGAGAGCAATGAAGAGGGGCATCTGATAGTTCCAGAAACTATGTCAAAAAACCTCCGAGTTCATCACAATGCGTCAACTATCGGTCATTATGGTATTGACCGAATTCACCAACAAATTTCACACAAATTATCAAAATATCAGTTGATCATTTTGGACAGAGTCTTATATAAAAATCTCATCAAAGTGGTCAAATATGGCATACCACAAATACTTATAATGCACACACCTCTCATTCTGCACCATGCAAAATAAAGAATTAATTCCCACCTTCTCATAAAAACATAGAAAGATGGAGAGAACAGTCCCATATTACTGCCAAATCTTTTTCGTTCCAACGCAATGATATCCTACATAACCTATTTTGATTATAACGCTGTCAACAATTGTCTTGAATTTTTTCAATTATGTACAATAGTAAATGCAACTCACGCAACCAACATATTTGCATCTGTTCAGCACCATTCGAAAATATTGTTTTTCTTTTCAATTAAAATTTTTTATAACGCCATCAATGATTCATCCGAAATACCTCAAATAATCTTCTGGGCCATCAAATAACGGAGTAATGTTAAATAAGAAAGATGAAAAATTCAATAGCTTCATTTTATTCCCTCAAACTACCAGCTCAAAAAGTATATTCGGTCCATTTGCAAAATACGTATTGCAAAATTTAAACAAATTTATTAGTATTACATTCGAATTCAAACTGCGAACCATTTGTAGCATTGAAGAATAACCTTATCATTTTATACTTCCTATTTATCTATATGTAGGTACTTTTGATTTATATTATAATGTAAATTATCTATTAGGTATTTTCTTGAGAGCTTGACCTTTTTAAAGGATTACCGTTCCCACGAGTAAGGCTGAAATATTGTATACACAAAGCTTTCCTTTCTTATACTACAAAGTTTAAAATCATGAAGAATAGGTAAAATTGAAGTGTTTAAGTTCGCATCATTTTCTGTCTAATTTTACTGTTAATATACTAATTTCTACTTAATGTTTGTTTCAAGTTACACTAAATAATAGGACCGAAATTATTTACCTAAATATAAAAAATTTCACTAGAAGAAAATCTTTGACAGTGTACAACATTCGCAAAGCTTACAATTATTTAATGCCTGAAATTATGCAATGTCTATCTATCTTTTATAGTATAGAAATTTTGTGTTTAACCCATATATTCCCATAGTGTTCAATGGGTCGGTTACATTTTAATTTTTTATTATTTTACGCGAACGCATCCAATATATCTTTTTGTATTTTCGTAATACCAAAGTTATTAGGTGTCAGATTCGACTTTCATTATTTGATATTCGTAGCACATTTTCACTTTAAGAAGTCTTGTTTGTAGAAATTTTAGATGAAAAAATGGCTATTTTATCCATCGTAGCTTGAATTATACTTTTATGTTAGAATATATTGAAAACAAAGTTATCTTGATATTTGTTTTTTCCTTTTTTTATACTGTTCCATTATTGGAACAGTAGGATTATATACCTATGTATGTAAAATCTTAAAAGTAGGGTAATGAATTTTACTTGAATATTTCATTTATTTTATTCAAATTAATAAATGTAAATGGCATTATTACGCATTTAGAAGAAGATGACGATATACTACATAACACCTCTATATAATAACAATAATACAGCCCGATGAAGATAGTGGCGATGAAGAATCTGGAAATATAACTGAATTTCATGCCACGGTATCAACTAAATAAGGACCAGTAGTAGTAGATGACTTTCCGGATCATTCCCTTCTAGATGAACCTGACGAACCAATAGCTAGCACGTCAGCAGCGAATCCTCTTCTCCGCAAGAAAAAGCGTATCGTCTCAAGAAAGTGGAGACCTGTAGATATTCCTGAAAAACCGGGAAAAGAATTTGATCCACCTATAGTTCTCTAGAAGATCTCAATAATTTTGTTAAATTTTTTGAACTCTTTTTCGATGAAGAAGTTTTTGAACTTCTGCGTTCAGAAGCTGAAAAAGAATGCAATTCAAAAGGGCAATCATAACTTTAGAAATCAGGCGTTTTATCGGTATCCTATTGTTGTCAGGATACAATTCTGTACAAGATACCGCATATACTGGAAGCAAAGTGTTGACTGTAATTTTCAGAGACTGGCATCTGCTATATCCAGAAATATGTTTGAACAATTATTTGCGATATTTGCTCCAAATGATAAATTCGCCAAAGTTCGCCCTCTTTAGAAATTTCTCAACAAAAGATTGCTAAAATATTATCCCGACGATAGAAACTTGAGCATAGACGAGTCTATGATTCCATACTTTGGAAAACATAGCGCTAAATAACACATCCATGGAAAGCTGATTAGATTTGGCTATAAAATCTAGTCTATTTGTATTCGTCTTGGCTACTTGATCTATGGAGAGCTCTATAAAGGAGAAAGTACCGGAAACACCTATCAAGAACCCGGTCTCGGTGCTTCTGTCATATTAGGTCTCATATCAAAACTGGCATCATGCACTTACAGTTTTTATATGGATAATTATTTTATTTCTTTGCAGATGAAATAAAGAAATTAGACCACAATGCAATAGGGACGATTAGAGCGAATAGAGTAGTAAATGTGCCTTTGAAAAATCAGAAAGAAATGAAGAGGACTAGGAGAGGATCCTACAATCAATGTACAGATGCTTTGTCGAATATTACCCACGTGAGATACAATGATAATAATATTGCTACCGAATTTCAATTCGTTTGAAGAGATAGTACTGGCATCTACTTATGTTTCCCATCAATGTCTATGTTAACAACTCATTCTAGTTGTACAAATTATCCCATTCGCAGGACTTTTTACCATTGACAAGATAACTTGTGACAACATATCTTCTGATGGCAGGTTTATCTACAAGTTCTACTTCGGTAACGAAAGCTCTGCTACCTAGATTTACTCTGGCGGTCATAAAACATGTTCCTGAAGTATTAGGTTAGACGACAAGGTACATCACATAATCAAACAAGATAAACAAAGCCGCTGTGGATTATGTTACGAAAACACTACAATGAAATGTGGAAGTTGCAATGTTGCCTTGCATCAGAAATGTTCTGTCGATTTTCATACTAACTAAAATGGGCATGCTTTCCCACTGTTCCATTTATGGAACGATTTTGAAACTCTAAAACGACTACCTGATTTTTTTTTAGATACATTCCTTTGTTTATAGGAATCGCAACATTAACTGACATGAGTTTTACAGAAATCGAACGAGATTATACATGCTTGGAGAGGTTACCGTTCATGATGATGTCGTTTGTTCTTACATAATTATCATCCTTAAAGTATTTAGAACACGTGGATAAGAGCATATTTTCATATCTAAAGTATTTTAGAATTCACAGTCTGTTGAGAGTGGAACTATCCGTCGACTGGAAAGCAGGTAGCTCAGGCGCTCGGAGCGCGTTTGGTGGGGAGACCTTTTCTCGCTACCAGAGGTACCCTCATAAAGAAGAAGGGCCTCTGTATGTTGCTAGTATAGCTGAAGTAAGCTGTCAAAGATGTTTTAAAACGTTCAACTTTATAAGAGTTTTTCTGGGAACAACATTTTTCAGCGCGGGAGACGCTCTACAGCTTCAACGGATGCACCGATTCCCTTAAATCTCTGAACAATTGAAAGTAAATTCAATTTGCGGGGCCATTAGGAGGCGATTTTTGTCAAAAATTTATGTTGAAATAGCTTTTTCGTCGAATGAAGCAAAAAAAAAAACAAGGCAAAAAATATATTTTTTTCAAACGGCTGGCATTTTGTTATTCAGAGGTTTTTTTGAAAACGAAAACCGGTAAGGCCTTCCAAATTTTATCTAGTTTAATCATTTTCAACTCTATTTGTTTCGGATGAACTGGAAGAGCTGTGGAGTGTCCCGCGCAGACCAAAACACGCCATGAACGGTTTTGTTTGATGGGAGCTGGAGCCGCCATTTCCGATTTTTTTTTTTTTTTTGTTTTTATAAATTAAATTGGATTTTACTCTCTCCCCATTGAAAGAAGAATAAAATATGTTAAAACCCATTTCCAAAAGTATTTACTTTATGTAAAACAAAATCTCCAAAATTCATGCATTTTTCATGCCTCTCGACGGTAACCTCCCCTCCCCTTAAGAGAACGGTCTGGAAAATTATTTACATTCAAATGTGAGTGACTTAATAAAGTAATGGAACGCAAACTAGTGGAACTTTGATTATACAAAAGTAGAGTTAGCGGTCAATACAAGTGACAGGTGCAAAGAGTGTTCTAGTCGAGCGACTTATACAGGCTTTCATAGAGAAAGGAAAGAATTCTGACACATTTCGCAAGAACTTGAAGCTGATGAAAAGTCGGAGATAACCATATATAAAGTGGACTATTCATCTGAATAGAAAAAGAATGCTTTTGAGGAACAAAGGAATTCTCTAGAATGCCGTTTGGATGAGCAGGAGAATTCTTTTGAGAATTGTCTAGTTACTCTTTTGGAGAAACAGGAAAAGTTTTCTGAAAAACTTTTTGGAAGAACAAAATTTCAAAATTAAAGCAATCGAGCATGAAGTGTCGAAAGTTCAAGAAAAAGTCCTGAGCATCTTGAACACTTTAATGATCATCCGAAGAGGATAAAGATAAAGAAGAACCGAAGTATTCGGAGCAGCCAGAATGAAACCTCCAATATTTGATGGTCTCTTCCAAGCTATTCGTGCAGACTAGATATCAAGCACCGACTAGTCTGGTGGAGCCTAACCCTACAAAAGTTACATCGAACATCATTGTAGGTAAGACTTTAGTGAATGCAGAATATGCAACATTAATTTCAGTCAGAGTGTTCACCATATCCGAAAATGAGGTTCAATTAAAAGGGGTTGTTATATTTGGAAATTGTGAAATCGTTTACTAGTCCAGCATCGGATCGATATAGGAAATTTCAGGCCCATTCGGCAAACAACACGAAGACTGCCATTAGGTAAATAACCAGAAGCTGCAAATATGATGAACTCCATGAAGAAACAAGGCATAATAAAGAAATCTAACAGTCCTTGGACTACATTATCGGTTTTTTTTTAGTCAGGAAAGAAAATGGCAGCACCCGATTCTGTGTAGACTACCATCAACAAAATAACGTAACGAGAAATAATAGCTATTCGTTACCAAAGATTGACGACACGTTGGATATCCTTTCCGCAGTGCAATAGTTTTCCGCGCTGGACTTAAAGAGTGGTTACTAATAATTGAAAATCAATCCTAATGACGATTGAGCTGCTTTCTAAGTTGGTAATTCAAAGTTATGCTATTTAGATTATGTAATGCGCCAGCCACATTCGAACGACTCATGGAATGCGTTCTACGGATTAACCTGGAAAATATACCCAGTCAACCTAGATGACATAATAGTAATCGAAAGGATATTCGAGGACCAAACAAGTAACTTACGTGGCATACTTCAAAGATTGAGAGATGCAAAACTAAAGCTCAGTGTAAATAAATGTGTTCTATTCAAACATGATATTTAATATTTGAGGCAGCTCCACAAGGAATAAAAATGTATCCAGAAACTGTAGAAACCGTCAAAAATTGGGCAGTTCAAAAGGACAAACATCAAATACGGGGTTTTCTATAGGCGATTCGTAACAGGTTTTGCACTATCCAACGCTGAGAAAAACATTTACATTGGAGAATTGTCAAGAAGTTCCAGTAGCTTATTAAAGCAAAGCACTCTGGAAATCAAAGAGAATTTGCCTACTTTCTGGCACTTATTGAACTTTTTCAGCCATTTTCGCTGGATATGCTCAAGAAAAAGGGCAAAAACCGCAGAAAGGATAACATTTTGGGTACAGAGTGTGAAAGCTAAGATTTTGGGTTTCTTAAATCCAAAGTGAAAAATTGGTATTGATCACGTGTTTTTTGATAAAAATATTAGTTAAATAAATAAAACGAGTAAAAATTCCAAAGTTTTAAATTTGTTTAGCCATAACTTCAAAACGAAGAGTAGATCGAAAAAAATTTATAGACCGTTGGAAAGGTTCAATGATTATTTATCCACCAAAGGTCACAAAATCTCGGAGACCGTTGGGATTCCCCCTCCACCGAATAAATTTTTTGCTCGTTTTAGTATGACCTATTCTAGTCTTCGGGTATCACACTATTTACGGGACACACTGTATATGTTATTTTTGTAGTAATATAAAAGTCGCCTGTAGATACTTGATATTTTTGTTCCTTCCAGTTTCAAATAGATTTGCCCTGTAATGACAATACGTCAAAACCGGTCGACTGTTTGTAGGTACTTTCATATTTACAAAATGTGACCTTTCACAAATTTAATTATAGTTGAGAGCTCTCAACCCCATCTCCTTCTGCTATACCTACTTTGAATATATGTAGCACAACATTATTGAATATTTACATGATGCCATGAAATTAAATATAATTTTATTTCGAAGTTAATTAACTTACACTAAAGAAGATTTACAAAATGAAGTTATTAAAATCCACTTTATTCAATTTATTTACCACAACTGCCCAGGTCGTACAGAAATTGATGCCTGAGGCTGAGTGCCATGATGAAATCGACGCCAATTGCAGAAAACAGGACGAAATTAATTGGCTGTTATTGATTTCTGCATGATTTTCATTAATTTAAAACAGGAAGCGTCCACCAAGCCATAAAAAAATCGCCCTTTCAGCCTAGCCCCACGGTATAGCAATTTAATCGCATTCAATAACTATGAACGTATAAAGGCTTGTGTGCACATTGCAGGTACCTACGTACATATGTACCTACCAATGGTTATTTTTAAAATATTTTTAAATTGAGTGGTTGTAATTATACTCTCTTATGAAATGTACAAATATGTACATATCCCAGCGTGTTCTGTTCATACCATCTACTTTTGAAACGTACGAACAATCAGATTTCAACCAAAGCCGAAAAATGAATTTTTCTCACTGTACGCGATTTCCCAGGGGTGATGTTACAGGGAACTGCAATAAAATATTTGCGGGCTTTTGGGTATTCTTTAATTATTTTGATTTTATGAATATTTGAAAGGGATTACAATAAGCGTTCATACACACATTAAAACGATTTCAAATAAAACTATTGAGTTATTCTGACGAGATTTACTGCATACACCGGAAGCTCACGCCTATGTAATACTTGTTATTACAGTATCATCCATACATACGGGAATATTAATAAATATGCGAGGAATGCGTGGAACGTATCTAATATCTAATGGTATGTTCCACTTATGAAAGGATCACACTTAAGTATTGGGAAAAGAGCCGCCCTGGCAGTCAACGCTCATCAGTTTATCTAATTTTAGTACCGGTGCGGACGGGGGCTCTCATGTTAACTAAAAGCACTTTTTAGTCAAGTATGTATAACAATATGAGTATACATTAGGTTGTACAACAAGTTACTCTTTTACTGAGCTTCTCGATGAGTTTCTTCGTCAACTCAATAAATTGGTATGGATACAGATCTGTAGGTCTAGTGCATCTAATGCACGAGTGAAAGGGAGATAAATGGTTTTGAGCAATCATTGAATTGCGAAGTATATAAATGAGTTTATTCCCGTTGCTAGACCAATAATTAGCATAATATTCATCCAACCAAACATCACGAGCTCATAAGTGCGCTCATGATGATTGGGCTACCAGGGCGGTTACGTCTAGGTCACATATATAGGCCTCACGCCTATTTGTTTAGTAACGAAAAATAGGCTCTTTTTTTGGTAAATATGATATAAATAATTTAAATTATGAAATATAATCTCTATTTTGCTAGGAATGCTGTCCGTTCGGTTATATTCACTCATCTGATTGGGGTTTATACTAGGAACCAGTTTAATTTTTACTACAGTTTTAAGAATACATGCGCTCAAAAAAATCTGGTAATGCTGACCTACGGGCGCATATCCGCTGAGACAAATACGGTATTTCTGGGGGCCCATATATGCTGTCAAAGATTTCTCGAACTTACACGCTTATAAAACTTGAATAAAGTAACGAAATTGGCTCAAATAAATTTCGTACCATAAAACAGACATGTGGAATCCTGTTTCTGGAAATACTAGGTCCATGCGGTTTTATTGGTCGCCACCAGGTCACGTCCAATGGTGTTGAGTATATATAGTATATACACTCAACCAAGTCACAAACCATTCCATTAGCGCTGTTCATAACATCAACTTCAAGTCTCGTATAATTAATCTATACCAATAAAGTAATTAGTAAGTTATACAACTTGTTATTATCCAAAAATGCAACAAATGGGAATGTAAATTTTTTTACATTTCAATTTTTAAAAAAGCTCAATTTGGTCGGCTTCCAGCACAGAAAAGATGCTATAAAATTTTTAAATATAAACGTTGATGCATGTTTGTAGAATTAAATCGCATCTACATTTTGTCCCCTAATTATAACGGGAATCGAGCCCACACTTGTAAGAATAGAAGAATTTTTAAGAACTTTTATTTTTAACGATTCTAAACCAAATCATAAATACAAGAGAAAAATGAGCCGGCTCGTCCGCGGTTTGAAGCTGGGACCTTCCGCTTTCCGGGCGACTGCTCTTACCACTGAGCTAAAGAGACAGATGATTTTCCCTCTTGTATTTCTTAATTTGTAGCTAGCCTACTAAGTCACGGTTGCTTTCAGCTGGCATTAACCAGTAACGATGAACGGTATATAAAATGTATGCAGCATAGGCATAATTTATTTCGGAGTCAATTTTGATGAGAGTTGGCAGAAATAAACTTGGAACACCGAATAATTTAAGGACTGTATTTAAAAAACAAAGACCACCTATGAATAATGAAAGCAACAAGAAAAACCTCTCTCGCTTTTCTGCCGTAGTGGTAAGTTGCTAATCCGGCCAAAACAAAGCGCTTCCTAAGACACTGGTTGAAGTTCGTTTTCATCTAAGCCGAATTTCGTTGAGGAATTTTCATACAAAATTCGGCTCCTGGATTTTGCAACTTGGTTCTCTTCTGGTGTTCTGTTCATTGTTTTCTGAATATGGAAACTTCATAAGCCTTCTCTTCATAAAGAAAGCTTACTTCCGAGTATAGGTTCATAAAAGACCAATGACTGGTCTGTCAAGTGCCGGTAGTATTCTAGCCGTTCAGTTCAGAGTCGCGTTACATTTTCTGTCATAGTAGTGTCAAGTTTCCGTTCGGTGCGGAGTACAAAATAATTGTTAAAGATTGTTAAGGCAGGTCGAGTCTATTGCAATAAAGAATTACGATGTTAAAATAATTCGAGTGTCGTTTTATTTTCGAAGAAAGTGTATCACGGTTAATTATTGGTTTTTTTCGTTGATTGATTGCTTTTGGGACACGACAAGCTTATATAAAAGGCATTTAAGAGAAGGAAAAAAGAAGACAGTCCAATCGACAGAAAAGCGCTTACAAGCGTTCACCGAGTATTAGAAATAATTCCAAACTCGCTATAGGGCAATTCAAAGGAGAGCTACACAAGAAGATCTCCAGCTAGATTATTTCACGAAGTTCAGGAATATTACATTAAAAAGGCAGCAAGCATGGAAGAATCATCTGTTAGCGATCCTCCCTATACACAGACAAATTCTGCTAGCACAATATCATGCAATAGCGAAAAACTAGAATGAAGCTGCCGATATTTAATGGAGAATATTCTACAAGGATCTGATTTCATGATTTATTTAATTCAGTAATACATAACAACAATAATTTAAGAGACGTTGACAAATTATATTTTCTAAAAATGAATCTAATAGGAGAAGCTGAAAAATTGCCAGATTGGCAACTTCTAAAGGAACGCTACCCAAATAACCGAATCCTAGTCAACTAAAAAAATTATTGTCTCTCCCAACCATTAATCATGATTCCGCCGATAATATTAAAAGACTACTAGACAATATAACCGAAGTGTTATTAGGATTACAAAACTTAGGAGTAGAAACAAAGAACTGGAAGCCAATAATTATATACTTGACTGTACAAAAGTTAAACCCAGATACACACCAATTATGGGAACATAGCTTACATATGAAGTAGCACTGATTTACTAGAATTAAACACATTAACAAAATTCCTAGAGTCTCAATTCCGAACTCTGCAAATGATAGAAAATAGAAATACATCTTCGAACATGACACATTTGAAATTCTAAACGACTGAGCTGCCCTTTATACCGGCAATCCTCCCTCCTACGTTCGAGACTAGATCTCACACAGCCTATGCTATACATGGCAGTTAATGCCTAATCTACAATGCATGGTAAAACCACGTCGTCAAAACGACATGGATTTTTTTGTTTGCTTCCCACTCTTGCATTTGAAAATTCATGCTTGCAAAAATGTTTCTTCTCTTTCATTCATTTGACGACATGTGCACGAGCTTATGTGTAGTAGTTAATTAGCAAAAACTATATATGTAGTAATACCCAAGGTGTACTCAGCATAATTTAGAACCATGTAGGGGAATTTAGAACAAAACAGCTGTAAACTGGAACTTCAGTCTTGAATGCAATATTCTATATTATTCGACTTGTCTCAAACGATTTCATGGTTCACTATACTATAGTGTAAATTATTAACACCAATTACTTCCTTTGATATAATTCTGTAATGAAATCGAGAAACCAATTACATTTATGATAAGTGACAAGTCAACAGCTGTTTAATTTGGGAGCTTACCACTACTTACATATTACGTGTATTTATATTCTTCAGCAAACGATATCGTTTTGACGACGTGGTTTTACTATGCATTGTAGATTGGGCATAAGCCGCCTTATACACCTTTCCGTCGTAGGATATCAATGCATTAAAAGAAATGAACTGGGTATCAGCACGTACTGCTTCCATACTTTTCACAGAATGTTTTCAGAATGCTTCCAAAATGATTCCGTTTCCCACTGGGAATGTACTTTGGGCCACACTATCTCAATTTTTAAAGAAAAAGATAAATCTCATTTTGTCCAAGGTGCTGAAAGGAGATGTTAAATTTTGTGTCAAATAAAACTCTCGTTTTTCCCGAAAATATCAGAGAATCCAGCATGAGGTTCTCCTACTTAATCTCTTGAGAGCAAAACGAATGTAAACAAAAGCACGTGCTGTTCAAATATTATAGGATTACAGCAACAACATGTGTCCATTACAGTAACAACAAGCTAGCAAATTCTTTCAATATTTCAGGAAAACCGGTTTTCACAAAAGCGCGGGACCTTTTTATGAGAGTAAATTCCGCCCCTTCTCATTTATTTACGAAAATGAAGCATTTTCCATTCTGTTTCGTTGCATGCAATCTACACTTTCACATTTTTTAGCTTTGTTCATAAACGTTTTAAAGAGAGTTTGATTATATATTTTTTTTCTTTCCATCTTTCTTTTCTTGCCATGTACATTTTAAATGTAAAACACTCGGAAATCTCGCCTGTTTCTTTACTTGTTGCTCAGTTAACTTTGGTAGCGTTTCGAAATTGATTTACATTTCGTTAATAAATTCTGAAGTATATGCAGGTGGGGGTGTCGGTCTTACTCTCGATTTATTTAAATGTTGCCAGAAGCTAATAATTTCATACCTTTTTTAATTATCTTTTATCCAGTCACTAACCCTTGACTAAATAGCTTTGTGCGTAGGGGCAACGCTCGTCACGAAAACGTGAAATTTTAAGAATAGTCTTATGGATCGATAAATGGATGGGTAAATGGTTTTTACATTTTTCAGGATCCTGTAGTAGGGGTCGTAACTACCACTCGTGAGGTTGTCCATTTTGAATCGCATGTGATATCAAATTAAATCTCTTGCTGGGTGCTATTTAAAGCATATTTTCTTTTCTTTTGTAATAAACCTTATAAAAAAAATGTTTTCACTCGAATATCGTTAATAGACGTGATTTTCGAATTTGTGAACAGATTTTTCTTTTAAACGCTTTGGCATAATATTTTACATATTTCATGAGAATATTTCAATTTTCTATTATTTAACCATTATATGGGTTTTGATGTCAAATAAATAGATTTGTTCGATAAAAACACCGTGGAAATTTTCCCCTCCAATATTTTCCCAGCGTTTTTGCGTTCAGCGAACAAGCTTATAAAACACCAGATAAATCTAATGTAATGACATTTCTCTGACAGTTCTTCTGACTATAATAAATTGCAAAAAGTTATTTACAAAATGGGTGAAGATAAATAAAATGTGCTCTAGCTATTTATCTACTTCTTTTCTTTTAATTTTTGCACAAAAAGGAATGTTTATGTCGAATTCAGCAACAAATTGGAAATCACAGTTCTCTATTGACAGCTGTCAAACCATTACCCCAAGAAATTTTTAATGTAAGCTCGGGGTAGCCCTAGGTTTTTCAAAAAACGAGATATTCTAGTCCAGTGTAGCCCTAGTTTTAACCGGGGTTTTCATCAAACAGACCTAATTTTTGCAGTTTTATAATTTCAAATTATTTTATATGGTAGTGCTTACATTAAAGTGCGATAATCTTCTAAACTACTTACCGCAGAGAAAAATAAATAGACCACAATATTCGAAAGAGAGCATACTATATATGTGAATTAATATGCATATGTGTATCAGATAGATTATGTTCCGTTTATGAGTATATGAGTTTTTAGCAAAATTGTAATGACTAAAAAGTAGAAAATAAAATATATTAAAAAAAATTTAAATTAATTAACTTTCATAAATAAACTGTACTAAGTAAAAAATGTTTTTTTTTCTCAGTGATTACCCAAGAACAGTTTCATTGTAAAATAAGAAATGCTGGAACTTAAATCTTAAAATTGAATGTATGTAATAACAATATTTAAAACGAGATAATGTTTGACTTTAAATTTTTGAATGTGTTTTATTTTAAAAGTTTTTTTTTTTTTAACATATTTAATTCATATTGTGCAAGAATAAGATAATGACTAATTATAATATTATATACGTTTCTGTTTAATTGCGAGAGAATGTAGAATTCTTGTTTTTATTTGAGGATTCCGGCGGACGAGTATACGCATCTACAATATGTATTGAATATGCATTGTACATAATTAGTGAGAATGAATTAGATGGTTATATTTTTTGCGTACGTTTCTTACGTTGTGAAAGGGAATATTGAGTGAAATTTTTGTGTTTACTTAATATTTCGGTACGCAGTATTTGCTATGAATGGATCAAATGAAAGATATAATTTCCAGGATTGTGGTACATCGCTGATTTATTTAACGATGATAATGGATTTTAAGAGCAAGAATAATGATGAATATTTTTATTGGGTGTTGTATCCCTTCTTCTGAAACCTACGAACCACTACTGGTATATCTAAGTATATGAATAAAAATGTTCATGCAATTTTACAAAATAATCTGCAGCGGTACTCACATATATACAGCAAGACAGGTGGAAATACATTTTTTTATTTAAACAGAACTATATGCACAAAATCCAACAAATTTAGCATCAAATGATGTTGACACTTTTAGATTGCTGGCAATTGTTGCTCCAAACTAATCGAGATTAACGAAATTGTGTGATTGCCTTTAACACTTGTTTTTCTAGAAGAGATTAAATTATATTCCAAACCTCCTTGCAGAATTTCTTTTTTACAAAATTCACATTTAAATTATCCGAGACACCCGGTTCGAAGGACCTTGAAGCTTTTTTTGTGAATTGAGTTGGTTTAGAAATAAAACCACAATCGTTTCAATTATACTTAAAATTTATTTCGCCAATACTAAATGACAACCTCCTAGATGGGCAACTAACTAATAAGTCAATATAAAATCTGTGCACCCAGTAATGCAAGTTGAAAAAAACCAACTGGTTAACATCGGGATGAGATAAGAGAATTCAGTTGAGTTGTATCAAGCAATGTAAGCAAAAAAATAGAGCTGATAATAATTCTATATATATGTATATTAAACATCTGGTTAGTTCTGATATTTTAGACAATTGTAACGTTACATTTATGTTGTATGAAAAATCTAAAGCAAACATATGTAGTATATGTATAATTGCAATACGATTGTTTGGACTTTGATCGTAATTAAAAACTTCTTACCAAATTATTACGACTAAGACGCAACACTGAAAATAAGCAAACCATTAAGTTGTAGTAATTTCGGTTTTAAGTTGTGTTGTTCTACTAACTTTTTTTTTTTTCGGTGTACATATGTATGTACTTCTACACATACTAGTTATATATTATAATATCTTTAAAAAACACCAATTTCCTCTAACACCCGAAAGCTGCTCGCAACATTGAATTACGAAATTTATATACCAATTTATAGACAATTTTTTTCAAAGTTCATAGTTGCTTTAATTATTTTAATAGCCAGTTGAAGTTAGTTAATGGAGAGGTTATGAATAGTTAGAATTGGTTGAAATTAAAAGACATGCAGCTTTGACAGTAAAATGGTCGTGTGATAAATATATGAAATTATTCACGACTCCTGTACACTCTTTATTATCTTACCATTTACTTCCTTTTCTGTTTCCTCTTGAGCGTTTTAGATAAATTAATGCCAAACACGAAACAACTTGCGTCTCTGGATCATTGAAGAACAATCAATCAATCAAACGCCGCAAAGACCGTTTTACTCACCACAACTTGAACATGGCTCGACATTGGAAGAACTGACTCTCAGTTATGCGCAGTAACAACTTTTTGACCTACGTATAAATAATGTAATTTAAAAATAGCTGAGCTAAAGTTGCAATATTTAAAAGTATTTATGTTACTTCAGACTCACACAACTCTAAAGTATTAAAATTCGCCGTAGTATATATATGGGTATAGAAAATAATTATAATATTAAAAAATCAAAAATCGGATTTATGTTTTAGTAACAGCCATTTATTTTCAATTGATTTTGCACAGCTCAAAATATTAGAAGTAAAGTAATCCAATACAAGAAATAAGGTGACATGATACTTAAATTTTCTATGTACTTTGCCAAAGAAAAATTATCCATCAAACGCCAAACGGTGAAATTCGTATAGGTGGCATCAGTTATGTAATGGCCCGGTCACATTGTGAACAGTAAATTTTCGAATCAAATTTGAATATGGCTCCACTGCTCTCATAAATCTTCTGCCTGTAACCTTAGTTGAGGAATCATTGAAAACCAGATCGTAAGACACCGCTATCAAAGAATTTTTAACTGGACTTCATTAACTTTGAAACCTCAAAATCTCTAATGCTTCAATTGCTCATAAAACCTACCATAAATATTCATCTTTCATTGGATCATAAAAACGTTAAATTCTGATTAATAGAATGGAGTTAGTTGGGTTTGGCATTATAATCTTGGAAGTGATATTGACATATCACTAGGACCATGCCCATCCATCTTATAAAATGTAGATTTCACTTCTTTCTTATCCGCAGGTGTTTTACATACAATTTACGAATTTATAAATTAAAAGAAAAGGTGTGCCCAGTTCGAATAAAACTTTATGGTTAAATAATATATTATTTAAATGGAAATATGAAACTACTTCGTAAACAAATCACTTTTCATTTCAAGGTTATTGTCAAATCACATTGCCACTAAAGTTTCTTTGAATAAGGAAATTCTAAAATAAATTTTAGGTTTTATTGCTATGGATGACGGATGTATCAATATGAATACTTATGTAAGTAAGTAGTCTAGACGTCGTCTTCTTTTGGAAATGACGTAGAAAAAAATTTGAATTTATAAAGATCTACATTCCAATGAGTCTGTCATACATATCTATCGAATCATCGTTATAATCAAGTAACTTGATTTTGGTAATGCTTTCGTCGGAGTATTACCTAAGTGGTGCCTTATAGCTGCCCGTTTCACTTAATCCTTCTAGCTAGAACCTTGCTTCCGAGGCATATCACTGTTAAGCATCAAATATCCGAAAGTTGATTTAGTGTTATCCAACCATCAAATTCGAAGAATTGCGCAGTTATTTTTTTTTTTTTAGGTTCAGAATTATTCTCAAAATAAATGCTACGTAGAGCAAATTCAAATTATGTTATCAAGTCGTATTTGTTTTTTTATTTATTTGATTTCTTATTCATAACAAACCATAGCTTTCCTATTTCTCGAATTTATCGGAGCAAATTATCAAAGGTAGGGAAAACATTTAATGCTAGAAATCAAATTAAAAACATAGAAATGATATTGCCATATTGGCATAAATTTCACCAAAAGATGTTAATCTTGGTCACCAACTTTGAATCTTGTAACCATGTCCGAGGTCCGGAATAAGCAAAAAATTTACAAAAATCGTTATAATTTCAATAAAAAACTTTGAAAGTCCTGCAAACTTTAACAATGTCTACTCTGATATTTTTCAAAATGTGTTAAATTTCCAACTTATTTCGGCTTCCGCCTCCCAACATAACTATTCATTTTAAAATACGTTTTTATTAATTAATAAAATAATAACAACTGTTGTAAAAGAACTACATAAACGGTAAAAAAACTTTTGCAACTTACCTGAACACCTTTACCAATTTCCATTATATATTTGTTTCATAAATTTGGCAACAAAAGTTTTTTTAGTTGTCATTTTGCAAAAACAAAATGCAAAAATGCGGAAATTTCAAATCGTTGTTCATTGCAATCTGGTAATTTTGCTTTGCATCTTCGACAAGGACCGCAAACTTCAAAACGGAAGAGTTTGGTATAAATTCGTTTCATGTTTATTTTCATCTAACGGTAGGCACTTACTTTCTGAGATATTATTCTTATAGTCAGTGCCACGAAAAGTGAGCTATCAAGGTCAATACCAGCGGAAAATTTACCGAATCTAAATGATGTCGTATTAAAAATGGTAAAGTGCTAAAAATAATTTGAATTGGAAAAATTACAAAATTTTTCTCAGGTTTGATTGGCAGAGCGGCAAACCTAAATTGAAATTTGATAGCTCACTTTCGGTGTCGCCAACTATATCAGCCCAGCCAGGTAACAAGCAGTCCAGCCAGGCAGCAAGCAGCCCAGCTCAAGCAATCCAACTTCCAAATTCGGCGCTACGAAAAGTGAGGTATCAAGATTAGAGAAATTTTAGTTTAGGGTTTCATCTGGAAACACGCTGAGCAAACTTCATCTTTTGTTCTATGCTAAAAATTCCTCTTGGGATTTTTTAATGAGGTTTTTTAATTAAAAAATGCATAAAGATTTCCTTTCAAAACAAATCTCTACGTCTGTAAGTAAATCCACAAATAATAGAAGTATTCGCTAAATATGAATATATTTTAAAAATTAAAACTTTCCATTAAAGTAATAGCATTCCTGTTTAGACACAAGCAGCTTAAGCTTTATAACTCACAATCAGACTCCCCATTTTACTTGAGGCACAAGCCAAACTTATCTAAAAACCATTCTGAAACTCTCCATGTCGCTACATAATTCATATCGTTATACCCTAGATGAAATCTAAAGGATATACTAAGTTCCTCATTCCGTTTATAACACCTAGAAATAATGCTAGTAGTTATTTTGATTTTTGTATGTCCGTCTGTTCGTCTCTCCGTCAGTCCGTCCGTTCACACGATAACTCGAGAACGCGTTCTCGTAGGGATCTGAAATTTTGCACACAGGCTCTTTAAAATAAAAGTAAATTTAAGTTCGCAAATGCGACAAATCGGGTAACTCCTTCGTAGTGTTGCCATACAAAAATTTCGTTTTTCCTTGTTACTATATATTTGGACTGCGCCTGATAACGCGTCGACATAGAGTGCTGACTTTTTGTACACTGTGTTTTTATAGTAATAGTAAGTAAAGTTTCAAAAATGGACTAAATCGGGTAACCCCATCTTGGTGTTGCCATACAAGAATTTAGGTTTTTTACGTATACTGTGAAAATTGTCAGTCCTAGACGTTTTATTGTACTGAGAAACCACTTCAAAATCAAACTGTCACGGATGGGTGACCATATGAAATTACATACGGGCATTCTTCTAGGCCATCATAAGAATTGGTTTTAGACAAATTCTATCTTTTTAACTTGCTTTTTGTTTCTTTTCTAATATTCATATCAATCTGGATGTAAATTGGAATTACAAATTATTTTAGAAGTTCTGTGACCATGATTGTGAAATTCATTTGTAATAAATAATTTTTTTTTTTGTTTTGCAAGGATGAAAGGAAAGAAAACATTATGAAGTCAAAAGTATTTATTCAAAATACTACAGAATACAATTGTAATTCAAAAACATCAACTGTTTTTTACAGGACTTTAAAACCTCTTTTACCATTTAGAGTTTATATACAAGTACAAACCTACGTATTTTGCTTTGACCTTGAGAGCGTAATTTTTGTGGCGCGGAAAATATATATGGTCTGCTAAGCATACATTCTTTTCTTTTGAAGATGCCAAAGCTCAGGGGAAATCCTATGATACTGTAGTAGAACCTTGGCAGGAAAAGGGGAAAGGGTAGGGAATTGGGGATTATTGGGATGAGTAGGGAAGGTGGGGGTGTACATTGTGCCTGAATTTCTGCGGCCCATAGCTTAGGGAGAACACAGATGATGGCAAACTGTTCCACATTCGTACTGTCCTGCTTATGAAGGATTCGCGGAATTTTACGGTACGGCCGCTTTTGACTTCAAGGATATGAGGGTGAGCTCGGGTTACAGCGCGTGTGGTGCGCATAACAAGAATTCTACAAGGGATCAGGCTAGAGATTTCGTCAAAGCAATAGCCATAGAAGTAGAGATAAAAGAGAGACAGACAACCGATATTACGCCAGTGCTCTAGGAAATCAATAGTTGCTATTGATATGTCATCGCCAATAAGCCGGAGTTTGTCTAACGCAACGAATTATATTATAATCGAGGCCTGAAACGAGACTTGTAGATTTGCGTCAAGTCTGATGGAGTAAGATATTTCTTGGATCCTTGCAAGAAGCACAGGCATTTCATCGCGCTTTTGGCAATACCAGAAATATGATCAGACCAACTAAGAGATGGCGAGTTCGAGGTACCTTCTCCAACGACAGAAATGGGTTGAGCGGGTGTTGGAGTACGGTTGAATGATAACAGACAACATTACGTTTTGGAAGCACTAAACAAGATTCCATTCGCTCTGCCCCAAGCGAGTATTGTTGTGAGATCATAATCTTGTAAACTGAATATGTGTCTTCGTTTGTCAACTATAGCATTCCCACGGGAATTCGCTATATAGTCGTACGAGTACACGAAATCAAGGGTGCTGTCCTATGGAAAACTATGAATAGGATAGGAGAGAGCACAGAGCCTTGCGGTACACGAGCATATATTATAAAACAGTAAAAAGTAACTCCGTCCAATATAACTTGAATTGAAAGGCGGGAGAAAAACTTTCAATCCACTTTAAGAAAAGGGGGTCTGGACGTAATGCCTGAAGTTAAACTAAAAGAGTAGGATGTCAGACTCTATCGAAGTCCTTCGAAATATCTAATGCGATGATCTCAGATTCACCAAAATTATGAGACATTGATTCCAACGCTCGATAAAGAATGTTAGTAAAACTCCATTAGAGCGGCCAGCACGAAAGCCGTATTGGTGATCGCAAATGTGATTGGTTTCCATTTATTTCATCAATTGGGTGTCGATGAGTATTTCGAAAACCTTCGAAAGAATCGAAGTAAGGGCAATTGGTCTATAATTTAAGGGATCGCTTGCCTCTCCTTTTATGGGTATTGGCTGAACGTGTGCAAGTTTCCATGCCGAAGGAAAGACTCATGTCGAATAGGACAGGTCAAATAAATTGCGTAAAGATTTCGCTAATGAAGAGACTACCATGGACGAAATCCAACAGGCCCAGCAGCCTTAGACACATTGAGACTTGCGAGCACTTTGAAAACCTCCCTTGTGCAGAAATGCAATGGTGTTTGACTGTAGTAGCATGTCGGTGGAGAAAGAGGAGCTTGCAAAGAAAGTGGTAAGAATGAATTCGGAGCAAACTTAGCTTAAAACAAACTGACTTTCTCCAATGATTCCGTACACACATCCCCGTTGTAAATTAGAAGCGGTATTGAAGAACTGGTGAAGTTGCTTTTGACTGTTTTAACAAGAGACAAGAAACTCTCAGAATAATGGATTTACAGCTGTTACGTGGGTCACTATAGACCTGTCTCAATCCGCTGAATGGCACAGTTTACATGCATGAAATGCAGCTTCCTTATTTTTATGCCTGTATAACAGTCATTGTTAAACCAAGATGTATGGTTAGGCTTAATATTTTTCAATTTGTAAGGAATGAAGTAGAGCAGCACTCAACATCTCTCAGACCAGTCTAACTTCCTGATTAATTTATACATTATGATGTTCGATATAAAAGACCGATAATTATACAAACTACTATTTATTAAGGTTAATTAGGTAGCACGAAGTGACACGGCTGAATTGCGAAGCATCAGAGACTGCCCCAGTACCATGTTATCTCAGGAATAACAACCTTCAAGACACGACTGTCATACATAGTAGAGATTCTGTAATTTCAACTACCTATAATTAAGTACGGTTCACATGCGTATATTACACCCCCTTTCTAAGCTTGATCCTAATAATCCTTTTAGTAGAACAGAAACCTGCATGTGTACTTTCTTACGTTCTCAATTTTTGCTTAGTTCTGATTCACTGACTTGTAAAATCAATCTTTAATTTTTCTTTATTTTCTTTTTTTTTTCATTTACCTCCTTTGTGCATTAAAATATCAATTCATTAATTTCTTCATAGTTTAACTTTCTTAATTATTGAGCAAGCTTACTTACTGATCTGATTAACATGCCGTTTTATAAGCCCACCGCTTTCTGTTTGACAAACATAATTTCTTGGACCAAGTACTTTTGTTATAGTAGCTCGTTTCCAACCTGGTTTATTAATAGAGTAATCGCGTATCCAGACTTAATTACTTACCACAAATGTTGCCCTACGATACCCTATGTAGTAAAAAATTTGCTTACCTTGTTCTTTGCTCATCGTTTGTTTGATTAAGTCTAGTCTATTTTTGTAATTTATACCCAGCATTAGTTCGGATGGACTTTTTTTTTTTTGTTGTGGAGTGTTTCGCTTTCCTATACCCTAATAAAAAGGTTGCTACAATATGATTCATATCTGTCTTCCCCCTATCAAGGGACAAAGCTTTCAGCTGCCTCGTTTTTATGAGCTTGATTCCATTATTTGTCAAAAATTCTACAAACTTACCCGCTGTAAATTGAGTGCCATTGTCTGAAACTATAATATTAGGCAATCCAAACCTACTGAACGCTTCCCGTAATACTCGTATAGTGAAGTCTGCTGTTATGGTTTTAGTTTCAAAAACCTCTGGCCATTTACTGAACGCACCTACAATGATTAAGTAATACTTTCCCTTTATGGGTCCAGCAAAATCAATATGGAGTCTAGTCCAGCATTTCTTAGGAATATTCCAAGGAATGAGATTACACTTTTCTGTGCTGCTGTTTTAGTGATGTCCTTATCCATATTGAACCACTAAAAATATGACCTAGCTATAGCTTTCATGTTCACTATTACCAAGTGTGATTTATGAAGTTCCCTCAAAATCTCTTTCTGGTAAGATTAGGGAATCACTATTCCAAGTCCCCTCATTAAGACCCCTTCCTGAACGTGAAATGTGCTCTTAACATTATCTACTCTTTTATCGGGAATTGGTTGAACTTTTTTTAATGCGTGGATGATACTCCTTTTAAACCATCATCTCTGATTGTCTCCTCTTTGGCGTTATTTAAGGTAACAAATTGTTCGGCTAATTTTCCTATAAAATTCACATTGTTATCAATTTCTAATTCCGTGTCGCTATTTTCGACCGGGAGACGAGAAGTACAATCTGCAATGTTTTTTTTCCACTTTACGTACTGGTGTAATTATGGTGTAATTAAACCCAGCAAGAAAATGTGCCCATCTCTGAATTCCACTTGCAGCTAATGCTGGAATTCCTTTAGCTTCACCATAAATTGTTACTAGTGGTTTATGGTCGGTGCGCAAAGTAAATGTATTGCCTAATAAATATTGTTGAAATTTAGTGACCCCAAAAATAATTGCTAAACTTTCTTTTTCTAGTACACTGTAATTAACTTCCGTTTTTTGCAATGTACGCGATACGACTGAAACCGGTTTTTCCTCTCCGTCGATTCTTATTAGCAAATCCGTTGATATCCCTACATTGGAAGCATCACATACCACAATAATTGGTCTTCTTTAATTTGATTAAAAGAATGTTCACATTTTTGGTCCCAAACAAAATTATTACCCTTTTTCAGTAACTTACAAATGGAGCTCATTATTGTCTGCGTCTGTTTTTCCTGTCACGACAATATCGTCTAAGAAATCAATGACGTTTGGTATTCCCACTAAAACTTTTTCAATTCATTTCTGCACTATTCTTGACACTGGCTTAACACCGAATGGCAATCGATTCATTCCATAGATGCCTTTGTGTGTTGATATAGCCCCTAACATTTTCGAGTCTTCATCGAGTTCAAACTGATTGTATGCTCTAGAAAGAAAAGAAAATTTGACACCTTGATTTAGCTTTTGAAATACCTCTTCCACTCTTGATAAGGGGTACTTAAAGTCTTGAAGATGTTTTTTTATGGTTGACTTATAGTCTCCACATAAACGAATGCCCCCATTGGGTTTAAAAACGGGCACTATTAGTGTTCCCCAATCTGCCGAATCTACAGGATAAATAATCCCTGTACTTTCAAAAATTTGCAACTCTTTCTCAATTAAATTTTTATACGCGAAAGGCACTGGACGTGGTTTCAGAAAAAGTGGATACATTTTATGTTTAAGAGTTAATGCTAATTTCCTATACCTGTATTTACCTAATTTTTCATCGAAGAGCACACTTGCGGTATCTAATAAAGTCTTCACTTTATCATCGACTGCGATTTTTGCCTTACCTTAGTAGTAAGTACTTGATCCATTTTTACTTATTTAAATTAGTGTTCGCAACTGTCTTGTGAAATATTGTATCGAAGGGGCATCCTTACTGATGAGACCACTCTCTGACCGCTGGGTCGAAATTTAAATTTTTCTGCATCAATTTGAGCTTTAAATCGTAAAAGTAAAAATAAATAGAAATTAGTAAGTGTGTCACTAATGTTTCAAGCGATTGAAGGGTCATGGAAAAATTCTGCTTCGGAAAAAAAGTAAAATATATGCAAAAGCCGGGTCGAATAAACATTCACTCAAAAATGTTGAAATTGTTTAACTGCGTTTGAAACAATAAAATAACCTACATTCAACGAAAAAGATCCAGATACGGTTAATATTGCGATTATTCCCAAAGATTTCACGCTCTACATAAACCATAATTTAAGCTGCAGATTAAATCAAACTATTGCCGTAGATAGATTTAGAGTTAACTCATCTATCAGGATAGTGATCAGTGAACACAAGTTGTTCAGAATATAAAAATATTTGTGAAACTTTTAATGATGATTTAATCGCCCGATCGTTTCCAGAAAAAAACCGAGAGACAACCTTAGCGATCTTACGCGTAAATCATTATTTAGAATAGTATGGGCATTTCATAAAGGGTATCGAAGATAATTTATTCAAGACTTATTCTGTGGTTTTCTTAAAAGTTTATGGGAACAAAACCTGTTTTTTGTCTATCAGCCTTAAGTCTTTTTGATTACTCAAGGAGGTACAAGTCAGGCTTTGGGAGGATAGAATTAAATTGGTACACTGGAAAAACACCATATGGTATAGACGAATAGTAGAGAAATGGAAAACTTTGTCTGATTAGAATGAATGGTTTTATTCAATTGGTTTGAATGCAGTACAAAATTAAAAGATAAGCAAATGATTATGCAATATTGAAAACAATACACCTATAAAAGTGGAGAAGTGTTGTTTTATTCCGCTGCAGATTATTTAATACTTTAAGGTCTTCTATATTAAATCCAGAAGAAATTAACAATTGGAACCACAAGCGAATATTTTAAATCACAGAGTCATTCAGAGATCATTTTGCAATATGTAAAATCTATCTATTCGCAGCATAAAATATTCGAAAAACTTGATAAACAGTTAGTGATGAAGAAATAAAATTATTGAAAAATATTTCTAGAAAAAATAATTTTGGGTTTTCGAGAGGTATCTGACAATAATAACGATACATTTTTTTTAAGTACACAATTACTATTGTGGAAAAACCCAAAATGAATGGATTACATGTAAAATACATTTCATACTTTTCAATAACATATGATTTATGTAAGTCATATTTAGACATCGGATTATATGCACTATCAAAATGGTCAAAAGTTAAAAAAGCCAAAATAGGCACTTTAAAGAAAGACTTTGCTAGAGATAATTTTTTTACTCTTTAAATCAACATAAGAGTTAAATCTAGAAAACAATTTCAATCAACAATAGTAGCAATATTTAAAAATCACCAAAACCCACAAGAATTAGAAATTAATTATAGTTTCTATGACAAGATATTACAATATACTTTTATAAATTTTCAATTTAAAATTTGTGACGTTTGTCACTTAAAAATAATTTGTATACCGAAAATAAACATTCTACGTCTACGGCGCCATATCCGCAGAAATCACCGCAGGCAAGCTTTGACATGTGCTATTAATGTAAGCATTTATTTGCTTAATTGCTTCAAAACCAAGATTTTTGCCGAGCACAGTGTTCAAGTTATTTTAGAGTTTTACCGAAACTGAGTCCGGAAGTGCATGGATTAGATTCAACATTTTTTCTATGATTGCAGCAATTGAATTATAAAGAGGAAGATTTTTGGTTTCTAGCTTTTCAAACACGTCGGGTATTTCTCATCTTCGTTGCCGATCTAACTCATTTGAAATTGATAACGTCAACCTTTTTGCCGAATTATGCACTATAAACGAGAAAGTACTATAATATGTAATAACGTTACGAAAATGCAATTTCATGCAATTGTATCAGTAAAGGATTGTTTGAATAAATTGTGATGCTTCTCTTTTGACCAGAAAAGAATTGTCGGATATTATATTTCAAGAAATGCACAACTGTCATCTTTGTTGATAGAGTCATTTTTGCAATTGACGATCGTTTTGAAACACAAAAATTTTATATCAACATGTAAAGTTCTCTACATAATAGTAACAGTAAAAAATCTGCACAAATTGTTCCCACAAAAATTAGATATTTTTCGATATGACTAGGGAATATTCCCTAAAATGTAAGGAATATTCCCTAAAATGTAGGGACTATTCCCTATATTTTAATGAAAATGTAGGGAATATACCCTAAAATTTAGGTTTTTTTCCGTAAATTTTAAGGAGTATTCCCAACATTTTAAGGAATAGTCCTAATATTTTTTACAGTATAGGAAGATCTTTTAAAAGCTCTATGGACATAGATCTGTAGCCGTGTGTTATAAACAGCTCAGAATTATGTGAAGTATTAAGACATATTTAATCATATTTGGTATTACTTTCATGTTAATGATGGTCAGGTAGGTAAGTACTATTTTAGCACAGATAACTAAATACAGATAAAGAATGGCCTAACAAAAAATTGACCCCACTTACAATCAGCAGCCAACTACTCATAGCCAAGTAAAGCTTTTGTCAACGGCCAAGTACCTAAAGCTTTGTAGTACAGACAACAACACTTTGCTTTTTGTAGCATAGTTTTCCAAACAGGCTTTTATAACTTATATAAAAAGCACTCGTATGCGGCGTGTTTTGTATGCACACTGTTAGCAAAAAAGCAATACTGCAGTAATTCATACATATACAATACCAATAGTCTAGAAATCTGTGGTAGAACAAATAACTATGGCCTTGCATAAAATTTTGTTCAAGAGGATTTTTAATTGCAACGTAGCAAGCAATAGAACAGAGGAGGAATAACAAGACGACATGTGGAAATTGGTGCCGACATTAGGCAACGGTGCCGGTGTAAGCTCCAGACGAGTGATTTGACTCGAGCCGCGCGCCTGGGCCACTTAAAATATAGGGTCCGCCAAATAACTTTTTTTTTTAAACAGGGCGCAAAACATCGAGTGTAGCTTCGGCTGTGTGGCACGTAGCGCCGTCCTGTTGAAACCAAATGTTGCCAATATCCTCCTCTTCAATTTTCGTTCAACATGGCCCGATAACGATTTCCATTGACTGTAACGGCCACTCCTTGATCATTTTCGAAGAAAAATGGCCCAATTATGCCTCTGGACCAAAATCCGCACAAAACAGTGACTCGTTTTGGGTGTAAGCACTAGTTGAAAAAAAAAACGTTAGATGGCGGATCCTATATAACGAGCCTCAGACAAACCTAAATTTTTTTCTAGGGAATTAAATTGAGAATTTTTCTTTAGAATTTATATGTGTTAATCGTTGTTGTGGCTGGCAATGGTCTAAAGAATTGGAATTTTAGATTATTCGGGTACGTGGGGCGTTAAATCAATGCTTATGAATGTAGACAGGCATTTCATTTTCGGTAGGTAGACAATGTGAATACTGGAGTTAGCCAACGATGGTTGCTTCCCTATACATATTCCAACGAAAAAATATCAAGTAAATTCTTAATAACAGTGTGTATGGAAAATATACGCCGCATACGAGTGCTTTTTATATAAGTTATAAAAGCCTGTTTGGAAAACTATGCTACAAAAAGCAAAGTGTTGTTGTCTGTACTACAAAGCTTTAGGTACTTGGCTGTTGACAAAAGCTTTACTTGGCTATGAGTAGTTGGCTGCTGATTGTAAGTGGGGTCAATTTTTAGTTAGGCCATTCTTTATCTGTATTTAGTTATCTGTGATTTTAGTGAATTAAAGCTGATAAAGAACTACTTTCGTTTCACAATATTACAAGAAAGGCTAAAATCTCTTGCCATTTTATCGATAGAACAGGATAGGATTCAGAAAGTTATTTTCCTGAATCTGTCAATGAATTTATGTAAATTCAATCAAATTGATTTTTATTAAAATATTAGTATTTCTGTCCTTACAGACTGGAACACCAGGAACACTTTGTCCGTTTGTTCTTTTAATTTAACCTTTTCACTACCGGTGCACACTCTAGTGTACATGATCCCCTTAAAATTAATTGTAAAAATGTTTTAATGTAATTTCGTTTAAAACACAATTAACGATAGTTCCTCTTAACGTGGGCCTATTTTCAGAGAGATTTAAAATTTTAGTCGTTTTCAGACATTTTTCAAGGAAGGTTAAAAGAAAATGTTTATTTTTGCGTTCTCAAATTTTAGACATAAAACAAAGTCCCTGAAAGTGTTTGTAGCTATATTGGTAAATTCAGTCTTACTCATCCACATCCAAGTCGAAACAAAAATTGTTGGAACTGGTGTTCGGGTAAGTGTTCCAGTCGCTGTAAATCAAATGTTCATCTGAGTGTCCATAGGAAGTCGTTGGGTGTAAATGTAGTGATTCAACTTTTAAAACATTCAGTAATTACCTCTGTAAAAAAATATATATTATATGAAGAAATCCATAAAAACCTAAGAAAAACTCAAAAAGAAATTGCATTCTTCAGAATGGACATGTCGATGTCTTTTATGTATTGACATTTGGAATAAGTGTTACAAATTGATTATAAAAAAATATTTGCCCAGGTAAATATTGAACGGGTGAGGGTTAACCACATGAAATATATGTACATGCGTGCCTGACTCTCTTATTCTCAAATTTGTCAAATAATTCAAAAAGAAACATGCACAACAAATGGATCTTTGCAAACCTCTTACAGAAGAAGAAATGTTGGAGCTTGTGGCGGGTTGTCAGACATGGACGATAGATTACAGGACGATCAGATTGAACGAGCATGTTTCAAAATGTTTGCTTGAACACCAATTGGAAGAAACACTTTGTGCAGATGAGCAGATTATATAGTTCAAAGGACGTTTGCAGATTAAACAATATATGCGAGGAAACCATGGGGTATAAAGCTCTATCTGCTATGCTAAGGCTCGAATATTGGAAAAACTTGGCTTCAGCACGGCTATTGCTCTCCAGTTATTGAAGCGAGTAGGTCATAAATTCCACACAAACAACTTCTTCACAACGTACTCACTGTTGGAAATTTTACGAAAAGAAAAATACTCGCTGCTGAAACAATTCGTGTCAATCGATTGCAGAATCCACCTCCACGACTGATGCAGAGATGCGAAAGAAAGGCCGTGGCTATGCGGAACAGGTGATTAGCCGTAACAAAAAAGAATTTGTCATGAAATGGTATGACAACAAATGTGGTAATCACGGCTAGTTGGCTTGAATACAGAGCAGATGCTCTTAGAAATAGAATAATGGACCAAATGGACTTGGTTGAGTTTAAAATAGGGCTGGCTTATACTCTCATTAGCGTTTTGCCAAGTCCGCAACAGCTATCAGGTAAAAAACTGGGGCATCCCTCGAACTTGGCTGGATTTTTTTTTCCAGATGAGCGGGAAGATATACATCGACCGAAGAGACAAAATTAGTTTTCTTCACCACCAACTAATATCCGTTACGACCAAGTCGATCAGGTCGATGCATACTACAACGATGCAAGCAAACAACATATTTCTATTGTTCGAAATGCAAAGCACATCTGTGCATTCCGCGAAATTCTGAATGTTCCTAGGAATATCATCGAAAATAAGTTATTTGTATTTAAATAAATTACAATTAAAATAAATCATTATTACATAATAGACACCCTTTTTTTTACTCAAAAAACTTTTCATTAGCTCTCGTATAGTCCTTAATTCTTTTATATGAAGCAGTCGGGGTTTGACTACCATGACTAGACATGTACACTCAAGTGTACATCTCTCACCGACCACACCTGTACAGGCAGGTAAAAATTTATCACCGTAAGTACTTCTGTGACCCATATGTCTAAAAGCCATAACTAAAAAAAAAAAAAAAAATTCCAACCACGCGTTTAACATGGGTACTGAAAGGGTTAACTTTTCATGGAAAGGGCCTCGATCGAAATTTAAAAAGTTGTTTGAATGCATTTACGAAAATTGCTTTATCTATATAGATATCAATAATCTGCATATTTACCCAAATCTCTAATAAATTTTTTACTGCTGCAACAACAGTTTTTTTATTTTATTTTAAAAATAAACTTTTAATGCCTTGAAAATCTGCCTTTTGTTATAATTTTCATTAGTTGATCAGAAATCTCATGTGGCGTGCGGATTATGCTGCTTAAGCTACTTTTGTCTGCTCCAATAAGCCATTTCCAAATTTATTAATTTTTTAATTCAGATATTAGTTTTTGCAGCTTTCAGTGATACCTAAAAGATATCAATGTACACATCTTCAACACATATGAGAGCACCTTTCACTTAGTGGATGCGTGGGAGTATTACAAATCATAACCATTTAAAAATTTATGTCTATAAGTGACAACATTCACATAATCCCACTATTAGTTTTCAGTAAAACTGGCTAATTGAAGTATTTATTAATAGGAAAAAAAAAAAATTTGAATAAAATTTACTTTCAATGTATATTTTTTCTTTAATTTACAAGTAGGAGCTTCTCCATTGATCCAAGTCGATGGTAATAAGGTCAAAATTCTTTCTCTATTGATTTTCTAAATATTTTTATTAAATATTTTATTTATCTTAAAAACATGCCCGGTTTAAAATTGTACAACTTTTTTTAAATAATTGTGTTCGCATAACAAAAAAAAAAAAAAACACTTTCCTATACTTTATCTGTTTTCGTTATTTATTTTTCGTATCACTGATAAGCGTATATGTATCACATTAAAAAATAAGTAAGTGAAAATCATACATATTAATACCAAAATACAGCAACCTTGCATGCAATAACTTAAATAATACTCAAATCGAAAAATATATGTATTTTCTAATATGTAAACTCAAAGTCCATGGTTATATGGATCATAAACTCTGGGATGCGTTCGCTGATATTCTAACATTCTAAGAACATGTTCTGGCACGGCTGGAATATGACGTCCAAAAGGCATGAACCCATTCACTCCTGCAGTATATATTACTTCGATAGGCTCTCCTTCGGGAGAGGTATATTTATAGGTTCCTTTAACTTCATCGGCATTTCCGACTGCCTTGGCAGATATTCCATTTTCAGTTTCATATGAAAAATGATAGGTTCCATCGTGTTTTAAATCCTGATCCTGATTGAGTATAGGAATTATTTGATACGAAGAGACGGCTACTGCCAACATAAATATCACCACCTAAAATATCACAGTTTATTAAATTAATAATTAATTAAAAATATAAATTACACTATCACGTACCGCACACTTGTACATTTTTATATCGATTTATCCTAGGTTTATCTTAAAATGCGAGCACTGAGCAAAAAGATCGACTTTATATATATTTGAACCAAATACGAGAAAATGCAAATCCAAACTGAGGTCTATCACAGTCAAAGCATCTCCAAGTTTTGTAAACAAAAACTCAAAACTGGATACATATTTCACGGTATAAAAATAGCTCTTTACATCAACGGACAATGGGTTCAAAGCCTTAGATAGGTATTTCGTTCTAAAAAGAGGTTCTGTCCCCTTTATGTAGGTAAATATAAAATCCAAGCTGAATGTAATAAATTGTGAGCGGCCAAAGCTTGTTTCTATCGGAATGCTTCTACTAGTATGATATCTGCGAAAGTGAATGATTCGATTGAGGTGGTGATTCCACAAAATTTGCATTCAAATGCATGACTTTGGAGCGATTCGAATTAATTGTGTTTTCGCTTACCTCATAATTAAATTGAATTTGGGTTTTCGAGAGAAAAGAAAAAACTGCATTCCCGGAGGTTTATGAGTCTTTTGTTTTCGCATACCTGATTTCTGAGTATATAATCACCTTTAAAATGAGTTCATTAATATGGAAATTATTCCCAAATTAGTAACTGGTTAAACTGCAGTTTAATAGGAATTTGGAATGGGACGAGACAATAACTTACCTGTAGGAAAAACATTAGGATAATAGATACCCCATCATATATATAATATATAGTATGGTTGCTTTTATAATCTTATTAGAACCTTAATCAATTGAATGTTTTTATTCTTGCATGGCATCCCAGACACTCTTTTGAAGTCTATACAGTAATTAATAAATTCTTTTCGGGAGCAATTTTTGATATTTCGATGTACCGTAAATTGGAAATTGGCTCGATTATTTGCAATTTCAAAATCCTTACTAGAAATTGGAATAGATAATCGCGAGTAAGGAGAAATAAAGAAACTCGACGAACTTTACTTCATCTATAAATTATTTTTAGTAGGTACCTAATTTGCTTAAATATATTTAGACGAACATTATGGATAGTTTTCCAGACGTTAATTCAAAGAGGTCTTATATACCAGTTTTTTTTTTTTTTAATTTAGAGGGCTCCTTTTGCTTATTTAATAGATAAATTTTTCTTCCCTTTAGATATTTTGGAACAAATATAATACCTGAAACAAATTTCCAGTATTTGATTAAAGCACAATTTGTCCCTGTTGGAAATGTGTTGTCGAGATTTATTTTTGTGTTTTGATAATAAAGTTTGTACATGAAATACTCTCTTTCGTTTATTGTACTTTCTGGTAAGCCTCGATCAGATTACCTAGTTTTATTAAAATTGAATTTGTGCTAGTGCGCTTAAATTCAACTCTATACGTACATAGTTGCGGTGAAGTTTTTTTTTCTAAAACTCTATGCAATCGAATGTTGGCCAGCTTTTTCATAGTTTCTCATTTGGTTTGATCGTCCCGACTTGTAAATTTTCAAATACAATATCAATAGAAGTATCCAGTACCTAATATTTGTATGTGTATTTGGAAAACATAAATACAACTTAATTGGTAGTTCAAAATGGCAAAGTAAGTTCTTTCCCAAGTATTCTGTTCCAAGTAAAATGACTGGATACATACTGTAATCCTGGTTAGTACCAAGTTAAATCAAAGGACATTATATGATTTCCGAGTACATTTTTAAGTGTCTTTCCAAGTGCAAGTGTTTTTCAAATTTTTAAGTTGTATAACAAATGTTTCTGGAACAATTTTTACTTCGCTGCAATTTTATCTGAATCTAATGAAATTTTATAATAATAAAAGTCATTTTTAATCGTAAACGCAAATATTTGATACCGACACTCAAGAACTTGGAAAAGACCTCTACTTGAAAAGATACTTAGAAATGTACCGAGCAGTCTTGCAATATTCTCTTATTAATTTGTAAGAATATTTGAAATAGTACTGGCCAATCTTGCAGTACCCAGTAGTTTTATTTGAAAAACTATTTTCAAGTTCCAAGAACTCCATACTTGTGTTTTCTAAGTATAAGTATAATTACGGGGTATTGAGTATTTACATACATATATATAGAATTGCAATACCAATGTGCTCCAGTACCTTACAAGTCTGCTTCAAATTGTGTAAATGAAGTCGACTTTTGTTAATAACAGTTCCTTATTTTCTCTTACTTCCTCCACAACTCGTCAATATAAATTTGGTTCTTCGAGTCTTTTTAACTGGAATATTAACGAACATGATTGCAAACAAGTACTTCATAAAGTAACCCGTGTGCATGGGTGAAGTGAAGATGTCATCTTAGCAGAGTAAAAACGTAAGGCATCTGTTCTGTATAAAGCCCTATTAGAGAGAAATATAACCTGCAAGGAAATTTACAGAAAATCCATTAATGTTGAATTAACAAATTGAAAATTGATCTATCATCTTGATTCGCACCTAAAAAGTTAATTCTTACTTGAAGTGAATGGTGTTAATATCACAAAAATTATTGAATTCACATATTTTGACTAAGATACGGAATAAAGGTAAAACAGTGAAAAATAAATTTGTTCGAATTACTTTAGAGAAAACGTACATCATATATTAACTGACTTCAATATACAGAGAGTATAAAAAAGTTAACCGTAACATTTATACATGAAATATCTCTCATAACTGCAATTACTATTTAAAAATATTACATTTCCCGCAAGTCTTATAAATAATACAAATTAAATTCCGCATTTGTTAAGTCATTTCATAATACATATTTCGAAAACTCATTGGCAGGAGCGGGTACAGCTAGGGGACGTAGAGGGTTCGCGCCTCTCCATGACGACCACTGAAGAAATATTGCAGTAGATCTTTTGCATTTTTCTGAACAAAACGATTCACTGCGCAGTAAGTAGATTTACTACTGGACTTTTTATAAAAAAAAACTTTAAAATTGCTAAACACTTCCAACTTGAATTTGATACGTTTAAGAAGAACGAAGCCCTTATGGTTAGCGGGTTGGCCTTCACTCCACTTTAGGTTGTGGTTATTGAAGCCTATAGAGAAAACTGGAAGTGATCTTACCTGTAAAATTTGTGTATATAAGCGTGGCTTTTTTCGGGGTGCTTAAACCCGAACAGAGCATATTCAGGTAAATTGAAATTTATTTAAAGTAACATTATATAATTAATATACTTGTACAAGATCTTTTTAATTAGTATGAGCTAATCATAACAAAAATAAGAAATAAAAATAAAGAAAGTATAAAACTACAAAATATATATAAAAGGTAATTACATAGAGAAAGAAAAAAAAAAAAGAAATAAAGGGGAAAAGGAGCAAAAATATGAAAAATAAAAACTAAAATAACTAAATATGTTCAATACATAGTTAACGAATTTCATAATTACACTATATAATGTATGTATATACACCTAACCCTCGATTTGAGAATCGCGCAAATTTAGAATTTAAAAAACTAAAAAAAAACTACTATGTATTGCGCAGTTATCTCGCCTGCTCAGGTCGAATAAGGTGCATTAGAAAGAAATATTATGGGGTTGCTTGTGCGTTCATGCTATCATTTGAATCAGCTCGAAAATATTTAACCTTAAGCTGTGAGCTTTCAAAAGAGGAGAACAAGGCTCACAATGCAATAGAACAGAATGAAGCAAGAAATAGGATAGGAATTAAGGGCTAAACATAGTTGCGATGGCAGACAGCAGAGTTTTGCAGCAATAAGAACAATTTTCTCCAGGAACTTTTTATGGAGCGTGTATTAGTGTATTACATAGGAATCGATTGGAATCGGATTGAAATGGTGTTGGGATCTGAAAAGTGTCCCTGGAATGTAGGCTACAACAAGGCCCATTGTTCACCCTCCAGACTTATGTGCAATTGCTCAGAAGTCTCAACCGGACGCTCTAACAAAATTTGAAACTCGCCCCCAACCCTTCTTTTCGGGTCCATACACTTCTTTAAAGAGGTGTGAGCTAAGGAATCTGTAACGTTTTCCTGAGAGGCCGAACAGTGACAAAGAAAATGTGTCACCGTTTCAGTTTCCTCTCCGCATATTCTGCATACCGGATCATCAACAAGCCCCATCCTATTCTAGTGACCCTTGAGAAAGAGTGCCCAGTAAGAATACAGTACAGTTCTCTGGTTTGCCTTGCTTAGTCCCAGTAACTTTTTCGTTTCATTTGGGTTGGGATGGGCCCACCACTACTTTGTGGTTCTACCTGAAGGGCCATCCAAGTAAAGGCGACTGTGTTGGCAGTCGGCCCAAATCGAGATAATAGAGGCAAAGGTGTCTTCGTGCGACGTTGTACCAAGACGAGTCCGCCTTTTCATTCCCGTTAATCCCGCTGTGACCTGGCACCCAAAGAGCAACAGTACCCCGTTGTTCCGAGAAAGGGAATTCAGGGTAGTTTTACATTCAAAGGTTTTGACGAGGCCTTGACAGATACCTGGCTGTCCAAGCAGATTACAAATCTCCTCGTACTTAATATCTGAGTTTAGAAGATGTGCCTTTTTGCTTCAAGGATGGCCTTGACTTCCGCCTGGAAAACCGTTACATGGCTTTCAAGGAGAATGGAAATTTCCATGTGAGGCTCCTCGCAGAAAGCATCTGCTCCGGTGTTCTCTTCCAATTTGGAGCCGTTGGTATATATTTGTCAATGGTTGAAGCACAGAATGTGATTCCCATTCTGCGCTATCTGAAATTTTCGATTTAAAGTTGCTCTTCAACAAAGTCTCGAGGAGGTGATCGCTGTCCCTGCCTATGTCAGGTACTACTACACTAATTCAAAGATGGATTCATGTGGAACTCTTGTAACAGTGTGAGTCCAGCTCTGATTGCGATGCAGCCTCAGCGCAGCGATAGATGGCCCCTTCTTGTCGTCTATATGAACGGGGTGTACGTTGAGGATGACCTCACGAGCCCTCGATCTGGTTGGCTTGAGAGCGTCACTTACACTAAAGAGACTAAGGATCTTTGAATCTTCTCCAATATCTTACGATGATTGGCAAGCTCCATTGCCTTCCACCACACCACAGAACCGTAGGTTAGCATGGGTTGGATGATGCTAGTGTAGATCCAAAGGAGCATCCATAGCTTATGTCGCCACATTTTCCCTATTGATCTGAGGCACATCGCGAAGGCTCATAGAGCTTAATTCGCTATGTCCTAAAGGTGATGTGGTTTGCAGCTTTATTTTCTATCTAATATAATACCTACATATTTTACTCTGTCCTTCAGTTCTAAACGTGTGGAGCCGATAGAGAGTAGATTCAATATGGGAGTGTTCCTTTTCTTAGTAAAGAGGCATAAACCTGTTTTCAATGGATTAATGCAAAGTCCGAAATCCATAGCACAGTCCGTGCAGATCGCATTCTGCACAAGTTCGCAGAGTTCAGATTCGTAGCTACCGGTGACCAAGATCACCAGGTCGTCGGCGTAACTTACTGCCTTGTACCCATCCTGGTAAGTGTTAGAGATCATCCACAATGAACACCAACAACAAAGGTGATAAAATATCTACTTACCCCGCCCAGTTCGGCAAATACAGTTCTATTGATCAACATGTGTGCAATCCAGTGTTTTAGGAACCGGTTCACTCCATGTTTTGTTAGCATTTCAGTGAACTTATGTGAAGGACATTATTAAAGGCACCTTCTACATCGATTAAAACTGCTAGTATAGATTGTATAAAGAGGAAACCTTTTTCAATAGAGTGGATAACATCTAACTTTATTGAATTAATTCAATTACGACGGCGAGAGAGGCCAACGACCGACGGCACAACAGATTTCTATGTAATACTAATTAATTTTTTGTTTTCCCAATTTAATTTAAACGGTTTCAGTTTACACGGTACTTTTGGAGAACGAATCCATCGTGAAAATCGAAGGTTAGGTGTGTATATATATAAATGGAATAATTCATATAACTAAGCGGTACTAACTACATAGTAGTACGACCTTAAAAATGCTACTCCTTATTGAAGCTATTGTTTCGGACTAGATTAAAATCTTAGTATGGGAAGGACACTTGTTCCAGATTTTAGCGGGGTGACTGAAAAACAGACTCTTGGTTACTAAATAATTAGACCTGGAAGGGACCAGGTTCAAGATCCTGTCTGACTTACAGAATACAAGCGGTTCAAAGAAATATTTTGGGCAATGAAATTTAATTATTTTAGATAAAATGCTCACATAAGAAAAAGTGTCTAAGTTCTCTAACGTCCGAAACGTGATTATATCTTCGGAGACCATAAGCATACCTGATTACAGAGTGAAGGGCAATCTCTATCTACCTTACATTATTGGAGTCCAGCCTTCCAAAAATTGCACAGCCATATGTGAATAGGGGATGAGCAATAAGCGGACTAAAAGTAGTCGCACTAAAGTCTGTTTGAAAGAACTAGATGTACACAAAGACCGTAGCCCACCATTAATTCTCCCCACAGTAGCATCAATGTGTTCATCCCACCCACGTACTGAAAATGACACCAAGATTTCTCTCAGAATCTGTATACGGGATGACTGTGCTACTAATCATAACTGATGGGTAGCCAGCCACTCTTGTCCAAGGATGAGCGATAAACTAAGAGTCATTTTGATTTCAGTGGATTACGTTGCAACTTATTATATGTTGACCATAAGTGAACAGCACCAAGATCTTCATTCATACAAGTCACGGCATCCTCAATAAGTCCCATCCGTTCGGATATATATAAGCAGCTGAGCATTGTCAGCATAAGGGTGTAATTGACAGTGCTTAACTTGTGCAAAAAATATCATTAATGAATAATGATCAAGCAATTATCAAGGAAATTGTAAATCAATTTAGCTGCCTAAGAGATAAAGTTAGAATGTTTGAGTTTATTACAAAGTGGTGGGTGCTTAATAGTATCAAATGCTTAAGAAAAATCTAGTACGAGGTACCATAACTCTTCCAATAGAGTAATAATAGCAATAGTAAAAGTTTGCCAATGACTTTGTTGTTTTTCAAAGTATTCGTCGTAATGATCTACACACTTTTGCATACGGTTAAATCATTTTTCAAAGCATTTCTTCAACTCTGGTTAAGGTATTTCAGAAACATAGTTTTTGAACGCTTCTGGTGTCGAAAATCATTGTCCACGCAGTTTGTTCTTTACGAATGTGAGCGAAACGATATCATTAGGTGACAAATCAGGATTGTATGGCGGATGACGTTTTGAGTGCTCAAATATGCTGCTGTTTGGGCTGATGTGTGAGAGCTCGCATTGTCATTATGAAGAATGATTTTTCGTCTTGGGTTTTTTCTGCATGAAAATGTTCATGATCTTATTCCATTTTTTGGCCGAGATGAAATTTTCAAGTCAACAAAAAGTAAACAAATAGCGTTCGCATGACAAAACGTTCTCTGTACGTATATGCAAAAACAAAAGGCACACTTTACAATCTACGTAGATCCATAACTGTCAATTCATCCTTATCTATACATAGCTCGCGAAATATCATTACAAACCCCAGTTGCAGTTCATCTGCTATGCCCAGGTCGGATACCCGATTGCTAATCATGCATATTTAGGTCCTTCGCACAAGCAGCAACGTAAATGATGGAACTCGAATCACTTTGCTTCAGTAGAAAGCTAGGTCTTAAGTTTTTGTAGTATTTATAATTAATATAGTGTCGATTGACACGAGAATTTCGTTCTGTATTATTATTATCAATACAGAAGATGTAAGCAAAGGAGATCTCGGACTCATCCTTACATTGAAAGTTAAAGAAACTGTAAGCTGTTTGTCGCGGTTAATGAATTGTATTAAACACATGCAAAGTTTTTGGCATTCTAGAATATCTAAGGAGTCTTATCTTGATTTAGTGCTTGTCGCCTTGAAAGGACGAATACAAATATGAGAGAATGCGTGAGTGTTAAGAAAACTTTTTTGTAACTGATAGCCTGGAGAACGATATCCGGTACATTGTTGCTTACAGCTTTTGGGCAGCACAGATATAACTTGGGCTAATTACCACGATCTGGGAAAGGTAGATGTAGTGAAACAGGTATTACCTACATACTATATACATATGTTCCAGCGCAGAGAGAAGAGACCAAGGTATATAGAATACAAGGTATTCACATTATGAACCACGTTCCGATATTAGTGACGAAATATCGTGAAAATGTATAGGAAAGCACGGTACAGAGGACACAATACTCTCTCTCCTCTCTCTGCCTTTCCTATAAAAATGTATATACATTAGTCACAGTATTACGTCACAGGCTATCAGCTGCAAAGTGTCAAAATTTTAATGGGAATAACTTGTCTTCTATATACCTTGTGTGTAGACATTTTGATGAATTTTGGACTGATAACATCCACGATGGCGATGGAAGGTTTGTTTCAATTGAAAACAGCTATCAAAGATGGCTTAATGTCAGAGATTGTGCCAATTTTAAGTTAAAAATTGAATTGGCCTAACTTTTAAATCCTCTTTGCATAGCTCTGACCGGTTTAATCATAATCAAAATATATATGGAGACCTATACTGTTTTGTGTAACTACATGAGGAGTCCTGTGTTGTAAACAGAATAAGTATGTAAGAATTGAAACGTCCTTGTTATCAGCGGAGCAAAACAAACATTTCAAGAAACAATTGCAACTCGTAATTGCTGAAATTCAGTGAAACTCTACAACGGCAAACAACAAACAAGTCATTGTGTATTGTTGTAGTGAATAATTATATTTAAAGCAAGACATTTCTTTTAAAATAGAAAATGTTTTATTATTTCGTTAAAAGTAAGAGTTTTACTAGAAATTTAGCCCAAACTTTAAATAAAAACAAAATGAAGTCAAATTTTCTTAACATTTCCATGAAGTTCTACAAGTAGAGGATGAATTGCATCTGTACAGTATGACTGCTATTTTAAATAGACGTAATGCACGCAATTACAATTACAATTTATGATGTATTCGTGAATTTAAACAGAAATATTTGTTCTACTATTCTTATCTGTACCAATGTTCGTTTTGTCGGTAGTAGTTGAATTTAGTCGATTTGTTTTGTTATGCGGATCTTACACGGTAAGTATTAATTACATTACTAGTAAGGTCAATACTTCCAAGAGTCTTACACTATCATTAAAAATGAAAGTATTTGTTTCAGTAGGTACCTATCAGGTCATCGATCGAGAAGTTATTTATGTTGTGTAAATTTTTTAATGGATCCTCGCATAAAAGATTGCATTGATACAATTTTAGAATTAAGCACAAAGCGAAGCTTTCATTATTCGGCTACAAAACCGTAAAAAAGTATTCCGATGTTGTCCTGCTAAAAGAAATTAGTTTTACGGTAGTGGGAGATTACAAAAACTCAAATTAAATTCCAGGCTGTATATGACTTGAGTATTTTAGCTGAATCAGCAATAAATATTTCCAGATTTTTGTTTACTATTAATTCGTAGAATTTTTATTCCATTTTTGCTGTATGCAATTAGAGACTAGTTGAATTACAACATGGCAAGTGTAATTTATTCGAGATTCGTAATAAACCGTTATAGAATTTAGTTATTGTGAATATTTGTTGTATTTTTATTCTTTAATGGACTGTTTTATAGTTGTCCAAAAACTCGCGTGAATATTCGACATGGCGTTATTTTTGGAGTGGCGTGAGAATTCTCGGCACCTATCTTGTGCTGATTTTTTGCATGCCAATATTAATATGTAGAATCCCAAAATGATTGTAGACCCTAGACCAGCGGATTCTGGAAGCTACTTCTTAAACGGACATTCCTCAGTGAAGTTTTCAAAATTTTTCCATATTTTCACTTAAGCTTCTTCGACAGAACGTTCCGAGCGTTTTCATTTAAATAGATTATACAACGAATAAAACTTGTTTTCCAAGAGTTTTGAAAGAGTCACTGTTAGCTGCTGCCATCTCTTATAAAATGGTTTCAGCTGTTTTTCTGTGTTTTGTTGGAAATTTTATAAAGACTCAATCTTTTCCACGTTTGACTCGCTAAAGCTCGTCTACAATTTTCCAAGCTTACGTTACTGAGTTCTTTTGAATCTCCTACGTACTATAATATAGAAGTTTAAATTGAATCATCTTGATTTCTAAAAAGCAAGTTTTTACAATAGGAAATTGCATATATTACCTGATCATGCCCATCGAGCTTGCACATTCCGAGACATTAGTTTAAACCATGAAAAAATTACGTCTTAGCCTCTCATTGCATAATCATGACATGGCATTCCACTCAGCAAACTGCGAGCTCATACTACAACCACGTGAAATTCTACCAAAAGCTAAAGGAAATTGATGCAGATTCCACAAATTTGAAGATCAAATTATTCAAAATTTTCGACAGTTCGATAACTTCAATGTAAATTTCAGAGTTCATCCAAAATGTATAGCCCCTCATATAACATATCGTTATTAACTTGTAGTTTGATCTGATGTCGTACTAAATTTTATTCTTTTATCCATATGCATACCTTAATAAAATATCTTTCAACATTCTAAGTTAGAAAAAAATAATAATCAGTTGCTAATTTCTAGATAAAAAGGAGAAAAACGGAAGGAGAGTTGTCTGGAAATGAAACTGAAGAGGTCAAATTCAAATCAGGCATAAGCCATAAAATTATATTGAATTTGCTCGTAAGCAAAGTCCAGCAAAAAACAAGTTTTATTTATGCGGTTTTTAAACTTTATATTTTTGCGTATTTAATTCATAGTGTTTTCATATTTACCTACGGCATGGGTCATAGATCCTCTTATTCTTCATAAACACGTCATTTTCCATGCATGTGAGTAATGATCTGAAAAAAGCATTGGAAATTACTTATTGAAAAATAATCGTTTTTATATACCTACTCTAAGGAAACTAGTTCTGATGAACTAGCTAATATCGGTGGCCTTTGCAAATTATAATAACAATAAATAAATCTCAACATTTTCCAGAGAACATATATACCACAAATTTTATTGAGAATTTGGCAATGTTTACTAGCAAATAAATGAACTGAATAAATTAACAATGAAAACGATCTGAATACGACATTTTTAGACAAAATTAATGAGTTCAAGTCTAGACAAGGTTTTTCAAGTAGACCCCGTTTGCAACCAGAACGTGGGCCCCATTTAAACTGATTTCGATGATTACAGAATCTCAATTTAATAGAAGATACCAACAAAGAACAGAAGATTTAAATTAATCTTGCAGATGGCCTCGGCTGAAACACTGCGTCAGAAGTGATATCAATTTTCATGTGTTGTTCGATATCGTATATCTATTGTAATTTAAATATCGATTGAACCACAATTTCGTACAAACATGTTTTCTCACCGGAAGCTATGTATGAATATATAAATCACGCCCATGAATCAAAGATAACTTTTTTTTTATAGTTTATTCATATTAATGTTGTGCCATTGGATCAAATCAGACAGATTGACTGTAACCGTTATAGTGATAAAAATGAAAGTCTGTTAAATACATTTTTAAGTATATATACTGTGGTGAAGTGACATGGCATTGTTTATAATCATGACTCAGAAATTTACTACCAGAGCGATTAAAGAATAATTAGAAAATGGACAGCTGCACAAGTCTCTAATTCTTTGATATCGTTATTTCTTGTTGTAACAGTTAAAAAAACAAAAGGTTTTTGACTTTGGGCCACTAAATTTTTCTCGTTCGGATGACATTCTTCGAACTTTACCGTCGCAGTGATTACACTATATATGAGAATATATTTCTCAATTATTTATGAATACAATTTCAGTGCAGTCGCTTCAATGATTCTAAAAGGTATAAAAATGAAGCTAATTATGAACTTATAATAAAAAAAAATATTTGGTTTTTCTTCAATCTCGCATATTGAAGATTTCCTCCGTCCTCTTCATTTACTCAACATATAGCTTTCACTACTCATTTGCCTGGTCTTTTCTCAACCTTCAAAATAAAATGTTCTTCGCAGTGCCGCTTTTAGGTAAAATGCGTTCTGGAGCAAATTGTTCAAACGTGCCCCCTTCCCTCGCAAGAAAAAAAAACTACGCATTACGCTTTTCTTTCCAAAATTACAGCCATCCATAAATAAAACATTTTCAATCACATATTTATTGTTATTTACAAATTATCTGTTGCACCAGAGAATTCCAAGAAGGAGCCTGCTCGAAAAAATATATAAATTTCGGTGATAAATTATATTGATTATGTTTTTTCTCCTTGGGCATGTAATAACTATATGGAGTTTACCTCATATAATTCATGCTCTGAACTTATTCTGAATGTATATGAAATGAGATCAATTTAATCTTTTTTCAAGCGTCTACGGCAGGCAGAAACCCAGTCATACTGAATAGTAGTTAGAATTCTGCTCTTTTTTTTCCAGCTCACTGTAATTGAATTAATTTGATTTTTTTTTTCTTTCTATTTTTCCAAATTGTTTTTATTTTTCTTATTTTTTTATATTTTGTCATTTTTCTAAGTTCATTTTAGTTTTTCAAGTCACTCAGTTTTGTTTTTTCGGACCTGTTGATAAGTCAACGCAAGCTTGAAAGTATTCCGCCATAAATCAAAGCTTGTGTGATAGAATATCCATTAATTTTGGGTTTTCTGTTGTACCGGGAATCCCAAGAATTAACCTTCGGGAAATATATATAAATTTACGCGGTGATAAATTATATTCAGAAATTAAAATTAAATAAAAAATAAGTATTCTGTATTTGGCATATAAAACTAGAAAAAGTCAAAGAAAATTTTTACAAGAAAAATCAGAAAAGAACTACAATGCTATAAGAACAAACATATATCTAGTTTTCTCAATTTTGTTCGCCCCAAATCTTATGGCGAACGATGCCATTTGAGTGAGCTTCTCATCAATTAAATGTCGGAAATATTGTTCTTTTTTTTCTTTTTAGAACAGGAAACGAACCGTATTCGTACAGAAAATACAAAATATTATTCGAAGTATAACATCCATATTTCATGATCCATGTTACAAAAAACTGCGACTAGTTTTCTGTCGCGAATATGTTGAGGAAATTCCTCTGGTGAGTTTTCTTTAGTTTAACAGTTTTCCGAATTATTGGAAGCGGACGTATTTTTCCATGAATTCTATTTAGAAATCATTAGAAATTGTTTTAATTATATGTTTGTCTTGCTCTCTTAGTTCAAGTGTGAAGAATTTGCTGAGAAATCCAAATTTCGACTGAATATCAATCTAAATAAATACAGATTTCAGGAATTTTTTTTTTTTTTTGTCACAAAGAAAGAAATTTTAAAATTCTTTTTTATTAGAGGAAAATATCAAGAAATTAATAAATACAGTACAAAACGGCTGTATTGATATCTATCTTTCCAAAAGTTACAAATATGTCGATGCTCATAGTATAATTTAATTACATTTGCCTATTTTACACACTACAGATTCTGGGAAATTTTCTTCCTATGTGGTAAATGATTAAGCTAGACCTAATAGCGATGAAAACACGGTGTAAAACACCGTGTACATTTTTCCCCTACAATATGGCGGCTATTTACCCGGGGTTTTGTGCACTCATCGAACAAGATTTTTGCAGTTTAGGGTAAACCTAGTGTAATGACATTTCTCTGACAGTTCTCCTGAGCATAATTTAACTTCTAATTGACAGTGATTTGTAAAAATTTATTTATAAAACAGGTGAAATAATTAAAAACTTAAAAATAAATAAATATTAAAATGCACTAGAAATAATTCTCAGTTTATTTTTTATATATTATTTTATTAGCTTTTTTACATCGATGCCAGATATTATCGCCTTTTCTGTAACTTAACTTTGAAAAAATGACAATTGGTTCATCTGTGACCAGATATACTCGTAGCTCCATCATTTCTGCAAGAAACAGTTGTGCTGCACTTTTTTCACTTTTATCATCAGATGTTTTGTCACTAGGTATAAAATTAATAATGTTTGGATGATGAAAATCTACAGAAATGATTTTCTATATCCCGTTGGCTTCCTTTCGAACAACTATTAAACCCTTTTCTGACATCTCACACCTATTTGCTTGGTAGCTGCGAGGAAAACGTGAAGTCTATAAAAATTACTTGTTAATAATGGTGAAAAAACATTTTTACGTTCAAATATCTTACTAGAATGGCAGATATTAAAATTTCATCTATGTTCTTCGACCTTAATCGCCGCTCCGAAAATTTCCCCATCATTTTCATTCGAATTTTCTATGTGCATATTATCGATGGTTATTTTATCATCCAATTTCTCATCTAACTCGTTTGTATAATTTGAATTTGGTATAAGCTCCACGTTTTTTTACTTTTATATACCGCAGTCGATCAATTGATCGCAATCACTGCACAAATTCCAAGTGACAATTCATACATGACAAATGTCAAACATTTACCCCTAGAAAATTTTAGTGTAAGTTTGAGGCACGAAATCAGAAATACCAGGTTTTCAACGAACGAGTTGGTGTAACCCCGTGTAAGCCTAGGTTTTTCAAAAAAATAGGATAGTATAGCCCAGTGTAACCCTAGATTTACTCGAGGTTTTCATCGAACAGACATAATAACGTTTTACAGCAATCTCACTCACTCTCAAACTGTTATCAATCTAGTTTGAATTAGAAATCCTCAGCTCCTTGGTTTTTGGCTGGCAATGTGTCAAATTATTTTGATATTTGCGCTTACCTTATACATTGAATAAATAACTAATAAGGAAGCGGGGTATCGTGCGAATACAGTGTACGTGTTTAAGCATTTCAATGACAGTGTGACCTACGGTCGGGGGGGGGGGGAAGAAATGACAAGAGGGCGTTGTCGCTATTTTGTGTCAGTTCAACATTCTGACATTTCATATTATTTGAAAATAAGTTTCGGATTTCAATTCGCGATATTATGAAAAATAATTAATTAAGCGTGATTTTTATGAATAGTAGTGTGAAATAAGTGCGGAATATTTCTTTTGTGAACGATTGTTTATGTAATAGAGACTCCGGAGTCTTAAAAAACCGTAATGAAGTGCGCTGTGCTGTCTTGAAGGAACGAACGGAGTTATTGTAATGGGAAAGCATTCTTCAAGTAAGCTTAATAGCTTTACTTATTAATTATATTGTTTTAAACAAAATAAAAGTGAAATATATATAAAAATAAAGAGCCATGGCAAAAGATTTAACAATTTACCAATGTCGGTTTATTTGTTTACAATTGAATTGTCAGTTGGTGCCTAAATTATTCCAGTCATACAAAGGGAACGCCAAGAAATATTATCTGAAAATAAGGGGGAGCTAAAAATTTGTTTATTTTACATAGGAATTTGGATTATGAAAAATGTGCCCTTTCAGAATGTCAGAATTTAATTACTGCCATGACGAAACGAATACAAACAGAGCACACTAATACATTTCGCCGAGATGCTTACGTTTTCACCCGATATGCCGTTTCCTTATTAGTTATTTATTCAATGACCTTATATAGCAAAACAAATAGGCTATGGCCGTATTATTCGTCAATTGGTTGCTTGCGTCACGAATTAGTTCATATTAATTTCAATCCTCCTTATCAAAGTTTTTTTCTATATGAAAATTTCTTTACTTTCCCACTAGCTCATAATTACTTTTTCCCGAAGTGATTCAAACGAAGAAACTAATGTTTTTTTATATATTTTAATGTACATGTTCAAAACGTATTTCAGTCAATATAATAAAAAAAAAAACTCAAAACAAATTCGCTGGAAATGACTTTTGTGACCGAATTACGTAGTAACGCAAAAATTTCTTGTCGAATCGGTCATACCTTGTTATCTGTGTATCATGAGCTATGCAGAAAAAAAACTTAAACATTTTCTTCGTTTAGTAGAATCGCATTGATGTATTCGTTTTAGTCATGGGCACATAATTTAGTGGTTGAAGAGATCCCATTAAATTAATTTTTATATTTATAATTTTATATATTTTTTTATAACTTCTTAAGAGGAGTCAGTACCAAGTGCAAGTTTCATACATTTTTCAATGCAAATTTCTGGCAGAGTATTTATAGCAGAGTAATAATTTATTTCTTAAATTAAAGGTAACAAAAATACAAAAAAAATGTTTTGGAATGGATATTAATTCGGAAACTTGTAAAAAATGGTAAAAATTGAAGTCTTTTAAATCGAATTCTTTAAATTGTTTTAGAAAGATAAGACCTAGATCTAGCAAATAACGTCGAGTTTTTTTCATTTTAGGGGCGCTTTTTATAATTATATGACTCTAATAGTACTTGTTTTTTCTCCCGATATTTTACCGACGAGAAATTGCAATATTTCATTGAAAGTTATTGCAAAACGAAGAGAAATAGCATATTTAACAATTATGGGGAAAAAAAATTTAGCAGAGCTAATTCTCGTTAAAAATTTTCAATTTATATAAACTGCTAATTTTCATTTCTCGTCTAAACATGTATGATTTTGTCGGATGTTGGTTTTTTGTCTTTTGCGGTAGGTGTCGCTAATATGCTCCGTGGTTAAGGTCTAGGCTAATTTTATATGAATTTTGTCACATTCAGGACACAAACCTACGTATAGTAAATTTTATTACCTACAGGTTCGTTGGTATCGAAATCGAAACTTTTGCTGAATACTGACTTCTCTTAAATGATAAAGAATTTTTCTAGTACCTCATTTATTTTCTGATAAAATTTCTTGGATGTTGCCTTTGTATGGCTGATATAATTTAAGGCTAGTAAACAAACAATGACGACTGAATTATAAACAAACCAAGCGGCATGTATAAATACTTATCGCACGTACACGAGTTTTACACAAGATAGCCTATCCTTTTTGTGTAACAAGTGATGTAAAGCTTAAATGTAAATTATAAATATTTAATTTTTTGAAATAAGTTTTTCTTTTACTCGAATTACGGTTCATTCTTGGTCCGAACGGCCACCATTTGACCACCAGAAAATTATAGAACAAGAAAACAAATACTTGTACTATTAATATTATTGTGTTTTATTTCTAAGATAATATTTAAAAATAAATTTATTATGCTTAAACTAGCTAAAATTTTAATATTTAACATAAGAAAGCATTGGAATAAATTCAAAGATAGTCATTTTTATCTTTCAAAATTTAATAATTTGTTGAAGTAAAATTCATAAATCACGGTTTACTAAGACTTTCTTCACTATTTAATTGTTTCGAATGACTAATGTATTGAATATGTTGAAATGACAAGTTAAGAAAATCGTATGGAACATCCCTGTTGACAGGTCTAATTTATTAATTGGTATGAAGAAAAAAATATTACCTGCTTAATGAATTTTAAATTGGATAGATATATACATAACAAGTTATTTTATACTAATCAAAATATTATAAAAACACATAAAAAAGCTAGAATTTAACAAATTCTTATGTTACTCTAGATGAATGCCCGTATGTAATTTCGTAGCAAGCTCTGCAAGTTTTTTTGCTAAAGTGGTGTTTTACATATATTTCTAGAATGGCTCGTCGGGCAGTAAAAGTAACACTGTGTTACAAAAATAGATAAGCTCGATATACTTTTGACGAGACATAGTGTAGGTTGTAGGTCTATTGGAACTAAAAGTAGTGGCATACTAGAAATTTGTCATACAGCCTCAAAGTATCATTTTAGACCAAAAAAAACCTTATTCGACAGGTCCATGTATATACTAATTTATCATTTCGACTTTTTTAATTCGATGACGAAGTTTTTTCTGGTATTTGAAAGAAAAGAGATAAGCCTTTACAACCGTATGTTCGTTAGTTCGTTTCAATGAAAACTCACGAAGTTGAAGTCTAAAATATTTCGAAATTTACAATTTTTTACACAGTTTTTCAACTTTAATAACAATTTGATGGCTTATTTCGCTCAACAATATTTTTCTTTTCTTTTTGTATTATTAATAGCGAATTCGATTCCGCGTCTAATGAGCATTTGTTAACTAAAATCGATTGAAATTTGACTGAGATATCATTAAGCTCATTAAGCAGCTATATTTCCGTATGATATTGAGCTACAGAGAAAGTTGAAGAAAGTGAACAAATGCAACAAATAACTAAAACAACAACAACAAATTCAAAAGCCGTTGTCAGCAACACCAACTTCGAAATAAATTTCACGACGCATGCCCAAACGTATGATATAGTAGTTTTAATGATAATTTTGTTTGGAATGTAAGGCGGCAATACCAAGTATCTTTGTTACCATTGTGAGTGGGATAGTCCTGAAAGAAATTTAACTGTGAGTGTAAAAAGTAAATTCTGATGTTCTATGGACTTGTTGTAGCCTATTTCACCGTAGGCACTAAACAATTCCTGTACAACGTTTACGTAGTGGGAACTTGCTTGTTGCCATGGAAATTATTTAACAATGAAACAAAACTATTCCAGACTCGTCTTTCCACCGTATTCAGTTTGGTTGCAAAATCGTTGTCCCGCATAATTTTCTGAAATTGTGACCCAACGAATATTCCTGAAAATTATCCAAAATCCATTGAAATGTTTAAGTACTTATTGCCAACATATGAAGATGTAGGGTACTTTCTTTGAGCTTAGCTTCACTGAATCCAGGAAACTTTGCTCTGAGTTGACAAAATGCTTCGCTGTCGATGTTCAAATTTTCACGAACTGCTTCATGTAGCCGATATTCAAATGCAGTGGCGGTAGAATGACTTCTTCAAGCCGCACCAATTGAATTTTCAAAATATTTTACTTTCCAATTTGAAACGATAGACGTGGTGGCCACTCAGTCATTCGTTGCCAGATTGTGGGAATTCTCCCATTTTATGGGAATTTCCTAACCAAATTTTACACAAAAGGGAAAAGAGAATTTTAATATTTGACTTAGTACATCTGTGGGAAAATTACTTAGAACATTTATTTTGTTGGTTGAATAAGCTCTGACAAAATGTTACTTACATATTTTCACTATCAAATTTAGACTAAAATCCTATCTACAATGCGCATAAGCCAGCAAATGCAAAGTTTTAAAATTTCACGAATGCTTCCGTATCCGTTAGCATGAGTAATATTTGAATAGTATATTTATAGTATGCCATAGCTTTGTATTTAAGCATAAATGCTGAATGCGAGTACAACTTTGAAAGTTCCTCAGAAACTCGTTTTTGGCTCTTCTCCCTTTCATTATAGTACAGTATATGATCGCCCTTACTAGTAAACCTCGTAAGTAACTCGACTTTTTATCAAAATTTAGTTTATTAAACACTAATCAAAACTCATTATTGTGTAAATTCTTTTGAAATTTAGATGACTGGATTTCTGTATAATCGAGAAATATAAATCCTTAATCCATTATTTAGCATACAAACCGTTCTTTTCTCATCCTGTAAAATTAGTTAGGCCGACGATATATATGTAAGTGAGTCATCACATGTGCCTCGTCACTATTAAACTGTATTTGTAGTCACTTCCACTTCTATAAACTTTGATATTAAGGTTTAGCTGATATTAAGTGTGTAATTTGTGCATATAGTTTTATATTTCAATATTTGCGTTTTGTTATTTTTATGTCTGCAGAATGAAAAAAAAATCACGGTAAGAATTTTAATATTATATATTTTTAACAACATAAATATGGTACAAATTATGGTTGAAATGGAACCTTTATTGAAAAAGAAGAAAATACCAGGAATTTTCAAATTGCATGGTTTAGTTTGCCGCAATATTAGTATTTCTTCTCGGGAATTTTTCGAAAAAATAGTTTATTCTTGAGAAAGGCGCCAACACTCAATTCGCAACCAGGATATCAGAGATTTTTTTTCCCTAATAGTCCTGTCCCGCCAGTGGCTGACAAGACTGTATAGGTATCATAGAAATACGTAACAAATTAAATCGAAAATCAACAGTAGTAAAAACAGGAAGAAATGTGCGGTAAGCTCTCGACTTTTTTTTCCTTAGAATATAAATTCTGGATGTTTTAAATACTGTTGCCGCTGTGTTGAGAGATCAGTACAGGCATGTAGTGGCAATTAACAAAGATATAATTAATACAATACTAACTTTTCTTACCGACAATTCACATTTTAAGAAGACAAGTATAAACTGAGACAACGTACATCTAAATATTAAAATCCCAAAATAAAGCGGTACGAAAGCTGGTCTCCTAATGTACCACTAATAGAAAACTTTATAATTTTCTCTCTCTCTGCTGTATTATGCCACACAAATTCTACGCAACATTTTTTACTAATAACTTTCTTTGGTTGAATACAAAGTTAAAAAGCTTTGAAAAAATAATCGGGGTTTATATGGAGATTTTCATATCTAGTAGTATGTTGTCTGTGCTATAAATAAGGATTTGGCAACTTTTAATCTTTGCAATAAGATTGTAAGCATTCAGAAACACTTTATCTTCTCATGCAGATTGAAGGTATACACGATAATAAACGGAAGGAATCAATTATCGTGCCAAATAGTTCCTCTTCACGGCAATAAGCAAAAAGGCGATTTGAAAGCCCAACTACTGATAAAATAATTTCAAGATATAAATGTTTAATAAAATTACTAAAAGCCACAAAGAGATTCAATCTGCAACCTAATCCAGCAGAAGTGAGGCAACTGAAGATGAAAATTTAGTATATCTACTAACGTATTAACTAGCATTAAAAATAAAATATAAGCATGGATGTTATCTCATATATAAATTTCTGAAGATTCATCAAAACTTGGGTTAGTAGGTGTTCTGCCGAAAAAACGTTAGTTACAGTTGCTATAACACAAAAATTAGATAGAACTGGTATTTCTATTGTATAAAAGAAATTGTACTGTAGGTAATAAGTGATGGTGCTGTCATTGTGCAGGAAGTTTAATTGAAAAGTTGTGTGCTGCAAATCAGCAATTATGCTATAATCATGGTTTGCACTTAGCTATTTTGAAACTTTTTAAAACTTTTTTACATTCAGAAGAAGAAAGAAAGTAACAGAAAGATAATAGTGATAGTGAAGAAGAAGATTGTTTATCAGAATACGAATTGAATTTTCAATTTGAATTAGTGAGAAACAGAGAGATGCAAATGCGAAATCTTATAGAATTACAATATTTTTACAATTTTCCGTATATGTACTGTATACCTACCTACCGAAAATTGCAATAATATTCAAAAACTCACCTGTCAAAAATATCGTTTTTCAAAATTATGAATATAAATAAAAGGAGGTGTCATGTTATAAGACAAGTAGTCATACTCACTGATGATACTACTGAAATTGCTTACATTATTTGACATTATTTTGGGATCATTTTTCTATAGTTGTCTCTTTTTTGGTTTAACTACTTTATTCCACTGAACTTCAAATAATAAAGTCTATACAATATCCACCACAGAGAAAGATATATGTGTACACATTTTTTACACTATTCTCGAAAAATTATATGAACAAAATTGAAAAAGAAATGTTAAATAGGTAATTTGTTAGTTTTGAACAGTTTTACACTGACAAATCAGAAGTTAACAAAGTTCCAATCCATGGAAATGAAGAACTGTTTAACTCAAATTTATCTATAACAGACAGCGCCAGAGAAGTGAGCCCTGGTGTTTCTGAAAATTATTAAACAAGAATTGAATATACTTCAAACAATGGATACAAGAAAAACAAATTTGGAACTACATATGTACTTAGAGATGATTTGTCCAATAATTAATTCGTAATGAACATAATTGTAGAAGACAAAACCAGTGTTCAAATCTGCTTTTGATGCGCTATGTTTTCTGAAAAATTATAAAAAAGCTGAACAATAAAGGAATTAAATTTTGTTTTGCAATCATTTTATATCTACGTAGGTGAATAAATAATGAATAAAATATGTGAATTCAGTATTAAAGAGTTATATACCTTTTAAATTAAATATAAGCGAGTAAAAGTTATATGAGAATTCTTGAGATTTCTGAGAAATAAGCGATAAGTTTTACTTTTCTCGAGAAATGAAAACTATCGAGAAATCTTAAACATTACGCAATATTACGGATGGCTCCAGTAAGTGCAAAATGATGACCACTCAAAGGCATACTGTCGAGCATGTAATGCGACTTTTCATTGCGGAAAAAGTGAGTTCGATAAACATAGGAATAGTGCCAAACATCTTTCAAACATTAAAAGCGCCCGAAATCCCTCCATATCAACATTCTTCAAGACACTGGAGTCAACACATTCCAATGACGTAAAAAGTGCAGAGAGTAGACTGGCTACATTTTTCGCTGAACATTGATTCCTCTATTGAAAAACACTTTTTCAGATTCGAAAATTTGCCAAGATATGAATCTTGGAAGAACCAAATTAACTAAAGTGGTAACAAATATTCTTGGGAAGGTTCAGTGCGATAAATCATCAAATATTTTACGAAATAACATTTTTTCTATATTATTAAATGAAAGCACTGATATATCTGGGTAGCAAAATTTTTGTTGACTAGCCAGATACGTTAATCCTATAGATGGAAAAATTAAAATGGAGCTATTAGAACTTATTACTTTCGATGCTTCCGATTGCAGCAGTGAAAATCTATACAACAATTTTAAAAAGTGTTTATTGGATAAGAACAATAATTTAACAAACATCCGTGGTTTTGCTTGCGATTATGCTGCGGTCATAATTTGGAGTAACAATTCATTTTTCACGAGACTGAAAGAAGACGTTCCAAGACTACTTTTAATTAAATGTACTTGCCACTCGGCAGCTTTAGTTGCAAAGAAGTTGCCAGTAAGCACATTCCTGAACTATGTGAAGGTCTTTTAAGTGCTGGAGCAAGTTACTTCACAAATAGGTAGTCCTAAAGGTCTCGCTATTTTAGCAGAATTTCAAAAATGATGTTGAGAGAAGAAAACTTTTGCGTCCAGCGAAAACAAGATGGCTTGCTCTGCAGCCGTATGTATCCACATTTTTAGAAAATTGGACAGAATTGTAACATATATTTTTGCACGACTCTACTGAATCAAACCGATATCCAAGGCCAAATATTTATTTGTGACAATGAACAATAAAAATGTAAACGCGTATTTTTAACTCTTGAAGTACGTTCTTCTTTATTTTAATACATTCAACGCTTTATTTCAATCGCGACAAATTCTTATACACAACTTGCATAGTGAAGCATGAATTTATAAATGCCTTAGATATGGAATATACCACTGAATTGAAAATTCAACATTTATTGCCTGACAAAGATGTTTATTTAGGATCAGAATGTGAAAGTTATATGTACCCACGAAAGTCTTGATTTAAACGAACAGCATGAAATAAAAGAAGTTTGCATGTCCTTTTACACAACGGCATTTCGTGAAATAAAGTCACACTGCCATTAAATGAAGAAGTGGTTCAAGAAATGGAATTGGTATGCCCCAAGTGGTGCTTGATATCACGAAAAGAATGTATTTAAATAAGTTAATATTGATATCTGAAAAAGTACAGTGCAACTCTTTAGATTTAAACAAGGAATGGCCGTTTCTTTCAATAAATTTGAAAAAGACAGAATGTTGTCTCTTTTTGGACTGGAATAAGAAAGGCTACAAACTTCGAAAATAATCTATTTTTTCTAAATTTGTCGAAAGTAGCTGATTATGTATTGGATTTGCCTCATTCGAATGCAGAATCAGAGAGAATATTTTCAGTTGTTACTGAGGTCAAAATTGGTGCGAATTGGTTGAATTCTATTTGTTCACTAAGAACAAATTTTCAAGCAGATGATACTAGTTGTGTGAAGTTTGTGCCAACAGAAAATCATCTGCAGTTACATATTTCCACATATTTATATAATTAGTTATTTGATTTTCTTTTTTAACGTTTTTTAATTATATTTTTGTGTATTCCCGTGAACTATGTTATTTTTTTTTTACTTCATCTTATATGTCTATTATTTTGTTCAATAAAATTGATTTGCTTTTATTTAACTCATTTATTTTTAATTTTATTAGAATGGAAATTACGTGGGAATTTGGGATTAAAAATGTGGGAAAAATTGTCGAGTTTTTAAACTTTCGTGGGAATCTTGGGTTCAAAAATCCCACTATCCCACTCACAAAGGTAACAAAGATACTTGATATTACCGCCTTACATTCCAAATAAAATTATCATTAAAACTACTGTATCATACGTTTGGGCATGCGCCATGAAATTTATTTCATAGTTGGTGTTTCTGAGAACGGCTTTTGAATGTGTTGTTGTTGTTTTAGCTGATGTTATTTGTTGCATTTTTTTTTACGTTTTTACAGTTTTCGCGGTTAAAGCCCAGTGCTTCTTCAACTTTCTCTGTAGTTCAATATTTTACGGTAATATAGCTGCTTAATGAGCAAATATTCGATAACTCAAATTTCAACCGATTTTAGTTTCCAAATAGCCATTAAACGCGGAATCGAATTCACTATTAACAATATAAAGAAAAAAATTATTGTAGCGAAAAATAAGCCACCAACTTGTATTAAAGTTGAAAAACTGTGTAAAAAATTGTAAATTTCGAAATGTTTTCGACTTTAACTTCGTGAGTTTTCATCGCAACGAAATAACGAACATACCGTTGTAAAGTTCAATCTCTCTTCTTTTATATACCACATCGAATAAAAAATGGCGGAGTTATAAGTTATTATATACATGAATCTATCGTATAACGGTTTTTTTGGTCTAAAATGAGATTTTGATGGTGTATGAGAAATTTCTAGTATGCCACCACTTTTAGTTCCACTAGACCTACAGCCTAGACTATGTCTCGTCAAAAGTATATTTTCGCTGTAACACGGTATAATTATGTGGCGTAACTAAGGATATATTATTCCCTTCTTAGTTTTTTTCGGCCAGAAATTCCCACGATCTCCTAATATTGCCTTCACTCCACTCACTCCAAGCCAGAGTTGAGCAAAAAATCAAAATGTTTCGTGGGTATTATGAGCACTGTTGTCAATATCTGTATTACCAAACTTATTTGTTTAGATTTACTTCGTGCTCTACATTCATTATTAAACCTGTTAAAAATCCACTGGTAGCCCCAGCATATGCTCACGAAAGCACATTAAAAGTAAAACCGATGAGTATTTGAGAGAAACGCTTAAACAAACCAAAGCGAAAGGGGAAAAAGCTTCCAACATAACTAGCCGGAAATATTCGATTACATAAAGTAAGAGCCCGAGTCCACCTAACCTAAGGAGGTCAGCCAAATATTTCCCAGAAAATAATTTACAGTGTTTCAGTAGTGGTACGCCTGAAACCTTTTTTTAAATACAAAAAATAAATAGAAGAATTCTCGACTTTTTTATTATTGTATCATCACTACTGTCTAGCCGGCGTATTTGCAGCTTCTCAAAGCCAATGATGGTACTGCAACAATGCAATCATTACAGATTTAATATAATTTTTATTCAAGTTTCATCACTTCATTTGAAAATATTAATTTTGTAGGCTTTCGTGGCCCCCGTGTGGCGGGGCCGGGGGGGCGTAAGTTATACTAATCTATTATGACAAATTTCATAGGATTTCATATTCTGCAGAAATTTTCAGTACAATAAAAACCTCTAGGACTGTTTTCACAGTATATGTAAAAATCCTAAATTTTTATATGAAGACACCAAGAAAGGGTTGCCCGATTTAGGCTATTTTTGAAATTATATTTACTATTTTTATAAAGGAAAACGACGTATACAAAAATTCCACAAGAGTAGTGACCATACGAAATGAAATATGGGCATTCATCGAGCCTTTTTTACTTAATTTTTACTCCGGAACAGTAGGTCACACAGTTGAGGATTAAGATTGATACACAAGCTGTGTTCTTTTGTGTCAGCAGAACAGAGCAAAACAAAAGTTACACAAAAGAATGCCGCATACATTTTCATAGAAATTTTTTAAATGAAGCTAACAGTACAAACAGTTCGCTTCAATCGACAGAACAATTTGTTCTCTCCAGTATATAAGAGTTCTAAAACAAAGTACACAAAAGGACACAGCTACAGTATGTATATTTTCTTTCAATTCAATAATTTAATTAATACATTTAGTACGGTCAAGCTTCTCCCATTAGCAGGATGTAGTTAACACTTACAAAAACGCTGTAGTTAATTTTTTTTTCTTTTTTTTAATTTCTTAGTCTTTTTAGTTTTTAGTTTTTAATTATTATTATTTTTTTTTAATATTTGATATTGTTGCCAATTGTGTGATATTTGGAGTGCGAGTTGTTTTCTATTTATTCTAGTTAGAGTCTTATAAACGTTGATTTTTATTATATTTTTTCCTAAGTCCTGACATGAGACTCAATAACTTACAACATCATTTTTTGACATACCAAAAATTAGATAAATCATATATTTGTATTAATAATTTTCTTTGGATAAATTTGGTTTGTATGTTTGCTTATTTCTTGTTAGCCTTAAAAATGGGACCGAAATATTAGATTTCCAAAAATAAGCGAAGGCTTAAAGCTATAAGTTTTTTTTAAATCTAATATATATGTATAACTAATATATATGTATAACATATATATATATATATATATATATATATATATAACACACAAACATATACGTTATATTTAAAGAAATTAAAGTTCATACACATCAAAATTTCATTAAACAAATTTCAATGTTGAAGAACTTAGGCCTGCATGTTCAACCAAGGACAAATACAAGGGAGCTCTAAAAAAATCCAAATATATACTCTAATAAAATGAAATAAAAAAAAAATAATTTTTAAAATAGACTGCTTCGAGGTCTGCATTAAAATATTGAAAATAATTTCTCCCTTCACTTAATGAATGCATAACAAAAACTCTTTAGAGTTTCCCCTCATATTGCATTTAATTAAATATTGAAATTATTGTATATTAATTACATTTGTGTATAAATTTTGAAATTTTCAAGGTATACAAAGAAAGCAAGATTTTGAAGCCCAAATTTTAACACTATAGTGAATGAAAATTTTCCGAATTTGAAATTTGGAACTCCTAATGCTTATCAAAATACTTAAGTAAGTTACTTTGCTTTGACTTTGCTTTCTTTGTGTACCTTGAAAATTTTATAATTTTTACACAAATGTAATATAATTTTAAAATTTAATTATATATATAAAAACTGTATATAGTTTTGTAAAAAGTAATTTGTTATATTTATATTTTTTTTTTCTTTTTAGTCATAAATTATTCTCAAAAAATTGAAAATTATGTCACTAAGGAATTTTCAGTACAAGAAAAAGTGTTTTACTTTTTTGTGATCGAAAGCTTACAAAAGCTGAAGAAAAGTAGTATGTTGGGAAAATTATCATAGTCGTGGCAATTAATATCAGATTCAGTTTTCCTGCAAATATTTAATTTATAGCAAATAGGATTATACAAATATTAACCCTACCTAATTAGCATTCCACGAAAATTTCTTTAATAAAATGTCGATTTGAAAAGAAATTATTGGAAAAGAAATTTAAAAAAGTTGTCCTTAATTTGCAAGAAATTGCAGCCCAGCCCAGGAAATTATGGTGTTTGAAAAAATGCAAGCGACCTTTATATGAAAAACATCAGCAGTAACACAAGCAAGATGTGTATAATGTCTATTTTATGTGGGACCAAATTTTACTATCCTTACGGTATCAAAAACTTATATTATTTAACTCCGACGATATCTGAATGCTAATCGAATTTTCATGCCAAAACGAAAAGAGAAAGCTATACAGGGCAGTCCACAACTGACGGCAAGGGCAGTTGCAGGGAGGCGATGGGGGCGATCGCCACCCCCGCCCCTTGTGTTCATAGCTCTCAGGATATAACTTCCCATGCCGATATACCGCCCAATGGGAAAAGTTCGGAGCGCTCCAAAGGAAGTCGATTTGAATGCCTCAATTAGCTCCAAAGGAAGCATAGCAGAAACTTTTTAAGAAAATACAGAGCTATCCTCTTTTCCATTCTCTTCATCTCTCTAGTCTGACTATGTATTCATTTTTCATAAATTAACTAATTGGGCATCTTCACAGACAGCCAATTGCTGATATTAGCGAAGAGCACTTCTCCTATTTTCCAATATTTTCTTTTTAGTCACTATTTATCTTTGTTAGTAATCAGTTTACATATCATAATATTGCAACGTTATCATGTTTAAAATTCTTTATTAGTTTCATGAACTTGCACACTTGCTCTGTATTTTTTTATTTCTTCTGGTTATCCATTGTATATGGATACAGCTGTATGTTTTAGACTATTTAGTTTTCCGTCTGTTCTAGTATAAGGTAAACGTATATGTTGGCAGGGGCGGATTTGATCACTTGGCCGCCCTAGGCCTATGGAAGATTGCCGCCCCCCTACTCCCTGTAAAACACGAAAAATTGAATGATCTATATCCAGTGAAGGGACCCCAGGCTAGAATTAGCGGAGTAGGCTGCCTCATAAATCGGAGTAGATTTGAAAAAAATGGAGTAGAATTAAAAATAACACTTTCCAACGAATTATTTTATTTAAAAAAACGAAAAAGTATAAAAATGTAATGAAATACCCACAACTACAAGAAAAAGTCGCCGCCCCCTAAATCTGCCGCCCTAGGCCCGGGCCTACTCGGCCTATAGGGAAATCCGCCCCTGTATGTTGGCGTAATCGAGTGCCATAGTTATGTGTTTCACTATACTCTATTAAGTTTATGTTAGAGTTTATCATCTTATTTCTTATTATATATATCATTTTTAATTCTTCTAAGTAAATTAATTGTTTTAAGCTCAGGAATTTTCTTAATTTATACAGCACATGTATTGGTGTGAATCTGTGTTAATTAGATATGAACTTTATTGCTTTATTTAATATGAATGCAATGTACCTATAGTAAGTTATTGCTACATTTTGACCAGTCAATTATATTGTAAGTATTTATTGGGAGTATAAATACATTGTAGATTAAGATTCTCATGTGGTGATTAAAAAATTCTTTTTTCCTCATGATTGCTATAAGTGCTGCCACTTTTTTCCTTAGCCATTATAATTCCCAGATATTTTACTGAGTCAACTCCTCTGATGAATTCTCCTTCTGATTGCAGAACAATATCCAGCTTTTGCTTGCTTCTCTGTTGAAAAACCGTGTAGCTTGTTGTCAATGTATTTATTGCAAGTTTATTTCCATATAGCCAGCATTTTTATCATATTAATTCCTAATTTATTTCCGTCTATAAATCATCGCCATTCTTTCCATTGTACAGGAGTAGGATGTTATCAGCATATACTATATATAATACTCCACAGCGAACCCAGTCTCCAATAAATTTTGAATGTACAGAGAGTAGAGTAGCGGACCTAGAACTGATACCTGCGGGACTTCAGTATTTATCACTTCATTCTTACTATTGCTGTTTTCCACTGTCGTACAATACTGTCTTACTGCAGATTATTACTTAGAACTGGTTTGCCTCTAACCTAATTCCTAATTCGTTTAATATTTCTATTAATACAACAACAACAACAACAACAAATATTACAATAACATAATTACGAGCATCGAGTTCTTTATTAACGTACTCCATTACATCAGTCAAAATAGTCGTCTTGTTGCATTGCTCTTGGAATCAATATTATTTTTTATCGAACCCACTATTACATTACTTTGAATAAATGATGTAAGTTTATTATGAAGTCGTCTCTCATAAATTTTACAGAATAAATTGAGGAACGCTATGAGGTATTATTTGGAGCACTTCTATCTCCTTCTTTGAAGATTGCCACTATGCATTTAGATTTCAAGCAGATATACAAGTGTGTTTCTGCTTTCTGTCATTGTGGCCCATAGGCCAGGTGGTGATAGTACGCACACAGCCAAATAAAAATTGTACGGCAGGGGAGGGGGCATATCAACAGTTTCGGAGTTATAGAGCGAATCAAAAATATGCTAGTTCTTCATAAAACACACTGTATCTTAAAAATTACTGGGCGTGCGGTCACTTACAATAGCTTATTGTACGCAGAACTTCTTCCAATGACTTCCCAAGTAGCCCCGTATTCCTCTCCATTCAGGAGGAGTTATGGTGGTCTAAACTAATTTCGGATTTTTTTATTTTTTTTTATTTTCACCTCTTATTTTTTTACAAAAGGGAAATTAACATAACTTTTTTTATAAAAACTGCTAAATATAGAATATCGTCTTTAGTTTGACCTATTACACGTAGGTATGTTTTAACTGCAGCCGCTAGAGAGTTATTAGCTCATAACCTATTCAAGTCATACCGAAATTAGACGATATTTTTTTTAAATTACGTGTTTTCAGTCACTAAGGGAACAAATAATTTTTGAGAGTATGTTAAGAGCTAATCACTCTTTAACCGGCTACAGATAGCACATAGGTGTAACAGTTCAAATTCCAGAGGTATTCCACACGAAGGAGTTCTTTCAACTAGACTGTGACGTGACTATGGTGGTTAATGGAATTCTCAATTCCTTACAGAAGAAGGGAATAAAAGCAGTTGCATATTCTGATGATTTAGTTATCCTGGACTGGGGTAAGTTCCTAACGACGATTAGCCATCTAACCCAAAAACTCAAATAGTCCTCTTTACACGGAGGAGAGTTATTCCGACTTTCGCTCCCCCAAAACTGGGTAGCATTACTCTTGAATTTAAAACTGAAGCCAAATACCTAGGAGTGATATTAGACTCTAAGTTAAATTGGAGGATAAATGTGAATGAGCGCGTCAAAGAGGTGGCGATATCATTGCGGTTTCATTGCGATTGCATTGCGATTACATTGTTCCGAGACCAGATTTTTAGAAAACATTCTTAACTTGCATTCCTAGTAAAGAGTAATGGGATGATAACCGCGTGGTAAAAGACTCTGGTATATGTGTCTTCACAGAGGGTTCTAGAATGAATGTGGGAGTGGGAGCCGAAGTGTACTCAGCCTTCCCGCAAATTCAGGAATCCACCGCTTACCGAAATACCTTAATGTGTTCCAGGCGAAGGCTCTGGCTATTACTAGGGCCGCAAGGCTGCTGTCAACAACTTATGTTGTACCCAGTGATCGAGTTATCAGGATTTGTAGCAGCAATGAAGGCCCCGAACTTGAACACCATTAGATTTCATCTTGTGCAACTATGGCGCTGTGAGCTCTGGAAACTGGGTGCTAAACACAGGGTTATTCTCTGCTGGGTGCCTGATCATAGTAACATACCTGGAAAGGAGGCAGCTGATGCTCTAACCAGAAAGGGTTCCGCTATAACTATTTGCATATCGGAAGAACCTATAGATCGGCCGCTAGAATCAATGAAGAGGATTCTAGACATACAGGCCCGTAAGCTGGCAAGTCACAGATGGGGAGAATTGACCACATGCGCGATTTTAAAACACCTTTGGCCCAACGTTTGCCCTAGAAGGACTAAATCTCTGCCGAGATGGAGCTGTAATGATGTGTGTAACCTTATTGTAGTTATTACGGGGCCCTCCCCCTTTGGTAAAGATACAGAGCGTATGCAAGCTTCATACAATGACCTCTGCAGAAGCTGTATGTATGAGGAAGAGGTTGAAAGTGTTCAGCATCTGCTGTATGAATGTGTTAACCATGCCAAGCGTAGGAGGAATGGGTGCGGCGGCTACCTCTTCGGCGAGTTGGGGGGGGGGGGCTAGCAGACAAGGAGATGCAATATTCTTTAGTCAATAAAGTAATTTCTTTATTTACTAATTAGCATACATAATATGTATGTATTAATTCAAAAATAGCTAAATTAAATATATATGAATATTACTGTATTATTAAGTATTAAGTTTCGTTTTTCGAATTATCGTAGGTCCTGCACATAAATTGAAGAGTTTAATTATGTAATTGCTCTCTAGATAAACTGAATATGAGTATAAATATGACCTGGTAAAGTTCATTTGGTTCTGTGGCTGGTTTCAGCGTAGGTACCTAAATCGGAGGTATCTTTACCAGGTAAGGTCCCAATAAGCTTGTATCATAATAGTCTAAGTGAGGCTGATCGTAGGGTATCTCGCGGTGGCCAAAACTCTAACCTAACCTTACAGGTCAAATTAAAAAGGAGAGTCCATACTCTCTTTTGTGGAGACCTTGTTAAACTTTATGGATACCCAAACTCCATACTAGGCTTTAAACTCAATTATATTATTGAGTAATATAATGCAATTTTGACAATCAGCAAAATCAATTGTAATTCCAGGATAAGGTGTGAACCATTTTATTCTTTTTTTTCCTTTTTCATCCGCTGTCATATATTAGGGTAATATAAATTTTAATGGGTATTTCAAGCACCCGAAACTTCATTTGATACATCAAGCCACAAATTTGATTCTTTCAAGAGTTCAATGGTGTTATAGATATCATTCAATGAATAGGAATAGATATAAAGGGAAATCAGATATAATAGCTTTTTTCCTCTTTTAATGTGGGTAGCTACGATAAAATTTTTATCATGTGAATACTTCTTGAGCTTTTTGACGGAACGATGCTAGGAAATTATTTTTCTTTGTCTTGCGCTCCTATGTTTGAGTGTGTTTACACTGATATTTCCTTTATAATAATTTTGTGTACTTAAAATTATTTATTTGGTTATGATTTTCTAACAATTCGCCGTTTTTCCCGTGTTTCGTAAGACCGCCGTGAATTTTTTTATAAAGGCATTATATTTGATAGACTAATGAAGCTGCGAATGTTGACAATTTAAGAGGGCTGGCAACAATAAAGGATTAAGGACGAACACAATTTTAACAACGTAATATTGTCTCCGCCAAATTGCGCTGATAAATCGCCATTGAATGTACAATGACAAAGACAGAAACAAGATAAGATAATTAGTTTATAAAAAATAGTTTACTAATATTTCACTGTTTATCTGTGAGTTTTAAAAATATACCAAAAAATGTATGAGTATCTAAAAGTAAAGAAAGCAATAGAAAAAGTTAAAATTGTTCTAAAACCAATAAAATTATAACCTAGATGAAAATAAAAGTTAAATAAAATCAAAACTCAAAGTTTTGTATGGCAACACAAATAAGAGGTTGCCCGATTTAGTTTATTTTTGAAATTTTATTTAATATTTCTATAGAAACACCATATATAAAATGTCAGCTCTCTACGTTGACGTGAAATCCCAAAGTTTTGTATGGCAACACCACGAAGACGCTGCTCGATTTGTGTACAGAATATACTTTAAATTTTGAAGACTGAACTTTTATTTTATAATTGATTCTTGTTATCAATATTTGGCAGGTTATTTATATTGACCTGATTTTTCTATAATCAGAATTTTCCTTCTCATTTTTGATCTCCTTACCAAAATGTCATTATGACAAAATAATTCGATTTAGACCGAATAGGGCTCGCGCAATTAGAGTTCCGTACCGGAACTTTATCAATAAGCAGTCAATCGACCGAATTTAATTTAAATTTATTTATAACTGTATAATAATCAAACAGACGGAAGCAAGAGTAGTTTTATAAAAGTTGGTGTTATTAGTAAGCAACCATGAGACTGACGAAAAAGGTGGCAGTTTTCTTTTTACCTATGACTCAATACGTACTAATACTGATAATATCAAAATTCTAACTGTAGAAATCTAGAAGATACAATACCCCACAAAATATAAAAAGAAACATCTTTCTTTGAGGGGGCCCAACCCACCCCCATTCAAATTTAAAAAACAAAACATATTTAATAAACTTTCACTGTTGAAATACTTATGCGAGTGTTATAAAGCTTGCCAAATTGCAGATTCCTACATTATGTTGTTTTTCTGAAAAAAAAACGCATATGATACACAGACGGACGGATGCACGACCGCTCTTATAATGGTTCCTTTTTTTTTCCTTTGTTGTACGGAACCCTAAAAATGGAGTTTACAATTTATTTTTTATTTTTTATTAAACATAATTCGATAACTCCTGAATTTCGCGCCTTTTTCGATAAATAAAAACTCTTTGAATAGGTAATCGTTTCAGATCTTCAGAATCCAACGATATTTTCAATTATCATCAGATAATATATGTGCGTACATTTATGCAGAAGTTATGTAGAGTGACAATAGCTATATGGCTGTCAACTATTTGTAGAACACACTAAATATTGAGTGCGGTATGTACGTTTCCAAGGAATAGTGTGTGGTGTATTTTTTTTTTTTTCGTATCGAAATATACAATTTTTTTTAATGTCTGGTATAGCCATACCTTTTACAATACGATTAACAAGCATCTCATAAAATATAGCTACTAAATTCAAAAGAATAATTTATAAATGTACAAATTAGAAAACAAGTCATCTTCTGGATCTTAAGCATCGACCTTCAATTATGACATTGTATGGTGAGAAAATTTGTAAAAGATATACAAAAACTCACAAATTTGCTACAGTTCTGAACTCGTTTCCTTAGCTACAGACTTCGTCATAGCCATATACATATGTATATATTTCCATAAAAATTATAGCACTTGCCTACACCAACTTGTATTTTTTGCATAGCTTATCTCACCTCTATCCACAACAAAAAATCAATAATGTCTTCTATATTCAAACTCGTTATTGTCAAACTAATTTGCCCATTGTTTATATATACTCAGCTGTGTTGGCTCAATACCGCCTAAATTTACTATTAATTTCTCTATTTAAATAAATTTCCAATGCTAAAAACTTTATTTGATTTATTAATTTCATTCTCATAAAAATTATCTTAATGAGGCAGTGAAGGTTGAACTGTTCGGACTAAGTTTCAGAAAGATACCGATTGATCACTTCGAAATGCACAATAGTCTTGTATAGGTAAAGTACAAGGTTAAAAATGATTTATTACATCCACTCCTGAAGAAATCCAATCTAAAACAAAAAATGATTGTTCTTCTGAAAAGAATTTCTTCTATAGAATAGTTAAGACTCCAACATCCTGAGGTAACGATATATAAATACATACGTTTCCGGAATATCTTTAAAATGCCTAAAACCGCGAAAATTTCAATGAAGTAATTGAGAGAAAACCAAAGACCTACTTCAACCTGTTCTGAAGGCCAAACTCCAAACTATCTGAGTTATGCACTAAAGTGTAGCCGAGTCGAAAAATTCCAATTAAGTTTTCTCATTCCTAAAAGATTTCATAAGCAGTGAAGCTGCAAATGATCTTTAAATTATGCAAATTACCTGGAACAGATTAGATTTTTAAAACTAAAAGTTATTGTTTCAAATGATCATTATAGGTTGTTTTGAAGTTCAGGGTCGTTGACTAACTGAAAATATTTCGAGCACAAATTCAAATTATTTTACAGATTGCACAGACGCCGTAATAATGCACATTTGACTTTCTTTTAGGCAATCACCGTCTGCTGTGTATCTACTTTACATAATGTATACTCAATGGAGACTCCTACTAAATAAAACATATTAGTGGTACCTAAGTGTTTACTGCCTTTTAAATGGCTTACTAATTTTTTATTGGTGCTTAATCTTCATCTTTTTGAATTAATTTACAAAGAAATTATTGTTTATGTTCGTTTCTATCTGTATAATATTAGTATAATGATGTGCTGGTTCACTCAGCTAACGCCACCGGATTTGGGATTTGAATTTTCTAAAATTAAGGTAGCAGCAAGCTAGGATTCAGGAAAATACCGACAAATAATAGAATAATGTTAAATGAACGATTCGTAGTAGGTCTACTATCCATAAATGGAACAATGTAAGGGCAGACGTGGGCAACACCTTGAGTGATCTTGACCTTCAATATAACCTTTTATGTGATTTTTATCTTTAAATATTTTCTAATCTGATGCGCCAATTGCCTTTTGAGCACTGCATATAATTTTTATTTATTAAAATGTAATAAATACTTCAGTAAAATTAAAGTATGGCGGGAAATAAAAATGAATTTAATAATAGTACGACGAAGCATGAATGAGATAAAGGGAAGACAAGTCCAGAAAAAATATTTTAAGTTTGAAATTCGTAGCTCTTCTAAATGATCAAAAGGTGACAAGAAGTAATGTATCAGCAAAGACTATAGAATACAAAGATGTTGTATGCCATATGGCATATAGAACTCAATTTTCCTAAAAATATAGTAGAATTGAATATCTGAGACTCCACAGTGTTTCACACGCAACAAATCTTCTTAGTTTTCTACAGAGAATACCCTCTATTGTTACGTTTGCATGTAGAGTCGCAGTTCTAAAAATTTGCAAAGCAAGGCCAGTGTTGCCAGGAAGACAGTGATAAAAATCTTAAATTCTCGTTAAAAAATCTTCTTTTTCGCAAAAAAAATGTGCCTTAGAATAATTTTGAGGAAATGGAAAGCACTAATAGTCGGCCAAAAATGCATAACTAGAACTTGTAGGTAGCCTTAAAATGACTGTTCCAAGCCAGTTGCTATGAAAACATTTTGTACTGAGGACTTAAAGCATTTGACATATGTTTAGAATAACAATACTACTAATAAAGGGTTTTCCAATAAGAGGTGTTATTTTTATATTCAAAGAAAAATATCACTTTTTGAGATAAATGTTCGGATCTTTATTTCATTATAAAGAGGAAGGTATGCCGTTAATAATGGAAAATAACATCAGCCAAATGACCACCACGACCACGCCTACAGGACCATATCCTTTTCATGAAATTTTCCATAACCAAATCGCAAAGTGGCTGCCCTATGTCCTCGATAGCATCACCAATTCCATCTTTGAGGTCTTGAATCGACGTTTGGCTGTTGGCGTAGACCTTCTCTTTCACGTGGCCCCAAAGGAAGAAGTCGCAAGGTGTTAAGTCACAAGATCTCGGTGGCCAATTGTGATCACCTCTTCGAGGGATAACACGGTCCGGAAACTTTTCCCGTAAAAGATCAATGGTTTCGTTGCTTGTATGGCACGTAGCGCCGTCTTGTTGAAAGTAAACGTTATCCAGATCAATACCATCCAATTCCGGCCATAAAAAATCATTAATCATATGTCGATAGCGCAATCCATTCACCGTAACTGTTGCTCCAGCCTCATTTTCGAAAAAGTAAAGTCCAATAACCCCGCGGGACCATAAACCGCACCAAACAGTCACACGTTGAGGATAGAGAGGCTTTTCAACAAAAACTCTTGGGTTTTCTGAGCCCCAGATGCGACAATTTTGCTTGTTGATGAAGCCATCGAGGTGGAAATGGGCCTCATCACTCAAGATGAGTTTTCGATGGAATTCCGAATCATTTTCATGCATTTCAAGGACCCAATCAGCAAAGACTCGACGTTGTTGATGATCGGCCGGCTTGAGTTCTTGTGTTAACTGAACTTTATAAGCCTTAAGACCCAAATCTTTATGCAAAATACGGTGTAATGACGTTTGTGGAATGCGTAATTCCAGAGAACGACGAGGAATGGACAAACCTGGGTTTTCTTCAACACTTTCGGCTACAGCAGCAATATTCTCGGCTGTTCTTGAGCGACGTTCACGGGTTTTATTCTTCACATCACTAACTTGTCCCGACAGCTCGAATTTTTCTACCAATTTCTGTATTGCGGTCCGACAAGGTGCTTCACGACGACACAAAAATGTTCGAGTTTTACGAACCGTCTCTGCCACATTTTCACCATTTTTATAGTGAATTTTAATAATTTCAATGCATTGCTGAATCGTGTATCGTTCCAGTTTTATTAATAGCGTAGTTTCTACTTGTCAAATGTCAAAAAATGACAGCTCCAAAAGTTACATCTACCGAAATAGCGGGCTAATTAAAATAACACCTCTTATTGGAAAACCCTTTATATACCCACATTTTTAATAAAAATTATAAGTTTCAAAAAGTGTCGGCCAAAGAAAAAGAAAACAGTTTTAAGCGAAGTTCAGACTTTTATTTTAATACATCCAAATATATTAGTATTCACGGCAACTTATTGCGTTTAGCAAAAACAAACAACAAATATAAAAATAATGAGTAACAAAGCGTCTTTTCAATATATTAAACTAGGTATGAGATCAAAAGTTCAATCTCACGTACCTATGTACTATATATTTGGAAACTCCCTGAGAACGAGTCGACACAGAGTACTCAAGTTTTGTACATGGCGTTTTAATAAAAATTGCAAGTACAAGTTCCAAAATCGACCAAATCGGGTAAACCTTTCTTGGTGTTTCCATAGAAAATTTTGGGTTTTCATTATATATTTGGTCACGGCCTGAAAACCCATTAATGGAGAGAGCTGAAAATCTGTACGCAGCGTTTTCATAAAAATAGTAAATAAACTTTCAAAAATGAGCAAAATCGGGCAACCCCTTCTGGTGTTGCCATATAAAACTTTGGGTTTTCGCTATATTTAAGTTTTATTTTCATCTAGGGTATAATATTATTGGTCTTCGACCAATTAGAAATTTTTCTTTTGTTAGGATTATATTTGTCGCCGACTTTAAAGTACTATAAATCTTTAAGATATCCTTCAACCTATATATGCTGACTTAAGGTTTGGAATCAGCAATTTGTAGACGACATTAGGAAAAATGCGAAAATTACGTTCCTTAATGCCGGCCCCTATATATTTTACAAAAACTAAATTTTTGGTATTTTCTTCACTTCGAATTGTAAGTACAAATGCACTTCAATGAATAAAATACAATAATATTTTGGAAAACTACACGATTTCACAATTACCTCAATCTCATTTCCAAAAAATACACGGAGCACACATTTACCAACTCTGACATTTGTGCATAGAATAAATCGCTTATAGTAAAACCGTCATACATATCAGAGAAATATTTTTTTGTTATATAGTACAATTTAAAATCAAATAATATTATTCTCTTCAATTTTCGTTTTGTGCGTATTTGCTTTCAAAATCATTTTACAGACAGTTTTGTCAGGGGTGGCCGACTTTAGGAGCACCTCCTACCTTATAATAAAATCTCCTTTTATTTAAATTTTTTGGAGAATCAAAAATTAACAAAAACGACATAACTTAATAATATATATTCATTTAAAGAAAAGATAATGTAATCCCATAACCGAAAATAAAATGTGAATACCTTAACAGAAAAAAATGTAATAATGTTGACAAAACTTTTAACTATAACTAAGTCAAAATTATGAAAGACATAATATGATTTACGCATTTATATTTTAGGTATAAAATATTAATCACCATCAGTTTTCTCATTTGGTTCGTACATAACCCTCTTAAACTTTTTTATTATTAAACTTGATACTTCTAAGTTAAAACAATTTTGGTTACTTCTTTGGATAAAAGCATTCCTTTTAAAGTTACAGATGAATGAGACAGTGAAAAATATTAAAAATTAGCTTGGAAATTCGGAAATGCTACTACCGTCCCCTCTTTTTATTTTACATATTGTGGCCCAAATGAGTTCCACATAAATTTCGTTAACATTATTCAAATCAAACACATTACTGAATTCTAAATTTCGAATTTCTCGCCATCTTATGCGTTTTCTAATGGTATAATATTTGAAAAAAGCTTACATAACTTGACGACCGAGGGAATATCTTTTGAAAAAACTTTTACGGGATCTAATGAACTTAAATTTTGTAGCAATTCACTTTTAAAATCAAATCTTAAATAAATTTGACGAACAAGCTCAATATAGAAATCTCTGCATTTCAATTTAAAATTACTGATAAGGTCTAATGAAATTGTTTTCTCGGAAAAAAAAGTTCAACATCAGCACCCAAGTATAAATTTAATAAAGAACAAAATTTTCCTAAATTTCTGAATTTTTAATTTCAACCTCCTCAATATTTTGACGCGATAAAAATTCATGATATAGAAATCGATCTAATATAGAAAAAACCAATCTCTTTAGTTCTAAATGAAATCTGTGAATCTATGGTTTTTCGCTTTGAAATAGTCTACTGAGCCTGTTAATTAGTGGCAAAATTGAATTAAGGAATTTTAAATAAGCCTCATTTAAGGGATCATTCAAATAGTTCATGATATTCTCAGTACTCTCAATTTTTTCAACATTTACTGCAAATCTGAAATAAATCTTAAGTGGTTCAAAAAGCTGTAAAGTACAGTTAAAAGCTAATTCCAAAGAAAGCCACCTTGTTTGTGAAGGGTGCAAAAGCTCTTTTGGTTTTAACTCTAGTAATGTTTGAATCTGGTCAAAGCCTACGAATTCTTTTCGGACTATTCGATATATAATTATAAATCTCACGCACCATTGTTTCGACAGGAGAAGGCAATATCATGCAAGCGTATGAAGCGCATAAGGCAAACGAGTAGCATACGCATTTGATAATAAATAAATGAGGACAATCGCCTATTGATACTTCAATTAATTCAAAAAAATAGTTTTGGATAGCAAAATTTTCTACAGTACGAACAACCATGTTTAGAGTCTTGATTTTTCCTTTATCAGTAGACTCATATATACACAAAGAAAATCTGTTTTAATTTAATACCTGGCATAAAATTTCAAACTGTGTTGCACCCAATACATTTTTCACGTTAGCCGTATTTTTTGCACGTCCGCAACTAATGTTCGTAAGCACTATCGGCCGACATTCTTCTGCAATTTAATTAAATGATTCATTACAGAGAACGAGATATTGTGCTCCACACACAGAAGGCTCAAAGTTTGATTTCCGCTTCCGTAACACTTTCCTTGACACCGGTAAAATATTTATATAGGGTGACCCCTTTCAGTGGTTGATACCCTTCCAGTAGTTGATCAAATTTTTGAAAAAAGCTCGCAATAAGCAATTAGTTTTACACGTGGCATTAGACATTATATTTTGTCTGAACGTTGTTCCAACTGTTTTCGCATTTATTTGGGTTGTTCGTTACAGAGCACGTCATTGTGAAATTTTATTGTGCTATAACTAGTGTGTTCGGAGTGTTACAATTAGTTGCCGGTAAGTACACCAAGGAAAAATAATCCACTTGCATCTTGCGTTTTAAAACTTATATTTTCAGTATTTTTATTGTTTGTCATAGCGCAAGTATGATAATTTGAGTAAATATTTTCAACTTTTCGGATTGTTTACTTTTAACGTGGCAAATCTGGCTGATCAACTACTAGGACTATTAAATGTGTAAATTTCAAAAGTTGATCAGCTGTGATCAATTACTGGTTTCTAGAAATCCAGTTACTGATCAGTTGATTAACTATTAGCTCACAGTGCGTTGCCCTTATAGTTGATCTATACAATTTTTCATTTCTATTTGCTCTCACCAAATCTTTGTTTATTGTCAGATTTGATTATGGCGCCTAAGAAAATGTTCTTTCAATACGCTGAGTCTGATCTTCGAGTGGCTATAGACGATGTCCGAGAAAAAGGAATTTCCCTAAGGAAAGCTTCAAGAGACCATGGCATACCATTCGGAACATTACACAACAAGGGATACACCTGCCTACATAAATCACCAATCAATTTAATGAGATTCTATGACTTCCTTGTATGTTAATTGTATGTTAGATAAAAGGAAAATCACCGGATAGCAGACGGATGGGCCCGCCGACCATCATCAGCAAAGCAGAAGAAAAGCTCCATGCTGAATGGATCAACGCGTATGCCAAGAAGGGGTTTCCATTAAGGAGGAGAACACTATTTGAAACAGTAAAAAACATCATTGAAACGGATAAAAGGCCAAACCATTTTACAAACTCAACCCCGGGGGGAAAAATGGTTTAAAGGATTCCTGCGAAGGAACAGTTCCATTTCTGAGCGGAATGCAGAGGCTATCAACACAGCAAAAGCAACAGTGTCGGAGAACAACATACGTGAGTGGTTCCAAGAACATCATAAGTATCTGGAAACTGAACGATGCCTTGATATTCTAGAAGATGGCTCTATATAATGCCGACGAGAGCGGATTTCAAAACAGGCAAAGTATTAGGACCTATTTCATTCAAGAACCTGTATGAAATCAAGACTGGACAAGAAAAGGAAGCCATTACGGTGATGGCTAACTTCAGTACAGCAGGGGAAGTTGTTCCTGGTATGATGGTTTTCCCATTGCAGAAGATTTCGCGTGAGATTGCGCAGAATGTACCAGATGATTGGGGGATTGGCAGAACCAAAAAGGGTGGATGCGTGGTAGCACGTACTTTGAGTATCTGGTGAATGTTTTTTTACCCTGGCTACGGAAGCAAAACATAAAGTTACCAGTTCTACTTTTGGTGGACGGCCACAAAAGCCATTTGACGGTTGAGATTGCTAAGTTGTGCGCCAAAAATAAAATCTTGCACTTTGCATTCTACCCAAACGCAACACATATACTTCAGCCAACTGACGTTGCTGTTTTTAGACCACTTAAAGTACGCTGGCGGGATATCGTCTACAAATGGAAAAATAAATCTGGAAACAAGGTACTGACGAAAGCTGTATTCGGACCATTAATTTCAATGACGTTTCGTGAAGGAGCTACTTCTGATGTCATAAAAAATGGCTTCCGAAAATGTGGCATATTCCCTTTCAACCCAGATGCCGTAGATTACGAAAGATGCATCACCAGTGAACAACGACAGTGTCCGCCGACAAACCCAGATCAAAACCATGTAAGAGTAGACGAAAAACGCTTTTGTACATTGAATCCCTTTTCAAGAATGGTAGAGCTCAAGAGTTCAAAAGCCACGAAGGGAGCGAATGGAATGGTGATGCAGAGGCACATGAATTGTTCGACTTCTGGAAGAAAATGCGGAACAAATGCCTTGAACCGACTCCAAACCGTACAAATCATATGGGTGAACCTCCAGTGGGTCATCCTGCAGGTAATTTTTCATCAACAGTGCATGATTCTACAACACTAGTGGGTGATCTTCCATCACCATTGGCTGATTCTCCATCACCAGTGAATGATTCTGCAATACCAGTAAATGATCCTCCATCACCATTGGCTGATCCTGTGGCACCATTGGTAGGAAATGTCAGTTCAGCCTTTGCAGATCATATCTAATGGCCTCACGATTCGTCCGATAAAAAGAAGACAACAAGGACAAGGTTGCCCTATGCGACAACGTCAAGCGAATGGATAAAATCTTTTGAAGACAAAGAAGAAGAACAAAAAAAGAGGCCCGAAAGAAAGAAGTGTTTCAGAAAAGGGAAGAGAATAAGCAGTTAAGACAAAGCCTGAAGCAAGAGAAGGCTAAAATTCCGACTAAGCGGCTAAAACGACAGCTGAGCACGCCAGAAAGTTCTAATTCCAGTGCAGAGGTTTCCTCCGGAGAAAGTGTGTGGGCGGAATCCTCGAGAAACGAAGAAGAACCTTACAGTTGGCAGCCAGTGAAGAAGTATGTTAACGAGTACGTTGTCACCAAGTATGACGGCAAATATTTCCCAGGAGTAGTCCTTGACGTCGCACAAAATGGAGCGACCGTGTCATCAATGGCGTCATGTGGGCGTCTCTGGAAGTGGCCGGAAAAGCGAGACATACTTTTCTACAAGTGGGACTTGGTTGTTTTACACATTGCTAAACCGAAAAATGCAAGCAAAACCAGAAACATTTTCTCGGTTCCAGAGTTGGAGAAGTTATCCTAATTACGAGATGTAACATTTTACTATTCATTCATTTCATTTTTTAATGCTAAGTGACTAGATTAAAAGTTTAATATTGAACTGTTTAATTTGTTCTATAAAGGGTCTATCATCGGACGATAGTGATATAGTGATCAACCACTGGAATGACTTTGATCAATATCAGGATTGGCCTGATCAAGTACTGGGAAAAACATAAATAAAAAAAAATTATTTTTGCTAATATTGTTGTTGTTTTATTTGAAGAAGATTTAATTATTTCTCATGACAGTACAATCATCAAGGATTGTTGTAAATATGTTAGTTTAATTCTAAAACTTTAAAGAGAGGAGCTATAATAAAAATCAGCAGCACTGACTTTTATTTGATCAACAACTGGCGGTGTCACCCTAAATTAGAAACGCTTGGTTGACCTTTCAGGGCTCTAACATTTTTAATATGTTTATCGGTTTTTGAATGAACTTTAAGGCCCCTTTTGCCTCCTGTGATCTTCAGTGCAACAGCAATCATTTTTGCAAAATGTAGGAACCAATTGCAAATCGCTGTCGTTTTTATTATTCTTAGATAACCATGGTTTTAATTCCTCATCCTCTTACCAAGAAGCACAATATTTTCTTACTTTCCGCTTCTAAAATTAATAGATTTAGTTGATCCTCTTATAAAAAGTAGAATAAATGTAATACCTTGGTGGGAATTTCTTCACAGTTTCCGTTGTTATCCTCATCTGAGGTTTCCGAAATATGACTTTCATCTTCAATAGATAGATAATTAAACTTAACTTCACTTTTATAAATATATTAAAGTACACATTTACCTGAAATTTTGTTCAATTAAAAATGGATTAATTAATATTAAAATGACATTAGAAGAAAAATGGGAAGAGTTTTTCTCAAAATAATGAATCTAGAATACAAAAAATTTAGATATGAAATCTTAAAAAAATAATTGTCAAAGCACTGCACTGCATTTATTGTGCTTTACAGTGCAGTGCACGGCTATAACACTGCACTGCATCGTATTGTGTTTCAGGCTTAAAGGAATGGATAAGTATGTAGATTGGATGAATTAATTGGATAGGCTTTATGGATATGCAACGGATGTGAGTGCCACGCTCCCTTATAAAATCTATAACGTCTTGGCCTGATGTAGGGAAGCCTTCAATTTTTTCTTAGAATTTTACTGGATATTTTTTTATTAGAATATGTATGCATTTTTGGCGGCCGACAACGGCACACATGAAAGTGTTGTATCCGAAAATTACTCAATTCGGCCACTAAATGAATAAAAATTCTGCCGAAACATTTTCTGTAAATTTCTAAGAAGTAATGAAAACTTATTGCTTACTTAGCGTCTACTACGCTAAGCACCCGATGTAATTCAAATGCATACAAATTCTGAAGGAAAATATCCAATAAATTTCTATGAGAAAATTGAGGCCTTCTCTACATCAGGTCGAGGCACTGTTGATTTTAGGGCAGTGACATACGATTAGATTTTTCCCGGATGAAGAAGAAAGGGAAAGATATTTGCAACGTAGATTTTCAGTGCATCCGTTAAATCAAATGAGCCCATCGCGAGGACAATTTCATTGCATTTATGCAAGTTTAAGGAATAATGAAGAAAAGTATTTTATCTTTATTCATAAAAGTTTTAAAGTTAGTTTGATTTTTTTTCCATTTTTTTTTCTTTCTTTCTTCCTTTTCTTGCCGTGTGGATTTTAAATGTAAAACAATCGGCAAAATCTTCTGTGTCCTAATTTGTCATTAAGTTAACTTTTTTACTGCACTGCACTAAATTTCAACAAACCTTCCGGGAAAAACCGAATCGTATGTATCAGCCGTCATCAGCGTGGCCACCCACGGTTGCTTTCAGGTTTTGAAACCGGTCAGGTTTTAACCTGATCGATGTCGCTGCCAAGTTAATCACTTGGGATTCATTTGGCACGGAAAAAACCGTACGGAAAAAACCTAATCGTATGTCGCTATCCTTATATTGAAGCGAGGCATTGCTGTCAGTCTCCAATCAATACTGCATACAAATTCTAAAGAAAATATTTCCAGTAAATTTCTAAGAAAAAATTGAAGACTTCTCAACATCAAGTCCAGGCTATGGTGCTCATAATAAGTGGAGGGAGGCCGTGTAGAATGCCAAGTTTTAATAATGTCTCAACAGAAGTGGAATCTCGGAGATTCCACATTATTTTTCACTGAGGACAAACTAAATAATGTGCCTGCAAGGTCAAATGCGAGAAGTGTAACATTGCATACATTGGACAAACATCAAAAAAGCTTAAAACCAGATTATCACAACATAAAGCATATGTAAATAAACAAGCACCACGATCAGCACTAGCATCCCACGCAATAGATACAGGGCATGTATGTATTTCCATTCGACAAAACAAAAATAATCTACATGGAAAATAATAGAAAAAAAAACCTGAACTTAAAGAAGCATGCCACATATACATTAACAAAAACAAAGTTTTAGACTTAAGACAGGGCACAGGACTAATAAATAAAGAATACAAATACATACTGGAAAAATTAAAACCGTAGTATTAGTCATATAATTTAAACACTTTCTAGTTAACAACCGCTCAGTTGTATAATGTCCTCGTAGCTCGTTCATTGTCTTTTTTGTTCTAAGTCTTTATTTTAATTTATTAATAATGTATTTTTCTTTTATCGTAATTTGTTGTTGCTTATTTGTTATTTATTAGGTACTACTACTACTATCTTTAAAAAACATTTATACGCGCCGCATCCATAAAAAGATATTTAAAATAATTTTTAAAAAACGTGAACTCATATGCAAATAATGGTATATGTTTAGAGCTCCTGAAGATGGCCGCACTTGGACCCGAAACGTCGAGCAATGAAATAAAAAATAAAAAATAACCTTCTAAAGGAGTCAGTCAGTACCAATATTTGAAAGTTTCATACATTTTTCAATGCAGATTTCTGGCAAACTATTTGTAGCACAATAATGATTTATATCTTAAATGTAAGGTAATGAAGAAGTCTAGTAAATAACGTCGGCAGCAATTAAAAAAAGTGTATTGGAATGGAGATATTAGCTCGGAAACTTGTAAAAAATTGTAAAAATTGAAGTCTTTTAAATAAAATTCCTGTGAGTAGATATTCTCATTTCTTTAAATCGTCACTGTTTTAGACAGATAAAGCCTAGATCTAACAAATAACGTCGATTTTTTTTCATTTTTAGTGGCGCTTTTTATAATTATTTAACTCTACCTTGTTTTTACTCTCGATATTTCACAAAAAGAAATTTAGGAGAGTTAATTCTTGTTAAAAATTTTCAATTTATGTCAACAAATTTTCATTTTTTTTCTTAAATTGTATGGTTTTGTCGGATGTTGGGTTTCTGTCTTTTGCGGTAGATGTCTCTAATGTGCTCTATGGTCTAGGTCTAGGCTAATTTTATATGAATTTCTTCACTTTCAGGACACAATCCTACGTATAGTAAATTTTATTACCTACAGGTTCGCTGGTATCTAAATTGAAACTTTTGCTGAGTACTGACTCCTCTTAAGTTTGTAAATTTTGTTTTATTCTTTTAATTTTTTTTTTAATTTACTTTAATATTAACAATTTTCTTTTATTTTTATACCGGCCTAGATGATAAAATCATAGGGAATACTATATAATATAGTATATATAATACATAGAAATAATGATGGTAGAGCACAATGAAATGGACACCCACGCAAAATAAAAAACATGTTTTGATTATTGCATGTCTGTCTGTCAGTCTATCTGTCCGTCTTCGCGATAACTTGAGAGCGTGCTGACTTAGAAAGCTGAAATTTTGTACACTGCCTTTTTAAAAAAAGCTCGAAAATGGGACAAGACGGACAACTCTTTCGTAAGGTTGCCCTACAAAACTTCGTTTGTCACCATATAAAGGGTTTCCAATAAGAGGTGTTATTTTGATTTTCAAAGAAAAATGCCACTTTTTTAGATAAATGATCGGATCTTTATTTCATTATAAAGAGGAAGGTATGCCGTTAATAATCGAAAATAACATTAGCCAAATGACCACCACGACCACGCCTACAGGACCATATCCTTTTCATGAAATTTTCCATAACCAAATCGCAAAGTGGCTGCCCTATGTCCTCGATAGCCTCACGAATTCCATCTTTGAGGTCTTGAATCGACGCTGGGCTGTTGGCGTAGACCTGCTCTGGCTAAGAGCATGTCAACTGGAAACTGAAATTTTGTATACGGAATTTTTATAAAAATAGTAAATGCATTCGTTAAAATTTGAGGTTTTTTAACGTATACTGTAAAAACGATGTACTGAAAAGTTCTTTAGAATATCAAATTCGATCAAATTGATTACAATCATTTTTACTGTCCGGCGAACCGTACTAGAAATATGTGCGTAAACCACTTCAACAATCAAATTTGCACAGACATACAAAATTACACACGGGTAAATTACATACGGGAACTCATCAAGGGTAACGTAAAAATTTGTCTTATAGACCAATTCAAGGTTTTTTATTTGTTTTATTATACCCTAAATGAAATCTGTAGGGTATACTAAGTTTGTCATTCCGTTTGTAACACCTCGAAATAATGATGGTAGAGGAAGATGGATTGGAAACCGTGCATAATATTAACGCGTATACGTAGACAGCTGAAATTTGTACATGGTGTTTTCATTGTACTAGCAAATAAAATTTCAAAATTGGTATAAATCGGGCAACCCCTTCTTGATGTAGGCATATACAAATTTAGGTTTTTTACGTATACTGTGAAAACGATCAGTCCAACGCTTGTACTAAAAAGTTTTTCAGAATACGAAATCCTCTAAAATTGATCATAATCATTTTTTCTGTCCGACGAAACGTTCTAGAAATATATGCGAAAAACCACTGCAAAAATCAAAATTGCTCAAATGGGTGACCCTACGAAATTTCATACGCGCATTCATCTAGGGTATCATACGAATTGGTCTTAGACCACTTCTAGCTTTTTTGCTTGTTTTATTTTAATTTTTTAATTTTTTTTAACTAGTTTTTTAATTACTTAACAAATTAAAAAATATACAGAGTGTTGTCCACTAGGAGGTCAATAGAGCAGGAGGTGATAGTACTCACCTAGACGAACCAAATGAAAGAAGAATTTATGTTGTTGTGGAAAGTTTTAAACCATTTTAGAGTGTTTACGTTTTATATGAAACTGGTGCCTAGGAGGGCAATAGAGCTAGAGGTGATAGCACTCATCCAGACAAACAAAAAATTGTATGGCAGGAAGGGGCCAATATCAACCGTTTAGGAGTTACAGGGTGATTAAGAAAAAAAGCTAGTTTTTCACAAAATACCCTGTATCTTAAATACTACAGGGCGTACGGTCACAGTTAAGAGCTCATTGTATGCAGAACTTCATGGTCTTTCCAACGACCGCTCAACCAGCCCCTGTCCAATCAAGAACAATGGTTGTCTAAACTAAAAATTTTGGATTTTCTAACCTTTTTTCTAATATAACCTCTGTTATTTTTGCAAATAGCTCGTTAACACAACGTTTTTTTTTTTTTTTTATAACAACTGTCAACTTTAGACTCTCCTCTTTAAGTGACCTATTATACCCAATGTGCTATCTGAAGCCCTTTAAGAGTTATTAGCTCCAAACCTATTCTCAAATCTATTTTCAAACTTATTTTCAACGATAACTTGCTCCCCTAGCACGTCATTTTAAAAAATATCGTCTAATTTCGGTGTGACCTGAATAAGTTATGAGTTCGGCTACAGTTAACACATAGGGTGTAATAGGTCAACTTTAAGAGGAGAGTCTACAGTTTACAGTTTTTGTAACAAAAAGTTATGTTACCTATTTATAAAAAACAAGATGTCAAAGTAAAAACAAAAGATAAGAAAATCCGAAATTTTTAGTTTAGACAAGCATAACTCTTGAGGGGAGAGGGATACGGGGCTATGAAGTTTTGCATATAATGTGGACGTGCGCCCTGTACTTTTCAAGATACAGTGTGATTTGTGAAAAACTAGCTTTTTTCTTAACCACCCTGTTAATCCTACACGGTTCATATGCTCCCCCCCCCCCACGGCCGTACATTTTTTTTTTGTCTAGGTGTGTACTATCACCTCCTGCTCTATTGACCTCCTAGTGGGAAAAAAAAAATTTTATTAAAAAAATGCTGGAATTCGTCCGCGTTAAAGATAGAGTCGGGGATATTTATTATAACATATGGTGGATTTAAATTTAAATCGTTATAAATCGTAAGTCGTCAACTGGAGAAAGTTCCGTTTTTATGCAAATAGGTTAATTTACACATCCGACGAATCAAAATATATAGTTAGTTAGTATCAGACATCCTAACCTATCTACTAGTAGTGTACCAATCAAGAATTGCCATTGAATTGATGCCATTATATAGGGAAAACACTAATTGCTTTCATTGTGATTTTGGATATATTTTTTTATTAGTGGATATATTTTCCGAAAATTTGGATACAAAATAATTACGCTAGGTGGTAACACAGCTCTCAAAGCCTTCCTTACAGTCTCACCTAGTCTTAGGTTAGTAGCAACGGAAACAATATGACCGTTTCTTGCGTAAGCTGCGTTGTTTTATGTACCGCGAATGCGCTCAATCAATATAAAATCTCGATAGTACAGGGTGGGCCAAAAGTCACCATGGGGTTTAAAAATTTAATAACTTTTTCGTTTATATATTTTTTTTATTTTTTATTTTAGATTATATAAATAACATCTGGAGAATAAATAATGGAGAGATTCACAACTGAACAAAGAACCAGAATAATAGAATTTTATTACTTAAATCAGCGATCAATTATTTTAACGCAAAGAGCATATCGTCGCCATTTTAACGTCAGAATTTCGCCCTCTGAAGCCATGATTCGTTGCTTACTTGATCGTCACCACCAACATGGCACCGTAAGTGATTTGCCTCGAACCGGTAGACCGCGTATAATACACACTGCGGAAAATATTGAACGTGTAGAGCAAAGTGTTAATCTACCAGAAGGCGTTCTGCTCAGCTAGGGATGTCTCGTACGTCACTACGGCGCATTTTAAAAACAGATTTACTGTTATTCCCATATAAGGTGCAATTGGTGCAAGAATTGAAACCCGCAGATCATCGGCAACGTCTAAATTTTGCAGTTAAATTTCAACAGTTGGCCAGAAATGAAATCAACTTTATTGAAAATCTGATTATGAGTGATGAAGCTCATTTTCATCTGAATGGCTTTGTTAATAAGCAGAACTGTAGGTTCTGGAGTTCTGAAAATCCAAGAGCCATTCATCAACGCCAATTGCACCCCATTAGGTGTACAGTATGGTGTGGCATTACATCTGAAAATATCATTGGGCCTTACTTCTTCGAAAATGAAGATGGAAGTGCTGTAACCGTAAATGGAGAGCAGTATCGGTTTATGATAGAAAATTTTTTACGTCCTGCTCTTGAAAACAGACTTGAGATGTGGTTTCAGCAGGATGGAGCCACTGCCCACACTGCCCGAGACACAATGGCACTTTTAAGGTAAATTTTTGGACAGCGAATAATTTCAAGAAATTCGGAAATTAATTGGCCAGCGCCTTCGCCAGATTTGTCAGCACCCGACTATTTTCTTTGGGGTTATTTGAAGGAGCGAGTATATGTGAACAAGCCCGAGACAATCCTTGAACTCAAGGCCAACATTGTTGCAGAAATTCGAGCGCTACAGCCACAAATGTTGAAAGATGTTATGGAAAATGCTCTAAAAAGAGCCCATCATTGCGAAGCTAATAACGGCGGTCATTTAAGTGACATTATTTTCCATACTTAGCGTAAAAAAATTTCCATTTTGTATATTTTATAATCTAAAAAAAAAAATAAAAAAAATATATAAACGAGAAAGTTATTAAATTTTTAAACCTCATGGTGACTTTTGGCCCACCCTGTATATCATTTCACGTGAATAAAATAATTGTAAATACCGACATTCAAATACGGGAAATAACACACGTTGGCGACATTTCACAAGAGATAAAGATTACCCTTATAAAAAGAGACCTCTGTATTCATAAAAATTAAAAACAATAAAAGCAAGAATAACAGAAATTATGTAACATAAAGGATAGGTATAACCATAAAGTAATAAAGGCTCACTCCGCTTATAGTACAGACAATTTGATCACAATATGAAATACATCGACGTATGTATGGGAAAAAATAATTGATGAATTTGTAAAAATGTTGTTTATATTTTCGAAAATGCCCTATTTCGAGCTGTTAGAATTATTCATTAACTATTTCATTATATTTACGTCTGTAAAATAAAAACACTTTATACACTGTGAAAAAAATGCGGTCTTTTATGCTGATCCATATAAAAGGAGATACCCGGAGTTAGAATTAGAACCAAATATTTTAGATCTATTTTGGCATTTTGTGAAAATTGAAATGAAATTTGATAATTGGTCCCCACAAAAAAAAAAATCATGGCTACTTTTAGACGTTTTATAGAATGAAATTAATTTAAATGTCCAATGAACCAGTACAGTATAAAAAAAAACGCAGCTAATACATCCATATCAGTTATCTATCATCGTAAAATTTTTGTTCCGCGTGAAGTATTAACATTTTGTATCAAAAAAGCTTCCAAAACTAACACATTCATATGCATATTAATATCTACAATGGTAAGATTTGGTAGTGTTGCATTTACTCCATTCAGTACACCATGCCTTGAGTTATGTCTGCTCGTACAGTGGGCTGTAAATTCAATACAGAAAATGCCAGCTCTGCAAAAAAAAACTTTCACGATTGCATCAAAACTTTCAGATTGAGCTTTTAAATATTGGTTGGCAAAGCAAACTTAATCTTGTCATCTCTTTAGCCTTTATTAGTTTATGGTATAACTTAGTACATACCTAATACTCACGTTTAAAAGTTAAAATGAATGAGGTAGGTATATATCATCGCATCGATTAGTAATAGATTTAGTTTATTTATTGCTATAAGTACAGCAAATCAAATAAGAAATGCAACTATTGAATAAATGATTAAGTAATTGCTGAAATAAAATTTATTCAATAATATACCTATTATCTTGAAAGTTTTCTTGACATCAAAAGCTTACGAAAAACAAATTACATAGCTTCAGGCATAAAAACAAACTGGTTAGACGCGCTTACTCGTGAGAATTTCAAAGAAAACTTAGTCAATATGTGATAAAATATTCAGTTCTTTTACCATACTATTTTCTAAAATATTGATATACATATTTGAACCATATTTCACTTTTCATAAAAACGATATTTAATATCTTGAAAAGCTATGTATAAACATTACCAATTGGTGTAAATCTAATTACAGAAAAAGTGTTAATTAAGATATCGGTAGGTAATTAAATTTTTCTGAAATGAATCCATTTTCAAGATTGATGTGTTTTTGTCCCATTTATACTCAATAGAGATTTATCGTTTTTGTTTTGGTTTTTGTTTTTTATAATATAGTACAGAATGGAAAGTAATTTTGATTCATTCTAGAGTACATCATAAAGTTCACAATTCTGTTCTTTCTCAATCAACATTTCAAATATTTATACAATATTACATAATAACATATGAACTTACGTAGAGGGAACTAGTTATTTACAAGAAAGTACTGTGTATTATGTGTGATAACCAATTGATTAAATAAGTCAATCAATTGGTGGTATATTATATTAGTACTCAGTGCAAAGACAGTTAACTAATTTCTGAAAAAAATACATCTCTCTAACGCATACATAAAAAATTCTATTCAATAAATAACTCAAAGAATTCAATTTAAATATATTTATGGACTAATACGTTAAAGTTTCTATTTAATTTATAACATTCTCCGACCCCAAAATACAAGATTCAAACTTTACTGTAATTTAGAAAATTATTTAGTTAATTTCTAATGGACACAAGTTTTGGATGGGTCTTCTCATACGAACTCCATTAGAAGTTCTAACTTCAACTGCGCGAAGTCCCGGGAACACGTTCTCAACAATTGCCACTTTCCACTGCAGTCGAGGGATACGTTTTTCACCAACGATGACAACTGTATGTGAAAGCATTGTCCAGGAAAATTGAATTCAGCATATTTGATAACAAGATCATTCAACACCAGAAGGCTTTTGGAATCGAACGATTGGCCGAATAGACCGAAATATCTGTTCAAGACTGAACGTGAATGGCCAACAAATGAAAATGTGGAAAATGATGTTATACCAGCGATAACGTCGCTGCAAATAGTTCACCCCAAATCAAAAATATTGGAACCGATTTTTGATATAGAAAATTTCAGCGATTGCAGAAGGCTGCTGCGTACGATTGTATATCTAATGAAATTTTGTAATTACGTGAAGCACAAAACCGATTCTGAGAGATGCGTAACTCCTGAAGACATCGAGAGGGCTGAAACTTATTGGATTAAGAACACGCAATCGATATATTATGCAAGTGACATCGGTTGCTTAGAAAGCAAGCTATCTGTTGAGAGGAATTGTAAACTATTAAGGCTTAATCCTTTCCTGGACGCTGATGGTATTCTTAGAGTCGGTAGCAGACTAGAAGAAGCAGATAATATGGAAGCCTATCTAGTTATTTTGCCTAAGTGTCATTTTACGCGAACATGCATAAAGGATTATTTCATGCGGGTGTGAATGAAACGGACGGCAATTCATAAAAAACATATTGAAATATTGCACGATTTGCAAGTGGCTTCACAAGAAATGTGCGGGTCAACCCATTGCACCATTGTCTAAAGATCGCCTTAAACAGGATAAGTCATTTGAAGAAACCCATCGGTACCATGAAAAAAATGCATTTCTCTAACGCATACATAAGAAATTCTATTCAATAAATAACTCAAAGGATGCAATTCAAATACATTTATACACTAATGAGTTAAAGTTTCTATTTAATTTTTAACAGTTGCACTATACAGGACAAAAAAAGCGTTTGCACGGATAATTTATCGCTTAAAATGCTAACACCGACGATAATGCATAGAAATTCAATGAAATTAAAGAAGTAGTTTCTTCCTTTTGGCGGGTCAGTTGAGTTACTGTAGATTTCTTTCGATTCTGCACTTTGACTCTATTTACTCTTATACATATTGCGAATTATAATTTCCTGCAGATTGTCAGCTTGACCGCGCTCCTAGTAATTCGCGTGTTCTACAAAAGCATAAGGACATATAAAACGCCCCTTTAAAAATAAAAAGGTTTTTTTTATATTAAATGTTAAAATAATTAATCAGTGTTGCCGGTATATGTGTATACTGCTGTCTTGTAAGCAATTAGTTCGTGATACAAATACAAACGGTTACTTCACTAGCATATTCGTTAAGTGATTATATAAAAAAATGTACTAATCTTGTAATTTTGTGTAAAAAATAAATAAAAGAAATTTATATATTTGTACATATTTAAATAAAATTCGGTGTATCATATGTCAATTTTTTTTTTTTTTTGTACATTTATTACTCGGATACATAACATTCTTTGTGAATCTCCATTATTTTAGGTACGTATGCTTCCCAACCATCTACAGCTTTACGCAGCTGTACATATACATAGAAAATGCAAGATCATTGAGCCTTATGGGACACACCGTACCTGTTAGTATCGATCAATGGGAAAGCTTTTGATTAGCCCTGCAGAGGATGAAGATAATTTTAACTTTGATCTAGATTAGGTTCGTTAATACTATCAAATAGTTTTATTTGTTATTTGTTATTATTATTATTACGGTCTACGGTCTCTTACAGTTTTATTGAATGTCAAAACTGAATTTTAGATTGTCTATTGGCGCAGAGGTAGAAGACTTACTTAGGGTTATTTGTCGAAAAATTTAATATTTTGTTGTTAGTAAAAGTGGACTTTAAATTTAAGAGATTAACAGACGCATATAATTTTGACATTTTCCGTTTCACAAACACTCCTTTTTTTCTATCCGAAATGAATTTTTCCGTCTAGAACATTTTCACAAAACTTTCTGAATTCTGACAATGCAGCAAAAATCTTAAAAATCGAAAAATTTGATTGCAGTCATAATAAGTCACAAGCTGTACCGAAAATAGCAAACTGAAAAAACTCACTGAAATACAGTAAACTGAAAAATCGGAAACGCTCTCTGATTTTTTCAGAAAACTGTGCCATGTCCCATTTATTATGTGTATTTCGCTTAAATTCATTAATATGAATTTCTGAAATTCAGTAAACTGAAATTACAGAAATACGACATCATCTATACTCTATCAGACGAACAAAATCAATTATCATTCATTCGAAATGAAATTTTTTAAAAATCTAGTTATCCAAGATTTTGTGAATTTTCAAAAATTATTTTACCTTGAATTTGAATTATTAAAAATGTGCTGTCAATTACATATAAAAATTGACAGAACTATCATTTTGATAAAGAGTAAGAAAAGGCTTCTTATTGTTTCACAAGGTTATTTTATTATAGAAAACGCGTTTCGATAGCTAAGCTATCATCATCGGTAATTTTTTTAAAAAGATTACCGATGATGATAGCTTAGCTATCGAAACGCGTTTTCTATAATAAAATAACCTTGTGAAACAATAAGAAGCCTTTTCTTACTCTTTATTAAATGTGTTTCACAGTGCTCAAAAAAAAAATTAATTAAAACTATCATTTTGATCTATAAAATCTTGGGTAACCAGATCTTTGAAAAATTTAATTTCGAATGAATGATAATTGATTTTGTTCGTCTGCCTATTACGCTATTACGTTGATGCACGTTAAATTTTAGTAAAAGTTTGTGAGAGTGAACGCATTTTCTATAATTATTTCAGTGTTATCAAAATTAATTTTAGAACTTTAAATTGTTTTCGGTTTTGATGAGTTGTCAAAAATTTCTTTCATTGTTTTTGACTGATAAAATTGAAAGTTAACTGAGTACTGCCGGAAATCACGAATAAAACACGATTAGTTCGTTAAAAGAGGCTCACTATATAAGAAAAAAGTGAAACTCTTAAGAAGTTATCTGCTGGCACATTTATCAAGAAAATAGTATTGTGTCAACAAATCAACTGTATGTAGGATTAAATCAGTGGAAGGAAATTTGAAAAGTTTTGTTGGTCAATCCGAATCAGGACCTGGAAATAGAAAAACATAAAACTTTTTGGATTTCCTCGAATGGAAAAGGCTCTTCATAAATGGTTTTTAAAGAAAAGAGCAGTTCACATTTCAATTTCGAGTCATATTTTGTGTGAAAATGGAAAAAATCTGCATAAGAAAATTAAATAAGAATTCCGTGCAAGTATTGGTTGGCTTTCAAATTTCAAAAAGCGGTATGTAGTTCGATTTTTAAAGAAAGACATGCGACGAGAAAGTTTCAAATGCGTCTGAACTTGTTCAATCGTTTTTATTGGAGTTTCAGAAAAGGAGGGATGAAATAGATTTTAGTCCTGATCAAATTTACAATGCGGACGAATCCGGCCTCTTTTGGAAACTTCTCCTCGAAAAAACCTTTGTAGATTTTCATGAAACTTCTGCACCAGGAAGAAAAACTTCAAAACAAAGAATGACATTTTTGGCATGTACAAATGCCAGCGGTGAGCATAAATTGAAGCCTTTTGCGATTGGGAAAGCAAAAAAACCAAGAGCCTTGAAAAATATGACTGATTTACCTGTTACGTACAACGATGGATGACCTTAGTTCTTTTTGACGAATGGTTAAAGAATAATTTCGCAAAAGAGTTGAGTACGAATTTAATAATTTTTACTGACGAATGTAGAACATGAGGTGTTTTCTTTTCTAGGTTTTGTCAAATCTCCAATCCAAAAATTTGGCAAAAAAAGTTTTGCTTTTTTATTTATTTATTTATTTATTCTAATGTCAACATTATCATCATTATTACTATTAGCCTTAGTTACAATTCCTTAACATCCTTTTTTTTTTCAAAATCCCCCTTTCAGACAGCTTAGCTGGTTTAAGAAAGAGGTTGAAATTCATTTAATTAACTACAATCTATTTATTCCTTATATATAGCCTAATAAGAATAGCATGTTCTAATTCAACTTAGTTATATTTCACGAAGACTACATATATGGTTTCTTACTTTCTTTGTGAAGATGTTTATATTCGAACTGATTTTAATCTCAAAAGGAAGTCTGTTGAAGATCTCACTGGATGTCGCCAATAATCCTTTACGAACCCTTTCTGTCCTTGCTGCTTCTACTCTTATATCATTCCTCTGTCTTGTATTGTGCATATGGAGATCTGCTGCCGTAGTGATTTTGAGGTTTGTTTTAATTTTTTTGTTTTTCAACTTATAGACAAATTTAGCTTTCTCCACGAAGATTATTTGCTTTAGACTAAGTTTTTCCGTTCTTCTTAGTAATTCCTTTGTAGACGTTAGCCAAGGTATATTATATAATGTTTTAACAGCTCTATTCATAGTTATCTGTGTTCTATTAATTATATAGTTGGAGCATTGGGACCATACAGGTATGCTATATTTTATGTGTGATAGTACATGAGCATTATATATTAGATTTGCTGTTTTGTTATTTAATGTCAAATTCATTCTTTTGATAGCGCCCAACATCGGTATAATTTTATTAATTTTGTTGTTTATATGACTGTTCCACCTTAATTGCTCATCTAATATAAGACCAAGATATTTTATTTCTTTAACTCTCTGCAAGCTCATGGATCCAATTTTTATCTGTGGGTTAATATCTTCCTTATTGACTTGACGAAATATTATAAATTTGGTTTTTTCTTCGTTCAGCGAAAGTTTGTTTCCATCTGTCCATTGCTTATATCTTATGAGATCCCCGTTCATAGTTCTTTGAAGGATTTCTTTTGTTTTCGCCCCATATATAATGTTTGTGTCATCTGCATATATATAATAGTCTCCTTTAATTCCTGCATTCTGCATGTTATTTATGTATAGTAAATAGAGATTAGGTCCCAGGATGGAGCCTTGTGGTACACCAGTGCGGAGAATCTCCGGATCGCTATGTATTTTTTGTATTTTTGTAAACAATTTCCTATTGGTTAAATAGCTTTCCACCAGTTTATTGGCTATACCCCTTATTCCAAGCTCATCCAGAAACTTCAGAAGAAGATCATGGTCAACTGTATCAAAGGCTTTTCTAAGATCTATAAAAATTGCTCCAGTATATAGACCTTCATCTAGATATTTGTTGATTACATTCATTGTCTCAGCTGTGGCTGACTCTGTTCCGCTGTATTCCTGAAAGCCAAATTGTTTCTGATCATATCCTCCAGTTTTGTTTATAAAACTCCTGAGTCTTTTTTCAATTATCTTCTCGAATATTTTTCCAACACAACTGAGAATTGCAATTGGTCTGTAATTACTCACATCCTTTTTATCTCCACCTTTATATATTGGTAGTATTTCAGTCTCCTTTAGTATATTTGGATAAATTCCGGTTGAGATGGTTTGATTTACAAGATTGGCTAAAGTCGGGCTTATTATATCAGCCGCAACAGCAAGATCATTCGTAGTGATTCCGTCAAGCCCAGGTGCAGATTCTTTTCTGAGACTTTTAATTACAAATTCTATTTCTGCCGTATCAGATGGTTCAAGAAAAATTGATTTTGCTTGCCTTTTATTTGCAGTAGGTGACTTTGTTGGTAACTTTTCCTTAAGTTCGGAATCTAGAAGCTGCTTTGTTTACGTCATTGCATTGTGCTTATACTTATACAGTCAATCAATTTACTGTCTAAGCCTCTGTAAGCTAATTAAACTAAATTTTCAAATTGTATCTTTGCATCATATATGAAATAAATTCAAAAATTGTATAAATGTACTAAGGTGGCGGACAACCCTATGTTCCGTATCATCCATTAATCCTACCTCGAATGTAGACAGAATATTAGACTGTAGGCACAAGCACAGAGTTACCAGAGAATTATTTTTATGCCAGTTAAATTTAGCCATTTTAATCGGTGTTAAGGCCTTTGAGGCCTGGGAAAAAATTGGAGAAATCCTTTCAACCTTGAATGGCAGTTTTCCTGAATTCCTATCCAGAGTTTTTTTGAAACCGTCTCAAATTTTAGTAGTTTTAGCCGAGAAGATTCATATTGAAAAGCGGCAAAAATAAAAAAACTATTCTCTAACATAATTAAATTTTTAATTTGTTATCCTTGAGTTAATAATACCGGTTACAGACTTTCAATTTCAATATTGCATTTTGCGCTCAACCGCAAGTCTGTCTCTATATACTGAGAAATAGCTCGGTATATGCTCGGTGTACACTCAGTATGTAGTACATTGGAACTCAATATTGAAATTGCGAAAAACGTACGCGCTATACGAGTTTATTGCAATATGACCCCAGTTATAAACCATAATCATTTAATACACGGACCTTTTAGAATCGAATTTTACACTGTAATGTTGGTACAACTTTTTCTGACATTTAATATTTGACACTTGTCAAATTGAAATGTCTATTTCATTTTTATTTTTCATATAGATAAGTAATTTCACAATATATACTCGCGTTTTGTACGTGTACGGAACTTTCTTAAGTCAAATGACAAATCAAGTTCTAAATCAAATGTAAGTTCTCCAATAAAATTCATAGTATCGTAAACCGTAAAAGTGTCTCTGAAATTTTATATTGAAATTGACATAATTGCATTGTCAATATATCAATATTGAAATTGCAAGTCTGTCTCTGATATAAAATAAACTGTATTTGTAATGATACAATTTTTTACTTTCATTTTATTTTAAAACATTGAGTTTCAAACGACATTTAAGATCTATATTGGATCTTAATTCTTGTTTGAATTTTAAATTCTTTTTATTTAACAATCATTTATTTCAAATTCAAATTGTTTTTAACAATTGTGGTTCTAGTTTCAGCGTATGCAATATAAATAGGTCATCTGATGCCTAGTCTACCCTCGAACTGTAATAAAATTTACCCCAAATAAAGAACGTTGTTAGAGGGGGTGGTAACTAACGTCTTTTCCCCCCTTCAAAACTATCCTAGATCCTGCACTGTCTATAACAATAATGTGTTTTCCTCCAAATTGCACAGCGTTCTTGTAACCTATGGGTCAGAATGTTATAAGGTTGAAAAAACTTTCTTATTAAAAAAGTTTATTGAATCATTTGATTGAATCCAGTAATTATGAGAATTCCCTGAAAAACTTTGATTTTAAAATATGCAATTTGTTTCCTCGCTAGCGCACGGAAAGATTTGAATCCGATCGTAGTGGCCAAATGCTGGAAAATGTTTTTGAAAATATCATCTGATAACTGGAACGAGGAAGACAACATACCCTTAATTGAAATCGGCAATCAAATTCTTTCGGAAAGATCTGATATAACAACAATGTTAAACCAAATGTTTCCAAATGAGAGCCTTGGCAGAAATGATATCGCTGAATGGATTTCAGAGATCTTCCAAAACGAACTTCCTCAAAATGCTTTCGCTGAAAGTGGAGACAGCGACAACACAGATGAAGAACTTTTTGAAATTACACAGCATGCACCAAAAATAAAACTGGAAGGTGCAATTAAGTGCTTCACAACATGTTTGAAATGGGCGGAACAAAACGATTCTTTAGTCGAGGATATAATGCACCTTCAACAAAAGCATGAAAAAGCTGTGTCATAGCGACTGAATTCGAGAATTCAGCCAAAAATACCTGAATACTTTTTTAAAAAGTAAAATTTATTTCAATTTTCTTCTTTGGCTGAAGCTTGTTAATTTTTCATTTTGTTTTCTCACTTTTTTCTTCTTTAAAAGTTTAAATAAATATTAATAGTAACATGGGAAGTTGTTTTTATGTGCATAAGATACATCTTTAGTAAAAAATAATACATTACCCTTATGTTCGATTCTTTCAACGTTTTCGATTTTTGCAACATACCATGTTTTTATTACTTGCAAAAATCGAGACTGCTCTGTAATTGGACATAAATGGCTACCTTGTGGTACACCTGACTTAGGGTTCTATAACATATGAAGAATGTCCATCTATTCTCACTATTAATTTGCGATTCGTTAAAAAGGATTGAATCCACTCTAAGAGCTTAGAGTGCGAACTTAGAGCCTCTAGTTTTTTTTATTAATATCATATGGTTGACTCTATCGAATGCCTTCGAAAAATCAGTATATGTATACACTATGTCAACTTGGTTACCATTTTCTATTGAGTTTAAAGTGAAGTTAGTAAATCTTATTAAATTAGTTACGGCAGATCTTTTATTCATAAAGCCATGTTGATGTTCGGATATTAAATTTCTTATAAGAGGAAAAATTGTATATTTGACTACGGCATCAAAAAGTTTAGAAATAATGCACAATTTAGTAATGGCTCGATAATTCTTAACATCATGCTTATCACCAGATTTAAAGATTGGAGTGTTTCAAGCATTCAGGAAAATTGCCAGTTGATAAGAATAAATTCAAAATGTAACGCAATGGAAACAATGAGGAATGGAAATTGAAAAGGAGTCAGAGCAGTACGAATTATGTTTCACCTGTCAAACTTTTATATTGATATGTAGATGTATGGGAATCAGAAGTTAATACCTTATTAGAGAGTTTCGCAACTTTGATCTGCACCAAACCCTGACTGCCATTGGGAAAACGAGCAAGAGTAATTTTCTAAATTTTATGGAATTGCGTGAATGTAAAACTGTGTTAAGAAATAGGCAAATCGCTGACGAAGATTAAACTTTGAAGCAGCGTGGTAATATATAGTCTGTTCCTACACTTTTGATTAAGCGACTTCTATATATTATATAAATCTGATAAAAAGTTTATATAGTTATAGTATATACAAACCAAGAACGCAGCGACGATCTTGAGAGCTTCCACTATTTCTTAGGTGAAAGATTACGGTCACACTTCACGGCACTTTAAAGACTGGAGTTTCATTGCAGGAACTCTACAGTTCATTACGTTTCTGAACCTCTCATATGTATATAGCAGACCAATTTTCCGTTGTTTTCACATGTAGAGTTAAATTAATTAATCGCCCAAAAATACCAGCAACCTTTTCTGTTACACGTACGGGATAGTAAGGGAGCATAGGGAAGAGTAGAATCTCAGCATCCACAGAGCAATGCAAAATGATAGATGTCCAAGATATTGAAACACATTCGTACATTGCAGGAAATTAATGCTGTGAAAGTCTCTACAAGAAAAAATTTCTGGTACGACATGAAAAGAAAACGATGGGAAAGTCGTCTAACAAAACATTCCAAGGCAGGACTGCTATTTATGATTTATTTAAAAAGAACTATGATTGATTAGAATCTGCATAAACATCACAATTGTTTTCCTTCAAGTACTGAACGCCCTTCAAAAATGCAGATTGTATGTAAACTACCAAATCATCACACACACAGAAAAATTTGGGATTAAATTTTAATATTTTTTACATTATATACAGGGTGTCCCGTATGTGGTCTGACACCCGAAGTCTATGGATAGGTCATGCTTAGGCAAACAAAAAATTGTATTAGTGGGGGAGGAATCGTACGGTCTCCGAAATAACGGGGCTTTAAGATATTTGGGTATGTTTTTATAGATCACCCTGTAACTTCTGAACGTTACACCCTATGATGATGATTTAAATTTTCGCTGGAGATGCTTAAGAAAAAGTGCAAAAAACGCAGAAAGGATTACATTCTGGGTACAGAGTGTGATACGTCATTTTAAAGCTAAGCTTTTGGGCTTTTCAAATTCAATAAGAAAAATTGATATTGATGACGTGTTTTGATAAAGATAGTAGTTAAATAAAAAAAACAAACGAGTAAAAATTCCGAAATTTTGAATATGTTAATTTGTTAAACAGAAAGGGTGAGGGAGAAAATTTATATACCATTCCAAAGGTCCAACGATTAAATCATCATCATAGGGTGTAACGTTCACAAGTTACAGGGTGATCTATAAAAACATACCCAAATATCTTAAAGTCCCGTTATTTTGGAGACCGTTACAATTACCTCCAAAAATAATTTTTTGTTTGTCTAAGCATGACCCCGCATACAGGACACCCTGCATATGATCAAATCTTTTTTCTATTAAAATTTAAGCATCCATAAAGCTTAAACCTTTATACCCGATGTTAATCCTATTTATTAAAAGTTAATTACTATCATTAACTTCAAATACTTTAAATAATTAGTTCCTAATATGGGTTAAGATTAAATTCCAATTCTTTGTGAAAGATTCCGCATTACAGAGTAATATCTCTAAACATTAAGACATAACCTGAGAACTAAAAATGCTATGGGAATTTATTTCAATGAAATAACTTTTCTGAAAATGTAAGAGATTTATTAGTGTTCTGTTAAAAATTACAAAATTATATTCATTTTATCTCTTATACTATACATTTTTCCATACTTTTGTGATATTTTGCTTTCAAAACTTTCAGTTATTTTTAAATCAGAGAAATTAATGTTACCTAGTTTATTTAAATTATAAATTTCATATGAACTGTGAAATTTTTCATAAGTTTAATCGTGTTGATTAAGCAAAAATATAATATTTTCCTCCATTTTTAGTATTTGATGTACTTCGGAAAATTTTTTTAGTAAAATAAACAAATAAGCCTGGTTTATAAAACTACTCTGTTTTCACCCATTTTACACTAAAAGGTTCATTCTGTTCATTTATGTCTTATTTCGATATGTTTTCAGTTAAATTTTATCCTTTTTCCTATCAATAAAGAAAATTCTAAGAAAGACTTTTGATTGAAATGGCTTTCTTGGTGACGAAAGGCCATAGTTTTACAAATGTTTTTAAAATTGTTAGTTTGGCTGCAGGTTGCCTTAAACACTTTATGTTTAACTTCATATCTTATGGCGCTAAAATAAACAGGGGGCCTCATTTTCCTTATTATTTCAAGATAGTGCATCAAAATGAGATACTTTGCTTTAAAAAATTTCATTACACTTTCTAAGTGTAGCGAGAGTAAGTTACTCAAAATGACTATATCTTCATTCCGAATTTCATAAGAGAAAACTATTTCCATTATACTTAAAATAGTTTCAATACATTGCCATAAAATTAAGTGATCTTTTAAGAAAATATTACCGAATAACAAACGAAATTGTAGAAGGTTGATTTGTACTTTCTAATATTCCAAAATTATAAAATTTTTTTTGACAATTTATTTGCTATAAGCTTAAAAATTTATGTTAAATGAAAAAAGAAAAACCTGCTTCAAAAGAAATGGTACAACATCCTCCAAAATGTTGTGTATTGGGTTCACCGAACAATCTTTAAAAATGCTAAAATATTTAACATTTAAATTTAAAATAAAATATTTTTTTAACCCTTTACTTAATTTATAGTCAATATTTTCTGTCTGCCTTAGTGCTACTTTATTTATAATGCTTTCATAGTTTTTTTAAATTCCTCAGTTTGATGAGAAAAGTTTTCCAACACTTCAAAAAATATATCATCCGGAACTGTAAATCCGTCTTGATCCACAAAATGGGAAAATTCTTCCATAGGAAAATAAAACAGGTTACTAGCTATAAAACAACTCATAAATTACTTTGAAAAAACATATCTAATTATGTGCTGTCTTATCTGAAAAAACAAAATCGGAATATAATAGCCCGTTTTCCGATGCACCACTCACTTTTATATATTTTTTCACATTTTCACTTTCCAGTTTAATATAAAAAGACATTGGTACTTTTTAGATGGTTTTACTTCAAGTATTGGCAACGAATTGACGCTTCGAGAAATCGTACAATCTAGAAAGCAATTACGAAATCTAATCCTCAGAGGTATTAAAGTGTAATTCCGACTTAGATTAAAATACAAGCTTTAATACTGCTACGAATTATATTTTAATTCACACGTGGCGCCTGTAATCCTTACAAAGATTTAAATTCAATTCTAATGATCAAGATGCTTAAACTGTAATTCTGAATGTTATTAAACACTTGTTTCTAAGTACAAGAAAAAATTAGTTTAAAAGTATGTTAATATCCGAATGAAATTAAATTCTAATGCTAAAATATATTTAAAAAAGCTGTAAGTTTTTCAAAGATTAGATTATTATGCCCAGATTTTTCTGTGTGCAGTAGTATTAGTCACAGTCAGCCATATCTAGTTCAAGTCACAGTGTTGAGTTTCAATGTAACGATTCCCTTATGTTATCCCAATGGGAACTGTAACATGTACTGCATCGATTCTATAATGTCTGATTATAAGGTCTACCCATTATCTTGCCGATTACAGCACCAATTACTTTTACATTACGATGTCCTAGGCTGCCGGGTACTTAATTTATCCCTTACCATTAGTAATTACTTCATGAGTGAAAAGTAGTTGGTGAAATCACCAGTTGGAGGTAATCTCTTACTTCATCCTTCTCAGTTATTACTTATTTCACAAATGAGAAATACATATAACCCTAATACAGAAATGACAGGAAATTTTTGCTTATTTCACGGATTTTTGGGAATGTTTTCTGGTATCTCATTAAAGCTAAGACTTCTGAATGGAATTAAAATTTGTCACCAAGAGCGCAAAGCGAAGACTGAAAGCCGTAACGTCACGTACAGCAGAGGAAAGAGCAAGCTTAAACGCAATTTTATAAGTTCAGACATAACAATAATACTTTATTTTAGTCACATGTATAAAGATTATAAATCTTATTGAATACAGATCTACAGGTTAGGGTAGTGCGATATAAAAAATGTCTTTTAATTAGAAAAACAAGGCTAAATAGGTATATTGACCAAATTAAATTATATGTACTAAATTGAAAAAAATTGGAAATAAAAATCAAATAGATTTTTGAAAAAAAAAAAAAAGGAAATGTATTAAATAAAGATTAATATTAAAATTAAAATTAAGATTAAGAACAGCCACGTACCTAATAAAGCTCCAGAGAGCTTAACAATTTAAGAAAAGACATGTAATTAAACAATCGATATTCCTAACTATTACCCCTTCGCTTACAGGTCATTACCTAACTAACCACTTCTATCTTTTTATACTCCAGATAAAATCTATAGGGTATACTAAGTTTGTCTTTCCGTTTGTAACACCTCGAAATAATGATCGTAGAGCAAGATGGTTTGGACACCCACTCATAATATTAAAAGTTATTTTGATTTTTTCATGTCCATCCGCCTATCCGACTGTGCGCACGATAACTCGAGAACGCGTATACTTAGAGAGCTGAAATTCTGTACACAGACTTTAAAATAAAAAGTAAAATTAAGTTCGAAAATGACACAAATCGGGCAACTCCTTCGTGGGGTTGCCATACAAAAATTTCATTTTCCACTATATATTTGGATACTGCCTGAGAATGCGTCGACGTAGAGAGCTGAAATTTGGTACATGGTGTTTTCATTGTACTAGCAAATAAAATTTCAAAAATGGACTAAATCGGGCAACTCCTTCTTGGTGTTGCCATATAAAAATTTAGGTTTTTTACATATACTTTAAAAACGATCAGTCCACATTTTTATTGCACTAAAAACTTCTTCAGAATACGAAATCCTATAAAATTAGTTATAATAATTTTTTTTGTGCGACAAACTATTCTAGAAATATATGCGAAAACCCACTTCAAAAATCAGACTTGTATAGATCGGTGACCATACGAAATTTTATACGAGCATTCATCTAGGGTATCAGAAGAATTGGTCTTAGACCAATTCTAGCTTTTTTACTTGTTCTACATTGGTGTTATAATTCAATATCGATGCAGGGGCTCCGCTATTTCTCGCTGGGATGTAATATGTTTGATGATTGATTTATATGAGGTTGGGTTTCTAGTTGATATTTGTCAAATCGTCGTAAATTGCACAACAATGACTACAAAGAGCTTTTAAAATTACTTACTTCACGATATCTATAAATTATTACAAATATAAATTACTCCATGTAGTGTCGTGTGAGTAGGTGTGAAAGGTGAATGCAAAGAAAATATAATAATGATGGATTGCATTGCAGCAGACAAAATGAACTCAGCAAATATGAACATTAGTTGTTTATATCTTCAGTGATCGGAGAACTGCTACAGCTGAAATAGATGTGTTGATTATCTGAAAAACAAAAGACAAAACTTTAAAACTTTCGTTACTACCAAGAATCCAAAGTCTAATCCCGAAAATATTAAAATTGGGAAAAATCTTTATTAGTATTACAATTATATATATGCAGTACTTTTGACTTACAATTCCTACAGTAACAATTCTAGCTTTGTGTTTCCAAAGAGAAACTTATTCCTAAGTATTCTACATCAGGGGTCAGATTTGAAGCAATAGGGTCAGCATTAATCGTACTAATTTCAATGCGAAAGTACCAGTGCCGTAACTAATCTTCTTAAGTGTTCGACATGCCTCCTTCCGGCGTGTATTGATAACTAGCTCTTATAGTTGAATTAAAAGTAAATGGTTGTGGTCATCTCAATGTGTTTTCTCAACTAGAGATTCCATGTATACTAAAACTTAAAAATAAAACATCAAACCAAATTTCATTCAAACCTGATAAAAAATCTCTCCTAGATAAAAGTGCAAATAAATACTTTCGATCGAGTACCTACCTCTAGAGCCAAAAGTTCGATATGTTAATGTCATCGCTATTGGAAATATAACGAATTTGTTTTCAAGCAATTTAATTTTAAAATCTCGCCAAGTTTTTTACCACACATTGAAATAAAAATTCGGATAAGGCGTCAAAAAATGCAAACAAATAGCTAAACAGTACTAGTACTGATAAACTATGACATTAACAATACATTTAAAAATAGTTTGCGGGGTATGTTTGAATTTACTAATTCATCGGGAAGATCTTAGAAAATCTCACAGCAGGTTTGTTTCTTAATCGAATCAAAATAAAAGAAATGTGGATGAATACAAATTAAACTACTCCAATCTAAGTAAATAGGCGGAAGCAGAAAGTATGCCTAAAATTCGCTGTAAAATTCTCGAAGAGTCTTGAAAATGGTCAAGTCTGTACAAGACTAATGTAGAAATAAAAAGGAATTAGATTAACCATATATGCAGGCCTCGGAAATGAGCAAGAAACACGTCGCATACTTGGAAGTATCCACTGAGTTTGTAGAGTAAGCTTAAGCATTTTGGATGAAACCGGAACCGATGAAAAGCTATCGTCATTGCCCAGGGAATATTTGATATATTCGGAGTAGATACATAAAATCAACCTGTGTTGCACTAACTAAATATGATAATTAAGTAATTAAACGATAATGATAAATTTTAATATTGTGTTATGAATGCTCGTAAAACCTATTTTTAAAAAATGCAGTTAGTCACACCACCAATATAAGAATTTCTCACTTATACGTCGCGAATTTCAACATCAATGTAAAACTTAGTTAAACAGTTTTTATCTTATCGGGGAATATATTACTTACATAAAAAAAAAGAAAAACAAATTATCCAAATGGATCTAAGAGTTACAATTGTATACCCAAAGATATGTATATTAAAGAAAAAATACATATAGTTCAAATTGATAGCCTTAAAAAGAATCAAAATTTTGGAAATCTTTAAAAATAATTGATGCCTATACATAAACGTTTGAAGGTTAGATTAATAAAAAACAACAACTAATATAAAGGATACCTCAAACCAAACTATAGCATATGTATGTATTCCAACTGGAGTTCGCGAGAGTCTTGAAAAGTCTGTAACTCATAAAGAGAACGTGGAACGAGGAATTACGTGGCTTGCTGAAAAGTGCATTGGTACGATACACCATAGCCATTCCACACGAAACCGATCACTTTGGAACCCGACCATCTCCGATTTGAATGAAACTTTCAGAGTTTGTGTGGAATAAGAAATTAGTTCACCCATGTTTGTTATTTCTGCCTACCACGCCCCGTGATTTTTAAAAAATCATATCTCGAGTAGAGAGTAACCCTCTAATGATAACTTTAAAAACTCATATATCCAAAACGAAGCCAAGCACCATCGCAATTATTAGCACACATAAGATTTATAGCTTCAAGAATACAGAAAGAAGTGCTAGTGGTCCTCAATAGTAAATAATACTATATTTTTTTAAAGAAATTAATAAACATTATTAACAAAAGAATTGATATCAGAAAAATCCGTACCTCTGCTCTCGAGATATGAAGTTTTGAAAATGACATTTCAGCGTAAAATCACAAAAATTCTAACCTCCATAGGGGAGCAGAAAGGAGAAAAAAAAACAATATGGATGAGCTATTTTCGTATTCCTTACAAACTTTGAAAATTTCATTGGGAGATGATCTGATCTAAAAAAAAGTTCAATTCGATCGTTTTCGTTTTCATATGGAATGGCATATACATTAGTGTGGACCAAAAAACCAAAGTGTTAAAATGTCTGAATGAAACTTCTATGCAAAGTTTCAGGAAATTCAATCATGTTTAGAGGTCGCTCAAATCGCCAAAAAGGATTTTTTGGCTTTATGGACTTTCAGGAATACTGTTTCAACATTTTCTTTCATAACTTTTTAAATTAAACACATTTTTTCTTGATTTTTATTTTTTATAATTTTTTTAAAACGAATACTCGGACCAGGAGCTCCAATCTTTTGAGATCGCAGAAATTTTTATGTAAATAAAAGTATTCCGCGGGTAGACTTTTTCTACTATAACGTAATCTACAGTCGACTATCTTTCTAGCGACTATAACTTAAGTGAATCATGTAGTGTATGAACTGTTCTCAAAATGCGATTTTCGAAAGTGAAGCTTTTTTTTACATATTACAAAAAATATATGCCGAACCATAAAAATATCGATTTTATCACTATAATAAAATGATTTATACAAAAAGTAATCGTGAAATTATCTACAGACAAAGTTCTATGCATTGTTTTCGTGCAACCAAGTGTTATCGTTTTAGCTACGTTTTCAATTACAAAAGAGGCGAAACAAAAATCGCACCTGATACTTTACTCCAAGGTGGTGCAAGAAGGAGTAAATTAATCTCTATTACTAAATTAGAGCTAATACAGCCACTGGACAAACCTTTTTTGGGGATTTTGTGATGTTTATATTTCCACATACAATAAATTCGTGTTTACATACAAAAATATAGAAATATTTTGTACCGAGCATCTCAACAGCCAGCACACACTGATTCTCATATAACATCGCTCACAAATTTCAGTTTATTATCTATAAAAGAAATAACTGCCATAAAACAATTAAGTGGGAAAAGTCGAAATAATGTGAATAATTTTATAATTCACTTGAAATAAATACTTGACTCTAAACGACTTGTGATCTCTTGCTAGTACTTTGTATTGTTCAAAAATCACAATTTCAATTTCAATTTCAATTTATTCAACAATAGGCATTGTACAAATGAGAATAGAAATTCTTTTGTGTTGTACAAGTTAAGACAATATAATTAATAAGATAAGAAGAAATCTTATACTATAAAGTTACACTAACTTACAGCTAGACCTACAAAACTACAAAGCTAAGAAAGAATAAGGAAAAAAAAACAAAAAAGATTATATAAGAAATAATAAGAAAAAAAATAAATTAAAATATGGAATTACTCTAGGAAGAATAGTAAATTAATGCATTTTGATTGAAGGTGGTCAATGTACTTGACAAAATCGATCTTCGCAACGAAGCTGGCAATGAGTTCCACAATTTGATAGCTTGGATGAAAAACAGGCGTCTACTAACGAGGTAATTAGCATTAGGCAAAATAAGAGTCATTGTTCGGCTGGACCGAGCGAACGTAGGTAAGTCGAACAGGTATTTAGGTTGCGCAAATTTGATAATTTTAGCCACATATGCAATCCGTCGAAGCTGCAAGTAAGCTTCAAGAGTACAACCGAAGACTGAAGAAGCATGTTGCGAAACATGATCAAATCTACGAAGGTTATATATATACCTAATCATGGAATTAAATGCAGTTATAAGCATCCTCCAGCAGACAGAATCAAGCTTACCATAGATCTCACACCCATATGTTATTAAGGGAACCAGTAGTGTCCGCACTAAATGCAATCTGGTTTGAGTAGGCGTAAAGGAGCCTGTGACCCAAAGCGAACGAAGGCCACCGTAGATTCTACGTATGATAAACTTAATGTGATCGTTCCACTTCAGGGTCTTATTAAAAATTACGCCGAGATTACGAACCGATTCAACATATGGAATTAAGTTGTTATTAAGAATGATCGGAGGGAAGTACGACGTGTCAATAGAAGTCTTGTAAATAACCAAAGCCTTCGATTTCACTGGATTGATGAGGAGATTGTTTAGGATGGTCCACTGGTGGATTCTCTCGAGGTCTTCATTCAAACAGCTAATGCCATCCTCAATTAAACCAATAGGCCTAGATAAATACGCCTGCACATCATCTGCAAAGAGGTGCATTTGACAATGCTTAGGACAGATAAAAATATCATTTATGAACATAGAAAAGAGTAATGGACCAAGGATTGCTCCCTGAGGAACCCCAGATATAACAGAAAGTGGAGATGAATACCTATCGGCTGAAAACACCATTTGCATACGATGAGTAAGATAGGAATAGACAAATTTTGTAGCCTGCACCGAGAATTGAAAATTATCAACCAGTTTCTTGCAAAGCAGTAAGTGATCAAGAGTATCAAAGGCCTTGGAAATATCAAGAAAAATTAAACCCGTAAATTTATCCTCATCAAGAGCTATCCGAATATCGTTAGTCACCTTGAGCAAAGCAGAGGTACAGCTATGGTTGAGTCGAAAGCCAGACTGAAAATCATGTAACAAGTTATGAGCAGCAACGTGTTCAGTTATTTGAAGAAAAACTACTTTTTCAAATACTTTGGAAAGAAAGGGAATAATGCTAATCGGACGATAATCAGTATGAGAAGAGCCTTTGGGGATTGGTAGGACCTTTGAAAGTTTCCAGTAATTGGGAAACTGGCATCTCATAAAGCAGGTATTGCAAATATGAGCGAGAAGTGCAAGAAGATGAGGAAGCAGAATACGGATAAATTTTGGATTAATGCCATCGATACTCGTTGCATTTGACTTAATACTGCAAGCTGCATTAAATATGTCAACATCGGTAACGCGATTGAAGCTAAATGTATTGGAAGCATGCGGAGTCATTGAGGAAATATCGATTACATTACCATTATACAATCTCGCATGAGATAGAAACTGTCTATTAAGTTCATCAGGATCTTCAGTGCAACCAAAATTTCTAGAGGAACCAATACCTAGAGATTTTAAATTCTTCCAAAGTTGTTTAGTAGGTACATTGGTATTTAGAATAGATGAGAAATATATTTTCTTCGCTCGACGGACGGCATTAGTAACTTGATTACGCAAGGATCGAAATTGGTTCCAAAAAACTGTAAGTCGGTATCATTTCCATACAGTGTAAGCCCTATTGCGCAACTGAATCAAGTGTTTAATATTTTCTGAAAACCAAGGACAATCCCTGCGCCTGACACGTTTTGTGACAAGAGGCACATACTTTTCGTGAAGATAATTGATCGCATCAATTACCAATTCAACTTGGTCATTAACATCGGCAAGATAATTGACGTTAACCCAAGGGAAGAAAGTAGCTTCGTGATGAAGCTCATTTAAATTAATCGCATTATAATTACGGAAGGAAATGGAACTCTGAATAGAAGGTGTCTGCAGATGGAAGTTATATATGAGAAAAATAAGGTCATGGTCTGATATACCCGGCAATGAAGCTTGGTTCATGAAATTGATTTTGGACTGATCAGCGATTAGAAAAATATCAAGGAGTGAAGAGGTTGTATTGGTAACCCGTGTTGGTTCGCTAGTAGGTCTATAAAGACCTACAGATAATATAAAGTTATCAAATGAGTTTGAGCTAGAACCATCAAGAAAATTTATGTTAAAATCGCCACATATTATGACGTCACAAAACTTCGAAACAATGTGGGTAAGATCATTTTTGAGATTATCAAGATTGATGTGAGGTGGTCTATATACGCACCCAATGAGACATTTATCGAGACCTGAACCAAGCTGACAAAAGATATATTCAGCACCAAGGATAGACCTTTCACTACACAGGACAGGTTTATAATGATATCCTTTTCTGAAGTATATGGCAACACCACCACCAGTGCGGCATGAGCGATCATTATGAACAACTTCATATCCGGGTATCTCAACAAGTTTATTATTCAGATCAGGCCATGTTTCAGAAACACAGATCACGTCCATATCAGAACCCTCAAAAATCATTCGCAATTCATCAATTTTCGGGAGCATGCTTCTTGCATTGAGGTGACAGATTTTCAATCCATTACTTTGCCTAGAAAGTATATTAATAATTTGAGAACAGTTCATACACTACATGACCCCCTTACGTTATATTCAGTAGAAATATAATCGATTGTAGATTACGTTATAGTAGAAAAAGTATACCCGCGTGCCCCTTTTCGTTACAAAAAAAAATTGACGCGAATTCAAAAAATTGTAGTTCCCGGTTCGAATTTTCGTTTTAAAACATTTATAAAAAATAGGAAAATATAATTTTCTAAACCACCTTCCACTACAATATGTTTATAACTAAGTTTCCTTAAATGAAAAAACGAATCAAGAAGAAATATTGTCAAATTAAAACATTATAAAAGAAAATCTTGAAACAGAAATTCTGAAAGTCCAAAAAGTCATAAAATCACTATTTTCGTATTGAGCAACCTCTAAACATTAATGAATTTCTCTGAAATTTTGTATAGAAGTAAAAAATTAAATTAACTAGCAAATTTTAGATGAGTAGGTATTCAGACATTTTAACACTTTTTCAAGTCCATACATTTTTGGGACACGGTAATTATACGTACATTGTATGTATAGAGCCGAATGTCATTTTGGCCAAACAAAACAAAAGCAATTCGAAATACTCACATTCATAAAACCGGCCAGATTGCAATTGTAAAATCCCAATCCCTTTAAGGGCAGTTCCTTCTGACATTTTCTTAAAATCATTTGCAATTCTTTAGCAATTCGTGAAGGATAATTGTACCAAGGTAAATTGTAAATTACTTCACCCACTTTTAAATGCTAGAACAAATTTTGTTTTATTATATATTCTCTTTTTTAAAAAAAAATTATCATCTACTCTAGTTACCTCTTCAGTTAAGTGTACTCCGAACCAACAGTAAAATAACAATTGCATTATTCCTGCAACGGAAAGGCTCAGCATTTCTAACAACGTTCTTAAGTTGTGTTTCACCTGAAAAATATTGAATTCCTTTATAATTCGTCGAAGTTCTTTAATAATAAATTGGTAAAGATAATTAATATAGAGATAGAAAGAGAGACATATGGTTTTCGAATCCTTCGACATTTTGCCGACCTTTAAAGTTTTCGAAGCATTGAAGCGTGATGTTTTATCCAGGTTCTGAGGCATGAATGTTATACCGAGTCTGCAGTGTTGTTAACTTTAAGTTATAATATTCGGCTTGACAGAATCGAGAGCTACGAGAATTAGAAATATGGTTACCAAATTTTGGCATTAAGGTTCGATTCGACTCAAAGCAATTTTGCCCTTTTATATATGTTTTCTTCAAATACATTAGAGCTAGTACATATAACATCAGCTTGAGCACTATTTAGAAGATACAAGATTTTAAAAAACAATTTAAAACCGGAAAAGTTAAAAAAAATTAAAATTTCTCGCAGATACCAAAAATGCCTGAGGAATGGCAAAATACTACATCAAAAGTTTGAAGAGTCAAAGAATTTCGCTTTTTGCTTGAGGGCTTTATTACATTTAACAATAAATTAACTGGAAAAAAGGCTAGAATTGGTATACGACTAATTCTCACGATACCCTAGAATTTAGTGCGGTGGCGAACCTATGACCCGCGGGTCAAACGCTATCCCACGCAGCATTTTAAGTGACCCATACGTTGATTTTCATAAACTTATTATTCATTATCATAAAAGAGAGAACAGACAATGAAAAATATTAATCACTCAGCATTTTAATTATTTGAATAAAAAACTTCAAGGAAATGGACAAATTAATTTAATAATATTTGAAAATATTAAAATATTTATGACGAAGGATTTGGAAATGAAAATCATGAGATATTTTCCTCAATTACAAACACATTTTCAAAACACAATAATTTTTGGAAATATGCTTAACGTTCAAGAAAATGCAATTAAAAAATATTTAATGAGGAGAGATTTATATAATCAATTTAATAGTTTGGAAAATACATTTCACTTTTTTTTATATCCATTCAAAACGGAATTCGAAACAATGGAGTTAACTGAATTTATTGCCTAGATATTCAAGATTTAGAAATGGAATCAAGTATTTGAATTTCAAAGCAGCATAGTGTGGAAAAATAAATTTGAAAACGGGATTTCTGAAGTAGAAGGAAAAATGTCTGAAAGTAGTGCGGATAATTACGATCCCACAATAAAAATTTGAAATATTATATTATACATATGGGATTCTTTACAAATAACTTCATATCAAGAGACACGCTAATGCTCTTTTAACCACATATTCGTGTAAAAATTGTTTTCTGAATGAATGAACTTTGTAAAATCTACCAATAGAAATAAACTTGGAAATGAATTGACTGCGAAATGTGTTAAATTCATGAATACGGAATATAAACTTAATATTAAGAAACTAACTGAAAATAAACAACAACAGGCTTCTCATTAAATATACTTCAACTTTATGATCAGCTTTATTATGCATACACATACATATAACTCAGTGCAGAGGCTACTCTCGGCTGGGTATAGTGTCACCTGGGCCACATTCCACAAAACTGGAAGTATATTTCAACAACAAGTCAGAAAATTTGTGTATCACAAAGCAATCCTTGTAGAATTCATTACAAGTGGGAAATTTTGACTTATACAACTTACTGTACCAGAAAACTGCAATTCGACTTTAAAATCCATCATGGCTTGTAGAAACTCAGTGAATTTTCTACCTATATTTTCAGACTAGTAGATTTCGTACAAGTCAGGAAAAAGTAATATTTTGATACTGAAAGCATTTTTTTTTCGATTGAACTACACTCATTTCCATACATATATGTATTTAGAATTAATTAGTTTTAACATTTAAATTAGGATACAAAGCATGGTAACTAATAATTAACTTTACGCAGTAACTAACATTTGATACATAACTCAAAAATCCAGGAAGTTTTCGTATTGCTTTCAAAATTATATGTACTATGCAGTATTGGGCATTAATCGATTAATTTTTTAATTAAGAGGAGTCAGTACTCAGCAAAAATTTCAATTTAGATGCCAGCGAGCCTATAAGCAAAAAAACTTACTATACGTAGGTTTATGTCCTGAAAGTATGAAAATACATATAAAATTAGCTTAGACCTAGACCACAAGTCACATCTAGCGTAAAAGACAGAAACCCAACATGCGACAATTTAAGACGAAAATGAAAATTTGCAGTTCAAAGAAATTGAAAATTTTTAAAGAGAATTAACTCTACTAAATTTTATTTTGCACATAATTGTTAAATATGCTATTTTGCTTTATAATTTCTAAAACTTTCAACGAAATATTGCAATTTCTCGTCGGTGAAATAACGAGAGAAAATACAAGTACTATTAGAGTTAAAAAATTAAAAAATTAAAAAACTCGACGTTAGTTGCTAGATCTAGACTTTGTCTATCAAAAATAGTCAGAATATAAAGAAATGAGAATACCTACTAAGAGGAATTTGATTTGAAAAAAATCAATTTTTACCATTTTTTACAAGTTTCCGAGCTTATATCTCCATTCCAATGCATTTTTTTTTCTCGACGATATTTACTAAACTTCTTCATTAGTTTGCTAGAAATTGGCATTGAAAAATGTATGAAACTTGCAAATCTTGGTACTGACTCCTCTTTAATTAACAACTGGAAATTATAATTCAAAAATTAATCTCAAGAAAATAATAATAATAAAAAAGAAAAGAAAATAATAATAAATAATATAATCGATTGATCAATTTAATCGTCAGTTAATTAATAATAATGAAGTTAAATCGACAGGGTATCATTATTTACTCCTTAGTTTTTAATCGTTAATCGTATTATTCGATTGATTTTTTAATTAGAAAAAATGAACGAGGTATTGGTAACTCAAGGTACGTTTATTATTAGTAAAAAATGTAATGAAACGAAATAAAAATAATGAAATAACCATGAAAACAATGTTAGGCCAAACAGTGTTAAAACCAAAATTATTAAATTAATCATTTTAGTTTTCGAACTACCAAATGCAGAATAGAGGCGTATAGAAGATGCTTAAAAAACAAGCTTCTTTATTTTATAAGAGCTTGGATTAACACAGTAGAAAGGAATTGTCACTATCATTAGTATACCCCCTTAAGTATAAATATGCGGGGAACAGGAGAATGCAATTGGCGTCCCCATTAAACGTTAAGGCACGTTCGTTTCTTTGATTAGTGCCTAACATGGTTACTCAAGAATATTAAAAATGCTAGAAAGTTAATCAAAATAAAATAGTGGAAATTAACAAAATTATCAAAATAATTATGCGATTACTTTTTATAATTAATTAATCATTAATCGTTTCACATGATTTCTGTAAACGATTAAATATTTAAATCACTGTTCCTGATTGATGATTGGTACTTTTAATCATAAACATTAATTGTTAATATAATTAAATTTTGCCCAACACTGTAGTATAGATCATAAGAAGCCGAAAGCAATAACGGTATCAAATGGAAGAGAAACAGAATAATCAAAAGTTTCTCGTTGTTAGCGTAGTTGGCGATAACAGTGTTTTGCGAAAAGAATTATTTATAATTAAATGATACATATATTGTGTAGTAGGTCAAGTTCAGATGAAAATGATTTTTTTGTATTCCGTGAAATAACAAAAGTATATATGAAGAGAATGGTTTTTTTTTTATTCGACAATAAAACGTTTATTGAAAAATTTCGTTTCCCTAAAACCGTAGTGCAGCAATCAGATTTAAAGTATATTTACTCTGAAATGCATAAAATTCTCGGATTTCTGTTAATGTCTACCTACATATACACTTATATGCTCCTTTTCTTTGGATTGCTAATATTTTACATGTTCGAGTCATACAAAGTCTACGCTACTTCCAAAATTAGATCTATTGATTTTTTTGTTCAGCTCTAATAAACTATATTTTTCATTATATGTACTCATTATAATCGTATATGGAAGAATGTATGCTTTGCTACATATATAAGGTCCGTCAAATAACTTTTTTTTTTTTAAACAGGGCGCAAAACATCGAGTGTAGCTTCGGCTGTGTGGCACCATAGATGGCACAAGAACTAGATGTCGCATACAGTACCAAAAAAGTATACAAAATTTATATGGCAGGGTGGTCCATTCCGGAATGGACCACGAGATTTAAAATGATGTATGCGTCGAGTGATTCATATTTTTTCGTATCTGAAGTATTGAGGAGGTCGGTTAAATGTTTACAAAACTGTTATTATAAAAATATTTGCTTTTGGCATGCTCTAAAATATGTTATGGTCCATTCCAGAATACACTACCCATTTCACAATCTGTATACTCTGTTTTAGTATGCCATGCGACATCTAGTTCTTGTGCCATCTATGGTGGCACGTAGCGCCGTCCTGTTGAAACCAAATGTTGCCAATATCCTCCTCTTCAATTTTCGTTCAACATGGCCCGATAACGATTGCCATTGACTGTAACGGCCACTCCTTGCTCATTTTCGAAGAAAAATGGCCCAATTATGCCTCTGGACCAAAATCCGCAGCAAACAGTGACTCGTTTTGGGTGTATCGGCTTTTCGATGTATGCGTGCGGGTTTTCTGTGCCCCAAATGCGACAATTTTGCTTGTTTACATACCCGCCAAGATCAAAATGAGCTTCATCCGAAAAGATGATTTTTTTGGCAAAATCGGCATCTTCTGTAAGTCGATCGCAGGCAATATTTCCCAGCGTTGTTCAAGCGTATACACAACCATATTCGTTCAGCGGAAGAATAAAACTAATTATCTGTCATCAGACATGAGCTAAGTGTTACCATTCACGAAATAAGCACTAGTTGAAAAAAAACGTTAGATGGCGGACCCTATATAACAAGCTTAACCTGGAAAATATTTTAGACTTGTACACTCAATGTACAAGTCTAGGGAAATTTAAAATTTCCTACAAGAAGATGAATAATTTTTGTGGCAAGTTGTAAACCAAAAACACAACGTAAAACTTTTAGAGGATTTCGAAAGTGAGAACCAAAACCATCCTCCCCTACCTCTTTCTAAGTGACGTCAGTGACTCACTACTAAAAACCATAATGAATAAAATTTGACCCACTTCTCAAAAAGGTTTTTCATCACTGCCCTAAATGAACGCCAAATTGTAATTTCGTATGATCATACCTCTGTGCTAGCTTAATTGCTAAAATGATTTTTCGCATCTATTTCCAGAACAGTTCGTCTGACAGTACAAATAGTTACAACCAATTTCATAGGATTTTATATTCTGAAGAACTTTTCAGTACAATAAAAATGTATATCACTGATTCTTTTAACAGTATACGTAAAATAATCTCAATTTTTATATGGCTCCACCAATAAAGGTTTGCCCGATTTAGTCCATTTTTGAACCAACAATCTACAATTTTTATAAAAAGGTCGAGTACAAAATTTCAGCTTTCAACGTCAACGCGTTCTCAGGCAGTTTGCAAATATACATATAATAAAAAATTGAAATTTTTGTATGGTAACCCTACTATGAAGTTACACGATTTGTCACATTTTCGAAATTCAAACCTAGTATGGAGTTCGAGTAAAACAGTATGGAGTTCGAATAAAAAGTGACATTTCCATATCAATTTTACTGCTGGTAAAATCCCAAGCAAAAATTTTACTGACCTCTTTACTAGTCCAGTACGAAGTTCACTGGTAAAATGTGTGATTTTTCTATTATAAGACAGATGGCGTTTTGTAAGTCTCTACTCATTTTATTGATCATTTTATTGTGCAGAACATTAAAATGCTGGTAAAAATTTGACATTTATTTGATTGTTCATAATGCGAGTTTACTTAGTTTTCCCGTGGATTTCATTGACGTCGATATACATTTAAACCTGCTGCAGCAACAATCTCGTCGTCGATTTGATGATTAATATCCATTATAACCATTATAAATAATAATCATTTAACATTTTTAAAAATACTTCCGATTAATTGTGATTTTAACAGCAGTCACTTCGATTTCTCCACAAAAAACATACGTCAACTTTTTACCAGCATTAAAATGCAATTTTTTTCGAGACCGCGTTAAATTTTACCAATACCCGAACTCCATATACTAGGCTTAAGTCTACAACTTTTGGAAAAAAGCCGTGTGCATAATCTCAGCATGCAAAAAACAAAATAACTTTTAATATTATGCGTAGGTGTCCAATCTATTTTATTCTACCAAAGTTATAAAATTGTCAAAAATTATTTATAAATTATAGTGCTTTTTAGAGAAAATTGACGCATCGTACTTCTTTAATAATAAGGAATTTCGCAGCATTATTTTACTAACCCTATAGTTGATGCAAAATGTAACTTTATAGTATACATGTACATATGCATGTACATATTATGTAGGTTGTAATGGGCGAGCCAATGATGCAGCTATGCTTCATTCTTGGCTATACTTCTGCACAAACTATTCTATCTGTCTTATTCCACAGTTGCTTTCCAATTGCTTAGAAACTTGCCCACGTTCAGCCTATTCCCGAAAAGGGAGAGGGCAATGATCCCTTGAATTAGCAAGCAATAGCAATAACTTCGATTATTTCCAAGGTTTTGAATTCCAAATCAATGATGTGATTAGAAACTAACCTACTCATCACCGATCGCCAATATGGTCTTCGGTCTGGACACTCATCTGGAGACTTGTTGACTTTTCCTGTGGAACGTTAAAACAGTAGTTTCCACAATTTCGTTGAGTCTAAAATCTCTGTCCCAGATATTTCAAAGTTTTTCGATAAAATCTGGCATCCTGGCCTTCTATCCAAACTTAAAGGTCATGGTTTCTTCCATCCTCTTCAATAATATAATTGTTTTGTATTAGATAGGGTTACATCTTATCCTCACCCTATAAATAATTATGTGCTCCAGGGCTCTGTTATCTTCGGATGGAATGCCACATGTGTTAAACGAGATTACATGATTAGATGATTAAAAAGCGAGCTTCAGAAGATTTTTCCTTGGGGCAGAGCAAGTCGCGTCGAATTAAACGCATATAAGACCCAAACTGTCTCATCTTTTTTAAATAAGATCATTATTTCATCACTGCCGTTTCTTTTGATAGAGTACTGATTGCCGATACACCATCATTACGCATTCTTTGTTTTGCATTAATATCTCCAGTAAGTTAAGCCAGGCAGTTGCCACAGAACCATCGGAATATCTTGGATTTCTGAAAAGGTCTAAAATCATCGTACCTTTACAAATATGAAAATTCACCAAATGCCTATCCATACCTCGCGAAACCATGAAAAAGCAATCTACACAGACTCAAAACAAAGATTATCAACACTACTTAAATTATATAGCAAAAAGGATAGGCTATGCTGTATAAAATTCGTGTACGTGTGATAAGCATATTTCTTTGAAAATACGGGAGGTAAATGACAAGAAGGCTGGGAGTTTAATTTTTGTCAGTTCGAAATTTCTGAATTTATTTTAATTTACGAAAACAACTCTGGTGTTGTTTTAGTGATTTTGTGAATGAAAACGTGATTGAAAGTGATTTATACTTTTGCAATAGTGATATACAGTAGTGAAATATTGTTGTGTGCAAGAGATTTAATATAATCGAGACTCCGGAGTATAGAATTATGGTGATGAAATGCGTTGTGCTGTGCTGCAGGAACAACCAGAGTTATTGCCGTAGGAAGTCGTTTTTCAGGCGAGTTTAATAGTTTCAATAATAAATTATAATGTTTTAAATAAAATATAACCGAAATAGTTATAAAAATAAAAATAATTTTTTTTTGTGAATTTATTTTTGATTTGCCGTAGTTCTTTATTTAGTATACATTTATAAAAGATAATAATCTTGTGTATACAGACCAGAAATAAATTATTATTAAATTATTATTATTATAATTAAAACAAAATCAAGAAATTAGTAGCGGTCCTGTTAAAATGTAAAATTAAATGAAAACGCAAACTTTGTGCGCGAAAGAATATATTTTGGATAGATGAAAGTGTTTTAAAACACAAAAAATTTTTAAAGTTATTTTTTCTAACCGATGTACATGGGTCTACATGACTAGCAAATTCATCTGAAATAGGGCCGAATATTACAAATAGGAGAATTTTAACTATAAATAAAAGCCCTTTCGTAGGCAAAGCAGACGATTCTTGCTGAAAAGTCGTAGGTGTAATTAGTAAAAAATAAGAAGAAAAACTTAGGAAAAATGAAAAGATAGTTAAGAAAGAAAATACGGTGAGAGGAAAACTTGACTGGAGCCTCAAAATTACATATTGAGATAAATAGATAACTATGTTTTCTCTCTTTTCTAATCGACTAAAAATTTGGTGCTATTTAAGAGGACTCATTACTCAGCAAAAATTTCAATTTAGATGCCAGCGAGCCTATAGGCAATAAAACTTACTATACGTAGGTTTGTGTCCTGAAAGTATGAAAATACATATAAAATTAGCCTAGACCTAGACCACAAGTCACATTGGAGACATCTAGCTTAAAAGACAGAAACCCAACATGCGACAATTTAAGATGAAAATGAAAATTTGCAGTTCAAAGAAATTGAAAATTTTTAAAGAGAATTAACTCTACTAAATTTTATTTTGCACATAGTTGTTAAATATGCTATTTTGCTTTATATTTCTAAAACTTTCAACGAAATATTGCAATTTCTCGTCGGTGAAATAACGAGAGAAAATACAAGTACTATTAGAGTTAAAAATTAAAAAATGTGCCACTAAAAATGAAAAAATTTGACGTTATTTGCTAGATCTTGGCTTTGTCTCTCTAAAATAGTCACAATATAAAGAAATGAGAATACCTACTAAGAGGAATTTGATTTGAAAAAAATCAATTTTTACCATTTTTTACAAGTTTCCGAGCTTATATCTCCATTCCAATGCATTTTTTTTTATTTTTCTCGACGTTATTTACTAGACTTCTCATTACCTTTAATTTACGATATAAATCATTACTCTGCTAATAGTTTACTAGAAATTCGCATTGAAAAATATATGAAACATGCAAATCTTGGTACTGACTCCTCTTAACGATCCTAATGAAGCTTCAACTAGAGGTGGTTCCTACAAATATTGATGAAGTATTCACGAGATTTATTGATAAAATTAATTCAATTGTTTCCTATTATTCCTGCCACAAACCTATTTTAACTTTTATAGAAAACACACGTAAAGAATCAACACTATCAATAGTTGAATGTGATGATGATTAACCAAGATTACTTTTATATTATATTATTTCTTTTATAAAGTATTTTTGTAATAACGTGTTTTTGTAAAAAAAAAGTCCATTAAATTGATTAAAAAAAAATAGTTCAAATAGTTTTTATTTGTACCTGCAAATTATAAATGTATTTTAATTGCTGTCAAAGGTTTTTCCTTATTTTTACATTAAATAATTTCCAATTCTTTAAAAAAGAAATTTATTTAGTTTTAGTGGATATTTGAATCTCTCACTCTCTTTTTCCAATACAAAGTGAGTGAAATAAGACAGATCTAGAAGTTTTACTTCTGTCGGGGGTCACCCGACCACCCTTTTTTATTTTTTTTGTATTTTCCTGAAAGCAATGGAAGAGTTTTACGGTTGAATTGTGAACAAAACAGGAAAATTGTGATTTTTGAGTTGTGTCGCTTTTCTTGCCAAGATGTGATATCCTTTTGAAAAGGAAGATGTAAATGATTTATTTAATATTTTAATGTTTTTCTGTTATATCTTGTTTCCATTAAATAGGAAAATAAAATTGCTAGTGACAGGGAACTTTTGTGTAAAACAGGTAAATTTGTATCGCTATGAAGAGAAATCGGCCGGATTCGAGTTTTCATCTATGTTTCTGACCGATAATAGTTTTGAAGCTATAAGAAAACTAAGCTGAAAGGCTTATTATTTTTTCTTTATTTTTATCTTTATCCGAATACCTGACGATGACTAGTTTATGAAAGTTCTTATGCCACAAATTAGCATACTGGTAAGTGAATCATCTCACATATGTACATACTGAATTTTACTATATAGCATGAAATCCAATTTAAATGCAAGTAAAAAAAGAAAAAAAAAGATTAAGTATGTATTAATTAAGTATCTTACTGCTACAATATCATTATTATGTTAATAAATTTATGGCATAAAACAACTATTTTTGTTTCTGTTTTATTTTCACTTGAACTTGAAAATACATCTTTTTACCTTATTGAACTTAATTATACTTATGTATTATATATTATATTATAATTATAAAAAAAAATCTAAAATATTCAAAATTTTCAATTTATATACATGCATTAAACCGACACGAACACCGTCGAGGGGGCGTCCGGCAGCACGCGCCGCCATATTGCCAATATCGAATGGTAACGGTACGTCACCAAAAGGATTATGGCTGCTTGGATTTATAATGTTCACCTAGACCAAATCATCGTTTTGAAATAAATTTTATTAACAGTTACTGATACTATTTTGCAAAAAAAAATGTTAAACATATAGCGAAGAAGTTGCACATGTTTTTCGCTCTCAATTATAACATTTTTTTCGATATACTGCGTGCGAACTAACGACTCAATTGAAAATGAATAGTTTTTTGAAATCAGTAATCGCTACACATCGATTTACGGTTTACTCGAGAACTACACTTATGCAGTTTATTGAAAAATAAGAAAAATTGCAAAACCCATGAAATTTTATCAGGCAAAATGACTGGAAATGATAAAGAATGTTGTTATACTGGTATTGATAAACGACATCCCTTATTATAGTTGGTAATACATACACAAATAAAAATTGAAAAACAAAAACATTAAACAAAACAATGAAAATTAAAAAAAAAATCGGAAACTTCTCGGTAGCATGTCTACTCGTGCTGTTTCTTGAAAAACTAATTTGAGATTATTGGGTACTTCAATGGTTATTCTTTTGTTAATAATAGTATAATTCCTATAACAGAGTACGCAGGATTATAAAATATAAAATTTTATGTCGAATGGTATATTTAGTTTAAAATCGTAAATTTTGCATATAACGAGTTATTTGAAAATACCACAGAATTCTTGAATTGAGGTAGTTTTGAAGACTTTACATAAGATAGTTGTCACGATATCAAAACTTAAATTAAGACTTTTTGCACGAAATATCACATTTTTTGTATTAAAGGTCCAATAACTCGGAAATTTCTCTTATAATTATTGTTATTTTATTACCTTAAACAAAGTCTAATTTTGTCTTCTTTTAACTGCTTTTGTGTTTCATTTCTTTATCTTTGTCTACTAAAAGGTTACCGAACCCAACATGCTGTCTTTGTTTGTTGTCAGTCCAGAGGTGGGTGAGGTGAAGGTGTTAGTCTTGGCTGCAGCTATTCGGTGGGCTTGACACTGATAAGTGGGCTAAAAGCTGCTCCCAGCCCAAGCCAAGGTGGAACAGTATACCCCGAGGGCTGCGCGGCTGAGGAGTGCTCAGTCACTAGTAAGCGAACTCTGGATACCAGGCGACCTCCAGTTTTAATCAGCCTTCTTGCGGTAATGCGAATCTCTGCCGTGGGTGACAGTCTTTCTCCGCAGCTCGTGGGATCCAATATGGTTCTTTTTGATATTAACATATCAACTTCTATTAAGTGCGGAACAAATCCACGGTTGTCCGAGGAATCGGAGAATTTTATCCCTGAGATCTCGACATGTATGGAAAATCTCCTCCTGCAGAGGAGCTCGGCTTATGAGGGCGGTGTGACTCCCATGGAGAACACCCATCCTTCTCATGGGTCAGGGCAACTAAACTCGGGTGGGCTAGCTGATGTTGTAACCTCAGAGTCGAGAGGCGCTGATGGTGGCAACCGAAGCGGGACTTCCCGAGGCAGGATTGTTGGTAGAGCAGAGGAGAAGATAAGGAAAAGAGCTAAGGAGATGGCTAATGTTTTCACGGGCATTGTTCTTCTTCCTCTTCGAAGGTGGTCGGTGGTCCGGCTAGGCAGGTAGTGGAAAGTGGTAGTGAGCCTCCTGGCGTCAATAAACTGAACACTGCGAAGAGGAACGAATCGTTTCTTACGAAGACGAAGCGTGTAGGGAAAAATCCACATGAGTGGACTTCTCTTCACCTAAATTAACCTGCAGCACAGTAAGGCGGCTTCTGCTTTGTTAGGACGATGCCTTACTGACTTGAGTACAAAACCCGAACATCAAAAAATGGTGCTTATGTGCCTTGGGCCTGGAAGGACCGTATCCGCGATCTAACGGAAGCGCAAGGCATTTAAATACTGTATGATACCATGTGCTCTATTCCTAGGGCTTGTGTTGTTGCTACAAAAGGCGTTATGGTGAACTTACTGCCTCATTTGTGCGATAGGGGTCGATGTAGTACCTCAAGCTCTCCTCCAAGAAGGATAGAGTCAATCAGGAAATCCTTATTGTCTCAGCATATTTCCCGTATGACTCCGCTGCTCGTCCTCCTACTGAGGGAATAAGGCGGGTGGTTGAGTATGCGAGGTCTAATCGGCTTGAAGTTTTGGTTGGTTGTGATGCCAACGCTCATCACATTGTCTGGGGCAGCTCATACATTAACCATCGGGATGAGCAACCGCTGGAGTTCATAACTTCAGCGGACCTGGTTCTGTTGAATCTGGGTAACGAACCAACCTTTGTCCACCAGCGGAAGGCCAGAAGTCATCGATGTGACTTTTCCATCCTTTGACGCTTTTTCCCTGTTTTCCGGCTGGAGGGTATCGCGAGAGGAGTCTATCTCTGATTACCTCTACATTGAGTTCTGTATGGGTGCGGACCTCATTGAGGTAGAACCATACAGGAATCCAAAGCGCACTGGTTGGGGGAGATACCATAGTGAAGTAGTTTCCATGCTCACCTCTCCAGCGGAAAAAATCATGAGTATTGTCGCCTTGGAGAAGGCAGTTCGAAGGCTGCAATCCGCTATGACTGAGGCTTTCGAAGCTTCTAGTCCTATTAGTACAGACATCATAAGGAAATCTATGCCTTGGTGGAACAACAGTCTTAGTGAACTCCGTAAGGCTTCCAGAAGGCTTTTTAATAAAGCCAAGAGGACTGGCTCGGAGGAAGACTGGCAGTTCTACCGCGAGACTCAGAGTAACTACCAGAGGGTTTTAGGAAATCAAAAAGACAGGCCTTTGTGGAAGAGTTTGACGGCTATCGTGAATCGGTTAGGCTGCTCAGGGCTCTTAGGAGTGACCCGTCGGCCAGGCTGAGTGTTCTAAGAAGGCCAGATGGCTCCTTTACGGCATCGCAGGAAGAAATCTGTAGACTTCTTCTCTTGATGCATTTCCCAGACTGTAAGCTTGAAGAAGACCTGCAGTTGTGTGGCGAACATCCCCTACGGTGATTGGTCCACTACTGCCAAGGTAGTTGATGTCGAGAAGGTGAAATAGTTAATTTCAGTACTCACTTGGTAGACACACCACTGTCTTCCAGGCTGAAGTCTTCACTATATCAATGGCAGCGAAGCTAGCCCGTGACATGCAAATCAAGGGGAAGGACATTGCTATCCTTTCGGATAGTCAGGCAGCCTTGATAGCTCTGAGTGGCCCTCGGATAACATTTAAGTTACTGGGGGACTACAGGTCGTCTGTGGATAAGTTGTGTATCCACAACAAGGTGTCCTTTCTATGGGTTTCTGGTCACATGGGGATCATGGGGAATGAAACGGCTGACCTTTTAGCTAGGGCTGGCTCTGATTTTCAGTTCCTCGAACCGAACCCGCCGTAGGCGTTGCCACCGCGAGTATCGGGTCTCTCATCATGGCGGTTGTTCACAAAAAGCATCAGCAGAGCTGGGCGAACCTGAGTACTCGCAGGTGTACAAAACTGTTTCTTGATGGGTCCAATGGGAATATCTCCAATTTTCTCATGGGGCTCAGAAGGAAACATTATAGAGCTGTGGTTGGCATCATCACCGGCCAAAGCTCAGTTTACGCTCATCTAACAAGGATGGGAGTTGTTGACAGCCCTGAGTGTCTGTCCTGCCTGGAAGGAGAGCTCGAGACAACCGAACACTTTTTGTGTGCGGATCCGGTCTCCGCCCGGTGCAGGCAGGATACTCTAGGGTCTACCCTTATATCTGTGGATGAGCTAAAAAGCCTGTCTGACCAAGACTTGATGCGCTTCATTAAGAGGACAGGAAGGTTTTTGTGAATGGCATTCTATCAGGACAGCACAAATGGCCGCTATGGCCTCCATGCTTGGGATAGAGTCTCCTGTCCCCCAGCCTTTAAAATAAAAAAAATTATAATTGAAATTTCCGAGTTATAGGACTTTTAGTACAAAAAATGTAATATTTCGTGCAATGCAAACCATCTGAATTTAAGTCTTGATATCCCGACAACTATCTTAGGTAAAATCTTCAAAACTACCTGAATTCAAGAATTATGTGTCTGCATTAAAATTCGTGTTAGATCTCTATCCAACGTTTCGTAGTTTCAAAGATTTAAGCAAAAATGAAAAATCCTGCACTTTGAAGGTGGAATATCTTTTTAAATCGAATTCCTCGAAAACCGTTAGAGGAATTGATAATTGTCCATACAATCTTATTCGTTTCTCGAATTCCCCTATTACCTTCTGCTAGGATGACATCTATATCTGAAACACCCGTATAAGAACAATAAACAGTAACGAAAAAAAAATTACGCAGCCCCAATAACTTGATAATTTTATGTCCCAGGATCTGCATTTCACACCTACATTTTCTTATTAAGAAGGTCATTATTAATATATTATTATTATAGAACGTTGGGTAAAATATGATTTAATTATCCCTAGCACCTAACCTGTTCATATTTTCTGCAAGAGTAGGTACTTTATAAATGCCAATAAGAATCAAACTTTTATACTAGTTTTCCAAAACATAATGTGCGAGAAAATCATAGAAAAATCCTTCATTATTAACTCACGTGTGGGAGTAGATGCTTTTCCTCCACCAAACTACGTGTGGATGGAATCTCAATCCCAGAATGTTTCTGGAGTTTATTAACAGTCTAAACCTAGGAATGGAGTAAATTGAACCGGAATTCACAATAGATCTTTCGGATCGCAGTGAATGCGGTGCTTCGTCTGCACTCTCCTCCATAAATCTAATCTAGTCTATAATAGAATATTAACAGAGTTCTTGGATTGTGATAATTATACTAAAAGTGTGTATGAATATTGAATTGGAATATTAATAAACTTATAAAATATATTGGACACACACATATGTACATAAAGTACTTACCAATATGGATTGAAATATGCAAAAGCAGATTATAAAGCTGCTACCCATATATTGTATAAAAATAATAGGACTGAAGCATTTCTGTAGTTGATAGTGTAACCTGCAAAGAAATCGTATTTACTTTAATAATTCTAAAGCTCTTAGTAAATAAGTCGAGAAGAAAACTTGAGTCTAAGAAAACTAGAATGCTTATTTCTCTAATCGCAAACAATCTGCTAAAGCTTTTTCTTTTCATTTTCCGTCCTTCAGGCATACTCACTTCAAATTGTTGCCGCATAAAAGTTCATGCATTTAAACTAAACCAACCACAAAAAATGTAAGTGCCGCCACATATCAAAACTGTAACTTTAGCTATTGAAGGGAATTTGCCATATCTAGCAAGTATAATTGCAAATTTTTGAGGACATAAATTTCGGGTAGAAATCTATAATCTAACCCGGGGTTACACGAGATAGTGCAGTTTGCATGCAACTTGCACTCTCATACTTCTTGCACGTGTAATCCTCACTGCCATGCAGGCGCAGCTCAGCTTTCAGCGAACTTGCATGATGAAAAATCATGGCAGATGAGGTGATAGTAATTTGACATTATACAGTTTTCAATGAGATTTTCTGGGATCTCTTGCATTACATCATTTACCAACACCAACCTTCTCCTCTTGATTTTTTCTTAGGTTTTTATAATTTTGCTACGCTACTTCCTTTATTGCTATAATTTTTCAATATACGCAAGACTTTACGGCTTAATGCCATTTTTTAAATTAACTTGCATGCAAGATGAGAAGACATCAACCGAAATGCACTCTGCTGTCAAGTTTAAAATCGCGTTGGAAGGGAGGCTTGCATGCAAGCTGTACTATCTCGTGTACCCCCGGATAACTCTTGGAGCAGAATGAACGTAGCTACCACGTAGACAAACATCACGCAGGAGTAAGTTATAAGGCAATGTCACTAAGTGATCGCAATGAACGTAGGCATCGTAGCCATGACGCAGAAGTTGATCGACTTACAACTTTACCGCAATTACCCTACGTTGACATTCACAGCTGATTACTATTTTGTTTATTTTAAAATTTTGTATGCTGAACATAATGAGTTTCAAAGAAAATTTAATTATGGTGGTGAAAAAATTAAAAAATAATAATTTTACGGTCTCAATTTATTATTAATACAGTTAACAAAACTTGTTGAAATTTCATCTTGACGCAATCACCAATGGCCATTGTGTTCACGATGTTGGTGGCTATGATTTTGACACTTCATCACCACATTTGTGCCAGGTGACTGCGATACATTTAGAATAGAATAGAATAGAAAAATACTTTATTAAAGAACCTCAGCTTACGCTACGTTACAACGTTAGGTACATCGAGTAAGTAATAGCTAGTTGGTATAATCGGATACATACAAAGTCATTAGAAAACTAAAAAAGGAGCAATGAACAGACTCATTGCGGTAGAAAGCAATTAAAGTAATATAGTCAGACACAGTCCAACAATAGAAAGCCTAAGGCACAGAAAGTATAACAGTAGAAAGGCAAATAACAATAACAACAAATGAAATAAAATGACATAAAATATAAAGAAAAGTAAAGCAGACAGTAGATGGCTTTAACTTAAAACTAAATAGCAAATAAATAAATAAAAATACTACTCAAAAATAAGAGTCCATTTTTTTTTTTATATATAAATGATGTGATGTGTGATGGTGTGATAACTTTGCCGTGCTCTAAGCACGCATGAGGTGACCCAGGGCCAGCTCTTTAAATTCATTGTATGTGCCAGCTCTTCTAACATGGTCAGGGAGAGAGTTCCAAAGACAGGCTCCCTGCCCAAAGAGGTCATTGGACCCAAATCGAGTACGGGTTCTATGGAGGACAATTCTGCGATCATTAGCGATTGGTTTATGTAGGCTGGTAGTGAGCACCATCTAGCTTTGTGTATGAAGCATAGCACTCTGAGTTCCAAGAGCTTATCCAGGGGTTCAGGCATGAACAGCTGGACCACAGCGGAGATGTGCGAGTGCCGTTTAAGACGAAAAATGTACCTTACTCATGCGTTCAAAGCCCTATTTAATTTAGTTATATCCGAGGCATGCAGAGGGTACATAACCACATCAGCATAATAGAAATGAGGCATAATGACGGACATAATAAGGGATTGTCTGATGGTCTGATCAAGATGATGTGACACCGCGTACAAAGAGCGCAGGCCAAAGTATATACGGGAGCAAACCCTGCTGATCTGTGGTGGCCATGTGCGATGGGGGTCCATGAGAAGACCAAGGTTTTTAACATGTCTGTCAGAGAGAGGGATGATGAGATTTTGTATAAGCAGGTTAGGGAGCGTGTCATTAGTGCTGGAAGGGTTGTCGCGGATGGAGTATCTGATTGCTTGCGTTTTCACGGGGTTGAGGGTTAGACCATTAGAATGACACCATTCTGAGATGCTGTCGAGCGTTGCATTGAGCGCCCCAATCAGGGACGGAAGCTCATCAACACTGGCCGCACCATAAATTTGCAGATCATCCGCGTAGAGGTGGAATTTATGACCACCCAGCACTTCCGTGACGTCATTGATATAGATTTTGAACAAGAGTGGAGCAAGAACCACCCCCTGCGGGACACCAGAGGTAATATCCCTGGGTGAGGAGAATCTGTCATCAATATTGACGATTAGTGTCCTGCTGGTCAGATAACTGTGTATAAGCCTACCTGCAGCAGGCCCAAGACCAAAAGTGTTCACAAGTTTGGCCGTGAGTGGATTATGAGGAACAGAGTCGAAAGCCCTACTGAAGTCAAGCAGTACATGTACTACGTGCTTGCCTTCATCACATAGTTTGCGGATGTCAGATGTTACCTTGACAAGGGCAGAAGTCGTGGAGTGCCCATGCTTAAAGCCGGACTGAAACATTGATAGCAGTCGACTGTCTTCAATGTGTTCACCGATCTGATCAGAGACAAGGACTTCAAAGACTTTCGAGATAGAGGGGAGGATAGAGATGGGACGCCAGTCACCGGGACATGCAGGGGATGTGACTTTTGGAATGGGAGAGATGATGCCGGTTTTCCAGCATTTGGGGAAGAGAGAACAAGTGATAAATCTGTTAAAAAGATGTGTGACTAAGGGTAAAATGAAAGGGAGAATGATTCTGAGGAATTTAATTGGAATCCCATCATGTCCTACAGCATTAGATTTAATGCGTTGGGAAGCATCCAGTACTTCAGCCTCACTGACGTTGCGGAAAGAGAAGCCATCAGCCGTGGGAAAGGGGCTGTCCATAGTAGGTTGGCTAGGAGTACTGGAGACATGGGATGGGGGGTTAAAGCTGTAGTTGACGAGGACCGGAGGAATCGGAGGTGGTGCGGTAGACTGCGCAAGGCAGAGGTGATTAGCGGAATCTTCAGGGTCAATACTTGTCTGAGATCTGGCTTTGGATCCTAGCCCCATATTCCGAACCTTGCGCCAGTTAACATCATCACTAAAATTATTAAAGGTGTTATCCCCGATTAGTTTCCGAATAAGATGTTCAGCAGCCCTACGCGCAAGTCTAAAGGCTTTGAGATTATCGGAGTTCTTGTATCTTTTCCAATGTGTGTAGGCAAGGTCTCGGACCTGACACAACAAGGACACATCAGGTCTACTGAGTATCTTGTCACTAGCGCCCCAGGTCCGAATGGTTTTGAGGGGGACATTGTTGTGGAAAATAGACTTGACAGTGCACATGAATTGCTGTGCTGCATCCTCAGGGTCAGCTGCATTGTGGATGAAGGACCAGTCCGTATTATCAAGATCAGCCTGTAGAGCGTCTGACTGTATAGCAGAAAGGTTACGGTAAGTACGTATAGTACGGGGGAGGGGGGCAGATTGGTTGAAGGTTGCAAAAAGAATGTCGTGGTCAGAGACACCAGGACATTGACCGGAAAGCAAAGGTGCGGAAAGAGGGGATGTGAGGACGAGTCCCAACTCATCAAGGAGTTCCCTAAGACAGCTGCCAAGATGGGAATCAGCATTAATATCGATGTTGAGGTCTCCCGCAATGATCACCCTGGAGAATTGACTGGCAATAAGGCTCAGGGCATTACCAAGACTGGACAGATCATGATCAGTGAAGGAGGCCACACGTCTGTATAGCACCATCAGGACAGTAGGCTCATTTATGCTGTCTGTACTCCATGTTTTGACAGCAAGCAACTCCCAGCTATTGGTGATTTCTTGGAAAACAACTCCGGATAACAGTGTGTTAGACAAATAAATGGCAGTGCCACCACCTCTATTTACTGTGCGATCGAGTCTGTGCAATTTATAGCCTGGAATTTCAAGCATTTTAGAAGTGTGAAATGGCTTGGTCCAAGTTTCGCAGACAAGGAGGGCGCTGGCCCTGCCGAGCCGAGCAATGTGCCGTATCGTATCTCAGCAAGGTTCATGAGGGTTGATCTAGCATTGAGGGAGATGATATTGAGCTTGTTGGGGGGAAGAAAATTGGAGAGTGCTTCACGTGCTGGAAGCAGGTGATGCATCGGAAGAAATATTTACTGACAGGTTGGTTGAGGCGACTATTGTGAGCAGCTGTTGCCCAAGGACAGAAGTGAAGCGTTCAAATATGAGATCAGTTGCGATGATAGGAGATCACCTGCAGATGTATGTCTTCCTGTGTTTGGTGGATACGCGTAGAACCGCTTTCTCTCTTTTTAATTTCAGTGCAAGGTGTAGAGGTTCCACTTCGTCCGTGTCTAGATCCTCATTAATGAAAACTCGGATGTCAGAAGTCTCGGCGATAATGGAATTGAGAGTAATAGGCTTAGAACGAAGCTGCTTGATGTAAGCCTGAAAGAAGGTGACACAGTCCTCTTCCTTGTAAAAGCGGATGAAGCCCTTGGGTTTGCGAGGCTTAGTTAGTAATGATGAGAGAGGACGCTTGAAGGCATCAGCCTTCTCAATAGTCTTTGAAAAATCCGGATTGAGTCTCACGCTAGAACACAGGTCTGGAAGAAGCTTGTCGCAGGAGCTGAAACACGCTTCCGGAATGTTGCTTACAACAAGCGTGCGTTTCTTAATACTGGTCCTAGAGTAGGACTTGAGGACTTCGATGTCCTTGCTAATTTTAGTGATGGATTTCTGCTTAATATGATCTAGGCCCTTGCTGAGCACATTGATTTCAGATGAGATGGAATTAAGGCCAGTGACAAGAATATCAATCTTGCGGTTGATATCAGCCAAAGTCGACTGCGCCGCTGACGTAGATTTGGTTGGTTTGCCGGTGACTAACTGAGGCCCGAGGTTGTTATTAGAATGGCATCTGGCTATGCTAAGGCAGGTCTTACACACCCAATCTACACTCTTTCCCTGGTAAACTGCCAGGTAGTTAACATAAGAGATGGCAACGTAAACCGTGTGGAACCACAGATCGCAACCGTCACAGGAAATCCAGATAATATCATCAACGTCCTGCTTGGGCTCATTGGGACAACAGGCACTGCATAGAGGATCGTCTGAGTTGTTGATTGAGATGACATCCACCTTAGCTTTGGGCAAGGGTTGAACTCCAGCAGCGCTGGTGATGGGAATTGACTTAGAAGGAGCCTTTGAGTTACGCTTGACTGGGGGTGGATTGCTGACGCTGGTCAGCAAGACAGACTTGCCTTTGCTCTTAGGTGGGACGAAGCCACCAGATGACTTCTTTTTAGGTACTGTGACAGAGCTGGAGGGTCCTTTAGCAGTCCTTGACCTAGTTGTGACAATAGGCATGGTATGGGATACGCAAATATCCCTAATGATGAGACGTAAAATAGGGTGCAATAAGCTGAGTCAGTGTACGAATTGTGAGAAATATCCAACACTGGGGTGAAACACAGCACCAGTATGTAGACTAGTCTAAAAGCCTGTTGACTAGTGAATATATGAAGGGAGACAACTAAGCAGTTACTGGCAACCACATGCCATCAATATCTATCCACTATCACTGCAGGACTGAAATTGTAAGTAACCTTAACCTTAACCAAATGCTGTGCAGGATATCGGTTGAGCCTGTGTAAATCAAAAATGAAGTTAATACACAATAATACGATCTAATGATTACTATCTGGTTTAAAACGCATTAATTTTAATATTTTTAGTATCTGCTGTGGAATGACTTTAAACGTACTATCAGTATAAGAGATATTCGTGCAATCCCCTAGATTTTACTATGATGCAGATGATAACTCTGGCGTCAAATTACTAACCTCTGGTTGAATTAACAATCTTTACCTAATATCAATATCAGACCTAATATCAATATATTCAATTAACTGTTCAGATTTCACAGTGAATGTCCAGCAGCAACCAGACGCACAAGCTGATATCAGTTGATTATTAAATGAATGACAAAGTAAGTAATGGTGTCGGTAATAGTTAGCTAAATTATTTCCGTAACAATTAGAATCAAAATGATTCTGAATTGGTATAATAGCCATAATAATTGGAGCCCAAAATAGATTACAATTTGGTTCACCTGATAGTTGAGTCTCAATAAATTTCAACTGAGGTACCGTCTTGCCTAAAGACAATGAGTCCAAAAATAATAACCCGGATATCAGTTGAGTCAATAAAGATTATAACTGAAGTTGTGTATTATAACTAGCTAAATGTAAACGATGTATATTATTAATCGTAAGTGTAAAAGATGGACAAATATTATATGTAAAAGGTTAAATATGAATGGTTAAATATGAATGAAAATAAAAATTAAGTAAGGTTAAATATTAATTGTTAAATGCAAAGTTTAAATGCTACTGCTATCAAAGCCATTTACAATGCTTTGTGAATTGAAGTTAGGTTAAGTATGAATAGAAAATTGTATAATATAGATTATTAATTATGCAAAATAGATAAATGTAGTAGGTAAGATATGAATAGAGAATTGAATTTGGTAAATAATTAAAAGTTAGATCCAAAAGAAAGGTACCTCAAAGAGATGTAATATTATAATAATAAGATTTAAATAGGATTCGAATTTAGTTCACTTAACAGTTTAGATCGAAATGCTTAGTCAGAATGCAAAAAGAATGTTGAATAATTAATAGTATTAATAGGTAAATGCAATAGATAGATAAATAATAATTTAGTTCACTTAACAACAGATCGGAATGCTTAGCCAGAATGCAAAAAGAATGTTGAATAATTAATATAATTAATAGATAAAGGCAATAGATAGATAAATGTTTTAGGTTAAGTATGAATGAAGTAGGAAATTGAATAATGCTAAGTATTAATCGTTAACTGTGAAAATAAGGCACTGAACAAGGCACTGAAACTATCAAACAAAAGCCATGCAAAATGCTTCAAGAATTATAGATGTAGGTTAGGTACAAATATTAAATTGAATAATGTAAGTTGTTGTAGCAACAGTAATTATTCTTGCATTGACCAAATAATATGTAACGTCAAGTCTTGAACAGTGCTGAGACGAAGCCCCACGGTCCGATGAACACGCTTCAGAACGATACAATGCCGCCAAGTTTTTGACTGATCTGGGAGTATCCGTGTGTCCAGAGTAGCAAATCTTTAGAGGTAGAGAGGATTACACCGCAAGGATACCAGTTGGCGGATGTTTGAAGGTCCACGATATTTGCACAAGGGATAAACGTTTACACATTACATTACCCATCTTACGCTCAAGCTCCTTAAATATCAATTAGATATATGTATATTGGTTCAATCAGTGGCTGCCTTTCGTTATCAACAATCACAACTTATGCAGGAAGACGTTAGTCCCCTACTTATGCGTATAATAGCAGGTTGTTCAGCTTATTAATAATTATTACTTAGGTTTTAAAGTAATTTCACAAATCTAGAAAATGGCGGCAGGACGCTGAGGCGGCGTCAGCAACCCAATATAATGAAAAAGTTTTTATAATTGATCAAAAATGCCCGGAACGCAAAAACTCCAATAACTCGATAACCAGCTGAACCAGTGAGCAGTTACATGCACTTTATTTAATTATTCAAGCGGTATAAACCGAAAATAATCACAATATAAGAAAAAATTCACGGAGATGAAAATTAACGCGACCTGTCAGTTACACATATACACATTTTGTTTCAAGCATAATTATTTCGATGGAATGGAAATTAGTACAGCTACTTTGAGGAATTGACGATTCTAAATAAATACCTCGAGCGAAGCTATCGTATTTTGTTTCGTATTTAATTTGAGTTTTTAAAATAAATGTCATTATGTCCATCCCACCTATTAAAATGGAATCTTCAAGGTGACATGACAGCTTACTCATAATTGAAACAAATAAGATAATTATTAATTCATGAAAAGTAAATGAATTTTGCAAATGCAATAAAACAAAAATATATCCCAATGCATTAATAACAATATGTCAAGTGAGAAAGTTTCAGCTGTTTATGCTCCACATATTGAAGATTTTTTTTTTGTTTCTATACCATTCGAAAATTGGAAGAATTTCGTTTCGTTCAGGGTAAAAAATAGACTTAAAAGCTCAAAACACAATATGAAGACTTTTGTTTTCCAAAAATAACTAAAATTACAACATAATAGCACTAAATCATGAACAATTGTTTGGATCTTTCAAACGAATTATCTCTCCTGTTTAAACCATTCATTAAAGTCTTTTACTGCCAGCACTGTGCTTTAAGTTAAAAGTTTATAGTCAATCGAACTTGGGTTATTAAAAAAAAATTTGAATATGGGACTCGAAAGTCTTTTTTGCTTTTATAATCCTGATAAAATGTTACACATTTATTTATTACTGACATGTGCTCAGTATTTTATTTCATATGCACTTCTATCACACATCTACCATAAACAATTCAAGTAACTCACCGTAAAGCAGAATTATGTGCTCGGGTTATTTTTGTTGTAACTTCATCAATGAACAAAGAATCTTCCTGACAAATTATCGCGTATCTCGTTATATCGTTCTGAATACATCTTAGTGCTCCAATAACATGTATGCATAAAGCACAAAAGAATCCATCTATAGCAAAAACTCCATACGAAACTGTTGCCAGGGTCATAGAGGAAGTTATATAAATTATATAATAGACTCCAGCAGATGAACTTTCGAGCAAATATCTAAATTGAAAATGTACACAGAAATATTATTTTGGTTTAATCTACTCACAAATCATTTATATTTTTATATGTTTTTTAAGGTTTTACTTATCTATAGGTTCACAGATCACACACAATATGCGTTTTACTAGTGGATTTGGTAATATTGGTTTAATTTCAGTTGTAAAGATGCCAACAACAGATAAACTCTAATTAAATAAGGGAAAAAATTATAATTGGTCTAAGACCAATAATATTATACCCTAGATGAAAATAAAACTTAAATAAAGAAGGGATAGTCCGTTTTAGTTCTTTTCTGAAATTTTGTTTGCCATTGCTATGAAAACACCATCTATCAAATTTCACTTCTCTACGTTAACGCGTTATTCAGCAGTGCCAAAATATATAATGAAAAACGAAATTTTCGTATAACAAGCCCATGAAGGCGTTACCCGATTTATCTAATTTTCCAACTTAATTTTTTTTTTTTTTCTAAAAGCCAGTGTGCAATATTTCAGATCTCTAAGTACACGTTCTCTCGATTTATCGTGCGCACACGGACGGGCAGACGGACCGGACGGACATGCCAAAAGCAAAATAACTTTTAATATAATGAGTGGGTGTTCAATCCATTTTGCTCTCATAATGCTGCTATTATTTCTATGCGTTACAAACGGAATGACAAACTTATTACACCCAACGATCTCATCATCTAAGGTATAAGAATATGTACCTATACATCAACAATTCCATACCAAAACGATAAAAATAATAAATTTTCATCCTCGACCCCCTCGACCCCCGATTTTGATGAAACTTTCAGAATTAGTTAAGTATTAAAAAATATTTGACCCATATTTCTTTTTCAGCTTGTCGACCTGAGGTCTTGGATACAGGATGATTCAAATTTGAACGTTTTCACTGTGTTCATTCTTTTTAATTTGCTGATTACTTGGGATCGGGTCACTCGATTCTTTTATGCGATACTTAAAACCGTTTGAGTACTGAACAATTTTCTTCAACTTATGCTAAAAATGCGGACTAGTGTATATCTCTGATTTTGATGAAACTCTCAGTTTGTATGGAGTACAAAATAGTTTCCCGTATCTTTTTGCCTTCCCGTACTACGCCCCTGTGTAACGACATTTTCAAAAATCACATATCGAGAACGGTGCAACCTATATTTCTGATTCTAGTGCCGACTGAAACTAAATGCTTAATACTTTTCACATAAAAATACGACAACACCGAATGAAACTTGTTTTTGTTAAGAAGAGTATTTTTTTAAAAAACAAAGATAGTATTATTTACTGTTGAGGACCTCTAGAATTTTCTCTTTGTATATGGATTTTTAAGCTTGAAATCTTATCTATCTGTGTGCAAAACATTGCGATAGTGCCCGGCTTCGTTTTGGAGATATAAGTGACCACGCATACACAACCATTCTACACGAAAACGATCTATTTAGACTAATTTGTTAGCGGTCCATTTGCGATTTGGATGCAATTTGCACAGCTTGAATGGAATACAAAACCGCTCAACCGTACTTTTTACTTCCCCGTACGACGCCACTGCTAGGAGGATTAGATATTTCATGATTTTACGTTGTAACACCATTTTCAAGAAATCAAAACATGATTTTTCTGATTCAAATGCCATATTAAACTAAATGCCTTATATTTTTCATAAAAATTGCGGCAACAGCGAACGAAACTTTTCTTGTTAGTCATAGTTTTCTTTTTATTTTAAATAAGTAATAATAATATTTACTATTGAAATTTTATATCTGTAAACCTTTTTTTTTGTATTTCTATTTTAGAGCCAGAAACCTTATCTATCTCTGTCACAAAAATTTTACAAAGAGCTTTTCTAGAGCGCTCTTTCGAGAGCCGTACCCGACCGTTTCCTCACTCTGTTTTTAAGTGACTGCGTGTATGCGTGGAAAAAAGATGAGCAGACGCAAAACCCTCGAGAATACTTCACAAGCCATGAAACAGACTCCCTCCCTACCACATGCGAGGCCCAACGTAGTCCTTACATTCTAAAATATTTGCAGTGTTCTTATGTAAAAGTGAGAAAAGTTTGATTTGAATAGCTCCTCCGCCCTAAACTATTATTAATACAGAAAAATGGTGTTCTGATAATCTTAAGCTTGCTTTTTATCTTCCGAACCGTAATAAAATTTTCATACCTTTCCCAACAAAATTATTTAAAAAAAATTATTTTAACCAAATGACTACGATTCCTCAAACAAAAATTCTCAGCTGAGTAATCATTGTAATGTCGCTGTGCCGTCATGGGATGCCGTGTGCTGATGATATCGAATGTAGCTGCCTACAGATTCGGACTACGGGTGCACATACACACATGCAATTATCACTCAGCTGAGAGATATTGAGCGTAAAATGGTAGTTACTTTGTAATCAAAACTATTTTAATATTTTGTTAAGTAAGGTATATAGGAAGTGTTACATTTGGGAAGGTAAGAAACCAAGCTTTAAATTACTAGAAGACTATTTTCCTGTATGGATAGTAGTTTAGTCTCTATAGCATATATAAAGTCAATGTTTGGCACTTTTCCATAAGTATCAATATATAACATTTTAGAAAACGGACTAAGCACGCACACATTAAATTTCTGTTTCATGGCTTGGGAAGTATTCTCGAGGGTTTTGATTCTTCCCGTTTAGGCGGCCATGTCATATGCTACATGACAACAATCAACAAGTAAAACAAGGTAGAATATGTCTAAGACCAATTCTTGCGATACCCTAGATAAATGCCCGTATGTAATTTCGTGTGGTCACCTCTCTGCAAATTTGATTGTTGAAGTGGTTTTTCGCATATATTTCTAAAACAGTTCATCGAACAGTAAAAATGGTTATAACCAAATTCATAGAAACTCACATTCTGAAGAACTTTTCAATACATTAAAACCATCATTATTTCGAGGTGTTACAAACGGAATGACAAACTTATGTAGTATACCCTGTAGATTTCATCTAGGGTATAAAAATGCTCGCATAGTCGCAACATATCTGTTCTAACATTTACAACCAGGCAAAATTTCTAAGAAAAAATCAAAAATGTTCCACTTTCGTTACCACAGTAAAACAAAAGCGCAAATATTATGCAACATACAGGGTGTTTCCCCTTAGGCGGTCAATAGAGCATAGTGATAGTACTTACCTATACAAACAAAAAACTGGGGGGGGGGGTGCAATATCAACCGTTTAGGAGTTATAGGGTGATTAAGAAAAAAAGCTAGATTTTTACAAAACACCTTGAATTTTAAAAAGTACTGGGTGCACTGTCATAGTTAATAATTCATTGGTATGCTAAACTTCATGGCCTTTCCAACGACTGCTCAACTAGCCTCATACCCGTCTCCTCAGAGGACTTACGTGGTTCTAAACAAAATATTTCAGATTTTTTTTACTTTTTTTTATTTGACATTAATTTTTTTTTTTTGCAAAACGGTCTCTTTAATTTGACCTATTATATCCTATATGCTATCTGCAGCCGTTAAAGAATTATTACATAGCTCAAACCTATTCTGAAAGCTATTTTCAAACCAAACTTTGATCCCTTACTGACTGAAAACACATCATTTTAAAAAAATATCAGCTAATTTCGGTATGACATGAATAGATTAAGAGCTAATAACTCTTTAACAGCTGCATACAGCACATAGAGTATAATAGAACAAATTAAAGAGAAGAGTCTACAGTTTATAGTTTTTTTAACAAAAAGTTATGTTAATAACCATTTGCAAAAAAAAAATAGAGGTCAAAGTAAAAATAAAAGTAAGAAAATCCGAAAAACCGTAACTCCTAAGAAGAGGGGGTATGGGGCTGGTTGAGAAGTCGTTGGAAAGGCCATGAAGTTCTGCATACAATGAGCTCATAAATGTGACCGTGCGCCCAGGAATTTTTAAAATACAAGGTGTTTTGTGAAAAACTAATTTTTTTCTTAATCACCCTGTAACTCCTAAACGGTTGATATTACCCCAACCCCTGCCATAAATTTTTTTGTTTTTCTGAGTGAGTATTATCACCTCTTGCTCTATTGACCTCCTAAGGGGAAATACCCTAAATAGTCCGATAACTTCATTTACTTCTCCATTTATGTATTCCTTCCTTGCTAGAAGAATTCACACTTCTTTTGGTTCCTATAGCTCTTCAGCCAAAATTTTGCAGAATTGAAATAATCGAACTCATATTAATGAATAAAGCGACTTACCCACCCTTAACTTCTGTCGCTTCTCTGTTGTGGCCTTACGAGATAAGGTTTGCTCACCGCAGACTTTTCTATTTGGAATCATATTTTGAATAAAATAGCAGATTTAAAATTTTTAAATATTTTACCACTTCCGATCCGCATGCAATGCAAATAGATTGTCCCACGTTCGGGGGTATTATAATTATTTTTCACCCGTTTTTTTTTTTTTTTTGTCCTGAGACGAAACATTTTTACTACTAGGACAACCCTACACCAACCCCAAAATTTCAGCCTGAAATAAATTAAATATCCTTTTTAACATTTTTTCGTTTATTTGTACTAGACATTAGACAGGATTCTTCTTCTACTACAAAAGAAGGAATTTATATTGTAAGTAGGCCTAAGGTGATTTTTGCGGATTAACAGTTAACTTCAAAATTCGCGTAGCTTTTGTTCATTTCCACGAACCGCCTCTGATAAGTAGTAACCATTTCAATGATTCCCCAAATTGAATTCTTGTGGACATGTTTTTAAATTTGATTGTAAGAGAAGAATAATTTCTTACACATTATTCAAAGGTTCCTTATAAGTATCCTCGGTGGCTCTTCCCAAAATGAAATGAAAAAGTTGAGTGAATATCGGCATCATAACATGAAATATCCATGTAACACCAATCATAATTCCATATGTTCGGAATAATTTCACACTTCTCGACTCTGCATTCCTTTCTTCTAAAGTTTTTGGTCCTCCAATATCTGAAAAAGTTTGAAATGTTTTGAAATGTAGGCCTGGTAAAATATTTCTGCATAACAAAAATCCGAAACAGAAACACAACATAGCATAAAATTAATTTTTAACATTTACATTTTTATGCTATTTTGAGGTATTAGTTAGGTGAAAGGTAACTGCGTAACTATGGTATATATAAGAAATAGTGTCTTTGCACCAATTGACGAATTTTATTTATATCTTATTTTATTTATACCTGAACAGAAATATCCACTAACTCCTCTCATTAATATATGGATTTCCTCAAGATTATATATTAGCGAAATTACTTTCAAAACCAGGCAACAATTTTCAATAAATATCGGAAGGCATCTGGTTACTATTATAATATCTGAGCGGTATGTTATTAGGAAATTAGCCTGTAATTATAAGAAAAAGGTAGTCAATAACATCTGTCAATTCATTTGGGCACTTAATTTATTTTTTGATTATGTACACAATACTATTAATCTTCTCTAATTATATGAATGCACACGGTGGCCTATAATACGACAAATTACGTACGAACTACGAGTATGGTATATTATTCAAAATAGAAGTTAGATAAAAGACCAAATATAAATATGAAAGAATAAGAAAAAAAATATAAGAAAGAAAATATTTAATCTTGAGACGCTTTCAATCATAAGAGTACACATTTCATTATCTGATTTTAGACTACAAGCACGTTTTATAACTATTCTTTCTTGTTGTACAATATAAATAGTTTAAGAAATGAATGCTTTATTTAATTTGTTCAATTGTTTCATTTACTGTAATTTAAACAAAGAAAAAAAAACGATGCCACTGCAGTCAAATTTCACTTTTTCATGCATTCCAGCAAATACTGATATTATAAAAACATTTGCTTTCGGCACGCTCTAAAACATTTTAAGGCTCAATCCAGAATGCACTACCCATTTCATAATCTGTATACTCTGTTTTAGTATGCCATGCGACATCTGTATTATCCAGGTGAATGACATGAATTACATAACTAAATTCATCAAGCATATAAAGCTAGAGTCTTCAGGTATAACCTAATAACACAATATAAAATTAATTCATCCTCTTGAACTAAGATCCTAAGGCGCCTAGTAATTTAAAGTTGTTATCACAATAATCAATCTTTGGACCAAAGGATTCAACGGCAATAAATTATGTCTTCAACAGAATAATGTTGATTCTTCGTCTACTCAAAAATCATCATGAATAAATCACTGAAAAAATAGACGCAGCATATAAAGATCATCAATTCCCTATTTACTTGAATCAGTAAAGATCCTTCAGCTACGATGGCAAAAAATATGACGAGGCACCACAACTGTCACTGAACACTGCAAAGCAATAGTTCGAAATTTTAAAATACAAATTGATGAGGCACTAAAATATTACAATCCCGATCACAAATATTTCACTGATAACTACTACAGACAAGTTGAAATACTATATGATCGCAATCGAGAAGCTCGGAGGAAATCATATAATTTATTTACCAAAATCTAAAAGCAAGTGACTCGATTAGAGCATGCACTGAAATATAACATAAATTAAAACAGATAAAGATAAATAACATTCACCAATATACGCTGCACAAAAAATTAAACTAACTATTCACTGAATACTGGGATTGTACATAATCAACCTAAAAAATGGCATCGGAAAAATTCCAGGATGATTATAAGATCAAGATAAGTTTGCAGCAAGAATCTGCAGAATAACCGGACATATTAGGTCAACTACTGTCTACATCAGCAATATCAGCAATAACTCAGAAATTTTAATAATCAATGAACAGTCTCAAAAAATTCCAGATAGATTCAAATCGATAGATACCTACTTGAAGAATTTCTAAAATTTCTTCTTTGGAAATAAATGTTGTATAATTATTTCGCCATTTACGGATGACAATTTTAAAATTTTATACGTAAGTTTCTTTGTAATCGTAATATTTGCAAAGATAGCATTTAACGTGCACCGACCAATGCGCGGTCAGCATAAACAGAAAATGACCTAATGACTGAAAAGAATTTATTGAGAAGTCTGTCGGGGTTTTAGGTGAGCACCTAGCTATTAAGCCTTAATCTCACGGCAGTTATGGATTAGTCGGCAAGCGGCAATCTTCTCTATATTGAGGCGAATAGCACTATCCGGGGCTCCTCAACCCCGTTGTACCAATTTAGCAATGTCGGGTACCCAATTGGTATGGCTTCGTATCCCATGACCATAAGTCTACTGGTACTCCCAGTGGATCTTCACGAAAATTTTTTTACGACAGTGTTTACTCCGTTCGGGCTTAATCATATTAGCATAAAAGTGACAGCAGTGGTCCACGAGAAGGTTATGATCCGCCCTTCAAGTTAGGAGAGGCTTGGGACTACAGCCAGTAATCTTATAGCTACCAAAGTACTAGTTCCAATTCAAGACTACTAGGTCGTATACGTACAGGCTTCACTAGGGACACGCACTATCATCAGAAATAAGTTTGCGTCAACTGTCAAGCTCAGCACAAAACACGGAGCAGCATATACGGCCTTTCCCTTGCTTGTATCGCCCCTTGGCAGCTCTGCGCTTCGCTAATTACTTTTGGGAGAGTGGTCCTACAATCGCAGGTAAACAAAGCAAAGTAGAAAATAAAGCAATATATAATTTCGAAGTGACTAAAATTCTGGCACAGAAATTACGAGTAGCCCAGTCTGCATTTTTTTTTTTAGAATCTGAACTAATCCTAAACCAGGTCAACGTAAGGTATGTTCATGTATTCATTACTAATACATTCCAGGTAGTATTGACAGTAAACCCTATCTAAGTCAGGTATTCCTATGTTTTCCGCTGGGATACAGCTAAAAACTTTGCATTTGCAGAAAAAGTTATCATGTTAGACACATACGTCGATGATATTGTTTCTGGAGGTGATTCTTAGAAGAAGTTAGTATAAATTTATCCTCCCTCCGAGGGTCACTAATCCACGAAAAGTGGTAGCATGCTACAGCGTTTGGTTTCGCCCATTGATTGGATACTCACGAGATGTTTCCATTTCCAGTATGAGTTGCGCATATTTTGAACGCATAAAAGCGATCACAAAATGATGATTTGAATCTGATGCTTGTCAAAATCAAATGTGAGTATGACAGAGCTACTTAGCCCAATAGTGGCTTCGATACGATGCCGAAGCCGCTATCAAATTGTATTTGATATTCGAATCAGATTCGGAATCGAATTCGATACCTGAAGCTGAAGCCATCATTATGTCATAACCTTATAAAAAATCTTGCAGTACAGTAGTCTACGTCAGGACATTTCCTCACAGAAATGCAAATGTTTCATTGCACACTGCTACAATAAAGGTTGCTCGTTGCTCCCCTAAAATCAAAATTTTAATTGTGCGGAGCATATCTTCTTGCAAAATTATTAAAGAAAACAATAAACAGCCTAAAAGCTCCAAGTATACCCTACTTTGCTTAGACAGAGTCTAGAATAGTTTTATCATGGATTATTGTCGATTCACAGAAATGGAAGAATGGACAATCGAATTATAGAGAAAAAATAAAAACCCCAAGGAAAAATGGTACTGCGTATGCTATAGTTAGAAACATCCCGAGTCAACCATTATGGTGAAGATTATATAGACGCAATTTAAGAGATTAATAAGTGAAAGGAGCCCTACGGCACATACTCGTACACAAATAGTAATGATTATGAATGTCACAAATTTCGTGAGTGCAAGCAAGGTGATTAGTAGACATCGGATTATATGTGTTACCATTTTTGCATATGCAATTGCGATTTTATTGCATGTTATATTTGGTACTTTCTCGTTTAAAGTGCATAATTCGTCAAAAAAAAAATGAGTTTGTCAGTTTCAAATACGTTAGATAGTAGACGAGAAAGATGTGAAAAAGCCGACGTGTTTGATAAGCTAGAAACCATTTCTCTTTATAATTTAATTTCTGCAATCATAGAAAAAATGGTGGATCTAATCCATGCACTTCCGGACTTCTTATAGTGCTATTTAAAAGTGAGAACTGGAGGACGTCAAGTCCGACTGCCAGCTGTAGCTGACAGCTCACCCAGTGACAGTTTAGCAGGCCGGCACGCTAGCATCTTGGCTATGTGGTGGAGACTGCGGGGTGGGTTCAAAAAGAAAGAAACCTGCCTGTCACCTGATCATAAGCAAAAATATATCGTGCCTTGAAAAATGAGAAGAATGGAAAAAATACTAAACGAGATCTAAACACGAACACCAAAAACCGCCACACACAGGTGCGGAAGGGTCCTCATACAACACTCACCTGAAGGATACATCCAGGATCAGATGGCATGCTCCCTTTGCCGTCCCCATCCTCCCATGACATCCCATCCTCCCATGACTTCCTGGCATCATGATTAGGATATCCCTTTTCATTTCTACCTGCGGAAGACAAGAGTCCGGCTATGAAGAGAGGAGGCAAGAGAAAACTCGTTTAAACTTATTTCATGGTTGACGCTTTATTATGAATTAAAATAATTTACAACAGAAATGTATATTTGTTTACTTATGTTCACCCCCGAAGCTCTATAGATAGGTTTGCTCTGGATCCTTTGTACGATAATTGTATTTCTCTTCTCTTTTAGATTGTTTTTTTTTTATATATAATTTTTTATACACTTTTGAGGTATGATTCATCTATCTGATCTAGATACATTTACATGGGTTTTTAAATCCGGTCAATACATTATAATTTTATTAATAACTCTTAGCGAAACTTCTTTTGTTGTAAATTATGACAGGTAATAATCAAAAACAGTTTTAACCCAAGTGGATAAGAATAAATGCTTACAGTAGATAATTTGATACTAAAAGAAGCTTCTGGCTTGATTGCTTGCTTACATTCTTGGTGGAGAATTGAGAATAAAAAAAAAATGTTGACTATTCCGTTTCACGATGTTACTCTGAAACGCCTTCTGGAGTACTTACATCGTTTAACGTACCGCGCTTAATAGGAATTTGGATATGAACTCATGAAGTTCCTGTCGTTACCTAACCAAACAAATTATTCGTTTCGTTAACTTCACACAAGGACTTAAATTTAACTAAGGCTAGTTGATTTGCGCCATTTTTCATCGACTTCACTCCTCCACGCGGGGTTCACAATTAAAATTAATCTCCTGTAATTAAAGCTCCTGCCTTACAGATACGTAGCGTACATAACTAACGAGTTCATATGAGCAATCACTAGCACTTTAAGGGCGAATCCAGATGGAATCGTCTAACATGTACTATAACTTGGCACTTCTCAAGCGATTCGGCGTTCGAGACTTAACTTAGCTATATATAATTTAGGCTTATACCTCACTAGAATGTAATGTCTATACATAATTAGTTGATCTGTGCAAAAGTTAGCACTTTATATGCGATTCTGGATAGCATAACTGTATAGGTCGATAAAACTTGTCTTACAGGTAAGTAATTCAGTAAGAAAAAAAAATTAAAATTGCTTAGCTGCGTCCTTCAGGTGGCGGCTTCCAAGTTTTTCTGTTCCATCCTTATTTATCCGTCCGATCCTATTACAATTCCCAGTTTTTTTATAGGGATTCTCCGCTATAAATCTGTGTGTTGCCCGTCAGGTCCTTTTTTCCTTATTTTTTTCTTTCCACTTTTACAGACGTTCCTCACTTACTTCTCTGACCACTTTTGACTTAATGCATGTCCGTTACTATGTTTTCATGAGCCAGAATTGAGTTAGGATTGAGTTAGCGTTAAGTTTTGCTGGCTGAGTTAACTCGATGCTGTTTCCATGAACGGCTTGAATTGAGTTGACATATAGTATATTTCATACAAAGTTTCTGGATTTGTATTGAATGCCACCCATCCGTACTACTCTAACTAATACTTACACAAAACCCAACTCAACCAGCAGTACTATGTTTCCATGCAGAGTTCAATCCGAATTGGATCCGAATTAGCGCTGATGGAAACGAGAATTGAGTTGAGTTTCGTTCAATCCATATTAACTCCACGAAACCAGTCGGATTGAGTTGGGTTTTGTGTAAGTATTAGTTAGAGTAGTGCGGATGGGTGGCTTATTCAATACAAATCCAGAAACTTTGTATGAAATATATTATATGTCAACTCAATTCAAGCCGTTCATGGAAACAGCATCGAGTTAACTCAGCCAGCAAAACTTAACGCTAACTCAATCCTAACTCAATTCTGGCTCATGGAAACATAGTAGACTGGTTTCGTGAAGATAATATGGATTCAACGAAACTCAACTCAATTCTCGTTTCCATGAGCGCAAATCCGGATCCAGGTCGGATTGAACTCCGCCCGTCACTTTTCCGGCCTACTCGTTCCCCGATTCTATCTGTTCCCGCTATGGTACCTGCGGTCCATAGACAGCTCTGACAAGTAGATGTCAGGGTGATTCCATGGTGGTGACCTGCCATATGTTTACACGTGGCAATGCCCTGTGCCGCCGTGGTCACATGCGACCATAACAGGCTTGTTTTCGATAAAACTCTTAAAGTTAGACACTATTCTTGCCAAAAATCCTGGCTTTGAAGCAATTAAGCAAATAAATGCTTACATTAATAGCACAGGTCAAAGCTTGTCTGAGGTAATTCTGCGGATATGGTGCCAAATTTAAAATTTTTCCCTCTTACCTCGGTAGACGTAGAATGTTCATTTTCGGTGTACAAATTACATGAACAAAAACGTGACAAATTTTAAATTGAAAATTTAGAAAAGTATATTGTAATATACTGTCATAAAATCATAAAAACTATAATTAATTTCAAATTTGTGTGTGTTTTGTTGATTTTTAAATATTGCTACTACTGTTGGTTTAGCAAAGTTTTTTCTTGTTTGATAGTGCATATTTCGCCTTTTTTCATGAATATTTTAGCCTTTTGATAGTACATATAATCCGATGTCATGACAATTACTTTTGTCATAATAAAAATAGAAATTTAGTGTCTGCTGAAAATTCACTTTTGACTTTAACTTAGTGACGATAGGGATATTAGTAGTTTCTTCTTGTGGTTATGTAGTACGTATCGCCGACGATATATTAAATTTCAGGCCATTACACTAATATCTGGAACCGAACGATTTTATCGCGCCTAATACTGGGCACTTTCTTTTTATCGAACGACATGCGCCATGAACAAAGATTTACAACCAGTTAAGGTAAACTTGGTAACTAAATGACATCTAGAGCAGAGATCAGAGAACAACAATTGTAACATCGTGTTCTTCTTTGCCTATAGTCTCTCACGTCAAGAACGAATTTTGACGATTATGGTATATGGAGTAACAGGTATATTCCATCTGAGCACAACGTATCTAGTTGTAAAATTTCCAAGGAAATGTATGGGAAAGCATTTTTTTTCTTTTTTGGAACCTTTTACTGTACAAATAACCATTTTAAAAGATTTCCTTTGCTTAACTTCTATTAAATATGCACTTAAAAGCTCAACCCGATTTATTCGCTTAAGATTTCTTTACAGCTGGCAAGTGATGATGTAATGAAAAAAGAAAAAGTTTTCTCTCATACTGAGATGCAGCATACCTTCTTACTCTGTATACCATGTTTGGCGACGACGATCCAATGAATATTTCAATGAGTTGTAGCTTCGTTACAGATTGAAAATGAAACGTCAGAATATACAACCAGAGACAATAGACATATTATAGGAAGATAACATACATACTCATCTGCATAATATGTATAGGCCAATAGGAAGTATAATAAAAACCAGACCAATGATGAAAAGTGGGACTTCTGACTTCAAAGTTGTCAGATATATACTCCACAAACATTCGTAGCATTCCTAGCAGGACTTCCATTAAACAGCGAGAAGAGTATAACATGGTGACAGTGCCACAGAAGATGCAAGTATTAGGGTAAAGGTCTATTCAGAATCGCCGCAGCATGCATCATGCAAGCTTCTTTGCAGCACGCAGTATAGGAAACTTTGCAATGCTAACCTTTTTTTTATAGTTCACATTTATTTACAAACGCAACACCGTTGAGCATACTTTTAATTTTTCTTAACAAAATAGATCCAGAGGAAATATGAGAGATAAATAGGATGTGAAATTTATTTTTTAACTCAGTATGTTGGCAAAACTGTTGCATCATGCATTAAAATTTGAAATTTTCCAAACCCATGCAGCATGCATCAACGCATCATGCATCTGATGTGTCGATTACGAATTGCGCCATATGATACCATGATATCAAACCTTCCATCACAGTTGATGCACGCTGCGCCGATTCTAAATTGGCCTTAAGGCCCAAAATATATTCACGACCACAAGCCACAGGCCAGTGGATGCACGCCTCTGAAACAATGGAAATAAATTGTCAAAGTTACATTCGCAGCCACGGGCCACAAGCCACGCTGTGGCCAAGTTTGATTAAATCTCAAAATTTGTGTCTTGTGGCCCCAGTACTACCAACATTGAAGTATTAAAATGATAGCTTATTCAATATGGCGGGACGTTTGTAATTAATCAGAATTTCTTTTATCAGTCAGAAAGTTGTTTACCTGTGAGAACCATTTCATACTGGGTTGTAATAATTCAGCAAAAAAATAAAATTGAAGAAAAATTTATTAATTATATGAAAGCACATACATTTATGCATAATAAGAAGCATGGCTTCTTGTGGCCAGTGGCCGTGACCGTAACTTACTTGGCTTCAGTAGTCGGCCACAGGCTTCAAGTGGCACAAAGGAGTCAGTACTCAGCAAAAGTTTCAATTTAGATACCAGCGAATCTGTAGGTAATAAAATTTACTATACGTAGGTTTTTGTCCTGAAAGTGAGAAAATTCATTTAAAATTAGCCTAGACCTAGACCACAGACTACATTAGAGACATCTAGCGCAAAAAGAAGAAACCCAGAAACCCAAAAAATTGAAAATTTTTAAGGAGAATTAATTCTCCTAAATTTTTTTTGTTAAACATACTATTTTGCTTGTACTTCAACAACTTTCAACGAAATATTGCAATTTCTCTTCGGTGAAATGTCGGGAGAAAAACGAGTACTATTAGAGTCAAATAATTATAAAAAGCGTCACTAAAAATGACAAATTCGATGTTATTTGCTAGATCTATCTTTCTAGGTAAAACAGTCACAATTTAAAGAAATGAGAATACCTACCCACAGGAATTTGATTTAAAACACTTCAATTTTTACCATTTTTTACAAGTTTCCGAACAAATATCTCCATTCCAATACACATTTTATATTTTTTCCGACGTTATTTACTAGCCCTTCGTTACATTTAATTTAAGATGTAAATCATTATTCCGCTACAAATAGTTTGCCAGAAATTCGCATTGAAAAATCTATGAAATTTGCAAATATTGGTACTGACTCCTCTTAAAGAAGAACCATCAATAAAAACGTCTTTTATAAATGTTTCACATGTGAATAACTAAGCTTATCGATTTTTCGCAATTAGCATTTAATTTTTTATTGGATAGGCATAGCAAAATAATTTCCAAATTTCCAGTAAAATTGGAATGGATTTGCAAAATTTTTGCCAGCACTGTGATATATATCAAAGTAAAGTCAATTCTCAGTAGAAACAATCAAACAAGTCATATCAATAAATAAAAGTAAATTTAATTCAAGGCAATGCTAAAAACTATGAAGCTAAATATAAAAATGTTGATAAAAATATTAAATTAGTGGGAAATTAAATTAAGAGAGTAGTAAACTAGTTTGCTTACCTGTGGCAATAAATTATATGTGATAACCAAAAGGTAAAGCCACTTTATGAATTTAAGAAAGCCTTTTGATTGATAAGGCACTAAGCCCATTGCAGACATTATTTTAAAAGAACTTCTTAAGGCGAACATTTTGCACGCCACACTATTTGACTAACTGACAATTTTTGTTTCGACTTTTATACCAAGGAAGTTACTTTAAATTGGATTAAGTTTATAAACTTGCCCTACTAGTTTTAGTAATTGCAACAATTTCTTTTTTGGAAATTACTACAAGTTTTCGAGTAGTACTTATAAAATATTTGAAATTACCGTGAGAAAAATCATCTGCCTCTCCTTTGAAAATTGAGCAGCTAAATATAGTGTTTTAATTTAAAATTGCTGCTTACACTAATAAGAAAAATGCATATGAAAACTTTACTTGATAATTTTCTCCGGACGGAGTCATAGCACTCAATCAATTCAATTCTTTATTCATCATTCAATAAGCAGGTAGTTGTATCTACACAAGATTGGTAATTTTATTAATACAGGGTGTCTCCGTCTAGGAGGTCAATAGAGCAGGAGGTGATAATACCCACCTAGATGAACAAAAAATTGTATAGCAGGGGGGAGGGCATATCAACCGTTTCGAAGTTACAGGGTGATTACCTATTCTCAAGCTTATTTTCAAAGATAATCTGCTCCCTTAGTGACTGAAGATCGTAATTTAAGAAAAAATCCTCTAATTTCGATATGACCTGAATAGGTTATGAGCTAATAACTCCTGCAAATAGCACGTAGGGTATACTAGGTCAAATTAAAATTAATAACCCTGTAACTCCGAAACGGTTGATATGCCCCCTGCCATACAATTTTTTGTTCGTCTAGGTGAGTACTATCACCTCCTGCTCTATAACCTCCAAGACGGAAATACCAGTACTAGCCTACAAGAATTTGCCCACACCAGGCGGATTTTAAACAAACGCCCCAAAAAATAATAGCAACATTGATAACATAACAAATTAACAGTGCCGGATCTAGGAAGCTTTTGAGGGGCGAGAGGGCAAAGACGTTAGTTACCACCCCCTGTAACAACAATCTTTATTTGTGGCAAATTTTATTACAGTTCCAGGGTATACTAGGCACCATATGTATATAATAGGAAACCTATTATATACTGCATACCCAGAAACTAGAACCAGAATTGTTAAAAACAATTTGAATTAGAAACAATAATGATTGTTAAATAAAAAGAATTTGAAATTGAAACAAAAATTAGGTATATTATAGATCTTAATTGTCGTTTGACTCCCAAACTGTTTTAAAATAAAATGAAAAAAAAATCGTGTCATTACAAATTCAGTTTATTTTATTAACACAAAAAACACAAAATAAAAATTTTATTATCTTTGAGATTAGTTTTTTATTTCAAATGAGTCTTCCCGGCTGAAATTACTAAAATTTGATACGGTTTCAAAAAAACTTTGTGAAGCAATTCTGGCGTTCTGCCTTTCAGGTTGAAAGGATTTAGACGATTTTTTAGCCGGATTCAAAGGCCTTAACTCTGGCTAAAATTCAAGATGATAGGATTGGTGGATGATGGGGAACATAGGGTTGTCCGCCACCTTAGTACATTTATACAATTTTTGAATTTATTTCATAAGTCTAGTACTAAGGTTCGCGCTAGGCTAAATTTTAGCGGGTCTAAAATATCGCGCCGTTCTTTAGCAGCTAAATTATGACAACAGAGGCTCAGAGAACAGATATATTAAAAACAAGAAGAAGAATTTTGCAATTTTTTTACGGAAATACAACGCGCGGTGATAATATTTCTAAAAACAGGTAGAGTTAAAATTATTTGGAAATATTAAAAATATTAAAATAATATGCATAATGTATACAATAAAAATAAAATTACTATGATATTGACAATACGGCCACGAAAATAAATCTGATTCATCCGTACTTACAGCAAAGACTTACAAAACTACGTTAACTACAAAAATCCAGTCAATAAATCAGAACTCTGACAATAAATATTTTTAGCGCGCTTCAGAATGGCCCGGGCGGATAAATTCAAGCTAAATTTTTTGGAGACTTACTGGTGGTACCATCTCAAATCAAAACCCAAAGGCAATTTAGCTCGTTGTCCTTAGTACCGCTCTCGCTAAAGTTCAAGATAAATTTTCGCCAATATCTTTTAGCTTGCTAAATTGTCATACAAAATTTAGCTTAGCGCGGACCTTAGTACTAGGCTATATATGATACAAAGATACAATTTGAGAATTTAGACAGTAAATTGATTGGCTGTATAAGTATAAGCACGATGCAATGATGTCAGCAAAGAATCTTTTAGATTCCGGAAAGAAGACTGAAATGTGGAGTATGGTCTGAAAAAATTGTCCAATCCTTGTGATTAGATTGAATCTCATTTATTCTGAGTTCAGAAGTCCGTCGTATTGCCGCCTCCACGGGGCCGTGCCCCCCCCCCCCTCCCATAGATGCGGTCCTGCAAATTAAAATATTGTTACGTGCCATAGAAAGAGACAACTGGTGACATCTACTGGCAATGGAGAAGTAAACGACTTTAGGTTCGGAGAATTGATTATGGTATCTACAGCAAGGTTCAGGAATAGAATGAATAGAACAGTCAAGAAGCTTCTGGAAAATAGAACAATCGAGAATAATCTGGAGAGTCTCTAGGGTATAAATATAACAGTTGTCATAGCCAGAATAAGAGTCTTGTCTTAGACGTTGCAGTGTTAACAAGCGAAAATAATAACGTGCGGAAGTGTTGTAATTAGATTGCGATAATTGAAAGTACAGTATTAAGCGATAATTAAAGTTGAGTTGATTAACAGAAAGTTTATGAATTTTGTATGATTAGAGTGAAATAAAGAACTTGTATATTAAGTATTTAATATTGTGTTTTAAATAACGAACCAAAGGCCACGCTCGCAACAACTGGTGTCAGAAGTGAAATAAATTCCCGAAATAAAGTGGTAAGTGTGATTAATTTTGTGAAATTGTGTTAAATTGTGAAAGTTCTGGAAAATAATTTATATTCAACTTAAAGTGAATTACTAAAGTAATGGGGCGAAAATTCGAGGAGCTTCGAACGCAGGATTTGAAAGTGGAGTTAGGGAACCGGTCATTACAAACGACAGGTGCAAAGAAAGTTCTAGTCGAGCGACTCAGACAAGCTTTGATAGAGGAAGGAAAGAATCCTGAAACATTTGTTTTCGAAGATAACTTGGAAGAAACCGAAGTTGAAGAAGAGCCTACAATGAAAATGGAACATCTTTTGAGTACTTTAATAAGCAAAATGGAAGCCCGTTTTGATGAACAAAAGAATTCTCTCGAGGAACAAAAGAATTCTCTCGAGGAACAAAAGAATTCTCTCGAGGTACAAAAGAATTCTCTCGAGTAGCAAAAGAATTCTCTGGAATCCCATTTAGATGAGCAAAAGAAATCTATGGAAGCTCGTTTTGATGAACAGAAGAATTCCAATGAGGAACAAAAGAATTCTCTCGAGGAACAAAAGAATTCTCTCGAGGAGCAAAAGAATTCTCTGGAATCCCGTTTAGATGAGCAGAAGAAATCTATGGAAACCCGTCTGGACGAGCAAAAGAATGTTTTTGAGGAACAAAAGAATTCTCTGCAGAATTGTCTAGAAACTTGTTTGGAGGAACAGAAGAACTTTCTGAAAGGTTCATTAGACGAACCAAATGTGAAAATTGAGGAAATCCAGCAGGAAGTGTTGGAAGTTCGACAACAAGTGTCGGGAGTACAACAAAATGTTACAGAACAGCTTGACAGTTTTAAAGCAGATCTGGAAAGAATAAGGCATCGTCAGCCTCTAAACGTAGCAGCTGAAATATCTGGCGCAGGTAGAATGAAACCTCCAATATTTGATGGACAAAATTCATGGCATATCTTCAAGAGATAATTCGAGGCAACTTCAGAGGTAAATGGATGGAATGATGAAGACAAAGCTATAGCACTGGTGTTAGCACTTCGAGCTCCTGCGTCAGAACTCTTACAAACAGTACCGATTGAAAAGCAACGTGAATACACTTCATTAGTACAGGCGATAGAATTACGTTACGGAGATGAACACATGCAGCAAGTATATCGCCTACAGTTGCGCAACAGGATTCAAAAGCATGGCGAATCACTACAACAATTGCAGGCTGATGTGGAAAGATTAGCGCATCTTTCATACTCCAGCGTAAATGCGGATTTCCTTAATGAAGTGGCGACGGAGGCATTTGTGAACGCTATTGCAGATCAAAATTTACAACAAGCGTTAAGGCTAGCAGGAAAGAAATCAACAGCAGAAGCACTAGCCTATGCATTAGCGTATGAATCCGCCAGACAAGCTTCACGGAGTGCAGTACGAGTAAGAGAAATTTCAGTGGAAGAATGTACTTGTAACAGAGTGCAATCATCACAGAGCCCGCCCTCACGTGGTGTCCTTCGATGCTGGAATTGTAATAGATCAGGGCACCTTCAAAGAGACTGCAGAAAACGTCGACGAGTGGAATCACCTGAAGAAGGGAAAGAAGAATGCCAAAGATGTCGAGCCAGGGAACAAGCTATTCGTGGAGAGACTAGATATCAAGCAGCGACTAGTCGCATCAGCTCTCCTGTTGAGCAGTCGGAAAACTAGTAAAAACCAACTTTGTGGGGCAGAAGTTGGTTGGTGGAATCGGCAGCCCCGAAGTCATCATTCAAGTAGGCCAGTTGCAGAGAAATAATAGCAGTATTGTTATATATGGAAGTGTAGGAAAAAATGACTGGGCAGTCACTATCGATACTGGAGCTGCAAGATCAATTATTAGAACAGCTCTTGTTAAGAACAAATGGCTTCATAATACCACCAAATATCTACTAAGAACAGCAACTGGAGCAGCAGCACAGGTGTTTGGAGAAATAACTTTAGATGTTCAACTAGGTGAGCTACTCTTCCCTCACACTTTCCTGGTTTCAGAGATAACGGATGAATGCATTCTTGGAATAGACTTCATGACCACATACAAAATAAATCTGGATGTCGGAGAGCGGATTCTCAAATATGGGAACATAGAAATTCCTATGAAACTAGGAGAAGGAGCAGATCATCCTGCGAAAGTAAGGACGATGGTCTGCGAAAATATTACTCTTTCGCCATGCTCCGAGACACTAATATGGACAAAGCTTACTGATGACATCGGGACCTGCAGATTCTATCTGATGGAGCCTAACCCCACAAAGGTCACATCGAGCATCATTGTGGGGAAGACTTTAGTGAAGGCAGAAGGTGCAACATTAATACCAGTCAGAGTGCTTAACACATCCGAAAATGAGGTACAACTAAAAGAAGGTGCTATAATTGGAAATTGTGAACCCGTTTACCAAATCGTCAATTTGGGTAATGGTAGTAATGTCAAGGAGACAAAAACTATACCAGCTACTACCCAACAGGTTCAGAAACTTCTTTCGTCCAGTGCCTTAAGTAAACAACAACACAACGATGCCAAAGAGGTGATCGATGAATTTTCGGAACTATTTGCAATGAATGATGATGACTATGGTAAAACAAATCTTGTCCAGCATCGGATCGATACAGGAGAGTCCAGGCCCATTCGACAGACACCACGAAGATTGCCATTAGCCAAACAACCAGAAGTTGCAGACATGATGAACTCTATGAAGAAACAAGGCATAATAGAGGAATCTAACAGCCCTTGGACATCGCCGGTTGTCCTGGTTAGGAAAAAGGATGGCAGCACCCGATTCTGTGTAGATTACCGCCAACTAAATAACGTGACGAGAAAAGATAGCTAGTTACTTGGAAGTGGAAATACATCCCGAGGACCGAGAGAAAACTGCTTGCTCAGTTGGCAGTGGCTTATGGCAATTCAAAGTAATGCCATTTGGGTTATGTAATGCTCCAGCCACATTCGAACGACTAATGGAATGTGTTCTACGTGGTTTCACCTGGAAAACATGTCTTGTCTACTTGGATGACATAATAGTTATCGGAAGGACATTCAAGGAACATAAAAACAACTTACGAGACGTACTTTAAAGACTCAAAGATGCAAAATTGAAGGTCAGTGCGAGTAAATGTGCTCTATTCAAAGATGAAGTTAAATATTTAGGGCACATAGTTTCATCACAAGGAGTAAGAACCGATCCAGAGAAGATAGAAGCCGTCAAAAATTGGCCAGTTCCAAAGGACAAACATCAATTACGGAGTTTTCTTGGCTTAGCTACCTACTACAGGCGATTCGTGAAAGGTTTTGCAGATATAGCAAGAAGCCTACATCAACTTACAGAAAAGGGAAGGCCGTTCATATGGTCGGATAAATGCAACGAAAGTTTTGAAAATTTGAAGCAACAGCTCTGTGAAGCTCCAGTACTTCACTATCCAAAGCTGGGAAAAACATTTATATTAGATACGGATGCCAGCAATGAAGGTATTGGTGCAGTGCTTTCGCAGGAGCAGAATGGTCAAGAAGTTCCAGTAGCTTACTATAGCAAAGCACTTTCAAAGCCAGAGAAAAATTATTGTGCTACAAGAAAAGAGCTACTTGCTATTGTAAGTTCAACAAAACATTTTCATAAATATCTATACGGGCAGAAATTCATCCTTCGCACCGACCATGCAGCGCTTAAATGGCTTCTGCAGTTTAAGAACCCTGAGGGACAAGTCGCGAGATGGATAGAGCGACTCCAGGCTTATGATCTTGAGATCCAACACCGAAGAGGTCGTATCCATGAAAATGCAGACGCCCTTTCACGACGTCCATGCAAACTTGACTACAAACATTGCGCACGGGTGGAAGAAAAAGAAACAACAGCAACTATACAGTTGGTAACCGTGGAACCATCTACAGGTTGGGACAACGAGGACCTGAGAACAGCACAACGAGAAGATCCGGACATTTCACCTATTCTCGCTTGGAAAGAAGACATGGAAAGACCAGACTGGAAGGATATTTCGGAACGAAGCGAGAAGCTGAAAAGTTACTGGGCTCAATGGAACTCTCTTCATGTTGAATGTGGTATATTAAAACGCAAATGGGAAGCACCTAACGGCGAATATTTCCGAATGCAGATAGTCGTGCCAGCATCAAACGTCACAGATGTTCTAGAAGAAATGCACGGTGGAACCTCTGGAGGATATTTGGGAGTGAACAAAACAATTTCCAAAATACGGGAAAGGTTTTATTGGCTACATATGCGAGAAGATGTGGAGGAGTGGTGCCGCAGATGCACTGTCTGTGCTGCTTGCAAAGGGCCGCAACACAGAAGCAGAGGAGAAATGCATAAGTATAATGTCGGAGCCCCCTTTGAAAGGATAGCTGTAGACATCGCTGGACCTTTTCCTGAAACGGATGGCGGTAACCGTTATATTTTAGTTGCCATTGACTATTTCAGTAAATGGCCTGAAGCTTATGCAATCCCTAATCAAGAGGCAGCCACAGTTGCGGAACAAATAATAACGAATTGGGTCAGTAGGTTTGGAGTGCCTCACGAACTTCATTCGGACCAAGGACGGAACTTCGAATCGCGGACTTTCCAGGAGATGTGTAAAATGTTGGGAATAAGAAAAACTAGAACAACTCCTCTACATCCACAATCTGATGGCATGGTAGAGCGCTTCAACAGAACATTGATCGAGCATCTAAAGAAAGTAGTTGACTATCACTAACGCGATTGGGATCGACACATTCCTATATTCCTAATGGCTTATAGATCAGCTATTCATAGTACTACCGGACAAACCTCAGCTAAAGACATATTCGGAAGAGAGATGCGTTTACCTAGCGACCTCAAATTCGGTACCCCCAGAGGTGAACAAAAGTTACCAGAAGACTACGTATCGGAGCTCAAACAACAATTAGCTGATGTGCACGAGGCCACGAGGACGAAATTAGTAACAAATACTGATCGGATGAAGACCCGCTATGACCTACGTGCTAATTCCGCAGGATTTAATGAAGGTGATCTTGTTTGGCTCTACAATCCGAGACGACGTAAGGGACGTTCTCCAAAATTGCAACAACACTGGGAAGGACCGTATTCAGTAGTAACTAGAATTAATGACGTGGTATACAGGATTCAGCGTGGCACAAGAGGCAAGCATAAAATTGTTCATTTGGACCGCTTGTGTCAATACTAGGAGCATCAAGACCGTGGACCACCTGTTGTTCGGGACGAACAAATTTAAGAAGGGGGCAGTGTTACGTGCAATAGAAAGAGACAACTGGTGACATCTACTGGCAATGGAAAAGTAAACGACTTTAGGTTCGGAGAATTGATTATGGTATCTACAGGAAGGTTCAAGAATAGAATGAATAGAATGAATAGAACAGTCAAGAAGCTTCTGGAAAATAGAACACTCGAGAATAATCTGGAGAGTTTCTAGGGTATAAATATAACAGTTGTCATAGCCAGAATAAGAGTCTTGTCTTAGACGTTGCAGTGTTAACAAGTGAAAGTAATAAACGTGCGAAAGTGTTGTAATTAGATTGCGATAATTGAAAGTACAGTAATAAGCGATAATTAAAGTTGAGTTGATTAACAGAAAGTTTATGAATTTTGTATGATTAGAGTGAAATAAAGAACTTGTATATTAAGTATTTAATATTGTGTTTTAAATAACGAAGCAAAGGCCACGCTCGCAACAATATTTTTAATAGCTTTAAAATTCAAAACAATATTCAATTTATAGCAACACAAAAGCAGCATAGAAAAAATTAGTTCATCATAATTTTTCTTTCTTATTGAAAAACATTTTTCTAGCTTAACCTCTAAGTATACCTACTGGCATTAGCCTAACAGCAACTGACATGTAGATATAGCCCATTCGGGTTAACATATGGAACTTTACCCCTGTGGTGCGGAAAGGAGTTCGAAAAATACAATTTTTACATTGCTCTGTGCTGTGACTTTATCGCAAGCGTGGGACCTTAAATATTGGTTCTAGGGAAAACGTCGTAGAGAGAGAGAAAAATTGTAGGAAATGTAATTCTATACAACTTTGTTCCTGTACATTTATGTCCTAGAGTTAATAATAAACGAGATAATTCCATTTTTTACCGCTTAATTAGAAACATCAATCGCACGATAAAAATTGTAAGTACTGAAGTTTTAGAGAATCAAATTTACAATAACTAAAAGGCTGAACTACAATAGACGTATGCCTAAGTACATTTACTTACGTACAGTAAACGCGCTCTTTAATTTAACAGGCGTACACAAATTAACTTTAACTTGTGTGAGGGGAACTTTCGTTAAGTTTAAAAGTCAAATTGCAGTCAGTAAAGGTGCGCTAAGAATCGCTCATTCCGTAAAAACGCGATGTGTACAATTAAATTATTACTAAATAATTAAAATTGCAATGTAAAAATTAAAATGGAATAAAAATGGTATTACGAATTAATAGAAAGCACAAATCTTCAATTAAATCAACATCCACTTGTTAATTTTTTCACTTTTACCACTTTTTAAAATTTAACACAGAAAATGTCATTAGGGAACTGCAAATTAATAGAAGGCACAAATCTTCAATTAAATCAACTTCCATTTGTTAAGTTTTTCACTTTTACCACTTTTTAAAATTGAAAACATTAAATATCAAGATAATAACTCTTACGGAACGTGATAAATATTTAGGCTAAAAATATCAATTTTTCGTAAGTAAACCTCAGTCTCGTTCTATTTCGTAAAGTTATTTACGTCACACCGGGAGCGGCACTGCGCGGCATTTTTCAATCGCCGCTGCGCGATTGTTCTTGCAAAATTAAATGTATAAGTCACACCGGGAGCAATAGTTGCCGCGCGGCGATTTTGGAGATTACTCAAAATTAAGTATTTGTGATCGAACCTCATCACTTTTCTCTGTTTTTCTTCAACCAGAGCTACTAATAACAGAACGTCTTCATCCGAAATAGAGTACATTTGGATAAAATCTGCCGCTCCCGGTGTTAAGACATTTTTTATTAGCCGCAAAAACGAGACGCTCACCAAGCTTTGCCGCCCTAAGCCCGGACCTACTCGGCCTATACGGAAATCCACCCCTGGCTATAAGCAAAAAACATCTAACAGAAAGAATACGCATCTCGTATATTGAAAAGTTTTATATGGCGGGTCGTTCCATTACCACCCGCTCTTACAAATTGTATGAAAACTCTCTGCTTGTTAACGATCCGCTACTCACCGGTAGTGATATTACGACCCGCTTTCACAAATTTTACGAAAACCCTGATTTGAATGCCGCCCAGTGGTGAGTGGCGGCTGGCGGATAGTCATCGTCAAAGCACCAGCACAGCACCAGAGCCAGAGACCTCCGCACTCCGTATCATGCCCATGCATTGCATTGCGTGTTCTATTTGCTTCGTTTACCTCTTCTCTAAGAAACCGGTTTCATCAAGAATACTTCGTTAAATCATTTTGTTAGCAAAACTACAGAAGACCCACCGCAATTTTTTTTCAGTGTTTTAAAGTGGTGAAGGGGGAAATGGCGGATCCAGGGATGGGAGGGGGTCATGCCCCCCGCCCCACTTTCTTGCAGGAATAGTTCTAGAACTACTTTGAATTTGCTTTCACGTTCCTACAAGGGAAAGTGATTATAGAATGACTTCAGTAATCGATTTTATCAATTAAAGTAAAAATATTTAATTAATTGCGTTTTTTGAAAAAATACATTTTTTATTTAATATCCTTTTTATTTATATAATTCACCTTCAAAAAATTATATATTTTTATTCCAAATCTCAAAAAAATAAAACTATTTCAATGAATATTATTGTATGCATGTGATGTATGTGTATAGGTTTTTCTCAGAATTTGAGTTTTAGACCCCCACTTTGGGTGATCCAAAACCCTCGAGAAACACTTCCCAGGTCATGAAACAGACTCCTTCACTACTACATCAGAGCACTAACTTAGTCCTAACTCTTAACATTCTAAAATATTTGCAGCGCTCTTATGTAAAACCTCTGACATGTATAATATGGACTGACTACGTCAATAGAAATGAAATACACTATATAGTGTTCTCTTTCGGTCTAAACACCAAGTCAATTGAGAGAGAACTGTAAACAGCAAATAAATAAGTGGGTTCGTCGAAATAAATGATTTTAAATTAATTATTTGGGTTAATTAGTGATAAAAAGTGTTTTACCAAAGGCAATATATTCATAGATACTCAACAGAAACTAGAAACGTTTTATTAAAATCACTTTTCAACTTCCCGCCAATGGTTTTTTCAATGTTGGCACCTACGTACGAACTATTTTTGACACACAAAATTATACCCGCATGAAATAGCATATAGAGCAGTCCATTATTATATATGCCAGTGTGTAAAACTGAGAAAAGTTGGATTTGAATTTGCACCCTAAGCTACTATCCTATTAAAAAATGACTTTTTGTAAAAAAAGTATACTAAAAAATCCACACCGCTTAATGCGGAAACCTTCCTAGTACCTCACTACAGTACTGCAGTGGCTAAACCAAGCGACTTACGGCGCTGGTGATCAATTTGATTTTTTTTTTTAATTTAATTGTAGGACTACCGCCCCTAATTTCAATGCTATATCCGCGCCTGATTGGGGGGAGGGTGTCACGCCCCTAGCTGGCTCCGCCCCAGTTAACAACCTAAAAATAACAACCTGGACGAAAAAAAAGCGTCGGCCGAGAGTAAAAAACTCCAGAATTGTAGTGACCGGCCTGAGGGCGACAAAAAAGGGTTTGAGAGAGCATGTACCAGCTGATTAACATCTTACTTTTGCTGCCCATATGTGTCTGGGAGCAGCAGGTGAAAACAAAACAATACGACATGTAGTTGCTCAAACCGTCCTTTTATTTTCTGGATAATTCTATCCAATGAGAAATACTTTTCTCGCGAATTCTCACCACTCATTATTTTTTGTTCTGCTAACTCGACGACTCTTTTTGGCTGTCCCTTTGTCCAATGAAATACATCTGTAAAGAATTCAGTTTTAAGTCACATTGATATATATTTAACCCCTTTGTTAACGCAGGTATTTTTGCGCGTCTTTAATTTCCAAAAGGCCGGATTACTATAAATGGAGGTAGCACAGAAAAGAAAAAGATTTCATTGAGTTGAGTAATATTCCAAAGTCTGGTCTCATTTTAAAATTTTCTTCTTCAGATGTCAAATTTTCCAAAGCACTTAAATTGTTTAAAAAATGTTTTTTACAACAGTCACCGCATCTCCTCTTGCATCTCCTATGCTCATACAGTAGAACATCTTTGTCAAAACTGCCACATGAGTAGGATGCTTCTATAATGTGACTATACTTTCTCTTTCAACAGATCTTAACTAACAACCCAGCAGCGAATTTGAAGCACTTTCTTGCAGAAATAGTTCTAAAATTACTTTGAATTTGCTTTCACGTTCCTACAAGGGAAAGTTATTATAGCATGACTTCTGTAATCGACTTTATCATATTATAATGACGGTTATTGATAGGTTAGTAAACATTATATATCATGTTTCCATTGCAATATAAAAAATTTTGGTTGAAAAGGAAAACACGTTCCTAAAATTATGTGCGCAAATACGTGTGGGTTACATGGCCAATTAGAAAAAAGATTTTTATCATCAGGGAAAGTTTCCTTAAATTGTAAACTAGGAATACTTTGGAATGTTTTCGTTATTATGAACTTTTCACTTCTTTCCCTTTTAAAAATACATAATATATTTACTTCAAGATTATCAAGATTATTTTATCTCTTCCAATATTTCTACCAGATTTCAGAGTCTAAAAAAATTCGTGACGAAAGTAATCCAGTAATATCTTCTAGAATTAATCTGAAAAAGCAAAACGGAAAGAATCCGGTAATGCTTTCGTTAATTATTTCTAGGATATATACTGGTAATACAAGCAGGGAAGAACTGGTTCGGCCCTATGAAAACACTGTGTAAAAGTAATGAGTTGTTTACCTGGAGTGGAGTCATACTTGAAACTAGTTGCGACTTCTAGTAAGTACTTCTAGACGGCTCCGGAAAATAACGCCCAACGAAATAACACCCGAAAGTGATAAGTGAAATAAGCCCCGAAAACTCCATTTAAATTTTAACGTGTCAAATGTGAAATAATGTCCAAAATTTTTGGGTGTTATTTCACATTTTTGAGTTTTATTTCACTTACCGGTTTAGGGCGTTATTTCATAATGATATAAAATCCAAAATTCGTAATTGAAATAAAGCCTAAGGAACAAAATTGATCCTGTTGTGTTGGGCGGGGGTGGGGCGTCGACAAGGGGCAGGCACACCTGCACCCCTTGCCGACGTCCCCATCCCGCCCACCACACACGACGCGTTCTTACTTTAAATCGAATATCAATGCAAAAACGCACCGCTCCAACGTTCCTCCTGCACCCGCGCGACGCGTTATTACTTTACACAACTAATTATCAATATTTTAGGCTTTATTTTATTTGCTTGTTTTCTTGATCTGAATTTTGGGTTTTGGTTCACTTTTTTGTTGGGCCTTTTTTCACCTACTTTGGGTTTTATTTCACATATGTTTTCGGGCCTTATTTCATCTATCGCTTTCGGGCGTTATTTCTCGGAGTCCTTTTAGATCTAGACTAAGTCAGTTCGACCGCTGCTGGGAAACTAGTCAATTTTTAATACAAAGGAAAGTGGAAGAAGGGAAAATATAGCATGCACATACTTGTACTAGAGGGAAAGACACGCAAAACTATTCCCATGCCATTCGGCTTGGTTTGGTAGAGCTGCTAAACTGTCACAAACATTATTACAATCATTTGGCATATTACAGTCTCCATGGCATCTTTATGAACGAACACCACTTTACAGTCAAACAGCTATTTAGTAATCGAGCAATACATTTGCAGTAAATTGTCCAGATGTGTACTTACATAAAACTATTACTTCTCCCAACCATTATGCAACTAGCCACTGTTCGCCCATTTATTTCCGTATCATACTTAATAGCTCTCTCCAGTGGCGTAACTAAGGATGTATGGGCCCCCCGCAAATTAACATACTTGCGCAGGACAATTTAATATTTTGTGCCAATTATAAGGAAATATTTACTGAAATTTATGTATTAGAGAACTGTCACGATCTCCCAACAGCGCCTTCACTCCACTCACTCCAAGCCAGTGTTGAGCAAAAAAATAAAAGGGTTTCGTGGGTACTGCGAGCAGTGTTTGCAAGATCTAGGTTGCCAAACTAATTTGTTTAGATTTATTTCATACTTTACATTCATCATTAAACCCGTTAAAAAACCACTGGCAGCCCTAGCATACGCTCACGAAAGCAGATAAAAAGGAAAACCTATGAGTATCTAAGAGAAACGCTTAAGCAAGCCAAAGCAAAAGGAGAAAAAGCTTCCACATAGGAAGCCGGAAATATTTGATTACTTAAAGGGCCCGAGTCCACTGATCACCGCACCGTACAAGAGTGTTGTGAAGTTGAGGGACTTTAAAAAATTTGATCTTATACATATTTTATTCTAAAGTTAAAGTAATACCCTTCTCTCATCTACGAACTCGATGCAAGCTAGCAGCATGTACGCCTAGCCTAAGGAAATTAGCCAAATATTTCGCAGAAAATAATTTACAGCATTTCAGTATCAGGCGTACCTTTTCTCCGTTTAAATACAAAGAATAAATAGAAGACTTCTCGACCTTTTTATTGTTGTATCGTCATTATTGTCTAGCGAGCGTTTTTGCAGTTGCTCAAGATGGAACTGAAATAAGAAATCATTACAGAGTTAATTTAAGTTTTATTCAGAAAACGATTTTTAATTGAGTGAATCTAACTCCTTATTAATCTAGCGTTGTTATTTTATGTGGTTTCAAGTTTCATCACTTCGTATGAAAATATTAATTTTGTGGGCCTTCGTGGGCCCTAAGAAATCTTGGGCCCCCGCGTGGCGGGATCTGCGGGGGCGTTAGTTACGCCAGTGGCTCTCTCTTATGGGAGAAATTTTGAGGTTTTTGTTTTTGTAATTAAAGTTCTAAAATTAACTTTTAAGTAGTTTGTTCTAAGCTGTTCTACTGTATGTAATACTGTGACCTTGACGAGTGATAGAAATTAAACATCAACGAGTGGAAGACAAAAAAACGAAAACAAGTGTTCGATAGTCCCAAAAAAAGTTATTTACAGCAGCAGAAGCTGCAAGTACACAGCCAAATTTAAAAAATGATTTATACACGCTACAAACTGCATTTGATTTTTTTTTTCTTTGGGGCGACTTTGAACACCAGTGTGCATTCCTGCCATATTACCATAACATTATCGTAAGACTGTTCTCTGCAATGTTGTATATCTAGTCCATCATTTTCCAGTTTCGTTTCATATTTGTGGTTTCTTCAACAGTTTTCCCTTTTGTTTCTACAAAGTCAATAAACAATGCTACAACTCCCACGTCACTTCCATCAATAACTACATATCTAATAATTTGACTGATTTGATCTTTGTCAGAAATACGAAAATATTTAGTTTGCTTAATATGTCAATAATTGTTTATCTCATTTCATCTCCCAATAGCTTTGTGAATTCGTTCTGCATCTTCGGTGACAAGTAGTACTATATTTATTCTCCATCTTAATTTTTAGTACATGCTTACATAATAACTGAGTCGTATTTAGCCAACAAGTCAACACGCTCTAAAATATTTCCTCTATTTTCCATTGAATTGATGCCTTCGATCACGGTGACCGCGGAACGCCAAAATATTTTTAGCCAAGAATCTAATTACATCTATCAAGTATTCTGGTAAGGATTTCCTTTCAATTTTATACCCTAGGATGATGAATTGATAGGGTACCGTAAAATGTGGTTACTTTGCGCCGCTCAAACGTAGAATATATTTTATATAAAAATATATTACAGAATTGCTTTAAAATTTCAGAAAGGATTACACTGAAACTCTATAATAATATTGTTACGTGCAATAGAAAGAGACAACTGGTGACATCTACTGGCAATGGAGAAGTAAACGACTTTAGGTTCGGGGAATTGATTATGGTATCTACAGGAAGGTTCAGGAATAAAATGAATAGAATGAATAGAACAGTCAAGAAGCTTCTGGAAAATAGAACACTCGAGAATAATCTGGAGAGTTTCTAGGGTATAAATATAACAGTTGTCATCGCCAGAAAGAGAGTCTTGTCTTAGACGTTGCAGTGCTAACAAGTGAAAGTAATAAAGTGCGAAAGTGTTGTAATTAGATTGCGATAATTGAAAGTACAGTAGAGTTGAGTTGATTAATAGAAAGTTTATGAATTTTGTATGATTAGAGTGAAATAAAGAACTTGTATAATAAGTATTTAATATTGTGTTTTAAATAACGAACCAAGAGCCACGCTCGCAACAACTGGTGTCAGAAGTGAAATAAATTCGCGAAATAAAGTGGTGGCAATTGACTTTAAAATTCAAAGTGTGATTAATTTTGTGAAATTGTGTTAAATTTTGAAAGTTGTGGAAAATAATTTATATTCAACTTAAAGTGAATTACTAAATTAATGGGGCGAAACATTTGTTTTCGAAGAGAACTTGGAAGAAACCGAAGTTGAAGAAGAGCCTACAATGAAAATGGAACAGCTTTTGAGTGCTTTAATGATCAAAATGGAAGCCCGTTTTGATGAACAAAAGAATTCTCTGGAGGAACAAAAGAAATCTCTCGAGCAACAAAAGAATTCTCTGGAATACCGTTTAGATAAGCAAAAGAAATCTATGGAAACCCGCTTGGACGAACAAAAGAGTTCTCTGGAGAATTGTCTAGAAACTCGTTTAGAGGATCAGAAAAATTTTCTAAAAAGTTCTTTAGAAGAACAAAATTTGAAAATTGAAGGAATTGAGCACGAATTTAAAGGTTTCGGAAGTTCAACAAAATGTCACCGAGCAACTTGAAAACGTTAAAGCAGATCTGGAAAGAATAAGGCATCGTCAGCCTCTAAACGTAGCAGCTGAAATATCTGGCGCAGGTAGAATGAAACCTCCAATATTTGATGGACAAAATTCATGGCATATCTTCAAGAGACAATTCGAGGCAGCTTCAGAGGTAAATGGATGGAATGATGAAGACAAAGCTATAGCACTGGTGTTAGCACTTCGAGCTCCTGCGTCAGAACTCTTACAAACAGTACCGATTGAAAAGCAACGTGAATACACTTCATTAGTACAGGCGATAGAATTACGTTACGGAGATGAACACATGCAGCAAGTATATCGCCTACAGTTGCGCAACAGGATTCAAAAGCATGGCGAATCACTACAACAATTGCAGGCTGATGTGGAAAGATTAGCGCATCTTTCATACTCCAGCGTGAATGCGGATTTTCTCAATGAAGTGGCGACGGAGGCATTTGTGAACGCTATTGCAGATCAAAACTTACAACATGCATTGAGGATAGCAGGGAAGAAATCAACAGCAGAAGCACTAGCCTATGCATTAGTGTATGAATCCGCCAGACAAGCTTCACGGAGTGCAGTACGAATGAGAGAAATTTCGGTGAACGAATGTACTTGTAATAGAATGCAGCCATCACAGAGCACTCCTTCACGTGGTATTCTGCAATGCTGGAATTGTAATAGACCGGGACACCTACAAAGGGACTGCAGAAAACGCCGACGAGTGGAATCCCTAGATGAAGAGAGGAGAGTGGAATTGCAAAGATATCGAGCTGGGCAGCAGACTTGCAATAGATTGCAGTTATCACTGAGCAACCCTTCACGTAGTGCTCTTCGATGCTGGGATTGTAATAAATTGGGACACCTTCAAAGCGACTGCAGGAAGCGCCGTCGAAGGGAATCAACAGAAAAGAAGGAAAGAGAAGAATGTCCAAGTTGGCGAACTAGAGAGCAAGCTATTCTTGGAGCGACTAGACTCCAACCTTATGGCTTTGAGATGCAACATAGGAAAGGACTTATTCATGGAAATACAGAAGCCTTTGTACAACGTCCATGCAAACTTGAATGCAAACATTGCGGCCGGGTGGAAGAAAAAGAAAGAACAGCAACTATACAGTTGGTAACTGTGGAACCATCAACAGGTTGGGACATCGAGAACTTGCGAACAGCGCAACGAGAAGATCCGGATATATCGCCTATTCTTGCTTGGAAAGCAGATATAGATAAACCAGAATGGAAGGGTATTTCATGCAAACTTGAATGCAAACATTGCGGCCGGGTGGAAGAAAAAGAAAGAACAGCAACTATACAGTTGGTAACTGTGGAACCATCAACAGGTTGGGACATCGAGAACTTGCGAACAGCGCAACGAGAAGATCCGGACATATCGCCTATTCTTGCTTGGAAAGCAGATATAGAAAAACCAGAATGGAAGGGTATTTCAGGGATGAGTGAAAATCTGAAAAGCTACTGGGCTCAATGGAATTCTCTTCATGTGGAATGCGGTATTTTAAAACGCAAATGGGAGGCACCTAACGGTAAATCATTCCGAATGCAAATAGTCTTGCCGGCATCAAAGGTCAACGATGTTCTAGGTAAAATGCATCGTGGAACATCTGGAGAACATTTGGGAGTGAATAAAACAATTTCTAAAATACGAGAAAAGTTTTATTGGCTACATATGCGGGAGGATGTGGAGAAGTGGTGTCGAAGATGCACTGTGTGTGCTTCTTTCAAAGGACCGCCACATAGCAGCAGAAAGGAAATGTATAAGTGTAATATCAGAGCCCCATTGGAAAGGAGAGCTGATGTACAAGAAGCCACGAGGACAAAATTAGCAGTAAATGCCAATCGGATGAGGACCCGCTATGAATTACGTGCGAATTCAGCAGGATTCAATGAAGGTGATCTTATTTGGCTGTACAACCCGAACCGACTTAAGGGACGTTCTCCAAATTCACAACAACACTGGGAGGGACCGTATTCAGTAGTAACTAGAATAAATCACGTAGTATACAGGATTCAACGTGGTACAAGAGGCAAACGAAAAATCGTTCATCTGGATCGCTTGTGTCAATATTACAAGCATCAAGACCGTGAACTACCTGTTGTTCGGGAGGAACAATTTTAAGAAGGGGGCAGTGTTACGTGCAATAGAAAGAGACAACTGGTGACATCTACTGGCAATGGAGAAGTAAACGACTTTAGGTTCGGGGAATTCATTATGGTATCTACAGGAAGGTTCAGGAATAGAATGAATAGAATGAATAGAACAGTCAAGAAGCTTCTGGAAAATAGAACACTCGAGAATGATCTGGAGTTTCTAGGGTATAAATATAACAGTTGTCATCGCCAGAAAGAGAGTCTTGTCTTAGACGTTGCAGTGTTAACAAGTGAAAGTAATAAACGTGCGAAAGTGTTGTAATTAGATTGCGATAATTGAAAGTACAGTATTAGCGATAATTAGAGTTGAGTTGATTAATAGAAAGTTTATGAATTTTGTATGATTAGAGTGAAATAAAGAACTTGTATAATAAGTATTTAATATTGTGTTTTAAATAACGAACCAAGAGCCACGCTCGCAACAATATTATTAATAAAAACAAAGTGGCGCGAAGTTTGCACCAGTTCATAATTTCTGCCAATATCTTATCTTATGTTATGAGCTCTGGAACCAAATTTTGCGCCACCTAAACAAAGCTAAAAAAAATTAGCAACTTTTCTTCCCAATTTTCAATACTACTGATTCAAAAAGTAACAAAACCTTAATTCGTATTTCAGCCCACAGCATAAAATAAGAAACAAATGAATACAAATAGGAAAAAATAAACTAAAAATAGAGCATGCGTGTTTCAAGCTGCTCTATGCGGAAAATTCCTCGTTTGGAAACCAGTTTAGACTCTTCAATTGACGATTTTCTTTCAAATTTTCTTGTGATTGATTTGACGAATTTCAGAGTGTGTTTTCGGATAAATTTGTCCATCCTCAGTACCTACAGATAAAGTTTTACCTGGAGCTAAAACTACTTTACGTCTTCTTTTCTTTTCACGTCCAAAACTATCCAACCGCCGATGCTCCAATGCTTCTATGAAGGATTGAATGCTGGACAATTTTATGTTTCCTCCAGGAAGCTTCCGAATCCAAACCAGTCCTTGATTCACGCATATATGCCGCATTTCTTAAATTCAGACTACAGATTCTGCTTAGCATTAGTCAAACTACTCACAAGCTCACTTAAGAGTTTTTGAAAGTCCTGTTTTTTTAGAACAACTTGCCTTTGTCCACTTGAGGACATCTTGTAGCTCGCTAAAAATTTTCTCCATGCAACCTGCATGGGATGAAAGAATGCAACGTCGAGGGGTTGTGTTATGTGTGTGCTATTTGGAGGAAAGCACACGAAGTCAATATTACACTGCTTACATTCATGAATAACAAAGATTGTCACCTATAAGCACTTTCTACCCTCCTGCTTCTTAAGTCGAGGTAACATTCAGGAATCGAACCAATCGCTGAAGGTGTTGGAATCGAACCAGCTACTTTTGGTATAGCTGGATTGAAATTCTTTTGGATCGCCTTCCAAGTGCTCCATAAATACCATGATTTATACATAACATAAGAAGGCAAGATATCTCCCTCGGCATTTCCTGCAAACATTACTGATGTCGTAGATTTACTTGTATTACAAATCCTTTCCGGATATTTTACTCCCCATTTAGTGATCACTTTTTTTGCCCCAGATCATCGATCAAGCTCGTCTCATCATAGTTCCGGCAGGAACGCCAAGAAGAAGCTCAGCAATGTTAGAGTGATAACTTTTAAATGATGATGACTACATTTAATGTTGCATGCAAAGCGAACAGTGAGTTCCGGATATCTTTTCAAAAATCCATTGCATCATTTACTACTGGGAAGATTATCCTTGAATTCCTTCACAGTTCTACTACATCGATTCAGACGTAATTTAATTATGAATGGCTGTTCCACCTTAACCACTGGGAAACCATAATCTAACATATCTAGGATGCATTCAACAAAATTCTTTTGCTCATGATAGTAAAAAGTGATAGGATGTCCTGCTTTTAAATTGTGAGCTCCTTTTAATTTGTATTGGGAATATATAACTCTTTTGCAGCCAAACGTTGAGAAATGTCACCCAAACATTCCTCCAGCTTTTTTTTAGTATAGTCGACGTATCGTCTTGCTCCAGGCTTCCTCTTATACTTTCGTGGCATATTTTGGTAATAGACGTGCTAAAAAGATCAAAATGATAATCAAAAATTTATAAAGCTATCAGCGAAATTGGTTTGTACCCGTAAGGAGCAACTTTGCGCCACTGGCGCAAAGAAACCCCAAAATGTCGTTAAAGTGGATATTCTTTCAGGAAATTTATATTACCTAAGAATAGAATAATAAACCTCTGGGGATGCCACTGAATTCATTTAATATGTGTATATCGATATCATTCCAATGTTGCTTACCTCCAAAAGCCTACTTGAAGTTCAAATATTTTCTAAATTTTTCAACACTAAAATTTAACCCTCTTATTTCACAAAAATGTATGTAGGATCATAGAGGTATTAGTTTTTGGGGGTCTTAGATAGAATGGAGATGATAACCTGATTCAATCGTTCCACCTGACCGTTTCCCCGAGGTACACCTGTAGTAACAAAGACTTGATAAATATTTTGTTTCTCGCAATAGGATCGGAATGACTGGGACGTGAAGGCTGTACCCCTGTCTGTTATGATGCGATGCGGATTTCCAAATGTTTCACTTTGCAGACCTAGCTTGTTCAAGACTTCTTCTGTAGTCGATGACTTCACTGGGTATAACCAACAGAACTTCGTAAACGTGTTTATAACCACAAAAAGATAAGAGTAATTCTTGGATGTAGATGGCAAGGGTCCCAGGTGGTCAACGTGGTATGTATGTAGTGGGACGTCCATCTTCTCTATCGGGCTTAAAAATCCCTCCGGTTTTCCGGCTTTTCTAGCGGAGAGGATACATCTGACGCAATTTGATAACACACTTTCTACTTTCTTCGTTAATTCGGGGATATAATAATCTCGTCGCACAATTGTTTCTACTTTTCTCTTGCTTATGTGTCCCTGATCATGAATATTTCGTATTATCTCCTTCTGAATTGACTTTGGTACAATTAATAGGTGAGCTTCTTCAACGAATTTATACAAAGCTTGGCTTCTGAGAACATATTCGTCATACTCCCTGGGCTTACTTAATCCTTTGTAGAATCTCAAGTTCGATTGAAAAGACTACTGGGTAACGGCTGAGCGCATCGACATGCCTCATTGCTGTTCCAGAACGATGGTGGACGCTACAATTAAATTCCTCTAATAAGAGAGCCCATCTAGCAACCCTACTGCTCAACTCCTTCTTCCTCGTCGTTAGTTGGATGGCCTTACACTCCGTGTAAATGGTAAAAGATAGGCCAAGGAGATAAAGACGTAGCTTTTTGACGCATTTGATAATTACCAGAACTTCTAGCTCGTAACTTGTATAGTTCTTTTTCGCATTAGATGTCTTAAGGCTAATGTAAAATATTGAATGTAACTGACAATTTTCGGGGCTTTTTTGCAGCAGAACTCCTCCATAACCAGCCTTACTTGCGTCCGTATGAAGCTCTGTCTGATGATTCGGATTAAATAACTTTAAAAAAGCATCACTGCAAAGATGATCTTTAAGTGCATTGAAAGCATCGTGTTCCGTAAAATTAAAATAAAAACTTATGTCTTTCTTGGTAAGCTCGGTAAGAGGTTTAGCATCAACGAATACTGAGGAATAAAACGCCTGAAGTAGCTCGTTATACCCAGAAAACTTCGTAACTGTTTAATGTTTTTAGGAATTGGGAATCCTTTTACTGCTCGTACTTTTTCGTTCGATGGTTTTAGGTTTCCATTTTATATTATGTGGCCTAGGAACTGTATATTTCTTCTAAGAAATCTGTATTTCGACATTTAATCACGAGACCATGCTGACTTGCTACCTTCAAAACCTCCTTGAGCTTCCCGATACCTTCCTCATCATTCTTAGATGGAATAATAATATCATGCATGTAGACCAATAAAATATTCTTATGTACAAGTGGTTGAAAGATGGTATTAATGAATCTTTGAAACACTGAAGGTGAATTGCATAGCCCAAAGGGTACTTTTAAAAATTCATACTGGCCATCCGGTGTAATGAAAGAAGTATATTTCCTACTTTCCTCTTTGATGTTTACATGGAAGAAACCATTGCGTAGATCGAGAGTCGAGAAAACTTAAGCGTCGTATAAGCTTTCTAAAATCTCCTCTATATTAGGAATCGGATACCTGTCCTTAATAATTTTTGCATTTAGCCTACGATAATCTATGCATAATCTTGATGATCTATCTATTTTTTTTTTTGTTAAGACGATGGGACTTGCGTAATCTGAGTGACTATGTCGAACTATACCTTCATCCAACCATTCCTGGATCTGTTTACTGACTATTTCCTTTTCAGCATAAGCTAATCTTCGTGCTTTCTGGTATATTGGTGACTCGTCTTCCAGGCAAATACTCATTTCTACACATGACTTTGATGGCTTCGCTGGGTTATATTCAGAAATGAGCGCGTTTACCTTTTTCCTTAGCTCAGTACTAGATATTTCAGCTACACTGTCCAACTGAGGCTCCAACTACGTCGATATAAGACAGAAAGTCTTCATTCTTATTCGCAGCCGAATCCATTCTTCTTAATACAACTTTCCCATTCGTCACCGTTAAAGTAGTTTCTCTTAAAAAATCTTTGTCTAAAATCATTTCGAATTTAATCCACTCATTTGAAACTACGTGACACTTAACATTGTAATTTTCATCTTCGACTTTCAGATTGATCAGTGTAGAGCCATGGGTTTTCTTTAATTGCTGACCAAACCCAACCAAAAATATCTCAGAACCTTCGTCAACTGACATTGACGCATCTCTTAGGACCTTTTCCGTGAAAATCGTGACGTCACTTCCTGTGTCTATAAGAGCGACATATTCTTTCCTGCCAATGTTTACCTTAGCGTGAAGGTCTGGAGTACAAATAACATTAATCTGACTGTTTCCTGATGTAGTCCCTGGTACCGTTCGAGTCCTTCTAGCCTGAGGACAATTTGATGAAAGGTGACCGAATTCGCTACAATTAAAACATCGCGGGCTTTTTGCTTTGTGAGCACAAGAGGTCGCTTCATGACCCTTTCCCCCAGAATTTACACACCGAGTTCCCGACGGAATGTTTCTTTTCTTTTCATGAGAAAATCTGGATTCGGGTTTTTTCTTTGAAACCTCACTTTTCATGTTTTGATACACTTTGAAACAATGCTTGAAGGTTTTGGCTTCGTAAAGAACAGTTTTGCTGATCGCATCATCTGGGATGCCTGATATAATGTACATTATTAGAGATTCTTCATCAACACTACCCTTGTTTGCAATACTTTTCATGATGTACATATATTCTAGATAAGGCTGACTCGTTGGCTGTTTTCTTGCGATTTTCAAGAGTTCTATGAATGCTAAGACTCGTAACTGATTCTTTGAACTCCCCACTTAAATGCTCCTTAAGCTACTTCCAGCTATGAAGATTCCATGTAGCCTCAACTGACAACCTCGCGGCCCCTGTTAGTAGTCTTCGGGCGTAAAGATATTTTTGCACGTCAGACCATCCACATACAGCTGCAATATCATCGAAATTTTTCAGCCAAATTAAAACATCTCCTGAAGACTCGCCATTAAATTTCTCTAGAGACTCCTCTACGTCTCTGAAGACAAAATTATTGTTATTTGGTGGACCCGCATCAACTTTAGGCTCAGTCATCTTACTACTTTTATTGCCGGCAGATTTTAAGAAAATTGAATGTTCTTGACTTACCAGATTATTGCTCTTTATCTCGTTATCTCGTTATCTAACCTGTTTTGAGGCCCTTCAGCTTTGTTATACGATTTATCCAATTGAAGCTTCTCTACACTTGAACTAATCCCACTAGTATTTCTTCTCACACTTGATCCGCTAATATCTTCAGTCTCGAACCGAACAAGATCTTTCACTACGCGAGTCGTGTCGGTTATCTACACTTTCTTCAAATCTAAAAGCAATCTAAGCTTTCAACCGTATCACGGTATTCAATTATATCCTGGCTAGTTTTCTCACTCTTATTTTCTTCACTTTTTTCCTCAGAGCTTATATCTTCATCACTTTTTTCATTAATCTAGTCTGAACCTTGAGAATTACCAGCTGGTTCACTGTTAAGGGCGCTTCGTAATCGTTTCACCAAATCTTTCTTGTTCCTATAACTATACGATAACCCGCGTTCACGTAGTAGCGTTTGTAATTCAATAGTACTTAATCTTTCTAGATGTTCCATAAATAAAAATAAAAAACCGTTTACACAATTCTGACTAGAATACTTGCAACTAAAACGAGAAAATTTGTTCAAGCGATGATGTTGACTTAACGGGCTTTAATGAGTATTGATATAGCGGTTTGATATTTCATGCTAGTAAGAATTAATAAAATAAGATATTCACTGCTTTATACGAGTTAGGTTGGATATCGGTACTTTAATGTTTACAACACTGCACTCTATTCAAACTTTTCTTCGCTTTTCTTTCAATACACTTATCATTAGAATTTTAGTCGAATTAGCGATATTGCAAACACGTGTTTTTTTTCGCAATGCATGGGTTGAAATTCTTAATTAAAAGTATTTTCCTTTCTAATCTCTTTTCTTTTCTATCCCACTTCTGACACCATGATATTTGTAGGATCATAGAGGTATTAGTTTTTGATAAAAGGAAAAATTAATTAAAAGATTTTCAATTAGATCAGTTCACTATAGATTTATTGCAAGGGATATTCACCGTATGATTTACAAACAATTCATTTATTCCGACCGAAAGAAAAATCTAAATTACATAACAAAAACTAGTAATAATTAGATCGCGAAATTCTTTAAGAGATATATCGATTTATCATAAAAACAAAAAATGCGTAAATTGATCCCGTAACTATACTCGTTGCTCGTATCTGATTTTGCTTAAACATAACTGCTGACCGACTGATAATTTTCAGACAATTAGCTGCTTCAGTTGCTAATCTGTGGTACCGTTGTTGGACCAACTGGACGATAAAAAAAACTTTTGTTTGGTGTGTTTTAAAGAAGAGCAGATTTGCTGTTCCTACATGTTAACTCCGAAAATAAACCTTTCCCTCGCTGCACGAACTCGGACTAACTCAACAATGAAGAAGAACTATGTGGGTATCAAGCGATTTCCAAATTGTAACGATAGACCCAATCATGCTACGACATGATCATTGCAATGGGCCTTTGGACTTTTGGAATGACGCCAAGTTAACCCCGCTGGCGCATAATAACCACAGTTTACTATGCTAAGTTTGTCATTCCGTTTGTAACACCTAGAAATAATTATAGTAGAGCAAAATGTAATGGACACCCACGCATAATATTAAAAGTTTTGATTTTTGCATGTTCGTCCGTCCACACGATAACTCGAGAACGCGAATACTTAGAGTGCTGAAATTTTGCACACTGCCTTTTAAAAAAAAGAGTAAAATTGAGTTCAGAAATGGGACAAATCGGGTAACTTCTTCGTGAGAAATGGACTAAATCGGGCAGCCCCTTCTTGGTGTTGCCATATAAAAAATTAAGTTTTTTACGTATACTATGAAAACGATCAGTCCTAGACGTTTTATTGTACTGAAAAGTTCTTAAGAATATAAAATTCTATGAAATTTGTTATAATCATTTTTACTAATTAATATTATGCGTGGGTGTCCAATCCATTTTGCTCTACCATCATTATTTCTGGTGTTACGAACGGAGTGACAAACTTAGTATACCATTTAGATTTCATCTATGGTATAAACACAGTCGCGAGTAAGTTTCCTGGTTTCACTCTTTATTATCCTTACCAGAATGAACTACTCTTCACTGAAATGGGAATCTAAATTTTGGATTTGAAATGGATCTTGACGTACTAGGAGGACTCTTGTATCATCGTCAATCTTGATGGGCCATCGGCCAACATCTTTCATAGAAATATAGGATACAATTTGCTCAGAACACTCTTTATCAGAACTTGATAAACCATCAATTTCTTAGTCAGTACTTGAATCAAGTCTTTCCTCTTCAACATTAGAAGATGTTTCTTCACGGGATACAAAGTTGTATTTCAGTAGAGCTCCAACAATGTTTTTTTTTTTTTTTTGCAATGAGGCTCTACGTTCCTTTATTCGTTTCATCCTAGGGAGATATTAAAAAATATACACGTAATATTTTTAATTTATTTAACTGGGTGATGTGCTGTCTTGGTTGAGGTATAAGCCGTGGACTCCTCATACAACAAGGTGCAATAATTTTTATTCAATCCCATAAAATAATTTGTGATCTTTTAATACATTAAAGTGGCATTCATCTAGAAAATCATAAGAACTGGCCTTAGATCAATTCTAGCTTTTTTATTTGTTGAAATTTTTTTCAATAAATTTTATTCGTTTAGACGAGAAATCTTCCTCTCATTTAAATATGCGATACTTTACTTGAACCTCCAACCAACGTTAACCTAATAAAAAATTAGGAAAAAGGTAAATAAACTTCGAAAAATTTGCAGTATATACTTTTAAGGAAATCACTTTTTACTTCCTAACTTGTTCTTAAGTTATCTTTGCTTCAACCACCATAAGATAACAAGTGCGTTCCTTCTTCCGTATTGGTGATGTCTGTGGCAATAACAACAATAGCGCTAAAGAAAGTATTAACAGCCGATGTTTGTTTATAGAAGTATTTAGACCGACATTTATGCTTGGTGTAAAAACGAGTTTTCTAAAGTTTTAAATGATGAAAGTTATTAAAAATTAGGGCGATATAACTACTTTTAAATGGCAACCAAAAATATAGCAGTTTGTATTAGGTGTCTACTATCGACAGTACAATAATAATAATAATAATAGATTGGACTTTTGAACGTGAAACTAGCGTCGTGTTCGAGTAGTTAAAAACATATAAATTAGTTGCCATTTTTCCACTTTCTGTATCAAAATCTCATCAAATTATATTTTGCCTTCCTAAAAAAAAAACATCTGGCAATACTAGATATAGTCTCCCAAGTGTGAGGTTAAATTGAACGCATTTGCGACGAAAAGTAGAAATTCGGTGGTAATCTAACACTCCCTATACAACAAATATAGAATTGATAAATATTACCAGTCAACGCGTGCTACGCTGCTTTAAAAAGCACTTTCTTTAGAAGTTCTAATTTTTACAACCAAGCGACCCGTCTTTATAGCCATCGCCAATTTCAAATTTAAGGCGCACGAGTTTTCTTTTTTCACTGATTAAGCTTAAAAATCCCAACGTCGAGTAGGACTACCGGAGCCAGCACACATTTTTGTTAAATTAAATACTTATTATATCATTGGTTCTGTTGATTACAACATTATTATATTATTCATTCTTATTTTTATATAATTTAAACAGAAATATAAAAAATGTCGTCTGAGACGGACCGACCAAATTTCCAGTCCGTCATGTATTTTAAAACAAACCAATTCTCCAGCTCCTCCGCCAAAGTTTGTTCATTTGTCGTCTCCAGGTCTCCGGAGACTATTTGTGTGTTCTGGTCAGTTAAGTGTAGGTCTACGCGGAAAGGAAAAGGAATAAAGTGGAGTGAGTTTGACAAATTGTTACAAAGAAGTTAATAAAAAAATTAATATAATGGATTTAGCGCAGAAAATTTGTTTCGTCAATAGAGTTCTGGTTATTTTTGAAGAAAAAAAGTGTCTGGCTTGAGCTAAAAAACACTCGCTAACCCAAAACCCATGAAACAAATATGTGGATCCAAAAGGTTGTGCATTGAAGCTGGCATAGATGTAAAACGCGATAAGCCAGGGTAAAGACCTAAGCACCTTTAAGTCAAAACCAAATTAAAAGTGCATCCAAATAAATCGATATCATGCCATACGAAATTGAATAGGTAAGGAAGGTACATGGTATTGCCCCAGTCTTTATTCTAACATCTGTAGTGGCTATTGTCAAATACGTTATTATAACAAACATTGCCTCACGATTATATTGGTTTAGCCTCGTTTTCACTAATACAAATTTTCTTACCCGACAAGTTTTGAAAGAAGTTGGCAACATTTTATAAGTAGAAATGCTATATGAAAATTCAGACACATGTTGACAACTTGTTCAATGTCGGCTGTAAAAACTGGCAGAATTTGTTGGGTGGAATTTTTCATTTAAGTGGAAACGCTTATTTGTTCTGTTAGCTAAACTTCTAGCTTTTTTTCAGTAAGTTGAAGACAATGGAGTAGGAAAAAGCTGCTACAATAAAATTAATTGAGGAATATGAAAAATATTCGGTATTGAGGGATGCTAAGACTAGTGACCATAAAAATACAAATAATGGAAATGACGTTGAATGAAATTGCTTAGAGTTGAATTCGGGTTTAATTTTCTTAAAAAAAAAAATTAGCTTTGCGTTGGTATGGATTTGAGCTATTAGGGTTTCTGTCTCCTTGTGTGGAAATAACTTCCGGCCCAAATAACAAACGCTGAAAATGCTATAACACCTGCTCATTGCGAATGTAAGCAGTTAAGTTGGCGAGCATTTAAATGGAAACGCTTGTTAAGTTTAAGGCGTTTAAGCTAACATGTGGACAACATGTTGACGAACAAGTTGGCACAATTTGTATTAGTGGAAACGACCCTGCTAGCCAACGCTCAGCAGTTCACGAAAATTTAATGCTGTGCGGGCAGGGGTGGTTATATCACAGTATATATCATACAGTAGAATAGCTTAGAACTAACTACTGAAAAGTGAATTTTAGAATTTCAATTAAAAAAACATAACCTTAAAATTTCTCCCACTAGAGGGAACTATTAAGTATGATACGGACATAACTGGGCGAACAGTAGCTAGCTGCACGACCGTTGACGGAAGTATTAGTTTTATGTATGTACACATATCGGCAATCGGCGACAAATGTATTGTTCCATTACTAAACAGCTGTTTGACGGTAAAGTGGTGTCATTTTGCCTCTTTCCCTCTAGTAAAAGTTTAAGAATGCCATCAGTTCTCTTTCTTCCACTTTAGATTTACATAGGAATTCATGTATTAAAAATTGGCTAGTGGTTAGTTAAAACTGTTGAAAGAGAAAGTATAGTCTCTTTATAGAAGCATCCTACTCACTTGACAGTTTTGACAGAGCTGGGCTACTGTATGATATATACTGTGGTTATATAAACTAACACAACTTAGTGACAAATGCATTCACTTAGTAATTTTCAAGATAATACATTATGTGATAGCTGATCAGGGGAATTCGTTTAATATCCTAATGAGCAACTGGATGAGTTTTTTGTGGTACTCATCTAGAGACTCATGAGTGCACAATTTTTTTTTTCACTACTTTTCACTTTAGATTACATTAGCGAAGACGACAACAGAGTGGTCGTCGTCAAATGTCGAACTTAAAAGCCGCTACACACGCTCAAGCAAATCTTCCGACTTATGCATGGGCCAGTCGTTTAATTTGAATGAGCGTGTGTAACGAATGTCGCAGCTTGAATTGGGAGAGCATGAGTGAAATCGGACGACATATTGCGTACAAGAAAAACTTATTACTTTGCTATAGAATTGAACTAGACAAAATCGGATATAAACATTTGCGTCCACTCGCAACGAATTTTATTCAAACTTTCAATTCATTTATATAGCAAAAGTCGTTTGCTTGTATGCAATAGTTTCGTCCAATTTCATTAATGGCGGACTTCAGTCTCAAGTCAAACTCCGACTTGCGCTACACACGCCATGTATGGCCCAGTCGTATGATTTGCTTGAGCGTGTGCAGCGGCCTTAACACCGACACTGGGCGGCAGTGCCATACATCAATAGATTTCACTGACATATCAGTATTGAGGCATTTGTTTGTAGAGCTCGCTGATTTATAACAATGGACTGAGCGATTTGCTATTTCATGTGGCACACATTATGTGTTTCTGTATATCAGGGTTTGAGCACACTTTAAAACGTTTACTACATAAAAAAACATGTAAAACTCAACCAATCAGATAAAATTTTACAGCTTTACAAGAGGAGGAGTGTGCAGCATAGTAAGATCGACATGCCTTTTTGTTGTTAATTACAATCTCATCTGTGCATTTTTAATTAAATTATTTACCTATTTTTACAAGTAATCGAACCAACACTGCGGTGATGATAGATATTTTCCTGCCTTTGCAATCTCTATTGTGATCGACTTCGACATGCTCGCAAATCTGTCTGTAGCGGCCTTTTAACTCTTGCAAATTTCAAAAGCGCATTCGTATATTGTTGAGCTTTAAATTATCTAAAATAAAATTATGAATTATAGTGCCTTTCCTTTTATTTACTTAATCAAACACTTTTTTTCAATTTTTAATCACAGTTCGCATACGAATTATAGTAAATAAATACAATGTACGTCTTAAATCTTACACTTTATATGTATGTAGCTGCTTGAGCCTATAGCCAACAGGCAGAATAATGTTCAACTTACTATACACATTAAAATCAATATAATAAACTGATCTAAGTTTATGCTATGTATTATCTTTAGTTCTACAAATTTTAATTCTACATAATTTCACTAAGCAGGCTGGAGACTTATTAATAAAATCTTACCCTTAGGTACACACAAATTAATAAAAGCTACAAAATCTCCCTAGTAGCGTTGGTCATATAACTTGATTATTTATTACAATGGAAAATAATGGATAATGTCCTGGTCTTTAGTCGAAGGTGTACAGGTAGCGTTGACGGATCTCATCTTTAATAACTTAACTTTTAGGCATCTTTTTACATTTATAAAAGTAAAATTCATAAATGATATCTTCAATTAATTGGACTTATATGTATATTTGATCAATATTAATCATTATATCGTAAATTAAGCTTATTTCTTTATATTAGGCCTCGTCCAGTAAAAACATTAAATAGCTACATTAGAAATAAAAAAATAATAAGAGACCGTTGTTGTTAGTAGCCATCATATTACCTTATGGCGATTGCAATCTATCTAGAGTTTCTCAAACGCCACGGTACAGAGAATAGTATTCTCATTATATTTTGAGAGAAGAGAGAGAGTATTGTGTTTCTGTGCCGTGCTTTCCTATACATACAAGACATTTCGTCCACTAATGGTGAAACGTGGTTCGTAATGACAAAAGCTTGTATTTTCTGTACCGTGATCGGAAGCAACAAAATGTCGCAAAGTGGCCATTAAGAACATCATAAGCTTTGTAAAGGACGTAAAGTTGGAATATGCGCTCTAGGGCACTTAGGGGTAATTTCATAAAAGATAGGTCGCGGTAACTAGATGAGAGGCGGGAACTCTGTCTACCAAATAAATATAATAAAAACAAATTCTGCGAACATTTCGTGATCAATTCTGACAATAATAGCAATAAAATCAATTGTGGAATAGAACAGTTTTTCGTCTTAAATCGCACTGCCACAAATCTGTGAAAATTTGAACTTGAAAAGAATTACTGCAATTTTGAACAGATAATAAATTACTACTTTAAATTTGAATGAATGCTCTTGCGAGTAAAATCTCAAATTCGAAGTAATCAAGAAAGTTGTAAATATTCGGACATTCAATTTATTAAAGAGGAATGCCCATTTTAGTCCCGACACAACATATGAGAGATGTGTTAAACGATGCATTATGATACTCTGAACATATTTTATTACAATGTTTATTTCAATTAAGCGGGGGAAGCCTTGGGGGTCGAAGTTTGATCTACTATATTTTGGAAAATCTTGTACGGAATCGAATTCTTTAGGTACTGACAAGTTTGAGTACCCACACTCCTATCCTCGAAAGCTTAAAGCCATCCCCATATTCACTTTTTTATTCGAACTGAGGTACTAGACTTTTCTTACTTTAGATCGGCTCTAACTCGGTAGAATTATGTCCGATCGGAAAACGGGTTTGACTGTTCGCCTCAGCTCATTACTAGCTACAATTCGTAGAAGACAATTTTTCTCTGCATACTTTTAGGGCGGGGTGGGTGGTGGTGGTTTCAATACCGCATGTTTCATATCAAATTAAAGGTCTCGTCGAGTACCATCGGCTGGTGTAGTTTTTTCCCGATTCAGAATACTTTCTCGAGACATTTTTGTCGCCGGAAACCCCATTTTCATGCACTTGGATAACATACACCCCAGCTACTACATTCCGCAGTTCTTTCTTCCACGGCCATTAGTGCTTTCTTCTGAACATTTTTCTCATAGTAAGTCATTTCCCACGACTCACCAATTCCGCGCAACCACGACAAGTAGAAAAAAGTCACCCAAGAAAGTCGCTCAAGCTACATCCGATCGTCAAAGCTTTCTCTTGCTTAATTGAAATATGTTCAGATGCATCGTTCAAGACATCTCTAATGTCGGGAGGTGTCGGGCTTAAAGTTGTATGAAAAGTGGGCATTCCCCCTTGCTGATGTAAGACTATCCAGAATTACTAGAAAAATCTCCGGGAGAAACAAAATCAACGCAACATGCATATGAATTCTAAGGTATAAGCGTAATTTGAGAAATTAAATTTCTGGCTCCCTTGCGAAAATACGCACGTTAGAGAAGATAAAACAAAAAAATTCATCGAAATGAATGTAAGAATGTAACGAATCCATTTCCACCTTTTTTCTACGTCGTTTCCAAAATTCTTCATTTGAGACTCAGACACTCCAGCGAATGTTAAGGATGAGGCATAACCATCTATTAAAAAAGGTTAACAACTCATATTATGGATTGAGTCTTCCCCGTTTCGCATCCATATAGCAATACTACATTGGCGTTGAAAAGTCGTAGCCTATTTTTACTTAGATTTCACTGGAGTCTCATATCCGGAATAGTTGAGAAATCACTACAAGATTTGTTGTTACAAGAATTGATGTCTTTATTTTGTACTCGAAAGGCTTGGTGATATATTATAATACAGAAGTTTTCCTTTTCCTCCAATTTTTGGTTACTACCGAGGTGAGAAGTTTATTAGTACTGTAATGCGCGACATTGTCTAGTGCATTCGTAAGGACATCGTTAATGACAATGGAAGCGATGAAAGTATTCATCCTTGATAAGCTCCCGAATTTATATGAAAGAAGAAGTTAATATGTGAGCGTATATCAACTGTATTATCTTTGGCGCAGTTCTGCATCGATGCTTCCCATATGCATATGTCTACTGAGTTGAATGCGCTTTCGTAATGAACAAAGGGCAGGCAGATATATGAATACCTTAATTCTGAACTTTGCTTTATAATAATCGATAAGGAATGATGTGATCATTGGAGGGCTTCCTTATCTAAATCAAGTATTTTACGTTCTGATTTCTAGATCAACTTCAGCCCTAATTCTAACCAAGATCACTCGAGTTAGAATCTTCCCCTTTGTGGATAGTAAACAGATTCCTCTCCATGAATTACTTTCCAAATATATAATTTCAGCTCGCTTCTTCAGCTGTCTCCAATTCTCTTCTTTTGTGTGATTCCTTCTATAACACCTATATGTTGAAGCAAAAATCTTGTTCTGCCGTTTTATTTGTAATATTCGCTTCATACAAGCAGATGGCAATGATTCAACACAAAAGAACAGAACTTTCGTAATCTTATACACTTTACGTTTTTGTTATCTCAGCCTTATTTCGAACCGTTACAAAGGTCTTAGAAACTCAAAATCTCCTATAATTTCAGCTAGGGCATAAGAACGAGCTTAGGCTTCTGTATGATCGTGAAATCATATCAAAACATCAAAGCGCGAAATTTTGTCCCGCAAAGCTATTCCCTGATAAAGGCTGCTGCATTAAAAACAATTATGGAAGTGTAAAAGTCTGAAAAAAAAGTCGCAGTAAACGTTATATACATATATGCATGTAGTTCTGCTGCCATAGAATTAAGACTGGACAAAACCTACATATTATACGTTATGGGTTGGTACCACCATCAATTTGTTCCTAAAATCTTAAACATTACAAAGTAATAATAATTTTAAAATTACTCATATAAATCCTTATTAACTTAAATACCTGTTTTAAAATAAAGTTTACATTTAATTGTTCAGAAATGAGTCTATTTCTAGAAACATTGTAGGAGATATCGTTTATGTTTAACTTAAAATATCAGTTATTTGTTCTGGAGACATTTTATTTTTGCTCGTCTGAATTAAAAGAAAAAAGAGGAAAGGAAAAAACCGTATAAATAAAATATGTAAAAATCAGCCTTTCACAATGACTATCAATTTCCTTAAATTACTTGCTATAATTTCTGAGGACTTGTGAAATGTTTTCAATATTGGTAGTTACTGCGAGGAAAAACTGCACGAGGTGGCAAATCAAAAGGATCATGTTGATTTCTATAGCGCCATGTGTGAAAAACTGCCAAGACCTGGTATTTGAAAAGCAATATTATTATTATTGTGGTAATATTTAGAAAGCAAACAATTGAAAGGCAAAAAAAAAAACAGCATCATAAAAAAAGCAGAATTATAACATGCATATTTATTATTTAATGGACGGCACACCAGCCTACAATTTATGGTAAGATACCTGAAACGAGAATTTCAAATCAGGAAATATTTAACTAGACAAGATATTTGTTTTAAAACAAGGCAAGGTTCTAATAAGTCTACAAAAAGTATTTCCTCAACTTCCAAATCTAGCACTTTATTAAGATTTTAGAGGACGGTGAATGCTTTTTTCCATTCCCAACAGCAGAGAGACAGACAGGCTCAACAAACAATTTTTAGGGTTCCGTACAACAAAATATAAGATCGCTCGTGCGTCCGTCCGTCTGTCTGTCAGTTTTTCACGAAAATGACGTGACGCAGGAGTTTTAAATTTGGCAGAAGCACTTATTTAGACAGTCGACGATTATGAAATACATACATATATTTTTTTTTAATGGGGGTAGCTACAGGATTCAAGAAAAAATATTCAAAATTTTTGGTGATTTGGTTATAAAGATATAGCCCACAATATGCGAAAAAATACTGCCCCCTGATCTAGGTTTCTAAAGCTAAAGTTTTGATATTATCAGGGTTAGTAAGCATTGAGTCATAGATAACAGGAAAACTAAAGCTTTTTTCGTCAGTCTCATAGTTGCTGGAAAAAAAATGTTTTTTATGTAAAGCTTTAAGCATTGAATAAGGAAGCGGGCTATCGAGCGAATGTGTAAGTCATTCTGAAAGTAATTATATCAGATTTCTGGGAGTTCAGTTAAACTTTTTTAAACATAATTGCTTTAATAAATATTAAATATAATTTAAATTGTTTTATTTCGGAAGAGTGAAGTGTATATTTTTATTGAATTCAGTGTTTTGTGAAATTAAAGCTGTTAAGGTACTGACGATGGTAATCGCGCCAAACTGTTATGCAATTCCACTCAAAATTAGCAAAAGTAATGAAATTATAAATCATAGAAACAGGCATATCTCAAAAACCGTTGCAATTAGCTAGGTACATGTGCATAGTCAAATTAAAGGTAACATTCCGGCGTCTCTAAGTCTTGTAAAAAAACTGTATAGTGTTATCATGCATTCATGCATTTTGGCGGGAAAATCAAAATTTGAAAAAAATTAGGATTTTTTTCCAAATTTTTGAATTTGATGTCCTACAACTTTCGACGGAAGGTGACAGCCAGGAAGGATGATTGGGCATTCATTGGAAAGCTGAGACGAATTCCTCCTTGATAGGGTATATATAAAGAAAGTTCAGGGTGTAAAGTGGAAGTAGTACAAGTCTTACACCCCCCCCCCCAACTGACGAAACGACCCCCCCCCCCCACCATCTTATAATTTTTTGCTTGTCTCCACCTCAACTATCAAACCCTTGAGTTATGTGCACTATGTGCACCAATTATGAAACACCCTGTATAACAAAAACGAAAGTTTAAGATGGTTTAATAAATAGGGTGTGCCATGTGTTTATTTGAGAAATGTCAGGTTTCTTCTTTTCAACGTCAGCCCTATATTTCTTTTACCTAAAGAAAGAGGGCGCTAACAATTTGTTTATTTTACACAGCAATTTGAATTATAAAAAATGTTCCCCTTCAAAATGTCACGATTTTACCACTTCCATGACGAAACGAATACAAACACAGCACATTATTATAATTCCGTAGTGGCTTAAGTTTTCACCCGATATGCCGCTCCTTGTTAGTTCTTTATTCCATGCTTTTAAGACAATTCTTACTAATAAGACCAACTCATAAAATTACTCTTGCGCCTATCTGTTATCATAAGCCCGACTCATTTTTTTATATATACATACAGGGTTTCTCAGAACTCGCGCCTTTTATCTATCCAGAACTTCTCACTCAATGTGGATAAAAAAATTATAATGGCGGAGCAGGAAATGAAGAGTTTGTGTGGTAGGGAGATTGTGTGATTTTAAGCAGTGATCCCACCATATTCCAATCAGAGTAGATCTGCTACCTTTTTCTTATCATAGATCATGTACATCGGAGTATCCGAATTCTACACCTTTTTATCCGATTCCAAATATACCGCCCATATTCAAATAAAATAAGATAAAAAGAAAACAATCATGAGCATAAAAACTAACTATTGAATCCATCTATTTTTTTAACAGGTTCAACTAAATGAGCACGAACGAAAATTTTCTTTATGAAATTTCTGAATTCACCCATGGATGATTGCAATTGTTTGCATCATTACTTGCTTCAGTTCAGTCAGTGATGTTTTTTTGTTTGACAGGGGGGAAATTCACATTTTATATTTCAATTTCCCGTTAATTCGTCCTAGTCCATTAACTGCTAGTTTACAAAAGTTGATTTTTATCGAGTTTAAATTACGTATCGATTCAAGAAGCCAAGACGAAAATGAGATTGCCACATATAGTGCTTGCGCAGAGACTTCTCTCTCAGTTGAATTTGATAAAAACTAAGAAAACAAACCGTTTAAACATTAATACTATTAAATATATGATGCTAGCTAACAGCTTAATATAGAAAATTATAACGATCGGGAACCTTGCGATAAGCTAATAAATTATGCTAATGGTTTAACTTTCATGCAGGTTGCTTCACCAAAATTAATTTAACTATGTACGTTCAGAATAAAACTATAAAAATGTACTTATTTTATTACAATACGTGCAATATTGTTAAATGTACTAATATAATAAACATTATAATATAATATTTGATATTCTACTAACTTCTTTTCAAATTTACTACTATTTGTTTTCGATTCTACTACTTCTTTTAGTCACTGCTTTTGGGTACTTTTCCTTCTAGCTTCCTGTAACTTTTTTTTTTAATGTACATTACTTCTCTACCTCTTTTATTTCGAGAATAATGAGACGTCAAGTAAAAATATTGGAAAAAATTTCCAAATGTTTTTAAATTTCAACGATTAACCTGATTATCTTAGCACTTCCTTGTAAGATTCGGAATGTTATCTTTTTCTTGATCCTACAAAATTAAAACAGGCTATCTCATAAACGGTTGCATGTAGATAAGTACAATAGTGCAAGATCAAAATGAAACGTAACATTCCGAGGTTTCCAAATCTTACAAGAAAGTGCCGTGATGATCATACATTTTGGCGAGAGAATCGGTAAATTTAAAAACATTTTTTTTTCAATTTTTTTACTTTGATATCAGTATTTTTCGTTGTGTGTATAAAAAAAATTACAGGGTGGTAGGAGAAAAATTACCCAAAATACCCAGCACCACCCATACCCTGCATTCCCGCTCCTCATCTATTACAATTTTTTGCTCAACATTGAATGAGGAATCCTGAGTATAGAGGAAAGGCACGGAGTTATTCTAGTGAGCCAAAAATGCCAGAATAGACCGAATTCTAATCTCACGGAGTTTCCAAGGAAGAGCTAAACTGAAAACGGTATAATGTATAAATATATGTACATAAAGGATTTTTTGGAATAAATCGGAAATATTTGAGATGTTTGAGATGGTGGTGGATGTATAACAAAATTTATGGAAGGTGGAGGTGCAAAATGCGTCGATTGTGGGGATTTTTGATTTTGATACTATTTTCCGTGCACATAATATTCAATAAGATCACAAGGTCAAAAAAGTGGAAAAATGATCCTAGTTTTTTCAAACTTTACCCCGTTTCCCGCCAAAACGTCAGAAGTATTACAGGGTGTTATATTTTAAGTAAAGAGAATTTATGTATACATATAAAGCTATTTGAATATTATATCAGTGCTGAAAACTTATTTAGGAACAAATTATTTACCTATATATGCAGGGTGTTTCGCACAACACCGTATTCAAGTCAATAATAAGACAGAGGGGGGCGTCGGAAATGTATCGCTGAGGAGTAATTTGAGTTTTAAGAAATATGGAATCGGTGCTTGTTTCTCTTGGATATCTTGACGCAAAGAGATAAGTTAATGCTCCGTTTAACAGTAAATATCCCCACTTTTGTCTATTCTATCGGTAATATCCGTAATCCGTATTCGTATCAGCTCCGAAAAAAAGGCCCGAAAATTTTACTTTTTTTCTTTTAAAATCCAAGAATGTGAGCACAGGTAAGGGCTTACAACTGAGATGACTTAAAGTTGCAAGTGTTAATAAAAGGGCCCGTGATAATAGGCACTCAAAATTATAAATTTGTGAGCTTCGCCAAAGAATACAGTACCGCCGAAATGGAAGAACTTGAGCTTAATCCTATTCACAAGCAAGTAATATGTCGATGACGCTAGGGGAAATTTTCCCTAATAAAATTTAAGGTTACAAATAACAAATGATTAAATATTAATCATGCAGCATTGATATATTATTTAATAGTCAAGGAATAATATGCGGAAATTCATACTAATATGGATATAATACGTGCAGGAGGATAACAGAAACTGGTACAGTGAATTCCTTTGCCAAAAGAGCCTTTAGGTCATCCATTGCAGTAAGTGGAACAGAGAATAAAATTCTTCACATGGTATGAAGTACTCCTGAAACAAGCATACAACCAATTGAGTACAGTACAGAGCTATTAGTTACTATAATATAGAGAACTCTGAATAGAGAACGACTTTACCATACCATCTTACACCAGTTCAAGAATTACTTCCAGAGGATGTCGAAAGGAGAAGGGAATTCAGTAACTAGCTTGCAGAACGCGATTTTAATTACTACTTTTTATTTTTTTTATAACATTCTTTTGACGAATGAGTTCCAGTTTATGTAAACAGGCTTAACAGTAGCACCTGCCTGGAATTTCTTCAGAGTAACTTTCCCTAGTTGATGGGTGAAATTTCTTACATGGCCCTCATGATGGAGCCCCGACGCAAACAGGTAGAGAAGTTTTGGAATGGCTAAACAGTAACTACCAGGAAAATTTGATTGAACGGCATGATCCCATACTATGGCCTGCGCATATATTATAACCCATAAGAGTAGTTAATTGTTTATGCGCAGTTCTCTTAAGCCTCGAAAAATAGAGCAGAAATTTAAGTGTGAATGTGAATGTTTTCTATGTATTGTTTCGATCGCAAGAGCGTTTTAGCGATATAACATAAAACATTGAATTAAATAAACTTAGCTTACCATGAAACATGCAAACACAAAAACAGAAAAAAAGCGTTAAAATGGTTCACAAACCTATTGTTAATGTCAAGCATTGTTGAAGAATTATTTCTGGAAGTTTAAAATAGAAAAGAAATTCACAAAACCCTTAGTCCGCCGTAGGTATGGAAATGAATTATTATCACAAAATATAATTTATATGATTCCTTTTAACTTAAAGGAAAGCACTCGGAAGCCCACGAGGATCTTTCTGATTTCGATAACGCACTGTTAGCCAAACACCAACAAACTGAAATTGTAAATGCAAGCAAAAAGTTTTGTTCAATTGTTAGATGGCAGAAAGAGTCCCAAGTGCAAAATAGATATTTTTTTAGTTGAATTAATGTACTAAAATAACTAACCTCCGTAAAACTGAAGAACAAACCGATTCCTCCGCAAAGTTTAAATGCATAGTTAATTTTATCCTCAAGCTTCGGTAGACATGGAGGGCAGGGACATTTTTCACCAAAGGCTGATATGTCTGAACAGCACGATACTTGACATGTTGATTCATCTGCTGGCGTTGTTGTATTAAAACCGCAACATAAGAAAGTATCTTGAACTTCCTTCCTAATAGAGTCCGGAACACGGTTCCAGCCTTGTTCTGCAAATGATTGTTGTTGTTCTGAATTAACTGCGAGGCAGGAGCAAGCAATCGAAAACTGGATTAGGAAGAGCATGAACAAGATTATCATGTACTACAAGAGTAGTTAAGGAAAGGAATTGTGCAAAATTTAAAAATTCAGTTATTTAATTTATACTTTTGTAACCTAGAAATATTATAATAAAAGACATATTGATTTTTGCATATTCGTCTGTCTATCTGTGTGGTCGTCCGCACAAGAATTCCCTTTAATCTAGAAAGAAAGAATTTTGTAAATAACTTTTTTATTGCAGGTATTTATTTAAACAATCGCCAAAATTGTTCTCAGAACAATTGTAAGTGTTTTACTATTTTCAAAGCCCTTACATCCATCGGTATACATGGAACAGATCGAGAGTTCATCTGTGGCTTAAAAGGCTAGAAAATACGAAAGGATAGAGGATTTGCTATGTTGGACTAGTTGTAAGAGCAATCGCGAGAGCACGGTTAATAAAACATCCAAGCATAGCAAACACCGAACGAAACAGTTGCTTTTATTGCGTATTTAATTAGAATTTAAAATATATATATATAAAATGCTATTTAATAGAAGAAATTCATTTGCTTAACAAACGCTGTAATTGGTTGGTTTCTCAGATCCCAATCCATTCGGAATTTTAACCTCTACTTTTCTGCAAAATATTGGTGATCCATGGATGGATGAAGTGTCATTTATTCGTATAGTTTTACCTTAGACAAACTTAATATACTAGATGTCAAGTCACTCCGCCAAATGCTGTGCTACTTAAAATCAAAATCACGCGTGTAAGCAGAGTAGATGTTCATGTTCGTACGAGTAGTTCTACCCCTGCCCCTTATCGACTGCTTTTGCATACTTTTAGAACAGAGAATATTCTCGCGCTCTTGCAAATCGATTAATGAGAGTGTTGAAAACATGCTTAAAAGCTTTCTCTCTTAACAAAGGAATCGTTGTTTCTGCTTCTTAGGCACACTTTCTGCTATTCGACTGGACATCTAGTATATTAGTTTGCCTAAGGTAATATTAGAGCTATAAATTAAGATGAAGAGGTCAAACCATAGAGAGCTTAAAGTACAATAGAGAAGTACAATACAGTGAGATAGATACAGCAAGTAACATTGAGAGCTACATAAAGTATTACGAGCCTTACACTACTAACATAAGATGCTTACGAACTAATGTGTAAAATTACAAAACAACAAGTGGGCAAGCCCAAGGAATAAAGTAGAAATCAAAGTACAGCTATGAAAATAAGACGTGATTATAACAAAAAGATTAAACGCTAAATGTGTTGAAGTTCTATAGACATAAAATAGAAAACAGTGGCGGGGATAGTTACAGAGTATCATAAATAACTAATATGAGCTTGAACCACAGTAGTGGGAGAGGGTAGAGTTCTAGGTAAGTAAGAGCTAAACTGAAATGATAACTGCCAGGTGAAATAAGTTAGAGAGAGTTGTTAGACAATTAGGAGGATAGGGGAAGGAGGAGCTTGGATGAGATATGGTAAAAACAGAATACCATAAGACAAACTGGATGGCAGATAAGCATCCGGCTCTGATGAATAAAAGTATAAAAAGTACAAAGACTGATAGTTAGAGTGACTAAAGTAAATGAGGTGAAGCAGGTTGTCTGACTCGGCTTTGTTTTATCAATTTCTAACCGTGCTTAAATACCTTTAAGTATTTCTTTAATTTATTAAACAAAACCACCCATCAGCTACTTGAAGGTAAAATTAAGGCTAATCACCAGAAATTCTGCTAATACAAAACGGAAAGAAATATAGCGAATTAATCGCTGACCAATAGTAAAACCTTAGCCAAACTTAATATACTAGATGTCCAGTGTGCCTATGAAGCAGAAACAACGATTCCTTTGTTAAGAGAGAAAGGTTTTAAGCATGTTTTTTTTTTCCTCTCATTAATCGATTTAACCCGGGGATTACATGAGATAGTACAGCTTGCATGCAAGCCTCCCTTCCAACGCGATTTTTAACTTGACAGCAGAAGGCAATTCGGTTGATGTCTTATCATCTTGCATGCAAGTTCATTTAAAAATGGCATTGAGGCGTAATGTCATGCGTATATTAGAAAATTATAGCAATAAAGGAAGTAGCAGAATGATAAAAACCCAAGAAAAAGTTAAGAGGAAGGTGTTGGTAAATGATGTAATGCAAATGATCCCAGAAAATCTCATTTTTCCAGAATAAATTTAGCCAATTCTCTCAAGCATTTCTTTTCCGCCATCGTGAAAACTGCATAATGTCAAATTACTATCACCCCAGCTGCCATGGTTTTTCATCATGCAAGTTCGCTGAAAGCTGTACTGTCAGCATGGCAGTAGAGGTTACACGTGCAAGAATTATGGCAGTGCAGCTTGCATGCAAGCTGTACTTGCTGGTTTACCCCACGGTTACACCTGCAAGTACAGCTTGCATGCAAGCCTCCCTTCCAACACGATTTTTAACTTGACAGCGGAAGGCAGTTCGGTTGATGTCTTATCAGCTTGCATGCAAGTTCATTTAAAAAATGGCATTGAGACGTAAACTCTTGCGTATATTGGAAAATTATGGCAATAAAGGAAGCATCACAATGATAAAAACCCAAGAAAAAAGGAAAATGAAGGTGTTGGTAAATGATGTATTGCAAATAATCCCAGAAAATTTCATTTTCCCGGTATAAATTTATGAATTTCTCTCAAGCATTTCGTTTCCGCCATTTTGAAAACTGTATAAATGTCAAATTACTATCTCCCAGCTGCCATGGTTTTTCAGCATGCAAGTTCGCTGAAAGCTGTACTGCCAGCATGGCAGTAGAGGTTACACATGCAAGAAGTATGGCAGTGCAAGTTGCATGCAAGCTGTACTTGCAGGTGTAACCTCGGGGTTAACCCGCGGGTAAAAGTATGCAAAGGCAGTCGATAAGAGACAGGGGCAGACCACTGACATATATAATATTGACTGCTTAACTTTCTATTTCACGTGGGCACAATTTTTTGTGTCAAAAAGAATTCTTACGTCGGTGCCAACATTGAAAAAATCATTGGGGGGAAGTTGAAAAAGTGAGCACGTAGCTCCAAAAATGACTTTAATAAATCCTTTGGAATTTCTTCTGGGTATCTAATGAATATATTGTCTTTAGTAAAACAGCTTTGATCTGTAATAACCCTAAATAATTAATTTAAAAACAGTTATTTCTACGAACCCACTTATTTATTTGTTGTTCACAGTTCTCTCTCAGTTGGTACATGGTGCTTAGACCGAAAAGGTCAGCAATATAGAAGTGAGCCCACTTTCTGTAGTGTATTTCAATGAACGTAGTCAGTCCATATTATATATGTCTGTGGGGCAGACCTACTCGTATCGTACGAACATGAATCTTCTCTGCTTATGAAAAGTGGGATTGAAAGAGAAATGATCACGTTTTCTCTTCGCTTACATGAAGAGCAGTGGCACAGCATTTGGCGCAATGACTAGTCATATCTAGTATATTAAGTTTGTATAAGATATTACTTTCTGCCACAATGAGTTTGCTCATTGCTCCTTTGTTAGTTTGCTAAGCAATTTTGTGTTTTATCGATAATTCCAGCCATCTTTAACTTACTCGATGTAGGTACGTAAAATTGTAACGTAACGAAAGTTGAGATTCTTTAATAAACGCTTTTTGAATTTGAATCACTAACCCCAGCTTAAATGCTAGATTACTTACAGCAGAACTCCAATTTTTAATTGAACAAAGATAATACAAACCCCATGTGAAATATTATATAATAATTTCAGGTAAAAATTGCAACTATATTTTTCATTTGAGCAACCAGTGATAAGATTCTATTGTAATTTGGATTTGTTGTCTGATGCTTGGTACTTGTTACCATATTGCTGCCATCCACTATTGTGCGCTATATACACACTGTATTCCCAATCGTGATACCTCCTTATATTGATTTTAACACGGTTCTTATTAAGCATTTTTAGTTTTACGCTTTCTTATTACTCTTGATAATTTGACCCCACTAACTTAATCTATTGAAAAAAGTGTTGTTTTGTTCATTTTCAAGCATTGCATGACAGACTTCATAAGCGTTATCAAGCAATGTTTAACCTTTTGCAAAAGAAGTTATCGAGAAACTTTAAATATACCTAATCAGCTTGTCATTGAAGTAACGGAAGACTTAAAAGCAAATTGATAAAAGGATACAAAGAATAACATAACTTGATGATGTTTCACAGCTCCAGCCAAACCCAAAATAGAAATCAGAATAAGAATAACTCCACATGCTAAGATACCCCCAATAATTGGAAGATTTGTAACAATCGATGCAGCTCTTCCATACACACCAACTCCGATTAGTAGAAAGCCGACAAGCTAGAGAAAATTAAAAATTTGTGTTAATATTTTCGCAAATGTAGCTGATGTAAATCTGCAAAAATCAATAAAACAATGGCAAACAGCTTTCTATTTTACTTACCACGTACAAAATGTTTAACGCGATGAGAGCGTTCTTTGAACACGTAAAGCCGCCGCACATTATTTTGCTTAAATCAAAACCAATAACACAAATGCTAAGTTCGCTTTTAATTCTTTTTTAAAGAAACAAATGCAGAAAAACTCAAGAAAAACCACAACCAAGATTCCCTTTTTCAAAGACAGATTTGACAACTGGTTCTGGATAAGAACATGTTGCAGCAATATAGCGCCTTGAGTTGCGATACTACACGTCAATTAAAACAGCCTGATGCCGCCCTCATTCGGACAATTTTGAAACTCGTTCAATTTGCCAAATTCTCCACATCCCACACCCACCAACACTAGCGCCACTAAGTCCAATCTTTCAATTTTTACATTTTAGATGATTGCTAAAGGTTTTGGAAAATTCTACAGTTAGGTTTGGAGTTCTGCTAGAAACGCGTTTCGGCAGCCACCGTCCGGGGCGTAGAAAATAAAAAAAGCTCGCCAAGCCAACTGTAACCAATAGAAAATTTAAACAACTGGCGAGCTACGACTAAAGCCCGGTATTGTGTTCATTTAGCGGATAAATATTTAGCAGCAATCGAACAGGGACCTTTTTTACGGCTAAAATTGTTCATTGTTTTGAACTATAGGTGGCTGCTTTTGACAATCAGCTGTCGTGAATTTGTGATATTATTTCGTGTTTTTTAGATTTCTATTGCAATTACCCAATCTCGAAATAGTAAAAAAATTTATTTATACTTACTATTTAAATTTCTTTTCAGAAGAATTGTCTAAATGAAGACGGAATTTTTTATCAGAAAAAAAAAATAATAAAAATACACTGACACTCTTGTATTCCAATTTCTTTCAACTTCAAACGTCAAAATTTTAGCGTGGAAAAAAGGTATTGAGCTGATAAATCTGATGTTAAATATATGTTTGTGGAAATTACTGCCATCTACTTGTCAAAACTAAACAAACTTTTAGCTGATAAAACACAATATCACTTTCTTCAGCGATTTGGCTAAATATTTCGCAACTAAATTTCACAGCTAAATTTCCATACAAAATTTATCCGCGAAATGAACACAATACCGGCCTTAAGTAACTAAAGTAAGGGTGAGGCCTATTATCAAGAAGTTTCGTGCCAATCTAAAAAATTTGTGAGTTTATACGTACACTATAAAAAATTCGCATTGCAGGCGAATGGAAAAAAAATGTATGCAAAGGCAAACCAATGATAACCTAATAAGAAGACAGGACACAGCCGAACAAAATTAAATATTTTTCGTGTTTTTTAGACCGAAACAAGTAATGTCATATATTTTCGTCTTTTGCATGAATAGGGGAAAAGAATTTTTAGTGCGACTGAGATAACGAGTTAAACACAAAAATCGAGAGAACGTAGGATTATCCGAATGATAAAATCTTCTTGAAAACCTCCAAAATCCTTTCAAACTGTCATAATAATGTACATCGGGTCACACTAGCTCACTTTTTTAAGAAAAAGATAAATTTCGCTTTTGGGCTGAGGTGCTTAAAGGAGATGTAAAATTTCTGTCAAATGGAATTCTCATTTTTCGCGAAAATATCAAAGAATCCAGCATGAGTTTCTCCCACTTAATCTCTTCAGAGCAAAACGAATGTAAACAGAAGCACGTGCTGTTCAAATATCATAGGATTACAGCAACAACATTCGACTAAAGTCTGTCAAAATTTCATGAAAACCAGTTTTCAGAAAAGCGCGGGAACATTTTATGAGAGTAAAACCTGAAAACTCCGCCCCTTCTAATTTCTTTACGAAAAAGAATTAATTGCCATTCTGTTTCGTTGCATGCAATCTGCGCTTTCACATTTTTTTATCTTTGTTCATAAAAGTTTTAAAGAGAGTTTGATTGCTTTTTACATATCTTTTTCTTTCTTCCTTTTCTTGCCGTGTGCATTTTAAATGTAAAACAATCGGAAAAGTCTTCTTTGTCCTAACTTGTCATTAAGTTAACTTTGCCAAAACCCTCGAGAATACTTCACGGAGTCTTAACATTCTAAAATATTTGCAGTGTTTTTATGTAAAACTAAAAAAAGTTTGATTTGAATAGCTCCTCCGCTCTAAGCTACTATTCATACAGAAAAATGGTGTTCTGATAATCTCAAGCTTGCTTTCTTATCTTCCGAACCGAAATAAAATTTTTATACTTTTCCTAACAAAATTATTTAAAACAAGTAAAAAACCTAGAATTGGTCTAAGACCAATTCTAATGATACCCTAAATGAATGCCCGTATGTAATTTTGTATGGTCACCCATTTGAGCAATTTTGATTTTTGAAGTGGTTTTTCGCATATATTTCGGATAGTAAAAATGGTTATAACCAATTTCGTAAGATTTCACATTCTGAAGAACTTTTCAGTACCTACATTAAAACCGTCTAGGACTGATCGTTTTCACAGTATACGTAAAAATCCCCAATCTTTATATGACAACACCAAGAGGGGTTGCCCGATTTAGTCAATGTTTGAAATGTTATTTTCTATTACTATGAAAACACCATGTGCCAAACTTCAAAATATGGTGGAAAACGAAATTTTTGTATGGCAACCCCACGAAGGAATTGCCCGATTTGTCTCATTTTCGAACTTGATTTTACTTTTTTTTTTCAAAGTCCGCGAACAAAATTTCAGCTCTCTAAGTACACTCGTTCTCGAGTTATCGTCAGCATGGGCGGACGGACGGACAGACGGACGGACCGACGGGCAGCAGACATGCAAAAATCAAAATAACTTTTAATTATGCGTAGGTATCCAAATGGAGTGACAAACTGAGTATACCCTATAGATTTCATCTAGGGTATAAAAATTTATTTGAACCAAATGACTACAATTCTTCAAACAAAACTCTCAGCTGAGTAAGCATTGTTGTATATGGCGCTGTACCGTCGCGGCATGCTGTGGTCCAATGAAATCGAATTTATAGCTGCCTAGATTCGGATTCGGATTCGGTCTCCGGCTGCACATACACTATTGCAATTATTACTCAACTGAGAGTTATTAAGCGAAAATGGTAAAGTTATACTTTGTAATCAAAACTATTTTATTATTAAGGTATATAGTAAGCCATAGCCCATACGTGGAAGTGTTTATGTAGTTTGTACGGGTGAGAAGTATTCCGAGGTAGGAAATATTCCGTGCTACCAAGTTTCAATCAGGAGTACAGGCAGCATACTACTACTACTGCAAGCAAATTACCTTCGGTCATTTTGAAATTGCGAAATTTTTAAAATTTCTGATCAAAAGGCTGTATATATGTTTACCTATGATTTGAGGTGGTAATTAATAATTTAATAATCATTGCGTGTTGTGAATTCGTGGTACAGTCATTGTTTATATCTGTCAAAAACGGTGACTTAATGAACACGCACACAATTAACTTCGGTAATCATATAAGGAGCTACCCGCAGCACATTATTGTGCAGAAGGGGAGATAACTCCTTCCTTTACTAAAAACTTCTCGTGTAGGAAGGCCCTAAGTATAGCCTTTCGAAAAGTAAGGAACCAGGCTTTAAATAACTAGAAGACTATTTTCCTGTATGGGTAGTAGCTTAGGGTATATAGCTTATGTAAAATCAATGTTGAAAATTTTCCATAAGTATATATAGCTTGGGAAGTATTCTCGAGGGTTTTGTCAAGTCGCTTAGTTTAGCCATCGCAGTACTGCAGTACTAGGAAGGTTTCCGCATTAACCCTTGTGGATGATGTGACATTTTTTTGTATACTTTTTACTTTTTTACAAAAAGTCATTTTTTTAATAGAATAATAGTTTAAGGTGCAAACTGCAGGAGTCATTCAAGCCAAACTTTTCTCAGTTTTACACACTGCTCAATATGCTATTTCTATTGAATAAATAACTAACAAGGAAACGGCATATAGGGTGAAAACCTAAGCCACTCGGCGAAATGTATTAGTGTGCTGTGTTTGTATTCATTTCCTCATGGTAGTAATGAAATCCTGACATTCTGAAGGGGAACATTTTTATAATCCAAATTGCTATGTAAAATAAACAAATTTTTAGCTCCCCTTTATTTTCAGATAATATTTCTTGGCGTTGCCTTTGTATGACTGGCATAATTTAGCCACCAATGACAATTCAATTGTAAACAAACAAATCGGCATTGGTAAAATGTTAAATTTTTTGCCATGGGTGTTTATTTTTATAAATATTTCATTTTTATTTTGCTAGAAACATTATAATTAATTAGTAAAGCTATTAAAGTTACTTGAAGAATGCTTTCTCACGATAGTAACTCTGTTCGTTCCTGCAGCACAGCACAGCGCACTTCATTACTGTTATTTAAGAACTGACGCAAAATAGCCAATAGGCCCTCTTGCCATTTCTCTCCTCCCCCCCCCCCCATACCCCGTCCATAAGTCATAATGTCATTGAATTGCTTAAACACGTACACTGTATTCGCACGATACCCCGCTTCCTTATTAGTTATTTATTCAATGGCTATTTCATGCGGGCACAATTTTTTGTGTCATAAGCAGTTCATACGTCGGTGCCGACATTGAAAAATCCATTGGCGGGAAGTTGAAAAAGGATTTTAATAAAACCTTTCGAATTTCTGTTGAGTATCTTTGAATATATTGCCTTTGTTAAAATACTTTTTATCACTAATTAATTTAAAAACAATTGTGGAAGGGAGCTTCGAGCACCATTGATGAAAACAAAGCCCAAATTCAAGGCAAGAAAGCCCAGGAAAACAACAGCAAAGAATGTCCGAAATTTATGAACTCGTCCGAATCAACCTAAGCACAGCGTTCTCCCAGCTGCAACGTCACTACAAATTACGATACAGGGAATGGAAACCAACACTAAGCTCTTGTGTTTACAAGAAGGAGAAGTCCCTTTTCGGCAGCACACAAGCACTTCTCAGCTAAATTAGGACGAAAATACTCTGGCCCATACATTGTTAGAAAGATTATTTCTCCTGTGATCTACCAAATCAAGAAACATTCCAATGTGAGAACGAGACCCCTCACCGTACACACCAAAGATACAAAACCGTTACAAGAAACTGCTATAAATATCATGTTGAATAATAGGTCAGGCACCAGTCCTCAAGCAGCCGCCGCCATGAGCAACATTAAGCAGAAAATGCGCAATCTGTCGAAAGAGCCAGTTCCAATATCTACCAAGAAGATATCCCCAAGGAGACCTGTGCCAGTACCAAAAGCCTAGTTGACGTACGTAGCAGACCTGACCAAAAGGAAACACACCACACCAGCCAGAGTGTTTACCACAAAACCAGCCATGACAGCAGCAACTGTACAGACAGAGAGGACACCATGTTATGAAAGTACATTAATCCAGAAGAAAATGCTTCTAACCGTCGGAACCAGCAGTCAACTATAGAAGCACTCACCCCACTCTGAGGAAAACCGTTCACTAGGCCATAATCCGTAAAATGGCCATGATCAGTTACGCCACCCAAACTAGCCCACAGGAAACCGGGAAAATGAACATACCACGAAAAATAAAACCGAAGAAAATAAAAAAGCCAATTAGGGTTACCATTTAAGTTTTTGAATATGTATTACTAGGAGCTGCCATGTTAAGTAATTCAATTATTCTTTTAGTTTATTAAAATAAGGAGTCTGAAATTTTAGTTTTTATAATGCTTTATTGTTTAAAATATATAATATGAAATTATAAAATGAGTTCTGTTCTACGAACGAAAATTCCTCCGAACATGGGTGTGATGTAACGAACTTGTACATAGGTTGACATTTAGAAAACTATGAGTGAAGTTTTATATAGAAAGTCTTCCTTCATATAATTCACAATAGCTTTTTGAATTGATGTTATATGTAGGTGAATGTAGATTCACCAGATACCTTCAACCGCCTCCCCGGATTTCCTACACCACATTTCTAGCAAGTTGAACTGGCTTACCCGGGAGACCTAGAAAATTTTCTTCCACCTAAAAATCCTGCCTGTGATCTAGTACGTGAAGAACGGAAGATTATTAGTGGTATATGTAACAAATGGAAGCCTTTAATCGGTACGTGTACAACGGAAATCCATCCTGTAAAGCCAGTACGTGAAGAACGGAAAGCTATTGGTAGTACGTAAACAACCGGAATTCAATACTCAGTACGTGTACAACGGAAAAGCTATTCTGTTACCAGTACGGGCACAACGGAGGACCAGTGGTGGTACGTGAGCAACGGAAACCACTAGTTAGTTAGTGTACAATGGAAGTCACTCGTATTACCCGCTCAAATTAGATTTAGGTACTACTTACAAACTTTCAACAATATTGTTGCATAATTTTTCCTACGGAAAACCTGAAAAAGGAAAAGTTACAAATGGGAAACAGCATTAAAAGCAAAGACACTTATCTCTGAAATGCGAACGCATCAACCAAAAATTTCCCACGGCGAATTGGACTTCCTCTCTATGACCTTGTCGAGCATCGAAAAAGGTCATGACACAGTCGATGACCTCTCTCTACGAGTATAACTTGCATGTGCACGGTATCTAAAAAGTTGAAGGAAAAAATTAAATTCTTGTAATTAAAATTTTAAAAGTTGAATTTTATTTGTCAATAAAATCTAGAAATAAATTGTCGATGTAGTTAAAGTGATATTTAATACTTGTGTATCAAGAAAATAAAATAAAAGTTTCACGAAGAACTAAAGATAATTGAATGGAACTAACATTTTTTTGAAATAATATAAGGATTGAAATAAACTGGCTGCTTAATTGAAATTTCGTAAGTTTTTTTTATTTTTTTTATTTGCATTTTTTTACTTTTTTTTTGCACGTAAAATTGCCATTATTGTTTGAAATTCCGCTCTTGTCTATTGGGAGCTATTTATTAGAATTTACGCACAGCATTAAAACTGCCATAAATTATAGCAGTGTTATTATTTAAAACGAAGATAATAAAATAATAAGAGGCAAATTCTATATTTCTTCCTACTGGCAAAAGATATTAGAGATAAGATATATCAGCTGGCCAGGTATTTTATAAACTCAGCCGAATTTATCGCATGCGATAAAATCTATGCGAGTTAGCGCTGGTAGAAATCTAGCCACGTAAAAGTATCACATTATCTCACTACCATTTACTCTCATGCCTTGTAACTAGCATGACATAATTATTACAGGCGCCTTACCAACGCATCGTACCACATCGACGCATACGCAATAAAAACAAATAGAACATAACCTACTTAACAACACAATAACAATCACCATTTAAGTAGATAAAATAAAACTTGGGGTACTCACCATAGTTGTCAGGCTTGAATTTACCTAAATTGCTGGCTGATCGTTGTCCAATATCTCCCAATCCCTCGCTGTAGGTTCCAGTCGAGATATTCATTCTCAGGAGCCCTAGCACTGCACTACACTAACACGAAACATTAAGTTTTTTCAAACTTCTGCACCTGTATCACGCACTTATCGGATTAGAATTTAATTGACTTAAATTTAATTAACAAACTCACGCACTGCACTACGCGTTGATTAAATTAAACTATCGGCTGTGAAAACTTCTCGACCGGCATGCCTACTTAGCTTATTCAGATAATAAACATAAAGTTGACAGCCACACACTAAGAGATTGACCTACATTCGTGTATCGTGTGCACATTATACATAGGGTGTGTAGTGGGCACGGGGCACCCACACAGGAATTCGAGCTTGACTGTTTTGCTATTAGGTACAGTCACCTACAACTAGCAGCAACAAACAGCTTTTAAAAAAAATTGACCATTCCACTCTATTCCGTTCTTGCTGGACAATTTCACGAAATTGTAACGCCCAGAAAGTTAACAATATATACCCATTTTACATTTGTAATAGGGACGCAAGAAATATAGGCACAAATTAAATTCAAGTCAGCTGTTTTCATTTGGACCCCTTACTCCACTGAGGCTACCCAGAAATTCCGACGTTTGTTACTGACCGCCCTATTGGCGCCAATCATATAGACGACGTCACAAAGTACGAAGACCTAGACCGTATGACGTCCACGTAGTTAAACTTATCAGAGTCACAAGAATAACTCCTTATACCAGCATACAGCAATGGAATCTTGTGGAGAAGGAGACAAAAGTGACTTTTAGAGTATGTATAGTGATTTAGTGTATTGCAACGTCATTGAAGGTATTTTTGTAAGTCTTGGCATAGAACATAGTCCAGAAAAAGACTGTTCATCGACTGTTCTAAAACTAGTCTCAAAGCGATACTTCTCCACAACGGAAACAATAACCCATCTGTTCCTGTTGGTCATGCAAAATACATGAAGGAAATATATGAAAACATTAAAAAGTTCCTGGCAAAAGTTAACTAAAACCAACATTCTTGCAGGATTTGTACTAACTTTAAAGTTATCACTGTACTTTTGGGAATTTAACAAGGTTACAAAAAATACTGCTGCCTTCTATGACTGTGTGATAATCGCGAAAAGGGGATTCATTATCTTTAACGGGACTAGGTGGCAAGAGTACATTTTACGCCAGGAAATCATATTCAATATATTCCTTCAGTGGATTAATAAAAAATCATAATATCTCGTGTCCACATTAAATTAGGTTTAATAAAAAACTTCGTGAAGAAAATGAATCATGAAGGAGAAGGATTCCAATATCTCAGAGGAAAGTTCGCTAAAATAACTGAAGCCAAAATAAAATAGGAAATATGTATTGGTCCGCACATTAGCGAAGTAATAGGAGACCCAAATTTCAAAGCAAAATTAAATTTAATATATAATGCACTCTCGTTTCGATTTTTTCCCGGAAAGCATGGGCGAAGTCAGCGATGAACACGGAGAAGGGTTCCATCAGGATATTTCGGATATCAGAAGGCGTTACCAGGGCAAGTGGAATCCCGTTATGCTAGCAGATTATTGTTGCACTTTATAGAAGGAAGCCGTAGATGTAATTTATAAAAGAAAATCAAAAACACAAAAATATTTTCATTAATGTTTATGTATCATATGTGTTTTTTTAAGTTGAATAAAAATAATATAAAATAAAAATATGTTTTTTCAAATAACTCAATTAATTAAATATTTTTTTCTTCAATTTAGGGGTTCTGACCCCCCCCCCCCCGATCCGCCACTAACTTTGGCGTGGTTTTTGAAAGTATGAGGCAAAATTGTACACCCGCAACAGCATAATGGGCGGTAGTAATATAAATCAAACTTTTGAGGTTCCCGAATCCCACTTTGGATTTGTATGTTTTTTTCCAGAGTGCCCTGAACGTTCTAAAACATCTGTTTGATTTGCAGAGCAGAAAAAATATACACGTGACCAGAAGAGCTCGTATGTCAATGTCATTTAGAACTAGTTTTAGGTAAAACGACATACGTAAAACTAATATGAAGTAGTCTAAACATGCCGCACTACGAAAAACTAGTCCTACCTTAATTTGATATCTGATTCGATATTGGACTAGAAAAATTGATATTATAGGTAGACATAACCTCACATAAGGAACTCTTTACAGACTTGAATGCGTATTTGTTCATTAATAGAGAGAACTTTTATTATGTTCTAATGAAAATCAGTGGAACTAAGGAGTAAAAAAATGTGAACTGGGGCCGGATTCCATAACACGGAAAACTGGGCAATTTGGAAGATGAGAATTTTCGTTTTCTCCCATTAAAACTCCCTAATTCTCTATTTGCAATTCATATATGGTCAGCGGGAGGACAAATTCGATTAAATATATTCTGAAATATTTTTAATTCCTTTCCCTATTTCCTTCCTGAATTTGACCTGATAATACGAAAATAATATATGCAGAGTGTTCCATAATTAACTCAAGAGTTTAATAGCTGAGGTGGTGACAAGCAAAACATTATCCACTTTACACCCTGTAACTTTCTTGATATACACCCTGTCAAGGTGGGATTCATCATCTAACATGATAGAAAATAGTCTCATTAATTTTGCTAATTTTGTGTGGAATTGCATAATATTAGGCGCGAATACCATCGTCAATGGCAAAATTAATGAAATTATGAATCATAGAAACGGCAATATATCAAAAACGGTTGCATTTAGTTAGGTACATGCGCAGAGTCAAATTAAAGGTAACATTTCGGAGTCTCTAAATCTTTTAAAAAAAACTTCATTTTGGCGGGCAAATCTTGAAAATTTGAAAAAAAAAATAGGAATTGTTTTCCAATTTTTTGACTTTTACGTCTTACATTTGAGGCAGAAGACCCTGTATAAAAAAAAGTAATGCCAGACGGTGCAAATTTTTAATAAGGTAAGGATATTAATTCGTGAAGACAAGTCCTGAAAAAAAAAAAAATCAAAGAGAAAAAACTAAATAGTAAACCCCAAGAAATGCCACTCCTGAAAAGTAAGATTAAATTAAGAAAGTAAAAACACGTGAAATTTTAACTTTACTTACATTTATTTAGTACGTTAATTAGATCATAACATAGGAACTAGGATTAGAAATACACGTGTTGGATTAACTAGTTTTTGTCGATATTCTTCTCGAAATTTTTGGTTCTTAAGTGTTGAACGAGTGATTATGTTCAATTATACTTACGTGATTTCGATAGACATACTGGATAAAGTAAAAATGTAACTAATGATAATCACTGAATTAGTATAATGGACTTGGTGAAACAATCGAGTAGCAGTAGATCGTAACGATCTTTTCGCAATTGTCGAGTTTCCTATCAGAACCATTATCTTGTAAGCATAGTAATACATGTATTTTTATAACGTAGCCATAATGCTGTAGCGGAGCCCTCTCTCGAAAATGAAGGTAGATTAGGTTCACTCCTCCTCTCATTTCCAGGTTTTATAAGGACCTTGTACACAATTTGATGCACACAATGTCAAAGGGTGGCTGGGGAAATCGGCATCTCAGGAATTTTTCATATGCTTGAAATGATTTAATTTTAACGGGACTTATAGCAACGCGTAAGTCCCGTTATAAATGCCTAATTTACTAAATTTTTTCAAAGGTATCCAACTAAGTGTTTTAAATATATTAATACATAAATTTCATCATGTTATTTAATTCGCATACTCATATAAGTGGATTAATTAAAAATCTCGTTGCGATTTAGCCAATATATAAATTATTTTAGCCCAATTTTTACTGTGACTTTTTTCTGATTTTTTTAAGCATATTTTCATAAAAATATAAAATTTTAAGCCCCAAATCTGCGTCCTGAAAATTGATTTTGAAGTTTCGTTATACGAAATAACGGTTATTCCAATTTTTAATTTTTCTCTATAAATGGGATCATAATGGGATTGTCTGTACCAAATTTCAGTATTCTTAGGTTTTATTTTCCTATTAAAAAAATAAAATGTAAAAAACTTGACATTCCCATTGGACACCATCTGATGACGGCAAATAAAATCGTACGTACCTGGTATTTCCAGAAACAACATTCAGTATGCCTGCTTTATCGCCCAAAATTTATTTGAGCCAATTGGGTTATTTCCTTTAAATTCTAGAAGCGTTTAAGTTCAACAAGGCCGGACAAGATTTGCAAAAAGTCTGGGCATATCGCGATTTAATTTTTTGAACCTACCCTGACATGTTAGTACTCATTGGAAAGCTCTCCATGAGTATATTATAGAAATAACAAACATTTCCGTCAACCCACAACTTTTCGGGTGATTTAGGGTTAAAAACCGTTACTATTTTCATAGGAGACCTGCATTTATTCAAATCGGCGATGATACCCTAGCTAGATGAATGCCCGTATAAAATTTCGTATGGTCACCGATCTATGCAAGTTTGATTTTTGCAGTGGTTTCTCGCATATTTCTAGAACGGTTCGTCGGACAGAAAATATGATTATAATCAATTTTATAAGATTTCATTTTCTGAAGAATTTTTTAGTACAATAAAAATGTTTAGGACTATCCGTAAAAAACCTAAATTTTTACATGGCAACACCAAGAAGGGGTTCCCCGATTTATTTTATTTCTGAAAATTTATTTACTGTTACTATGAAAACACCATATACCAAATTTCAGATCTGTATGTTGTCGCGTTCTCAGGCAGTATCCAAATATATAGTGGAAAATGAAATTTCTGTATGGCAACCCCACGAAGGAATTGCCCGATTTGTCTCATTTTCGAACTTAGTTTTACTTTTTTTTAAAAGCCCGCGAATAAAATTTCAGCTCTCTAAGTACACCCGCTCTCGACGGACGGGCAGACGGACATGCAAAAATCAAAATAACTTTTAATATTATGCGTAGGTGTCCAATCTATTTTGCTCTGCCATCATTATTTCTGTGCGTTACAAACGAAATGACAAACTTAGTATACCCCCAGAGATTTCATCTAGGGTATAATTACTAATTTATATGGGTAATTTTTCGTATCTTTGAAATGATGTGATTTTAATGGGACTTATAACAACCGCGTAGATGCCGTTATAAATTATGTAAATTATGTATGAAGGTAGTGGTACTCTTAGTACTCTTAGTATTTAAGCAGAGTAATGCGGCGGAGCGCCATCGTGCATAAAGTACATCTCGCTCCTAAGGGAAAGCGGAATATACTCATCCAACATGTCTTCTAAATCATGTTTTAAAAAGGAGAGGTAAGTGGTACTAAGAGTACCAGTTCAGAAAATTATAACCAAAGCAATTGTGGGTCCAGTCATAAAAAACCCTACGTACCTACCTGTGATTATTGGTTTAATGCAATTTTATGATCTGGCTTGAATCTGCCAATAAACCTCCAGTGCTAAAACCGATTCAGGTAATGGCATGCGTTTTTTCCAGTGATAGAGGGTAGTAGGGGCATTAATTAGAAACAATAAATTTGGGTTACTGGAAGAAAGTTTTTGAAATAAATAACGGTATTTATGAAACTTGTGTGTAAAAAAAAATCAAAATTTTGGAAATATTTGAGAATAATTTAAAGATGCTTACTTAAAAAATACAGAGTAATACACTTCTCGACAGCTACTATTGTTGGCTATTTAATAAGCCAACAATAACCAAAATCTATAGTGTGGTTCAAAATTTATACTCATTTATTTTCACGAATATTGGCGAAATCTTCAACTGGCCACAACTCCTAAAGGAAGGTTTTCATGGTGAGGGGGGGGGGGGGGTATGTGGAATAATGTTTTGATCTGCTTACCTCAAGGAATCGCGTGGTATACCGGAAGGTATCTTGATCAGAATCACCCTGTATATACAGTTGGCACATTTGTAACAGTCGATTCTACAATCTAAAATTAAGGTCATAATTGCTAGGCTTTTCTAATGAATTCAACTTTTGAGAATAATATTGAGACGGTCAAAGCTGGATGTAGATCCAATCGATTATCATAAAAAAAAATTTTATTCACTTATGCCTATAATTGCTTATGAGTACTGCTATCTATCCTAGGCTCTAGAGTCAGTGCCATAATTGCCACATCTTTCCCGCGAATTCAAATGGAGCCATAATGATAATAATAAGCCAAAACTCGTGTACATAATAATTGTACGCACTCGTACTGAACACTTGAGATATTATTACCGAAAGTACGTTCACTTAGAGCTATGCTTTACTAATGGTATTTCATTTCAAATAAGTAAATAAACAAAAGGAAAAAAAAGACAATGGAGCAAAACATTACTCACATGTGATCCGGTCCCTCGAAGGAGCTCCCTGGAGGTATGCGGTCGATGTCCTATAATCACTGGTTAAGGAAGAAAAATTCTATATTTGGCCCTTCTATACACGTAGGCCGTTATGGCACCCTGGCTCTGAACGCCTATCCCTTATAATGCACACATTTATCCTGGATTTTTTGGAATAAAATATAAAAGTACAACTAGTCGCGCCTTCAAGAAATTCAGGTAATATCGGTAATCTAGCTTAAGTAAGGACCTATTTATCACGTAGTGTTGACAGTCTTAAAAGTTGACTATTGGAGGATCTCGTCCAAAGTTGATATCACCGTTATCTTGCCTGGGGTTGCTTTCCATGTATGTTTATAAGGAAAGACCCTATAGCCGTACTGTATATGGAAGCCGTGTTCCTTGCAACGTATATGCGCGCGGTGTGGGTTCACTATATTTTATAAGCTGACTAATTCCGTTCAGTGCAGTTTTGACAACAGAATTGCTGTACTCCTTGGCTCCGATTATGTGAAATTATAGAGAATTGGTTTTTTTCTTTTTCTTCATAGGACACTGATACCTAGAATTCGGTACGAATTTCTATATATCAGTAAGGCGACGAACAATGTGCTCCTGTATTATTGCTGAAATTATTGCTAACTGAAACCATGTGTACCGCTATCGAAAGCGCCCCTGTTTTCGTTCGGGGCCCCCCACAAATCTCTGCTTGTAAATGAGGCGTGCTTGGCGAAACGGGGCTCCAGTCTGTGGGATTCCTTGGCTGGATTCCACCTTTCACTATTGATCGTAATGCGATATGATTTTTCCTTTTATGTGGATTAATTAATGTAGGGAAAAGTCTTTGTAGCAAAGGTTCTCTGTTAAGACGTGTTTGTACTCCGCAAGATGGCGAACCAAACGTCAATTTCTTTTCCTTCTCACTTTTCCACTTGGCAGACTAAAAACCAAAAACCATACGAGAAGTGACAGGAAACCCTCTCTTCTTCTTCTTTTCCTTTTTCTCGGGTGCGTTCAGCGCGTATGGCTCTATATCCATATAGAACACAGTCCACACACATCTCATGCTGCTACAGGTCGCGTAGACGTGTAACTAGCTCAGTGTAGCATATTTCTATATGCAATACGCTACGACCATAACAATCCATAGACGCCTCCAACAACCTTTCAGAAGTCTCCAAAAGAAACGATGTAAGGCTGATGATTAATGGGAAAAAAATATATACACGGCAACCGAGAAATGAATTAAAGTTTAATAAACAACAATTCTTCGTTATCTTTCCCAGAATATTGTGTAAATGCTTCAAAACTCCATTATGTTCAAGTTATAATTTTTATAAAATTAGTTTTTGAATGAAATCTAAGTTTGTCATTCCGTTTGTATGTAGAGCAAAATGGATTAAACACCCACGCATAACAATAAATGTTCTGTCTGTTGGTCCGCCGTTACAGTAAGTCGAGAACGCGTTTACTTAGGCAGCTGAAAAAATATAGATTTAAATTTGAAAGTGAGACAAGTCAGGTAATTTCTTCGTCTGCGTAGAGAGTTGAAATTTCGTATGCGGCGTTTTCATAAAATTAGTAAATAAAATTTCGAAAATGGCCTAATACGGGCCGCTTCTTCTTGGTGTTGGCATACGAAAATTGAGGTTTTTTACGTATATTGTGATGGGAAAAGGATCAGTCCTATGTTATTTTACTGAAAATTTCTACAAAATATGAAATCCTATGGGTTATAATCATTTTTACTAGCCGCTCTAGAAATAGATGCAAAAAACTACTTTAACAGTCCAATTTGCACAGAAGGGTGACCATGACAGAATACGATGTGGGGTTAACTTATCTAGTACCCACCATATCGCTCATCCGCTGCAATAGTGGTGCAATTCAAAAATCAGAGTTTACAGATAATCGAGATAAGGAATACTACTAACTATAAGATGATTAGTGAGCTGGGGTTTTTGTAACGACGATTGCTTTGATTTAGTAATCTAAATTAATTAATTATAATATGGTACATTTTGATCATATTCATCAGATGGGGTGAAATAATCCACCCTTTTTGAGATGCGCCATTATTGAAAAAATGAAATGCAATAGTTTTAATAAAAATATTTCTATTCAGTACTAACTTTGTTTATTGAGAGTTTTAGGATGGATTATTCTAATTTATGTTCAGACATTGGGGACAAATTTCGAGAATTTTGAGTTGTGCCACTATTGCAGCCGCTGTTGCGCTAAATATTATTCTAGTAAGAAACAATAGGTTCAATGCAAGCTTCACAAGTCGGGTGCTTTTTGATGTTTAACCCTAGAATCAATACCAAAGTAATAAATGTATCTTTGCTGAGAAAACGATAGCAATTTGAAAGTGAAATATTTGTCGCAGCAAGCTCAAATTCAATGATATCATCAAATATATGTAGGATTTCACCAACAAATGATTTAAATCAAACTCCGATTATTCTTTTTTCTACGACTTCACTTTATTAATTAATTCTAGTTTTTATACACTTGTCTACTACTATTTTTACGTCTTATTCTATTGACTACTCACATCCAACTCTACCATCGCTTACAATTTTCAAGTCCCCTCACAAGTATAATGACAGCGTAAATATATTTTTTCAAGCTAGTCCATCCCACTAGGGAACTTATATCCTCAAATTCACCAATTCATCTCTTGATGGATTGGTTATTATCTCCTGAAAACGGAGAAAGGCTTTCCTCTACGTCTCGAAAGTTAAACGCGGCTGTCATTTCCTGACTTTTAGGGGTTGACGTGCCTATAGGTAATCTTTGTAACCGACTGGTGATGGGAGTGACACCATCGAAATCTCGTTCGTTACTTTCACTTAGTCTCGAACTTCCATTTCCATCATCTTGTGAATGGATTCGATCAGGGAGTTCCTGATGTACAACTGTATTATCATAATTGGTTTCGTCATTTTGAGGATTAAAATGTAGGAACAATCTATCTTTTAAATCGTTCTTATAACCTGAAGTTGACAACCCTAATTGTGAGAGTCTATTTCTCAATTCTGAAACTTTTAATTTTGATATTTGGTTTCTCTCCATGGCGCGAGTGTTCTTTTACAATACTTGACACTTCCAATTTTATTTTTAAAAATTCATATATTTATATATTTCAGTTGATAAAACTAATAAAAATTACAGACCATTAGAAAATTTTTACGTGTACTATATTTATTTTAATTCGCAGATAAATTCGCTTATAGTATCAACAAAACGTATGTTAACTTGAATAATTGCGATGTGTAGTAATAACTTCACCAATTTGTTGGTGAAACTACTTTATGATTAATAATTATTCTTATTACTAGTGAAATTCAGTATAATTTTAGTTTGTCAATATTATTTGACACAGCTGGAAACTTTTCCACCAATTTAAATCAAATCAAATCAAATCAAGGTATATTTATTTCAAACTTACGTACTTACAACTTTTAAAATCTAGCTTTACCTCTTTAGAATCTATGTGTCACATGAGCGCAACATAACCATTAATCTATGTGCATTCCTCTTGTGGATTACTTTCTTCTCTGCTAAACTCTTGATTAAAAAAAGGGATGACTTTCTGCTCTTTCACGTGAACTTTGCTGCTTCTCCAATGATATTTTGGTGTAGCTGATGCAATACTGCCGTTCCAACTACAATGTCGGTTAACGGGAACCTTTTCATATGTCGTTTAACGGCGACCTGCTGCTTATTCCCAAATTATTGTGGGTGATACTTAATGGCGTCGTGCCCACTACAACTCTGCGTATGTCACTTGGCGGCGACCTGCTGGTTTTTTTCTCTCAAGCAATTGCGGGCGACGCTTAATGGCGTCGTGCCCTCTGCAACTCCTCTTATGTTGTTTAATGGCTAGGTCAGAAGACTTGTCGCTTAATGGCAACTTTCTGATCCCGGACGAGCCCCCAAAATTGTAGGATTTCACCACCAAATGATTTAAATCAAACTCCGATTATTCTTTTTCCTACGATTTCACTTTATTAATTAATTCTAGTTTTTATACACTTAAGCGGCCAATATAAAGCCTCACAATCTTGTCTACTACTATTTTTACGTCTTATTCTATTGACTACTCACATCCAACTCTACCATCGATTACAATTTTCAAGTCCCCACACAAGTATAATGACAGCAAAAGAAGAACACTAGAGCCAGCTATGGGAGTTGCCAGATCGAAGCAAATGGTCCAACACTGATCCCACATGTATCTTTTGTATGGTTTTAACTTTGAAAACAGAAAGATGTTTGTGTTGATATCATGTCTACGTAGCCCTATGTACATACTTGCATGTCGGAATATGTATACCAAAGGTACAATTGTACCTACGTATATTCAGGAGCCTCATTATGGAAGCCGAGAGGTTATTCATACATACCTCGACTGTATAAAAGAATAGGGAGCTAAGAAATAAACAAAAATGATCTTGAATCCTCAGAAATATTTTCGTTTTCAGACTATCGGCTGAACTCGAACGAGATGTACCATATAAATCATTTCTTGAGAATATTATTAGGGTTCAATATGGGTTACTTATTTTTATTTTCTAGCTCCCTATTACTCTCATAGGTAGGTAAAAACTAGCGCACTCAAAGATTTTTATCAAATTGACTAATTTATTTTTTTTAGAGATTGCTAGTGCTGTTATTTCATTTGCATTTTGAGTTTTGAATAGTAAGGGCGGTTAGCATAGAAAAAAGTTCAGGAGAACTGTTGTTTTCAAAAGCTCATAGTTAGAAATAAGGCAGTTAAGTTGAATTTTTCTAAATTTATTCAATGTATAATTCAAAGTGGAATCTAACCTTACAATTATACAAAAAAAAAAGCTATCGGTAATAAATGTTGCGAAGTATCCAGGATCCCGATGGTAAGATAAACATTTCTTTCCGCGTTATCTACCTTCTTTTCTACCACATTTACTGTGTTTAATCTCACACCACACGCCTAATCAATACATTTTGTTCTCAATAATATGGAGATACATTTGTAGCTTTGGTGTATCAACCATAGAGTCCAGGTATGGTCTAGATTCTAGGATTAAATAGTAAACACGCTTTTATGTTGGTCTCGGCGAAATAGCTAGTGTACGAGACATATACGACCCGCAACTAAAACTAGGTATTTCTACCTTTTTTCTAAGCGTTTTTCAAACATTTCAAATATTATTTATACATAAAACGACACGCAAATTAACTACATTTCTGACACTCACGCCTCCATTTGACTATTTTGTCTTTAGTTTGTGATTGTATTGGAACTGAACATTTTGTGAGTTGTGTGCTGTCGTAGTTGTATTCGTTGCAGGACGGCAGAAATAAGGCACATTTCTTTTTAATCTTCTATCAGTTTTGGTTTATACAGGGTGTCCCGTAAGTGGTGTGATACCCGAAGGCTATGGATAGGTCATACCTTACCCAGGAAAATCCCAACGATTTCTGAGATAACGGGACTTAAAGATATTTGGATATTGTTTTTATAGATCTAACTGTAACTTCTGAACGTTACACCCCATGATAATCATTTAAACTTTGCTGGATAGATAATCGCTGTACCTTCCTTTCCAATGGTCTATAAATTTTTTCTCTCCGTTTTGAAGTTATGGCACAACAAAGTTAAAATTTCGGAATTTTTACTCGGTTTTTTTTTTCAATTTATTTAACTACTGTTTTTATCAAAAAACACGTCATCAATATCAATTTTTCATATTGGATTTAAGAAGCCCAAAACCTTAGCTTTTAAATGACCTATCACACTCATTACCGAAAATGGCTCTAAAAGTTCAATAAGTGCCAGAAAGTAGGCAATTATCTTTAGGGAAATGGCATTTTTCAGCTATTTTCGCTGAATATGCTTAAAGCAATGCGTCCCGTTTACACACACCTCGTCGAATGAGACGCATTGACAAATATAGGGTTCCAATAAGAGGTGTGCAAAATGCCATTTTTTGAGATGAATGATCGGATCTTTATTTCATTATAAAGAGGAAGGTATGCCGTTAATAATGGAAAATAACATCAGCCAAATGACTACCAAGACCACGCCTACAGGACCATATCCTTTTCATGAAAATTTCCATAACCCAATCGCAAAGTGGCTGCCCTATGTCCTCGATAGCCTCACGAATTCCATCTTTGAGGTCTTGAATTGACGCTGGGCTGTTGGCGTAGACCTTCTCTTTCATGTGGCCCCAAAGGAAGAAGTCGCAATTTGTTAAGTCACAAGATCTCGGTGGCCAATTGTGATCACCTCTTCGAGAGATAACACGGTCCGGAAACTTTTCCCGTAAAAGATCAATGGTTTCGTTGCTTGTATGACACGTAGCGCCGTCTTGTTGAAAGTAAACGTAGTCCAGATCAACATCATCCAATTCCGGCCATCAAAAATCATTAATCATCTGTCGATAGCGCAATCCATTCACCGTAACTGTTGCTCCAGCCTCATTTTCGAAAAAGTAAGGTCCAATGACCCCGCGGGACCATAAACCGCACCAAACAGTCACACGTTGAGGATAGAGTGGCTTTTCAACAATAAATCTTGGGTTTTCCGAGCCCCAGATGCGACAATTTTGCTTGTTGACGAAGCCATCGAGGTGGAAATGGGCCTCATCACTCAAGATGAGCTTTCGATGGAATTCCGGATCATTTTCATGCATTTCAAGGACCCAATCAGCAAAGACTCGACGTTGTTGATGATCGGCCGGCTTGAGTTCTTGTGTTAACTGAACTTTATAAGCCTAAAGGACCCAAATCATTATGCAAAATACCGTGTAATGACGTTTGTGGAATGCCTAATTCCAAAGAACGACGAGGAATGGACAAACCTGGGTTTTCTTCAACACCTTCGGCTACAGCAGCAATATTCTCGGCTGTTCTTGAGCGACGTGCACGGGTTTTATTCTTCACATCACTAACTTGTCCCGACAGCTCGAATTTTTCTACCAATTTCTGTATTGCGGTCCGACAAGGTGCTTCACGACGAGCCAAAATGTTCGAGTTTTACGAACCGTCTCTGCCACATTTTCACCATTTTTATAGTGAATTTTAATAATTTCAATGCGTTGTTGAATCGTGTATCGTTCCATTTTTATTAATGGCGTAGTTTCTAGTTGTCAAATGTCAAAAAATGACAGCTCCAAAAGTGACATCTACCAAAATAGCGGGCTAATTAAAATAACACCTCTTATTGGAAAACCCTTTATTTGACGAATGCACACAGTTACCATAGGGTGTAACGTTTAGAAATTACAGGGTGATCTGTAATAATATACCCAAACATTTTTAATTCCCATTATCTCAGAAGCCGTTAGGATCTCCATCCGCGCACAGATAAAATTTTTTGCTCGTCTAAGTATGATCTATCCATAGCCTTCGGGTATCACACCACTTACGGGACACCCTGTATACATATCTCATTTATGTATCTCTTATTAGTTAAGATATTTTTGAAGATCATATTAAAAATAAAAGACAGTATTTTATCACAGCTTAATTTATTTTAGAAATAACAATTTTTAATTTTTAGCCTAAGAGCTACCTAGTTTTTAAGAAGTCTATTCAAGTACATAAAAAGTTAAGTACAAACAGATAAAATAAGCACAGCTTCACAAGATAAAAGTACCAAATTACTTATTTACAACATAGAACAATGTTCTGTTCACTTCTGAATTACTTGCAAGTAAACTTAAAACAAAAAAGGAAAAAAAAAATCATGAACGAACGCTGAGTTTCATTTCCGGTTGAAAATAATTACAAGTACGCTTTGCTTTGCATAGGAATGCTTGGATCATTAAAATTCCATAGATTCTCAGAGCTTACATTTAAATCGTACGCTGGTATGGTATCCAGTAAAGGTGACTTGTGTGATGATGGAGGTGGCATAACTTGGCTATTATCTTATCAGCACATTTACGTTAATCAATAGTGACATAACACAGGTACAAGCAAGCACCTTAAAAACTTGTATAGTTAAAGCAGAAATCGCATTGATCAACACGTTCTGAAACTTATGATTAGTTTCAATAAATAAACATTATTTTTGTAAAAAATACACATTAACGTTATAAACTAGATTCACATTAAGTATCTTAATCGCCTATTTCAGGTAGGTAACATTAACCGTTCTTTTGTTTCATTTTTCGATGCGTATATATTGTATATATAGATATAGTTAAACCGGAAATACTTCCTTTTGTTTGCTGGTTCTTTCTTTGAGCAAATCGTCGATTTGTTCTTCTCTATAGAACACAACGAAATCGACCGGTGACAGTCCCTCGAATACTGCACATACACTTGGTTTTAGATTGTAGAAAAGTAAAGGCTGTTCCCGTTTAGCGAAATCATTCGACAGACTTTCGATGACGGTTGCTGCTGTAAAATCAGCGCCATATATATGGGTGCAGTCGATCACAACTGGCAGTTGTTTTTTAACTGAATGCTTGGTTACAAGATTTCTTACATAATCGACTGATGGAAAGATGAGACAGCGATCTGGTGTTATCATTAGGTATTCCAAGCCTCCAGGTGTTGTTAATGTTTCTACTGTTATCTTTGGCCTTGCTGCATGATATAAGATGAAGATCACGTTCAGACCAATTCCAAGTAGAATTCCAATTTCCAATGGTAGTGCTAAACATGCTATAAATGTTCCAAGTCCTGGGATTAAGTCACTTTCTGAAATGGAAGTAAAAAAAGTGCACGGTTAATTGAGTCCTTAATTTTGTAAATTATTGTAAAATAGTTGAGAGGGTTTGAATTTTATAACATTATAAACCCGTTTTTTTTCGGTTGCATTTAAGGTATTACTAAGGAACTAATAAGTATTGTAAGTTAATCTGCTTTTACATTTCTATAAAAACAGATAAAGAGATACATGGATTTCTTTACGAAGAATATGGTAGGTGTCGAACCGCAAAATGAAAAACATCTCGTGCATAATAGCAATAGCATCTCAGCCAGCGGTTTTAAAGAGAGTAAGTAATCTGCAGTTAGAAGAACACCTGGACAATTAGTTGGTGCCGGTGGGATGCATCTCGAACCCATTGAATTATTAGCCACAATGTGTTATCTGCTATACCATCAACGTCTCTATGAATGTTCGCTTTAAGGATAAAGAAATTCTTAAGGTGAACAGTATAAAGTTTTCAGTAATAAAAACTGCGTTATTTATTCACAAACCTCAATTGGTCCGTTATTTTATCATAGAAAATACCAACAACACGTGAAACTGGTTTTTATCTAGTAATCGCCCAAGAAAACTGGATCTTAATTTGTTGCCAGTTTTTTTTATATTTTTGTAGTTTTTTTCTCTTATATAGGGTCCAAATAACTTTTTTTTTTTTTGAAAATGCTATAAAAAAAAAGTGTGTAGCTTCGGCTGTGTGGCACGTAGCGCCGTCCTGTTGAAACCAAAATGCTGCCAATATCCTCCTCTTCAATTTTCCTGAACAAAAATTCGTTCAACATATCCCGATAACGATTGCCATTGTAACGGCCACTCCTTGCTCATTTTCGAAGAAAAATGGCCCAATTATGCCTCTGGACCAAAATCCGCACCAAACAGTGACTCGTTTTGGGTGTATCGGCTTTTCAATGTATGCGTGCGGGTTTTCTGTGCCCCAAATGCGACAATTTTGCTTGTTTACATACCCGCCAAGATCAAAATGAGCTTCATCCGAAAAGATGATTTTTTTGGCAAAATCGGCATCTTCTGTAAGTCGTAATGTCGCAATATTTCCCAGCGTTGTTCAAGCGTATACACAACCATATTCGTTCAGCGGAAGAATAAAACTAATTATCTGTCAAATCAGACATGAGCTAAGTGTTACCATTCACGAAATAAGCACTAGTTGAAAAAAAACGTTAGAGGGCGGACCCTATATTTTGAAATTCCTTAGAGGTCGTAGTCTGCGGTAACTTGCACGTTTTTAATTCTTTTTTCGGGAATTTTTTTTTTATGCGAAAATGATTTTTTAATATATTATTAATACTATCCAAGAGTATACAAAAATAATTTGTTTGTTTTTTAAGTATTTATTTGTATAGTTTTGTAGCACTGAATTGAGCGTCTAAAAAAAAAAAACAAAGATATGTGGCTGGCCGTGGTGATTTCGCCGCTTGAGGACATCTTTTACAAAAAAGTCAAAAATATTATTGTTCTGTAAGCTTGTCATTCTGGTTGGAACTAAGATTAAATACTTTTGTTAGAAAATAACAAAATGTGGACTTCGAAAAAAAAAGTGACTTTTTGCTAGTGTAAATCGAGCTGTAAAATGGAAAGTTAGGGACGAAAAAAAAAAAGATCCTAGTTCCTACGAGAGTAGCTATTGATGAGTAGAATAACATATTCAAATTTCAGCCCAATCAAATGGATGGAAAAATTTTTATTACCCCAGCCGACCGTAAAAACATTGCTTCGAGTAAAACGCGTTTCAAGTTTCCTTTCCAATCCATTTTTACGCACAAATTAACGACCGTACACTGACTGTTCATTTTGAATTTCAATATAACTGAGCTCCAAAATAAATGTATGTGAGGAAACAGGTAAAACTTTTAATATACTCAAGTAGTATCCGACGCTCGAAGCAGGTATAAATGTAACGCGTAAACAATAGAATGGTCCAGCCGTTTGCTCAGCGCGCGTACTACGAGGCGCTCACATATATAGTATGTGCTATAATTTCGTCAAAAATTCGAACTTCGGTCTAAATTTTTTACAGCATATTCTTAATATATGGTACTTTCGAAATAAGTAAAAAACAAAAAACAAAATAAAGTTACCAAACTACGACTTTAATAGTAAACTCATGTTAAATAATGGGATGCGTCTACTACAGCAATATGCCAATTCTCTTTTTATGGAAAGCACTTGCGGTATGGCAGTTTAATCGATTGAAATATCAGATCAGCTGATCTTCAAATGCGTTATGTTTACGAAATGATCTTAGCTGATAGTTTCCGAACTGTTTATAGCCGTGAAGGTTTAAGCAGGATTTACATTATGATGGCACACATTTTTTACAGAAATTGTGAGACTTCGATTTGTCAAAGTGTGCGTGTCCCGAACCATAAAAGTAAGTTTTTAGAGTTACTGAAACAAACATTGTTACTGACATCCCTAATCCGTTAATTTTGACTACTGGCAACACGTTTTACTATGATTTTATAGAAAATATTTATTAAATTACCTATCTGTCGAAATGTAAGAAAATAAAAGTACGTTTTTAATTTGTAATTAAATACTTCGGAATTAAAAGATTTTTAATAATTATTTATCAAAGCACTGAAATTATTTCGGAAGTAGTGTTCGAACCAATTCGATTCGAATATATTTTTTTAACAGACAACTTCTGAAAAGAACACATCCTGAAAACAAAGCATTAGAACTTTTAGTAAAATTAAATCTAATCTGATTACTTTTAATCAAAAAATAGGTACACAACCCACAGAAGTCAGGTATTTGTCATCTACATAATACATTGCACAAATACAATACAAAAGTATAGCTCCATCGAGCAGATCAAATTAAAATCATTATCAGCATTACAAGCTACCATCGAGCGGTTATTTATTCCTTACGTGATAGAGAGAACATTTTTTGCAAATATAATTCAATTTAATACAGCAGCATTCTTGTTGCTATGCATTTTTGTTCGTTGCTATACAAATTTTATCGCTAGTACTGTAAAATCACAGATAGAATGCCAATTCTTGTTACCATGCACCTCTACTACTCTATCAGTGGTGTCGTGTGCAAGCAAGGGCTATATAAACAACCACAAGCTGACTTGTCTCGATCTCTTTTTGTACTTGGCATCACTTGAGGTAGGTTGGCTAGTTGGGGGACTAACATTTATATCGGGTATCGGGTATCACCTTTTAACAACTAATTAAACACTTTATTTCTGGTTCCGATGGAAATAAAGAACCTTTCTTCGGGTCTCGACTGAAGTTAAGATATTTACTCACATTCACTTTAAGCCGGGTCTCGACTGACTGAAAGAATATTATTTCGGGTCTCGACTGAGATAGTATTACTAACATTAACACTTTATTTCCGGACCCGTCGGGAATAAAGAATTAATCTAATTAATGATTAGAACAAAGGGTCTTAACATTAGCTTAAAGCCACTTCCTCAAGTGTCAAGTTTTAGATCGGTGAGTACTAGCCAATTGTAACATTTTAATATTGATTCATATATCTATTTTATATATTTACTCACATATATATATGTAATTACATATTATACACCTTGTGTGCACATCTAACTAATGCCACAATTAGACTTTATTCTATATTTATTTTACATATATATTGTTACGAAATCTCTAGATTTTCCCCGCGATGAACATATAGCCGGCTGAAGCCTCAAGCGTACGATAGTACGCTGATGAAGACAGCGAAGCAGTGCGTCGGAGCGGGGACCAGCAAAATCTAAGAGATGGCCCGCCGGCCCCTGATGCTTCGAATTCCGGCCCCCACATAGCTGGCAGTACCCATCGACCCCAGAAAGCAGATAGGAGAGACGAGTTGGATGACAGAGAAAAAAAGAAGATGTGATCCAATTAACACGAACATAGAGTCATACAAAAAAAGTACTTGGTAAAACTGCGAACTGTCTTGTGATTATTAAAAACAAATCAAGTTTGGTTCATCGTCAGTAATAAAAGCAAACATTTATAAAAGTGTTCATCGTTTGAACCAGTAACAGAGCAAAACGAAAGAGCCCAAGGAATTAAGCACGAAACGGGATAAACCGCCCAACGCACTGTGGAGTCCCGTTTCCGAACAAATGCGAAGAAGTTACCCAGCTTAAGTACAATTCCCGGGAAAGATTTATCTTTGTTTTTCTGTATCTTTATAAAATTCATCTTCATTTTGGTATATTTCGCTGAAATTTTTATATCGACTTTCCAATTTCGTATCGATCGTTCGTCAGCCCTGCCCTACGAACAAAGGCAAGTGGCATATCCGATAAATACAGCACTTGGATAGAAATCTAGTTCCGTTGTCCGCGGAGTTCACTTTACTGTTCTATTTTCTACAGGAATTGTTAATTGATTCCCAAATTTAGTGGTTATTTTCTTTAAATTCGTAGTGAGGAGGCATACCAGGGACCCGTATGAACGGAAATCATTACAACAACAGAAACAAAGAGTTCCAGAATCTACCACCAATTTGTTCGAAATTAACCGAGAATATTACAACAGTATAACGAGTATTTATTTATCTTCGTTCTTTTTCTTAGACAGCCGAGATTGTCGAAAAGATTCCAAATTTAGTAGTGGCTTTCTCGCAATTTTACTTACAAGCCTCCGTTAGTAAATCTAAATAAATATCTCTAGTATCAATTATGAATTAACTCCTAATCAGCTAGTATCTTAGCTGTCCAGACAAGTACGAGTCTTCAGTCGAGATATCGCACTATTTTTCCGAGTTCTACGAAGCTATTCATTAGCTAAATCAGTAGCAGTCGTATCTGACACAAAGTGTCTAGACGAATATTTCGGAAACCCCCGAACAATAAACGCATAATTAACGGAGACGATCGTTCCACATGAACAAATATCTCTAGCGTCAATCGAGAATGAGCCCATAACCAGCTAGCATCTTGGCTGTCGAGACAAGTACCAGTCTTCAGTCGAGATATCGCACTTATTTTTCAGAAGTTGCAGACTTTTCAATGAGTATCCCAGAATCCACCAACCATAAGCGCATAATTATCTGAGATAATCCCACGATAAATGAATATGTCCCGTCCTAATCAACAGCTTGTATCTAATTAGTTGATAGCGGCCAATTCGCTCCCTGTTCTTCTTGAAGTGCACAGTAAAAGTCGTTACCTAAAAAGAAAATAAAACAATAACAAAGGCAAGCTTTGACGTTTTATGTAGGCCCAGTTTCATTTCTACTGGGGAGTTTAGGAAAGATTAAAATTTAGTGTTGCTGCCATTTTAGTGGTAATGCAAAAACGCCCATCTCTGATTAGAAGGCATAAAGAAACTAGGTTAAAGCTGGGGATTGGATTACTGACCAACTATTTCGTGACTTGAAGAGATATGGACGATGCTTCTCAAGGCCTATACATAACTACAACGGACATGCCATAAATTAGTATGTAGTGGTGGTAATCGGAAATTAAAAGAATATTTTTTTTATTTGGCTACCGTATCACTAGGTATGGAACTCTGAAAATTTCAAAAACTTTAGAAGTTATTGAATATGGGGTTTTAAGAAAAGGAATTTCCTCAAATTTGAACATAAAACATTATTTTTTTTTTTAAGTTTATTAATATGAAGAAAAAAAACGGACAACTATCCCCATACCATGACGTACAAGGATTCTGCTAGTGATGATCCGTCTGAAATTTGCAATATGTTTGCTTCAATTTTTGAGAACGTAATTTCTTCATCAAATTTCCAACTTCGAAATAAGAACTTCAGTCATTTGAACGATTCTCATAAAGTTTCATCCACTATCCTCCTATAGTGGAATAAGAGGATATATTTGATCATATTAATGGGGTTTCCAAATGAATTATTCTGCAAAAAGCGCTTGAATTGGTTCTTTCCCGTAGCTATGGAAAAATTCTTTTATCATACCCATCCACAAGAAAGGTAGTAAAATGAAATTTCTAACTATAGGCCTATTGCAAAATTATCTTGTATGCCAAAATTATTCGATTCTGTCATTTACTCTCAGATATCAATTTCTTGCAAGAATTTTCCCTCTTCAAACCAACATGGCTTTATTTCGGGCTGGTCTATAACCACTAACTTTGTCTCGGATACCATTGGCGGGTTTGCAAAGGGCCACCAGACAGATCGTATTTATACAGACTTTAGTAAAGCCTTCGACAAGTTATCTCACTCCGTGATACTCTTTAAAATGGAAAAGTATGGGTTTCCCCCAACATTTCTAAAATGGACAGCGTCTTATTTAGATAACAGAACATACAAAATCCTATTCCGCCATTCCATATCTAGAGTCTTGAAGGTTTCGTCTGGCGTACCTCAAGGGAGTCACTTGGGTCCGTTGTTCTTTATTCTATCTATTGACGACATTGTCTCTGTTGTGCGGTACTGTAAGGTCTTGATTTATGCTGACGATGTTAAGCTTTTCGCTCAGATTAAATCTGTTAACAATTGGGAACATGTACAGGGTGCAAAAGAAATAATTTGGTATTCAATATCGACAAGGTAATGACTTTCCACAGGAATCAGCAACCGATCACCTATGATTATGTGTTCACGGATTCCTCGATTCACCGTGTGGGTTCTGTCTGTGATTTGGGTGTCAAATGTGACCAAATATTCAATTTTATCTTCCACATAAACTACATGGTATAAGAGAGAAGCTCTATGCTGCGTTTTATAAAACGTTGGTCCCGAGAGTTCCGTATCTCACCAGAACATTGCGTTTGTACACTTGTGAGACAACTTCTTGAATATGCCAGCCAGGTCTGAACTTCGTTTTACGGTACACATCGAGGGTATCGAGTCTGTTTTGCGGAACTTCCTATACTTTGCTTTTAGGCAACTACCCTGGAATAATTCTTTGATTCTTCCACCCTATGAGGATCGGTTGAAGCTTTTAAATATGCACTCACTGGAAAAACGTCGAATTGTTACTTTTGTGCATCAGCTCTTAACCGCGAATATTGATTCTCCGTTGTAACTGGACAAAATCTCCGTGACAGTAGGTACAATTGGAGAAGGCTACCTCTGTCACATGTTAACTCCTCTCGGTCTAACTTTGGTATGTTTGAACCTATTAATCGCATGCAAATTGCTGTTAATAATACGGCTGAGCGATTTGTTGTTGACGTTTCTAAACATATTTAAAAAAAAACATCTATATAATATTTAATCTTTTTAGTTCTATTTAATTTTCTTTTAAGGTTTTCTGTTCAATGTTGTATTGCATGTAATTTCATCCGGTGTCTGGTTTATGTTTAGTTTAACATACTAATACTAACACCGACTTAGTGATGAAACTCATGTATTGTTGACCGTTTATTTATTAAACGTGTCACTATAGCGAGCTTGGGTAGAGCTGGTTCAATAATTTAAAAGCAAATTAAAATATCGAAAATATTGAGTGTAGCGCTGTGGATAATCTTAATTCAAATATGGTTTGCAGCTAAGCTTGTTGCGAATTCTTTCTTACCATTTTCTTCGAAAGCTCCTCCTTCCCCAGCTGCAGCCACAGTCAAAGACCGTTACATTTCTGCACAAGGGAGGTTTTGTAAAGTGTTCACGAGTCTCAATGTGTCTAAGGCCGCTGGGCTTGTTTTAATTTTGGTACTCAAGTTCCATACTTCTTTTTTAACTTAACCTCTGCGCAAACTATTTCACCTGTCTTTTTGAAATTTTGTTTGGCATGGAAACTTGCACATATTCAGCCAATACCCAAGAAAGGAGAGGCAAGCGATCGCTCAAATTATAGACCAATTGACCTTACTTCGATTCTTTCGAAGGCTTTCGAAATACTCATCAACACCCAATTGATGAAATATATAGAAACCAATCACCTTATTAGCGATCACCAATACGGCTTTCGTGCTGGTCGCTCTACTGGAGATTTACTAACATTCCTTACCGAACGATGGAATCAATGTCTCCATAATTTTGGTGATACTGATATCATCGCAATTAGATATCTCGAAGGGTTTCGATAGAGTCTGGCATCCTGACCTTTTAGCTAAACTTAAGGCATTAGATCTAGACCCTCGTTTCTTCAAATGGATTGAAAGTTCAATTCAAGTTATATTGGACGGAGCTACTTCCGACCGTTTTATAAACCATGTCGGTGTACCGCAAGGCTCTGTGATCTCTCCTACTCTCTTCCTAATTTTTATCTGCTAGTTCTCACTTTCAATCCTATACATAGCTTCGCAGACGACAGAACCTTTTATTTCGTGTACGCGTTCGACTCTACAGCTGATTCCCATGTGAATGCTATAATTGACAAACGATGCCACACGTTTAGTTCATTAAACAGGGCAGAGCGAATCGGGTCTAGATTAATGCTTCCAAAATGCAATGTTGTCTGTTATCACTCAAACGTACTCCAACATCCGCTGATCCCATTTTCGTCGATGGGAAAGATATCTCGAACTTATGTTAGGCATTGAAATATCCAACTATCTTTGGTGGTCCGATTATATTTTTGGTATTGCCTGGCTTCTGGCAAAGATGCAAGAAATATTTTACCATTTGTTGGATGGAAATATCTTACTCCATCAGACTTGGCACAAATCTACAAGTCTTCCCATATTTGGGCAGGAACTGGACACACTCTATTGTCCACGGCGGCGCAATATCGGATGTTTATCTATCTTTTATCGCTATTTCTATGGATATTGCTCTGTTGAAATTTCTAGCCTGATCCCTTGTAGAATTCTTCCTATGAGCACCACACGATCTGTAACCCAGGCTCACTCTAACACCCCTAAAGTCAGATTCGGCCACATCGTGCAATTTCTCGAATCCTTCAAAAGCAGAACCGAACAGTTTGCCACCATCTGTTTTCCCCCGCAGCTATGAGCCGCAAACATTCAAGCGTAATGAACACAGTCACCTACTTAGCTCAACCCAATAATCCTCGATTCCCTAGCCACCACTTCGATTCCTTAGCACCGAAAAATTATGTGCTCCATGCAGGATAATCCCAGAATTACAAACGATTGCATTTTTTACAGTTTCTTGGTTTCAAGCTCATCTCAATTGCTTTATTTTATGAGCAATTTTATCTAAAAGTAATTAAAATACTATGAACAATAATATTCTTTAAGCACTTTCTTAAGAAAATGCCAGGACAAGATATTTGGGTTTTTTTCAGATTGAGAGTGGTTTTCTCCCGAAATATGAATTTTATTAGTTGAAATTCTAGGCAACAAGATTTAAGCAAGATTTTTTTCAACTAGAAAACAACTATTAAAAATAAAAAAATTCTTAATTGATTGAGTGTAGAATTACAATAACTTTGCTGGCATATTGCATTCTCTTCAGAAAAGGGTAAATAACTGCGGTTAAGAGACAACAGACAACAATTTAATTCAATTGGTGAAGAACAATTAGCACAAGCGTCACACACTTTATAAACCGTGTCGTATTTGAAATTAATCTTTAAAAAAATCCCTCTCCACAGTAATTAATTATAAACAGATGATAAGTCAGTCAAACTAATGTGCAGAACGTGGTAAGTAGTGAGTCAGAACAAGTGATTTGCTTTGTTCTAGATAATTAAATATTTTGTGTAATTATAGTATGAAAAGTTTCACATCTGCACGTTCAGTAATATGCAAATTTTTATTCTTTTCAGTGATAAATATGGCGTATTTCTCATTTATTTTGGATCTCGTGATGAAGATCGGATACAGTTTTGTTTTTATTAAAAATTACGTCAAATTCAGAGAGAAGCTTCTGTATATATCTATACACAGTATTCTTGCGAAAAGCTGATGTTTGTGAGATTACTTACACATAGGTAAAAGATTCGTTAAATCCATGGTGATCTAAATCCTCCATTCACTAATTGATGTTGGGTTCGAAATAAATCGGCACTCACTAATTGTTGAGGCAGTCTACTCAATATAAACTCATTTAAATGCTTTAATTGAGTATAAGTGCATACCTTGTTTATAGGGATTTCTGCTTTTGTTCTCTACCAATGGTCTCGCAGCAATTGCGATCTCCGTTTAACTTTTTAATTTTTCATTCATGAAGAAGCCTTGATTGCACTAAATTGTCATCTTAATATTACTCTTAGATGTTTATATCTTTACGTTGTTAATTTGCATACAAAAATATGTCAACATTAATTGACAGGTGGAAAAATATGGATTTCCCCCAACATTTCTAAAATGGACGGGATGTTATTTCGATAACAGACAAGATTACCATGATATATTACCGGTTAATCCGTATACTTGTTCAAGAAGGCTATTTTTTGGATTCTCCGGCAAAAAAGCAAAAGCGAAAACAAATTTTTTTTTTGTTCCATCACACATATGATTTTGGGTCGCAAGTTTTAAGTCTTGGTTTTGACTCATCAACAGGTCCCCAAATATCGAAAATAAGTGACTTGAAAAAAAAAAGTTTATATGAGATCAGCGTCTACGGCAGGCAGAAACCAAGCCGTACTGAAGAGTATAAGGTTTCCGTCGATATGAAATGCTTATTTTTTTAATTAATTTGATTTATAAATTTTTTTTTCTATTTTTCTCAATTTTTAATTTTTTCCGTTTTTTTTATTTTTTTTTTATTTTTTATTTTTTTTTTTTTCAAATGACTTGTGTGATAGAATAACAAATAACAAATTTTTTGTCGCTTTTTCTGTTGTGTATTAGATAACAGAAAATACCAAATCTATTTCCGCCATTCAATCTCTGGAGTCTTAAGGGCTTCGTCTGTCGTATCTCAATGAATACACTTGGGATCGCTGTTCTTTATTCTATCTATTGAAAAAATTCTCTCTGTTGTGAGACACTGCAAAGCCTTGGGGTATGCTGATAACGTTAAGAGGAGTCAGTACCAAGATTTGCAAGTTTCATATATTTTTAAATTTCTGGAAAACTATTTGTAGCAGAATAATGATTTATATCTTAAATTAAAGATAACGAAGGTCTAGTAAATAACGTCGGAAAAAATATAAAAAATGCATTGGAACGATGATATTAGCTCGGAAACTTGTTAAAAATGCTCAAAATTAAAGTTTTTTTTAAATCAAATTCCTGTTAGTAGGTATTCTCATTTATTTAGATTGTGACCATTTTAGTAAAAATAAAGCTTAGATCTAGAAAATAATGTCGAGTGTTTTCATTTTTAGTGTCACTTTTTGTAATTATTTGACTCTAATAGTACTTGTTTTTTCTCCCGATATTTCACCGACAAGAAATTGCAATATTTCGTTGAAAGCTGATTAAATATAAAGCAAAATAGTATATTTAACAATTATGTGAAAAAAAAATAGGACAATTATTCTCGTTAAAAATTTTCAATTTCTTTGAACTGCAAATTTTCATTTTTCTTTTTAAATGGTCGCATGTTGGGCTTCTGTCTTTTTCGCTAGATGTCTCTAATGTGACTTGTGGACTAGGTCTAGGCTAATTTTATATGAATTTTCTCACTTTCAGGACACAAACCTACGTATAATAAATTTTATTACCTACATGTTCGGTGGTATCTAAATTGAAACTTTTTACTGACTCGTCCTAAGATTTTCGATCAGATTAAATCTATTAACGATTGTGAACAGGTACAGGGTGACCTTCACAATGATCGGTGCAAAAGCAATAATTTGGTACTCAATATAGATAAATGTGAGGCTATGACCTTCCGCAGGAATCAAAAATCAATCAATTATGATTATGACCTCGCGTCTATTGCACTTATGACGGCAGTTCCTTACACCTACTCCATCCTCAGTCTATATGAAAATTTTTTATTTCAAATTTAAAATGTTTTTAAAGAAAAAAAAAAAAGAAAATTGTAGTGTATGCAATCAATACATTAAGAACAACGTGTATTTCATCACTTCTTCGTTGAACGGAGAGCAAGTGCTACTTTCGAGTTCTATGCAACGTCAGAACTCAGTTCAATGAGTTTACCAGTATCCATATCGTCGAAATAGCACAAAAGAGGATTTACAAAATATCACTCACTGCAGAAGCGCTGAAATCAAACATTTTGATTTCTCATTTAATCGCTTAAGTTCTTAGGAAGGAGTTGGAACGCATCGCCTTAAACGCGCCAACATGAAGATTTGCATTGTTTACCATTGCTGTGACTTCTTCAGGCACACTCTAACAGGTTACAATTGAGTGCATGTATACTTACTACCGCTATGTACACCAAAGGAATCATCTTGGGCTTGATATATAATTTTTTTTTAAAGGTGCTTTAATAGGCAAGCAAAAGAGCAATGCAGTTAATCTTAATCTAAATGATGACGTCTCAGATTAGAGATACACCTATTGAAAGTTACAGAGCGTTCATTTTGTGGTATACTCGTGTATCGCTATGAGCTCATAGGTTATTCATCCCAGATTTACTAGAACGCCTAGGCTATAGATATACATAGAGAACACCAAACTAACCTTCAAATATCAAAATGGAGTCTGAAAAATTATGGATAACATTTTAATAATTCTTATCCCACAAAAGTGTGACAATATGATGATTTTTATTCAATTTATAACCGTAATAAAAAATTAATTTTTAATAAATGCTGATTTTGCTTTAAATCAATCTTATATTCGGATTTGATTCCAATTCACATAGTGCTCAATACTAGTGAAAGTATCAGCGGAGGCTCAACACAGAACTGAGAACAGCCTGAGAAGAGAAACTCGGAGTAATGGTAATAATCTTTGCTAGCTCGAACTGAATTAAAAATTAAATTAAAAATTAATAGTGCTTGCGCAAGCCATTATTATTTATTTCATATCGTATAAATAATGGAATTGAAATCTTAATTACACCAAAACAGATCCTTTAAGACTTGAAAGTTATAAAATTTAGAATTTTTTGAATTTGCCTTCGATTACTATAAATTACATCACCTTCCGGAAATTGTAGTTTATTAGTAAAGTAAAACAGAAAGATGTCAGTTTTTTAATGAATTATTTTAATAATAATTTATTGCTGGAAACATTTGTTGTTATACCTTACTTGAATTTCGATTATTTAAACGATTTTAAATTATGTCCTTGAATAGATGTCAGAAAGAAAGAAATATTTAACATCTGTGTATTTTTTTTTCTTCAGTTAGATAATTAAAGTTTTTGAATAAAAAGTAAATCCACTATTTTTATTAAATTATAGAAATTAGCTTAAAGCTGGTATTAATTACAAGCAGCTTTTAATTGAAAGCTTTTAATACTATTTAAAAACTTTAATTACCAATTATTTTTTTTATATTCATCAGAAAAAAATCCATTCATGGCCGGAGCAAAGTGGGGTGTTTGCTAGAGTTGAATTTATAAAAATTACCTACTAATTGTGAGCCTAAGTCAATGATGTTTTTGTTTTTTTCACAGCTCAAAGATTTGTATCAGATTAATAAAAAATAAACAACGAGTTACAGTTTCCGCTTTCGTGCCCAAGAGTCTGGTTTCTAATTAGCAACTGTTATTTAATTATTCTTCGAAGTACATTTTTAATCAGTAAGTCAAATATATAAGTAGTAGAACTATATTTAACGGTTTTCGATGAACACTACATACATAAATAGTTTTTAAGATACATCAGCTTCGGGTATGTATTTATGGTTGCTAGCTTTTATTATGGATGGGAATACCAAAACCCTCGAGAAATACTTTCGAAGCCATGAAACAGAAATCTATATGTGTGCGTGGTAGTATAATTTTCTAAAATCTTTTACATTGGTTCTTATGGAAAAGTGACTAGATATTGCATGAATTGAGGAAAATTTCTCCGTTGCAGGAATAACCCTGGAGGATGTTGAAGCAACAGGAACTTCTGTTTTGGTGCCATAAAATTAACTAGTCGTTGATGATTTTGATGGATTTATTGGTGGTGACTGCAATTAGCCCTCGCTTAAGTTTCGATAGGAATTCACTAAAACATCTATCAGTGATTTGCTGATCTCTATATTCGGTAATTCACCACTAACAGTATCATCTTTGGCAGAAGAAACTACCTCACAAGAAGTCTCTAATTGTGTTTTTGGTAGATTACCCATCAATCATGAGCCATCTTCTTCTCTCGAGTCTTCCCCAGATAACTCTCCTTCATCTGGGGGGCAAACTACTTTATATACGTAATTTTTTTCGTGATTTTTCACCAAACTACTAATTCAAACACATTTTTGGTCATAGTGAATTGAATAATTGAGATAATTTGCTAATTTTCTTAATTTAGATGAATGTTAGGCCCATACAATGCAAAAAGATTTTATTCCGTAGCCCATACCATTGCGCCAAAAGAAATTTTTAAATTCCATTAAGAGGAGTCAGTACCAAGATTTGAAAGTTTCGTACATTTTTCCATGCGAATTTCTGGCAAACTCCCTATATTTATTTTCAAATTTCACGACTAGTCAGGAAGCCGAAACCGCTGAGAGTTCTTGCAATTATTCGTTCTTTAACTGTACTTAAACATACGCATTGTCGCTGTTTGCATTCCACGTACTGAATTTACTCGAGTAAGTTGAAATTTCACTGTGCACTCGCATTTTATCGGCGATTTGCATTAACTTCCTACTGGTATGCCGACAATTTTCCCTACTCGCAATTTTAATGCGATTTCAATGAAATTTTTACCTCAATACATACTTTATCATATTTAAAACATTTCTGATGTGCAAAAGAATATTTTTCTTCAAGCCTATTTTCTGTTAAAATTTGCATTTTGCTTAAATACGGAAACCAAAAAATGCAAAATCTAATTTGATTGTGCCCATTAGTAATAGCCGCTAGGCGTTATTTCCCTAGATGTGCGATTTGTCCCCAACCAATAAATTTCGTTGAAGTTTCTAATTTTGTATGCTTATCCAACTATTAAAGGAAGTAAATCTTTCATTAATGTTTACCCACTGACTTATAACAATGGACTGAGCGATTTGCTATTTCATGTGGCACAAAAAATATTTTATTTCTGTATATCACCGATAGAGCACCCTTTAAAACGTTTACTACATAAAAATATGTAAAACTCAACCATCAGATGAAATTTTACACCCGTAAATCGAATTGAATTAAAAAAATTTTTTTTTTTTGTCCAAGTGATATTTTAATCGCTTATAAGCACTCTTATAAGAAATTAAACTAATTCCGACTTTAATTTTCAAAAGTTAATCTTAATCCTGCGTATGGGCAAGAGAGACGGCGCATGGTAAAAACTATCTTTACCTTATTCTTTCTGCGGTGATTGCATCTCCAGCCAACATAAAAACATCAAATGGCATAAGTAAACGTTCAGTAAGCAATATTTTGTGTTGGTAGCTCCAACTCTGCCATAGGACGAAAAAGAGAACTGTAAAACTTGTGCCATTCTTTCCTATAGGAAAATGGCAATACGCTCAGTCCATTGTTATAAGTCAGTATGTTTACCTCAACGCAGCCATCCCTCACACCCAGCTCATCCAGCAAGATTGTAGACCGAATTTGCTTAGACTGTCCATAGCCACCATTAAACCAAATGAATTCTGAAGAAATATGGTCGATTTAAATTCTAAGAAAGATGTGAATTTGCACCTATATTGAAAAACATTTTTGGTTCGTGCCCATGATATATTTAGCCGAGATCAGTGAGTTATATAGGTTTTCTATGCGCTCTTCCATACATCACTTTCTTAGTATATTACCGTCGATATCTGGGTATTTCTTGTCTGCGATATTATTTGACTCTAACAGTACCTGTTTTTTCTCCCGATATTTCACCGACGAGAAAATGCAATATTTCGTTAAAAGTTGTTGAAATAAAAAGCAAAATAGTATATTTAACAATATGTGCAAAAAAAAAATGTAGGAGAGTTAATTCTCGTTAAAAATTTTCAATTTATTTGAACTGCAAATATTGATTTTTTGTTTTAAATTGTCGCATGCTGGGTTTCTGTTTTTTACGCTAGATGCCTCTAATGTACTCTGTGGTCTAGGTCTAGGCTAATTCTATATGAATTTTCTCACTTTCAGGACACAAACCTACGTATAATAAATTTTATTGCCTACAGGCTCTCTAGTATCTAAATTGAAACTTGTGCTGAGTACTGACTCCGCTTAAATAAAATAATAAAATGTACCAAAATCTTTCAGAGCGATTAGAAATTTATCTCAATTATTCAAATTATTATGACCAAAAATGAGCTCGAGTTAGTAGTTTGGTGAAAAATTACAAAAAAAAATCATAACTCAAAAACTACGCAAAACCGCATAACATATATATATGGGGTTGATTCGAGTACCCGTGGGGATGCTCTATCTTTGGATTTTCGCTTTACACTACTTCTTGTGACACCCATAAAACAATACCCTGAATCCTAGTTGGGTCCACCAAAACACTTAATTTTTTCCACAAATAATTTCAAGTTATTGTTTTCTATTCCCGATGACTATTTTATGCACAAAACTACAACAATTCAAAAGAATATATACTTACATTCTACCCCTACACGAAAATTAGGGCGTCTAAATGCTTCGCTTGTTGGCTCTCAATTAATTATAATGCTATTTTCTATATCAAGTATATCTGCACTGCAGGCTTTAACATTTTTCAACATAAATATAAGTCAATTCTCTTTCTTATTAACGTTTTAAAATTAGATAACGTGATGTTACATATGTGTGATGTTAGTCGTTAATGGGTAAAAAAACAACTACCGTATCAATGGATATATTTGTCAATAAAAGTTGTAGCGACCTATCTTGAGTTGAGAGTTGAGGTAGCGGCACAATGAATTCCGGTATTTACTATAGCACGGTAAAATCCTCTAAATCGAACAGAATCGTTAAAAGCTAGAAAATTAAATTAGGTTTAACGAATAGGCATACTGTATATTGTACATATGCATTAGAAGTCTCTTGTGGAGGCTCAGACCAGAAAAGATTAGATGATTTGCAAAATCATAGTTTCCGTCGCGTCGATGGTGTAGTGGGTAGGATATTGGCTCATAATTCTATAAGACTAGATTAGATTCCAATCGGCCGGAGCTCAGTAATTATCAATGCATTCTTCTGTCTAACAGCAGAACACCCATTCTAAAGCTATTAAAATGCTGTAATGTGCGAATGATATTTCACTAGGTGGTTCAAATGTCGCCTAAGATAATTGTAAGTCATACTACAGCATTTATCCATTCGCCCCTGTTGAAGAAAGATGCTGTTGCTGAGAAATAATATAATTTTTTTACAGTGCAGCAAATATGTCGGTTTGTTGTATTTCATTTAAAAAGAAATTTTTAATGACGATTTATAATTTAATCAATCAGGAAGAATATCATTCTCATTCCATTCACCTTCTCCCTTCGGAGTTTTAGCACTTTCAATTGTAAATGTAGACATTTTAACCATAGTATTTCGATATAAAGCGTGACTTTTTAAAAAAACAACATTTACTTTTTATTAGAATTGTAAAATCCCAAGGTCTGATTTTTTATTTGAATTATCGTAGTCCAAGTAAGATGAAATGGAACTTTTACCTATACTGTAATTAAAGAAAATTCCACGCTCTGAATTGTCTGTTTTTTTTTAATTACCTTAAATGTCATAATTAAAAAAAAAAAACTTCGAATTTAATTGCAAGTTTTGTTTAGAGAAATGTGCCCTCAAATGTTATACTTGTTAATTTTTATGCCATGGGTACTATCTAGAGCGCGTTTAGAAATTGTTGTCCAAGGAATTATTAATAACTATTAATTGAATATTTTTGCATAATAAGCGAGATAAGAAAAGGTTTCTTAGATCATATTATAGCATGGTGCTTTATAGAATTCAACAATCTCGAAGATAACGAACGGCTTTGAATTTAATTTATATTGGTACAACTATTTTAAGGGCCGAAACGATGTTATATATTTAAAAACTCTTCTAGCAGGCAAGCAGACAGATCTACCATAACCGCCCTTCATAAACTTGTAGCAGAAATAGAAGTGTCATTTGCGATTTTTTTTTTTTTTTTTTATTGAAGGAGCATTTTACAACGCCTCTTTTGAATCCATAAAGAACTCAGCTACGAAAAGCGGAGTGGAAACATCATTGGTCAAATAGTTAAAAGCAATGCTTGGCAGCGGGACAATCACTGCCAATATAATAGAGGAATCAGTAATAGCAGTGATACCAGGAAATACTTCAGGGAGGAGCTCTATATTGTCTATTATGGTATATTACAGAATGCCCCATAAGCAAGACCCACAATCTGTCTCAAAAGATGAGTCTTCAAAATAATCCTGGCCAGGGAGTGATCGTTTTGTTCACGAGCAAAATGAAGCTTAATTTACAAGTTCCAACTCTTTTGACGGAACAATATAGTTAGATTTTCAAAAGAGGTCAAATATCAAGGTATGTATTAGGAATAGCTTAGAAGGAGACTTACTGGAACTCTCAGTTAAATACAGAGTCTTAGAAGCTAAATAGTGACCATATGGCTGTGTCGTAGGTTTCTTAACAGAGTTAAGATATTTAACCCTGTGGTCATGCTTAGCACATGCTTTATTCGTATTTTGGCTAAAAATTAAGCAAAATACAATTTTAACGGTTGCCATGTGTGGAAGTAAATAGTGCCATGGCTTTGATTAACTCAATTTTGGATTGGATATTATGTCAACAAGTTATAACTTTTAAACACAATTCAAGTTGATCTGAAGAGATCATTAACAGTGCTGTAGCACTCTAATGACTTACATTTTGGAAAAAGGTATTTTAAATGTATTCAGATGCATCTAAAATGGAAGGCAAAACAAGCATTGATTTACGCCAAAGAACTCTTCTTTAGCAAAATTATCAATAAAAACAAGTAAAAAAGCTATAGAATTGGTCTAGGACCAATTCTTATGATACCCTAGATGAATGCCTGTATAAAATTTCGTAAGGTCACCGATCCTATGCAAGTTGAATTTTTGAAGTGATTTTTCGTATATATTTCTAGAACGGTTTATCGCACAGAAAAAATGATTATAACCAATTTTATAGGATTTCGTATTCTGAAGAAGTTTTTAGTACAATAAAAATGTCTTGGACTGATCGCTTTCAAAGTATATGTAAAAAACTTAAATTTTTATATGGCAAACACCAAGAAGGAGTTACCCGATTTAGTCCATTTTTGAATTTTTGTTTTCTAGTACAATGAAAACACCATGTACCAAATTTCACGCGTTCTTAGGCAGTGTCCAAATATATAGTGGAAAACGAAATTTTTGTATGGCAACCTCAAGAAGGAGTTGCCCGATTTGTCTCATTTTCGAACTTAATTTTATTCTTTTTTTTTAAGTCTGTGTACAAAATTTCAGTTCTCTAAGTATATGCGTTCTCAAGCTATCGTGCGCACAGACGGACGGACGGACTGACAGACAGACGGACGGACATGCAAAAATCAAAATAAATTTTAATATTATGTGTGGGTGTCCAATCCATTTTGCTCTACGATCATTATTTGGAGGTGTTACAAATGGAATGACAAACTTAGTATACCCAATAGATTTTATCTAGGGTATAATAATATGCGTGGAGCTAAAGATGAAAACCCCATGAACGCGGTAGGCGTCGTCGCGTCGCTTTGACAATTCAATAGAATATACGTGTTTAAGTCCGTGCTGGCCAAATGGCTGCCGCGCTTGCCGGATTCGACGCGAAAGTAGAGCAATGTTCTACTTTTAAGCTGGTAAGCTGCAAATGCAAGAACTGCCTCATCTAATAACTCTGATATATCCACTATTTCACTTCTAAATAATAACTCAGCTTTTCTATCACTTTTTCTTCTTATAAATAAATCTTAAGAGTACCAACGCGATACGTCCATTTGGTCTTGCTCAATGCGCGTCTGCCGCAGAGAACTGTTAAAGCGACGCGACGCCTGCCGCATTCATTGGGTTTTCACCTTAATATACTATATGTATACCTTTGAGTCTAATCGTGTCTGATATTAACTGACTGTCTTGAATCAATTAACTGAAATCGAAAAGGATACAGGGAATTATGAAATTGTAGGCAGCAAGTTTGCGAACTGTCTACATTTATCATCCCTGAATCTTCCTGGTGGCCACCCAAAAAACCAGCATTCGTCGTCACAAGTGAAGCTTTAGAAGAATAGAACTAAATCGATAGACTGGGAAAATATGCCAGGATTCAGGCAGACAAACTATGTATATATCTCGCACACAGGAGAGGACAAGATCAAATATCATGCTCAGCAGATCAGAACTAAGGCTCGTAACGAGCCTATTGTAAACTGAGATATCGTCTTAAAAAAATGGGCAAAGTCCACGATGAGACCCGCCGCTTAGACTATTAGACCGTAGATTATGGTCGACTATGTTATTAAGCTAAGCAAATTTTTTTATTTTATATAATATAGCATATATGTATTTATATCAGTTTATAACCCGAGGGCAACCTCGCACCTACTGCTCATTGCTTATCAGAACGAGTCATTAAACGATAAAGCCATCTCAATAAATTAATCGCCCATTTTTTTAGGAATAATGAGTAATCTAAGTCTACGTACGTATAGAAACATTAGAGTTTGATGAATCAGAGAAAATTTCATTAATTTGGTGTTATCAGGGAAATGAGACATATTGCATTTTTTTTAATTTACTTATTGGGATTTACCAATGTCGATTTTGTCAGAATTTATTATGGGAACTTTTGAAATGTGAATGAATCTCTAATGGAGATAGAGGAAAAATTAATAATCTTACTACCTCCTATACTTACAACGGCACTGCATTGGTAATATAAGTTCACCCAAAGCTTTTTACAGTTGTAATGCTCTTGAACGTGTATTAGTAAATAGTTGTAAAAATAACTAAAATTTTTGCACTTTTGTAACTTGAAAACGAATAAACTTTTAGTTCCATTTTCTAGACAACCATGGTCTTTTTCTAATTTTAGGCCTAGAATCTCTTCTTTTCTACAATATAATAAAAAAATATTCCTCCATATGACTTTCTAAGCATTTTTCAATTTATATAAATAATAATAAAATAGCGAAATCGATTACCTCCGATTAGGATGAAACTTTCACATTTTGTATGGAATACAAAATAGCTCACTTGTGTTTTTTTGTTTCCCCCTACCACAGCCCATCCGCATTAGATATTTCGTGATTTGACGATGAAACGTCCTTTTCGCAGATCATAGCTGTGTTCCATTGGGCTGTGTAAAGTACTCCCAAGTACTTCTACCTACTCGCAACTACTCATGCTCTTGTCCGCGAGTAGATGATCTGAGTAGTTTCGCAAAAATATTCCGATAGGTGGATTCGCATGCTAAAGCCTAGTACTAAGGTCGGCGCTAAGTTAAATTTTGTATGAAAATTTAGCAAGCTAAAAGATATTGGCGAAAGTTTATACTGAATTTTAGCGAGAGCGGTACTAAGGTCAACGCTAAATTTGCCTTTCGGTTTTAATTAGAGATGGCACCACCAATAAGTCTCCAAAAAATTTAGCTTGAATTTATCCGTCCGGGCCGTTCTTTAGCGCGCTAAAAATATTTATTGTCAGAGTTCTAAGATTTGATAAATTTATTGGGCGGGCTTTGTAGTTAATTCAGTTTTGTACGTCTTTACTGTAAGTACGGATGAATTGGATTTCTTCTCGTGGCCGTATTTTCAATATCATTGTTAAATTTTTTTTTATTGTATACATTATGCATATTATTTTAATATTTTTAATATTACCAAATAATTTTAACTACCTGTTCTTAGAAATATTATGACTGCGCTTTGTATTTCCGTAAAAAACTTGCGAAATTATTCTTCTTCTCGTTTTTAATATATCTTTTCTCTTAGTCTCCGCTGTCATATTTTATCTGCTAAAGAACGGCCCGATATTGGAGACCCGCTAAAATTTAGTTTAGCGCCGACCTTAATACTAGGCTTAAGTGGTTATTGAAATGTCAGATAGATGAAATTGGAGAGAAAATGTTTATAAAAAAAAAACAAATAAAATTATTTAACTCGTTTTAACTGGTCGAGAAAAGGGAGAATTATTCAAATTTATATATTATCGTTATGAAAATAAATACGGTAAGAACTTTTAATATAATAAATATCGAACAAACACGAGTTTTCATCCCTTAATTTTCTAGGTAGTAGGTACATACTGCTCGAGGAAAGTAGCTCGAATATAGGTCCAGTTTTTCATAATTTTATTTTCAATAGCCTATAATGAAATTAATTTGAGTAATATACATACATAGTTGATAATCCTAACTATTTTCATAAGAAATTTGATATAACAGAAATGTCTAAAATTGGAGGTTATGTATTACGGTATTACTCTTGACAGCAAAAACTTGCGTTCCATTCGGAAAGTACTCGCGAGTACTTTACACAGCCCAATGGAACACAGCTCATATCTCGAGAACGGAGCAATCGGCTTTTCTGATTCAAATCCAAATGAAGTATAATATTTATATTTCTCATAAAAAGATACGGCAGTACAGAAAATAGTATTAAGGTACTTGCGGCAAATAAGGCCCACCTAATTTGAAAATGCAATAAATCAAGTATTTGGTAATATAGAACTATAAAAACAAGTTTTCCGTGAAGTTTATTTATTTGAAACTATAACAGAAGTGAGTATTTGAAAAAATAGTTCAGTTTTATAAAACAGTCTTTGTCTAGGCTAAAATTATAATTCCAACCAGCCATCTCGGTGACGTACCGTTCACTACTGCTAAGATGGCGGCGCGAGCTACCAGATGCTCCCTCGACGGCATTCGTGTAGACTTAATGCATGTACGCCACTAACATGTATTTAAATGGACTGACTGATCTCCTGTTTCATGTGGCACCAGTTTTGATTTCAGAAAGTATGCCTTTTACCCTCCGGGCTTTATTTGCCTCAGGCACCTTATTCACTATTGAGGAGCTCTAACACTATTTTGTTTGTAATTATATTTTGAAGCCAGAAACCTTCCTTATCTGCAAAAACTTTAGTATGATATTCGGCTTTATTTTGGATATATAAATTTTTAAAGTGGCTATGTTTACACAGCCAATTCACACAAAACGATCTTTTTGGGCTAATTTTTGACCAGACCATTTCTGTTTTGGACTTGGAACTTTCGCAGCTTGTAAGGAATACAACAAGAGCATAAATGTCAAAAATTTCAGACTTACATAAGAATTAATAGACTGCTGCTCCTTTAAAAGTTCTTCTTATTTTTTACACCGGCCATAAAAAATTATAAAAATTACGCACAATGCTAACGGCGTTTTCAATGGCATCTCAGATTGTTTTCAATGGCATCTCAGAGCAACTCTAAAGTTGCATTTTCTTGCAGAGTTGATATGAAAATGTTCTTTGGGCATAGTTTTCTAACAGATATTCAATAACAGAGGTTTCCAACATTTCCCCCTTTTCACCATAGTTTTTCAGCAAGGTATGAATAAATATTCATATAGCCAACCATCTATTATTGTAAAGTCAAAAGTAGTAAGTAAAATGCTTATCTAATATACTGGAAGAATTTAAGATTTCATTATCTAATACAAATGAGAAACAAGACGATGACTATGATTTTGCAACATAAGCATGTGAAAATATTCGGGTTTTAACTTTCTATGTAAACAATAAAAACTCGGCCTGTTGTGGAATTACAGGAATTTTTTTTTAAGTTTTTCGCATAGATAGGATGCCGTCAGGGTTGGCCTGTCGTCTAAGTCGGCTTTCTGTGATTTTCTTAGATTTGACTATTAGCGGCAACAATGTTCGAGCGCGGAAAAACTGCTTCAGTAACAGCGAACTTTTCGTGATATTAGAAAATTGGAGCGGGAACACAAAGTATGTGTTGTGCTATAGCTCCTTTCTGCGGAATGAATGGAAGCTGGTAGGTATTAAAATATTGCGTTTGTTTGTAGTAGGGGTTCTGTAGTAAATTCGTTGGAGCCAACTCTGAATTAAAGTTTGTTCTGTAAATCTTCTTTATAAAAATCACTTCGTCGCATATTTGTATGAAATTTCCTTTGAATATTTCTGTTGTAATATATGCGTTGAGGTTTTTAATTGCTCCTCATTTAAACCGTAAAATGTCTGTAGGATTTAAAATAATTTACAGATAAAGGATTCAAAATATCTTCTTAATCCAAATATATACTAAGTCGAATCAATAAAAAGCGGTTTTCTATAATGCTTTTCAGAGCTCCAGTTGCTAAGGATTTAAGGGAAACTCCTAGGGCTCGGGGCTTGGGAATCGTGCCATATCGACCTCATGGCCCCCTCTATCTGGCCCTGGGGCCGGATTCTGTAACTCGGATATTTTGAGAGTTTGGGAGATGATAATTTTCGTTTTCCCCGATTAAAACTCCCTAACTCTCCATTCGAGATTCTCTAACATACTTCGGGAGTTAAAGAAAAGTGAGAAGTATCGAAATATTGAAAGACGTCTAACTTTGTGTGGGAGGGTCGTAGAGCATTTTAAGAATTTAAGGTCTAGAGTACAAGAATACAGATGAACAATTTCTGGGGGAGGGTCTTTTGGGGATGGGGGTCGTAACACCCCCAATTGGGGGTTGTTGAAAATACGTCATGTTTGGTATCAAATTAAGGAGGGAGAAGCCGGTAATCGAGCGGTGTATGTTTTTTAGATCATTTTAACTTCATAACTGACTTTTTACCGTCGAAAGCCAGATTTTTTACACTTGGGTCGTATACACCCCAGTTCCTATATTTTGCATATGTTCCGTTCTTTGTTTCGCATCCATTAGTACTCTATTGTGAATTTTTCTCATGGAAAGTGAATTTCCACGACTTACCAGTTCTTCGTAATGATGAGTTGAAAATATGTCCATTTTTGTACCAAAAAACGGCCATTTTTCATCTTAAGAAGGACTGATTCACTTCTTTTGCAGTTATCTCCAAAACTATTTACCGGACTGAAAAATAAATTACATATCCAATTAGGGGACAAAATGTAGATGCGATTACATCCTACATATAAGCTTTAACGTGGATATTTAAAATTTTTATAACATCTCTTCTGTACTGGAAAACGACCAAATTGACCAATTTCGCTTGAATTACAATTTTTAGCGGGTATCTTGAGACACAAAAATCCTTATTTCTCTGTAAGTATTGCAAGGATGTCCATGATTTGTTTTTGTAAACATTACCAGGATATGCAGTGAATCCATAATTCAATTTTAAAATCCTAGGTACATTGGTACCTTCACAAAGGACAATAAAAGCAGACAATACTGTCAGTTGAGAAATATTTTTGTTACTTCTCTAGAACTAATACAGCCGAGAGTTTTGCTGAGTGGAATAGAGAGTTTGGTAAATCTCAATACAAATTCCACGAGTTACAGAATTCCGAGTGGAGAGTTAAGTGGCAAAAGACCTCTCATCTCCCCAACTCCACAACTCTCCCAGTTAGTGAATCCTGCCCCTGGTTACAAGTACTTCTAGTTAAACATAAAAATTGGGGGTGCAACGTAGGGCTAATCAAATGTTTATCATAGAGCTCAGTACATTTGTAATATTGGATTCAGGCAAGGCCTGCGCGTTATTACTTGGGAGCGGTAAAATATTTTTCAGTTCTGTAAAACTAAGTTTTAGAGAATCAGTTGGGCAGTAAATTTCAAAAAAGTAGAAAAACTAGGGTCTCGATTTTAGATTTTTGCGTTAAAAAAATATCCGCGGTTAAAATTTTGACCATTTATAAATCTTGGGTAAATTCATTATTTTTCTTCAAAATTAAGTACAGGGTACTTTTTGTTCATTTGTTTAAAAACTTGCTTGTCTCAATGGTATAGTTGCTGCATGTTGGACAACAAGTCTTGACTGTAATAAATGAATTATGTATGTAAGTGTTTTAAATTAGATGCTCTTTTCCCCTCCTCGTCTTTTAGGGGTTTTCAGACAAGCATATAGTAATGCAAAGTTGAAGGAAAGGGTGAGATTTACTAAACAGGTAATTACTATTTTTCAGTTTGTGGGCATATAAAAATTCTATATAAAACATTCAACAAAAATTGTTTAATTAAAATTGTAATTGGCTTAGTTGCATGTTTCATTTCTTTTCCGATTATGTCTTTCTTATTACCCTCTGAGAGTATAAAAAATTAGGATAAAAATTAATAATATATATAGTTTTACTCACTTTTGGATCTCCACATCGGTTTGATGACTTTAACTTCCACCATAAATACGACAGCTGCAATTATTATGGCAGCTAATGTTGGTTTTGGTATAAAGAAAAAATATGGTGTAAAAAATAGAAGAGCAAATATAACAAGAGCGCCAGTATAAATGTTTCCTAATGGAGTACGAACGCCGCTTGCATTATTCACTGCACCACGGCTTAAAGCTCCTGTTCCAGGAAATCCTTGCGCAAAAGAATTTGCAATATTCGCAACTCCAATTGCAATTAGCTCTTGAGTACCATCAACTGCTTTTCCATTTGCTGTATAAATAAATAATAAAAAAAAAAACACCAATATTAGCTTATGACAGAATACTTAATGTATTTTCACTTACCAAAAGCTTTGCAAATTGCAATATTTTCCATCAATGAAATTAATGGAACAACTACCAAGCCAGATCCCATACTAGTGACCATTTCGACAAAAGTTTCTGGTTTTCCTGTATCAGATTCATTGGCACTCATTGAAAATGGTGGCATTTGGAATTTGGGAAGACCAGGTGGAATCTCTCCGATTAAATTAAATGGTGACCCGTAAATGGAACGATGAAAAACATAACCTATTCCACCACAAATTATTACAAGAATAGCATTTCGTGCTGTTCCAATAATCCATAAAAATTTGTTAGCAATTTTCTGCATTTTACTCTTACATTCGTCTTCTGGTGGACCAATTTTAATAGTAGCTAAAATCTGTTATAAATTTCATTCGATCATTAGTCATTTTTAATAAATGTATTATTATTTTAATATAAGCTAACCTTCATTATGAGCAAAACGGCTATGCATGTTATGCCCAGAACAGTATCCCAAGCTTTTGTGTTTCCGATATTTTCAAATATATTTGCCCATATTTCGACAAACGTTGAACCTCTTGCTGATATTCCTAAAATATCTTTCACTTGGGAGGTTACTATTATCAAAGAAACAGCTGAAGTAAAGCCGGATGAAACAGGGCCAGAAACGAAGTCAATTAAAAAGCCCAGACCCAGGAAACCCATGACAAGTTCAACAATTCCACATAAAAAAGAGAGAAGTACTGCTTTTTGCCAGGAACCCTTTGCTGTTTGGTATGTAAGTAGAGCTGTAATTGCTGAAGGGCCTACTGGTACATCCTTGCAGCTTCCCAAGAATATGTACACAAAACATCCAAGAAATGAACTATATAAACCATACTGCACAAAACCAAGTATGAATGTTAATATTTAATGAAGTTTGGAAAAATTTTAATGGAATACATACCGCTGCTGGAAGGCCAGCAATTCCGGCATAGGCCAGAGCCTGAGGTATGACTGTTAATCCGACAGTAACACCAGCAACTAAGTCTCCTACAGCATCTTCTCCATTGTACTTTGGTAGCCACTTAAGAATTGGAAATCTCTTATATAACATTTTTTCTGAGAAAGCACTTTTCGCTTTTCGTCTGCACCATGTTTTTGCTGTTTCCAGTCGACTACACGGTGGAATGATTTTTTGGCCGTCTGATGTTACTGCAAATAATTTTTAATTAATTATAATTATTGATGAAAAAATATTTTTTGCTAAAAAGCAGTATGTATGAATGATTCAAGGACGATACGGTCATATCGTAATTAAAATGATATTTTGCATGCTTGATCGCCTCTTATATTAATTGCGATAAGTTCCAGCTCTAAGAATTCACTACCTACATAATAAATTCATTCACTTAGAGAAGTCTTCTAGAAAGAAGAAAAATGTGTTGGAAAAATATGCCAGCTTACAGAGATTTTTTATTCCGCCCAACCCCTCGCCCGCGGGTCACGAAATGGCTTGACAAGGTATTTGAATTTGCCCGCCAACTCACACAGCTCCACTGAACCAATAGGCTGCGAACGCAGAACGATTGCGAATGCCTAGCTGACAATCGCCAAATGTAAGCAAAAAATGAAAGAGCGAGATAGAGCTATACATAATTCTTTTCTATCTCTTCGCCTAAGTGTCTGTCAACATGTCAATAATGTGGGTGCCGCTTTGACAAACAGATTCAAAAATTGAAAATGATTTTTGTTTCATTTCGTGTAATTTTTTTTACCTATCAATTACAGTAGTGACACATTTAGCAATCATCCTTTGAAGGATCTAATACTGAAATTTGTGAATGAAATTTTATTTGTACTGATGTAACACATTCAATGATGGGGGAGGATCAATGGCTGTGTTGCTTTGCTACAAAACTACTTGGGTCGGCAATTGTATGCATACCATTGCATCATTCACCAGGAAGCCTTGCATGCCAAGGATATGAAGTTTGATGATATTATTGTTAATTATCAAAGGGTAAAATGATGAAGCAGTTTTATCTTTTGAGAGTTCAGATTATGGAATTTTTAAAAGAAAAGCACTAAACAGACATGGCCTGCTGAGAGATATCTATTTAAAAATGAGTCTTGATTATGCAGTCTTGCATTTATAGTTGATATGACCAATTATCTCAAAATGCTTAACCTAAAGCTGCAGAGAAAGGACTGCTCGTTTACAACAATGGTTGATTTGGTCAACGGATTCATATCGAAATTAGTTGGTATTGTTTTCTACGAATTTAGACAGATACAATATCGACCATTTTCCTACGAACGTGGATATGTGATAGCAACAACATCCATTGACACCGTAAAATACAGGTCAAATATAAAAACACTTTCTGAATCTTTTCAAAAAAGGTTTCAGGATTTCGAGCCTAACAAAGTAACTATTTTTGCTGTTTATTAATCTCTTTTCAATTACTTTCAACGAAATAATTGAGTACCCAGCAAACTTACAATTTTATTTAACTGAAATTTTAAACAGTAAATTTCTGAAATAGCGGTTTTTGGTATCGGTGACTTCACAACATCATCCGTCGTCTAACGACTATGAACAATTTTGGAAATTGGTATCAAAAGATAACTACCCCGAGGTACGTGATCCAGCTTTGCAAATTTTATGCAGGTTTACATCAACGTACGCAGGTATGTGAAAAAGCTTTTTCAATGCTCACATACTTAAAAATCCCGCATCACAGTATCAGCAAAACATATATTTGATGATTTGATGTTGTTGTCGACCACCGATTTAAAACCAAATATTGAAAAATTATTGGATGTGAAAACCTCTTGAAAAATCGCATTGATTTTTTTTTTTTATTTGAAATAAATACCTGTGTACGTATCTATGTACCTAACAGCTAATATGATTAGGGTAGGGTAGTTGCATAGTTTAAACGTGCCTCGATGCTTAGGGATACAGTCATGAGCTTGATTGGTTGTAGTTTTTAAAGTAGTTGGCCCGTCTACCGGTAATGAATTGAAAATATGGCACATATAAAAACCAACGGTTGGGCGGCTTTGTTCTAGATGTAATTTCTCTACGTAATACTGTATGCTAAGTGGTTTCAATCAATTTTACTTGTACTACGCACAAAATAAACAAAGAGCTAATCCAACAGTTTGATTTTTACAATTGTAAAGATTGTTCTAATCTTCAATAACTTATTACACTAGAATAAAATACCGAATATAATCAGTGGCACGTACATGGTAAGACGAGGAAGAGTTGGTGAGTAAGACGTAGGAATAAATAGGTGAGGAAAACTAATTAAGGTCCTAACCTGTTTGTTAATATAAGTTTTGAATTTTAGTCATATCGTAAAGTTAAACTTTTAGGTAAAATTATATGATAATTTTAACATACAATCTTTAGGGTTTCATGTACCAATATCAAAAAATATATATGCAAAAACTTTTATTATTTTACGTTATTAATTGTGTTTAAGTGTGCAAGTCGATTTGTACTTTTTACCCCTCTTGCGGGTAAAAAGTTCCACCTGTTGCAACCTGGTAAGGAAGAATAAAAAAGCGGAATCTATAACGTTGTTATCGATATTTATTCATAACCTCAAAAATAATCATAAATATTCAACACAGACGAGCATTCCAATTTAATATGATAGTCTAACCTTATTTTAGTTGCATCACTTTAAAATGTTATTTTTATATTTACTTTTTGGAAAATATTTGTAGCCGCATTGCAATTCAGGCTGTTATTAATATTTAAACATGTAACTATAACCTTTAGTCTTTTATAACTAAAATTTACCCCCACGGTACTTTTTACCCCGAACGGTACAAGAACATGTTTCTAGATAGAAAACAATGACAACAAAACATTTATAGATTTAAGTAGTATCAGAGTGCTCACAAAGAAAATAGCAATATAAAGGTCCTTACGACTTAGCCATGATGAGCACATTCAGAAAGAAACTAAAATGTCCGACACGATGTCTTTTTACTTTTTGCCAAATTAATAGCACTATTACATATGCGCTTTTACCTAATGCCTGGCAGCGACTGGCTATGTGGTGAAAATTACCCCACACCAAGTACATTCCTTGCATGTAAGTTCTTTTTTTTTACCCCTTTTATACTAAGAGATATTAAAGATGGCACTTCTTACCCGCGCCACTTTTAACCCCACCCAACCCTAAATCATTTTTATCTGTTTTTCCAATACGGGAATCGAACTGACAATTTTTAGAATCGGTGATGGATGGAGAATAGAAGAATTTTAAGATCGTGAATTTTTATCGATTCTAAATTAAATTATAAAATAAATTGAAAATTTACAATTTATTTGTGCGCTTTCATCATTACTGGTTAATGGCAGCTAAAAGCAACTGTGACTTAATAGGCTAGATAAAATCAAGAGATACAAGAAGGAAAAGCATCTGTCTCGTTAGCTCAGAGGTAAGAGTAGTCGCCCGGAATGCGGAAGGTCCAAGTTTAAAAACCTGGAAATGTTAAAAATAAAAGTTTTTAAAATTCTTCTACTCTCCAAATCGCTTTTATTTGGTTATCGAAAACAAAAAAAACTTAACTATACATCTTAACTATGAGTAGGTATAGCATTATTGCAGACCTTGCTTGGGTTGAGATATAATATTTTCTACAAGCCTGCGGAAGGTTGCTAGTGCGCATTTATTTAGGACTAGTCACTAAAGCGTATCCCAACGGGAGATGGCATTTATCTTAATTTTTTAATAAAAACATTATTTCCTCGAAAAGTGCCGATACTTTGATTTAGACATAAAGTGTAAACATTGATATAAGACCTAGAATATAATGACTGGAAAATGTTTACCACATCTGCTTGCTTCATAGCTGAAAATTAATATAACATCAATTTTTGTGTTCTCGTATACTCAAATTCCAAAAGTACCATGGCTAATTTCAATTCTTCTGTCAAATCTTGTGTAGGTGTACTCATGAAATGATAATGCTGCGAAGTACATCAATCGCTGCAGCAACTAATTATGTATCCAGGTATTTGGGCTGTCGGTAATGCTTTCAGTCACTGCAGCTTTATTTTCTAGGCACTGATTACTACGAAGACGTAAAGGTGACTTAACATACGAAATTGAACCATTTGCTCGAATATTTACTAGATAACGATTATGTATGTCGAAATGTTTATAAAGTTTGTGAAATGTTTTTGTTATATTTTCTCCATTTTACATACACCGAGTGTATACCGAGCTGTTTTTCAGTATACGTATATAGAGACACACTTGCAGTTTAGTGCAAACTGTAATATTGGAACAGAAAGTCTGTCTCCAGTATTACTTAAGGTAACTTTGAAAATTAATATCACCAAAACGAAGCGAGCTCCGCCGTTATTTTCGGCATGTAGATAGATAAAGTTTAGATCTTCAAAATAAAAATATATGCAAAAAGTGCCAGTGGGTACCAGTAGGAAAAAAACCACATTCCACTGAGTGTAGTACTCCCACATTGCGTTACTTTGAGTAGGTATATAGTAAAATCTAACAATTTTTGACGATTTTGTATGAAATGACCTAAACATAACTGACTCGAATCTACGGCACTGACTTGTGCTATCAACTGATTACACAGAATTCTGAGAAAACAAAATTGATCGTTTGTTGCCAGGTTCAGGGAAACCTCGGATTAGTTTCGCCATACGAGAAAGCCTTATCTTATGTCGCTACACTAAGGATGTGTGTCAAACGAGCTAAATGCTAGCTAAATTAATTACTTTTTCATTAGTAAATGTCCGAACTGGCTACTTATTCTTCTTTTTAAATGACAAATTCGTCTGCTTACATTTGACAAGTATTTCTTGTGTATATTTGCACAATGTAAGAACGAAATCCAAGATCGAGTGGTTATGGCTGATGTAAGTAAGTTTAATAAATACCATACAATTGCTTTGCTTAATACAAATGAAACTGACAGCTGAACAATTGGCTAAATTTCATTTTAGCTTGGCACAGCCCTGGAATTAGCTGGCTAAATTACCAATGTAAACTGGAATTTAGCTACCATTTAGCTCGGTTACCACAAATCCTAAGCCTTGGTTTCCAAGAGAATGTGGCGGCACAATTGCGCCCGAAAATACGATTGCGCTGATTACGGCACAATTACGCTTAGTGTGGTTTCCTACACTTGCGTTCATAAAAATGTTATTCACTTTGTTGCCTCGTCTCCCTAAGTATTCTTTCCTACAAATTATGTTCCAACCGTAAAAACACTCGATTACCCACCGTAAAAAATGTAACCAAGGCTTTAGTCAGGGTATAAAGACACATCCACGAAATTAAATGTCAAGCAAAACTGTGTTATGCCAACTATTTGGCTATTTAAAGTAGAAATTTCGCAGGTTTTTTTCAAATGTTATTGAAGAAATATTATATCAGCATCGTTCGTAGTGGCGCTGACTGGTAGGAGTAGACAGATTCTGTCAATTTCGCGATAACAGGAATGATAGCGTACATCTTTTCATAAAATATTTTTTGTATTCTATTATCTGCTATCAAAAGATAATTATTTTTCAAACTACTATAAATAATTATGTTTAAATTTTCGCAATAGATAATGTACCAATATTCTTATGTAAAAATATTAATCAGCTGATCAAGTATTTCAAAATGCAACCCTTATATTTTAGAGTCATTCAATAATAAATTTAAATTTGTTTTACATAACTACTCCGTTGAAAACTGAAAAAGTATAGGAGAATAAAAAAAGTTAGAAAAATGGATGAATTTACTTAAGGCGAATATCTGAATTAAGAGAAATGAATTACTAGGAGTTTTTGGAAGAAGGAATGATTATAATTTTGAAAATTAAAAAAAAAAAAAAAACTCGATCCTTATTGTGCACAAATAACAGCTATTCTTGCAAAAGCTTAATCTACTCTACTCTGTTATTGTAATGCATACAAATTCTAGTGAACAATTTTTTGAAGTAAGTTTCGAAGACAAAAATCAATGATAATACCTGGACTCAAACCATCGTCGATTTAATGTTTAACCGCGGCGCTGCTGATTTTTATTCTACATAGCCTTAGTAAGTTATTAGTTTGTCTATTATTTACACTCTCAAAACCCTGATTATATCACATATCTCAGTAAACTTTACGATTAGAGATCGAATCGCAAGCGAATCGCCTAATCGAAGTTTGACTTCGATCTCGAACTCGCTTTCGACTCGATATTGAGCCGAATACGATGGAAAATGAACGCTAATTCGAATCGACATGACAACTTTATAAACGATTCTTTTTCTCGGGACTTTTTCGAAGATGTTTTGTATATTGTTATGTATTCGAGATTGCTTCCTAAAAACTACTCGATTTCGAATTGGATAAACGGGTAAACTATGTTTTGCGAAAGCTGGTCGATATTCAATTGAAAACAAACAAGTAAACTATGAGAAACATTTAACAAATGCAAATTTTATTTTCTCAGCACTTACTTCACTATATAACGAATACTTAAAAAATAATTACGCTGGTATGCTTGCGTTATCATACACAATCGGAAAAAATCATGTATCGATAATTCGTGTCAAATATTTCGTAATACTTCGAGAGACATTCGTAAAAACGAAGTATTATTATAATTATTATTTTCTGCAAGTTCTCTAAACGTGAAGGCTATATGTCGAGAGAAATTCTTAAAACCAAAAAATTTTCAGATTGTTACTTTTTGAGAATTTCTCGCAAATACGAGAACCCAAGGAAATGTTTGCTGGAACAGCTCTAATTTAAATCTATTGAAACTATTGAAATATATTATGAAAACTATACAGAAAAAACAATCAATTCATTGTTTTTTCATACATATAGGGAAAGATGCTGTACCTTAAACATGTGTCTACCATGGTAATTTCATTTTCCACACGGACTGTAGTTACCAACTGCATAAAAGCAGTTTTTTTCCGATTTTACTAATCAACAGATGACACTTAAGTTATTCTGGAAATTAGTTTGTCGGACAAATGTGCAGTTATTGCACTTTAATGAAAAGTCCTGAAAAAAGTCAGTATTTTCCAGTATTACAGAATTGAAAGTGTTGGAGTTTTATTCTTATATCCTTGGATTCCAGCTAAAGTTAAACTTGTTTATATGTACTATTATAAATCTTGCATCATTTGGTGCGCCTTAAAATATTTTACAGACAGTATTGTTTCTTTTGGAAGGGGTATGTACCTTGGACACTTCAAAACATTTGTACCACGGACATGTTCAAAAATGCCATGGCCTGCTTTGACAATATTGTTATTCTTGGTTGAATAAAGAGTATTATTTAATTTAACTATGTTGATATATCATCATTTCAAATTACAAATGTCCAAGTTACAATACCCCACTGTCCATGGTACAGCTGGATGTTGTACCTTGGACCGAAATAAGGACCTGTATATTTCCTCTCATATATCCTGAAATATAAATTTTTAACTATATATTCGACTATTATTAGAAAGGTTATGGGTTTAAACAATGTATAGTTATCGGTTGCTTAAGATTTGTCTCATTAGTTTTGTAAAAAAAAACTATTTCAAAAAAGATACCAAGTTACAGCAACTTCCCCTACTCAGTTTTACTTTCCAAGAAAATACTTACTAAAAATACGTATATAAAATATAAAAAAAAAAACTTACATATAAATTCATTTGATCCTTTCAAACCACTGTTGTGATCTCCTGTGTTAATACTTATTGAGGAACATTTAATTGCGTCATTAATGTACGCATGATCAGAGAATGAATTCGACTTCATGTTGACAGTTGTATCTTCGACACAGCCCGGAAAACTAAAAGTCTTCTATTGGAATCCAAAAGGCGATTATCTGAAAAGAAGAAAACAATTATTAATGAAAAAATCATAATTCAACATTTCAGTTATGTAAAAAAAAAAAAAAAATATCAAGCAGTACAATTAACATATAATTCTTCCACTGACTGTACCCCGGTATTAAATTACTAATTGTCTGGCACGAGACTGTAATTAATTTCTCAATATCGTAAAAACTACACAGAGGTATACCCATTGTAATTGATGTGAATGAAACAGTAAAAAAAATATGTTTAACGCATAAGTATGATTTGGTAAAAAAGAAAATACACCAGTAAATCAGTAAAGTAATGATGATAGGCAGCAATGAGCGAGCATTTATTTTTATTAACACCTTTGATGATCAAACTTATTACACTGCTTTCAAACTACTATATATACACAGAAAAGTGGAGGTTGTAGATCCCTGTATATTCGTTTTACTTTGTAATTAAGTGATGAGATCATTCGCAAGCCATCGCAGCTCCAAGTCTTGCGAAACCACTTTCAGGTTGCAATGAATTGCCACCAACGCATTGGAGAATTTTATGGACTTTGTAAGTTGAACATCGCTTTCGTTTCGAGAGACATTCATGTATTTTCCATTTATATATTTTTATAAATTATTTATTGGCACTCTAAATATATTTTTCCGAGAGCCTCACCCCTTATTGAAGTGTATTGGATTATTTGAAAATTACCCAGGGCAATGGATGATATAACCATAAAATAAAGTATGCAAAGGTTATAAATATTGTATACATATTAAAATAAAAATATATTTGATTGAATTCACCTCAATCGCTTCATTAATTGGTGTCAATCACTATTATTTATATTTTATATTGTTATTCTTATTCTTATATAGATATGTAGATGTAAACACCTGATTTTATTACAAAAGTGCTAAGCAATAGCTGTTTTATTTGATTTGACTTTAAAATGCTTAGAATAGAAAATACATACGAATACGGGTGTTGTATAAAATTTGTATATACTAGTTGAGCGCTAAACGGGGTAATTATACCTCGAAGGGGTAAAAAAATAAACGAAAGATAGAAAATACAGAAGCAAATGAGATGTAATTATAAAATCAAATAAAAATCTAGAAATCCGTGAAAGCTTACTGGAGATGAATGTATTGCAGTAACCAGCGTGTAAAAATTTTCACTCTTATCAGAATTAATGAACTAGTAATTCATGAGTTCTCCTTGTCATTTATTCCTTAAATGTACTCTCATACATAGTATAAAACTTACGCCCAACATATTCAGTAAATTTAGCTTATCAGCATTTCCGGTTGTTATACATACGTACATACATATATTCTAAATTAAAAACCACTTATAAGTAACCATGGTTTTAGATGGGAAAATTTTCTATGACTTAAATTGCCTTACAAAATGGAATTCAGAAAATAGTTTACTTAATTTTTTTTTTCGCTTTTATCCTACAAAAATCATCTAATGTGATTTTTTATGAATTTTTAGAGCTGCGTAAATTAGTAACCGTATTTTATAATTGACATATCAGTATATGAAAGTCAATAGGCTAATAATAATTACCAGTAAATTCAATTAAGTACCATTTAAAAAACCTTAAGTTAATTTTTTTTATTTTATTTAAAACGACTAGAATTTCGGTTTATAAGCGAATAAAGGTCTACAAAATCTTCCTACTTTCACCTACTTAAAAAAAAAAACTGATTAACATAACTTCTTTTTTATAAAAACTATAAGCTCTGAGCACTTTTTTTTAATAGGTGTGATATGTCAAACACCTACATATATGTCCTAATAGTAGCTGTTAAAGAAGCTCTTAACCAATTTAGGTTAAAAATAATTTGTTTCTTTAATGACAGAAAAAAGGTCATCTTAAAAAATATCCTCTAATTTCGGTATGACGTGAATATGTTAAGAGCTATTAATTCTTTAACGGCTACAAATTATCGACCAATTGCGATCACTTCGATTCTTTCAAAGTTTTTTAAATTTGTCATTAACTCAAAATTAATAAAGTATCTAGAAACTAATCAATTCATCAACGATCACCAATATGGCTTCCGAGCTGGACGCTCATCTGGAGACTTGCTGACCTTTCTTAAGGAGCGTTGGAACCGTAGTCTTCACAATTTTGGTGAGTACAAAATCGTTGCCCTAGATATTTCAAAGACATTTGATAGAGTCTGACATCCAGCCCTTTTAGCCAAACTTAAAGCGCTTCTATTATGGATTGAAAGTTTCCTATCCAGTCGCTAAATACGTGTTGTATTAGATGGCGTGCCTCAAGGCTCTGTTATCCCTCCAACTCTCTTTTTAATTTTCATTAATGATCTGCTTTCCCTTACTTTCAATCCCTCGCAAATGACAGTACCCTTGATTTGGCTTACTCCTTTGACACTCTTGCGGACTCCAGGGGGAATTCCGCATGTGTTAAAGGAGTTTGTATGATTAGATCATTGAATAACGATCTTAAGAATATCCTCGCTTGGGACAAAGCGAATCGCGTCGAATTCAATGCATCTAAGACCCAAAGCTGTCTCATCTCATTAAAACAAGATCATAACTTAACCACACCCGTTTCTTTTGATGGAGCATTAATTTCTGATTCACCGTCACTAAGCATTCTTGACATTAATATTTCCAGTAAGCTAAACTGGACAGATCACATCTTCTCTGTTGCCAAAGAAGCATCGAAATGTCTTGAATTTCTGAAAAGAAAGAAATATTTCAGCTCGTCAAATCTAGCGTTCCTCTAAAAGTCCTACATTAGACCTAGAATAGAATACAATTTCCAGATATGGGCTGGGGCTGCGGTCGCACAGCCTTAGCTTCATTGGATATTGGCCAGAAGAGAGCCTTCAAGCTCATTGGTGATGTGGCAATAACTTGTTGGATGCCTTTCGCTCCTTTATCGCTACATGTATGGTCAATGTTCTGATGAAATATCTAGTCCAATCCCTTTTACACTTCAAATTACTTTCGACCGTACAGTAAAACTCCGTTATGCCTTTTTATCCCGAACAGTGCGAATGTGGAACAGTTTACCATCTTCTATTTTTCCTCCCGTATACAATCTGCGGAAGTTTAAGGGTACATCGGCACCTCCGCCACTCTCCTCATATCTTCTAATCCTTTCCCTATCTCCTTATTGCTATGCTGTGCTTTGCATCATAGGGTATCCCCCGAGCTTGGCTTAATAATATAACAAAAAAAGAAAATCAATTAGGACATAGATTTAAAAAACTAAAGTAATAGAAAAGCGTATAAAATCCGAAATTTTTATTTTAGAGCTTATGCCGCTACGTAGAGGAGCATGGGCTGGTTGAACATCCGTTAGAAGGGCCATGTTATTCTATATATGATGAGAGCTTAATGGTGATCGTACACCCTGTACTTTTTAATATACATGCTGTAACTTCGAAACCGTTCCGGTTGCTATATAATGTTTTGTTACAACTTCTAAACAAGGGAGTTGTATAAGATTTTATTAAGATCGATACGAATGGTCGGTTCTTGAAATTAATATATCTGAAATATCAGAGGAAGTGTGGTCCAATTGTGGAGGTGGTCCGATTGGGCAGTGTCACAGTTAACAGTTTTACGTAGTCGTTCCATTCAACAAAAATATTGTCCGTCTGTAAATAATTGACGTTTATTACGTTTATTCAGAATGTTAACTAAAAGCTATCCATAACCTTAAAAGAAATTGGATTTGAACCAAAAGTTATGAATTGTTTATTAGTATAAGGCAATACAAAAGCTGGGTTCTGACGGTTCAATTTTACTGAATTATTTTGTGTCAGTTAATCGTACCCTGACTGATGTCAGAATTTTACAATGTCTTCGAAAATTTTATTACGAAAAGCTATTCGCCGAGTTAATTTACAATTGTCGGACGAATTTCAAAAGTTACAAATTAAACATTTGAAAATTTGCAAACAAATTTTAATGCGGGACTTTAAGAAAGACTCACTACTGATCAGCCAAATGGAATAAAAGTAAGTAGAACTACTTTCCGCTTTGACTGAAAGCTTAAAATAACTGATCAATATTATTGAAAAGTTGTTCTGATGTTCAGCACATCTTCTATATTCATGAATCAATAAAAATGATTAAGTAAAACTGAACCTTCAGAATTTGCCTTGAGCTAACTTTTTTAACAGACAAAAAAATGGATTTAATTTAATTTGTGAGAGAGTCCTATTGTTCGTTCAATATTAAAGGAAAACTATTTGAAGATAATCAAGGCACAGTTAAAAAAAAAAAAAAAATTTGAAAACATTTGCACGATTTATTTCTATGTATGTACATATGCATAGCTCCAATTCACTATTCGAGATTTACTTTTATAGCCAGAAAAGAGATGAAGAAATCATTAAAACCAGGAAAGCGAATATATTAGCTACATACGCTACTCGATAGCTTCATTTGCATTAGCATATTTCACCTATGAGTGATTGATAGAGTATCTGTCGTTAATCACTTGAGTTGATCAGATCTAATAATCATAAACTTACAAGTAGTGATCTCGAGCCCACAATCGGAGATTTCTCGCCTCAGCTCTGAAAGTCACGATTTGCTGCACTGCAAAATGCTGAGATGCAAATCGAAGTTCACGACCAAATATGAACAGAGACAGTATGACTTTCGTAAACTCGTTTCAACACGCGACACCTGGTTTTGCACCGTATTCGATAAATATATTCAGATTGAAAGTAGAATAGCAGTTGCATTTGTAATAAGCATTAATGAGGTGTAACCGGGAATTATGTAACAAAAATATGATAATACTATGCCACATATTCTAACACCATATTACACATAAAATTGTATATCATAATCCAATTAAAATTGCTGCAGTACAGCTTAAATTGAGTTTGCTGTCAATATGTTTTAATCCTTGTCCCATTCAAAAACTTGTTTTCTGTCAAATGTCGACACAATATTACTGTAAAAATATGGAAAATATGACTTGAACCTTCAAAACGTCCTTATACAAATCACCTGTCAACTAAGATATCCGGAAGTAATGAAAGATTTCAAGTTGGTAATTTGTCGAATTAAATTCCAGTGATCAGTTATGATTGATCAATTGTTTACAGCTGGACACATGGTGTTATTGAATATGCAGCTTGGAGCAGGTGTTTTTGATGATAGCTGTCTGAAGTTGATTTTTTTTTTATGCAACTTAATTCAAAACACATGCTCATTATATTTGTTATGTTATATAACAACAGATGAACACAGAAGCTCGACTTACTTTTAGAAAATTATAAAATTGATAATAATATCAAGGTACTAAATTTTCAATATTACAAACTTGAATTCGAAATCAATTTTACCGGCAAAAGGGTTATATAATATTTGTTGAACATTACTTATAAATATTCAAGATATGCCATAAGTTTTTTGCATTTGTGACTTCTTTAAATTACGGGTATGATAAAAAATCTTTAGAATTATAATTAAATAATAATTGTCTGAAAATATAACTCCTCATTTTTTTTTTTTTTGTAATAAAAAATACTGTCGAATCTATTTCAAGTCTTCGTGTTATTATTAAGATAGATAGGTATAAAAATTTGGACTAGATCCGTTTAAATTCTATGCCTAACTCGGTACATGACTTAACACAAACAATTAAATTTACTGCTCCATGATTTTTAGTTAAGCAGATATTAACAAGTATCGTTATGTATAACTCTTTATTTAATCAATCTAATATTAATTAACAGTGTTTTTTTTTGGTTTCGTTGACTATTTCAAATATTAAGCTAAGCTTCGGCTTAGTCTGTTCATTATATATGTATTTATATACATATATAATTATAGTATATTTGTGTATAAAAATCCAGTGTCACTGTATTTGTACACGCTACCCTCCGAAAACCGCTCAACCGATTCAATGAAATTTTGTGAATGAGAGATGGGATAGTTTTGGACACGATAGATGGCGCTGTTGTCGAGTCGTAAAAAACTGCCTGACAACGCGTAGATGTGGAAAGCTGAAATTTTGTACACGACGTTTTCATAAAAATTGAAAATACATGTTCAAAAATGAACTAAATCGGGCAACTCCTTCGTAGGGTTGCCATACAAAAACTTCTTTTTTAAATTTTTATTTTGGTACTGCATTAGAATGCGTCAACGTGGCGAATTAAAATTTGGTATACTTGGTGTTTTCATAGCAATGGTAAATAAAACTTCAAAATTGGGCTAAATTGGGTTACCCCTTCTTAGTGATGCCATACAAAACTTTTGTTTTTCACTATATACTTGGTAGCTGCCTGAGAAGGCTTTGAGGTGGAGACCTCATATTTTGTACACGGCGTTTTCATAAAAATTGCAAATATAGTTCGAAAATGGGACCCAATCGGGCAACTTCTTCTTAGGGTGGCCATACCAAAATTTCATGTTTTACTATATATTTGGGCATGGCATGAGAATGCGTCGACGTAGAGAGCCACACTTTACCACACATATGACAGAGTGAGACCCTGGAGTACGGTATCGCGCGATCGAGTCAAATAATAGCTTATACACGCACACACACACACACACACGCACACAGAGACAGAGTGAGACCCTGGAGTACGGAATCGCGCGATCGAGTCAAATAATAGCTTATAGATATTATTTATCTCTAACCACCCCACCCCACCCACACCCCTCTAGGTATTTATATTATTGCCAGGCAACGCCGATGGGCTCCCTCTAGTAATAATATACTATTGATGCAGCACAACCCAAATTAATTAAAATTTCTGAATTTGGAATTTGTAACTAAGTAAACTAAAGAGAGCAGAGGGAAGCCCATTGATTTTCTATCTAACAAATTTTACGTAGTAATTCTATGTAGAAAAAATCATTAGTTTAATTTACGATATATTTTGAGCCCCATCCCTCCGTCCCCTACCATGAATCAATCTTTTCTTAACCCCTTTATCGTAACGAATGAAATCTTTTACTTCATTTGTTACAAATGCATTGAATTTATGTAAATTTTACACTTACTGGAAATGAGAGTTTCATTTGCTAAAAATATAAATTTGTGAGAAATAATCACTCGTTTCTGGTAAATGTGCTTATATTGAAGAGAGAAATGAGACAAATGGAATATTTTTCTTTTATGTATTTCTTTCACCATTTATAAAGGAAATGAAACAACATCTAAATAAAAGCAAAACAAGGTCGCAGGACATTGCAAAGTACATTTTTTTCAATGTCAATGTTGTAAATTCAAAGTACTTCCTTTATAAAGAAAATGATTGTAAACAAACGATCTACTATATATCTAAGTTCCAACCTATCCATTACGTGAGTTTGAGCAGCAGTTTACAATCCAATTGAAGACATAACGCTATCAATTTGTAGCTAATTGAAATTAATTGAAATCTCGTGATTTGCCTTGATGTGTTTTGCAGTGTGCATTAAGATTTACAATATGTAAACAAATTTTATATTCTATAAAATTTATGGTTTTATTTTACAGAAATTTGTCGTCGAAATATACATATACATAAGTATGTGAAGCGATTTATCACGCGGGAAATACATTAAAAATAATATATTCAAATATATATGTAGATGGTGTCCTCCAGATCCAGGTAAAATCTTTGCATTTTTCTCCGTACCAAATCCATGATATCAACATATGGATGTATAATGTACATATGTAATGCCAGCTACATATGTATAGGTTTGTTTTTCTGAATTCTTAATTTTAAATAATTTTTTTTTATTTCAAATAATCGTATCACATGAAATATGTAAGTATATAATTTTTCTAGAAAATACAGAGTACTTATTTCGATTTTTTCTTAAAATTGGATCATCTGTCCAAATGTTGTTCCTAGTTGAACGAACTCATGGCATTATGTGATATGGTTAATATGTGGATGAAATAGTTTCGTAAGTCAGTATGAAATCAATTATGGATTTAGTTACTTGTGGCTAAATGCTGACAATTAATGAAAAACCATTTTTAGCGATGATGATTTGGTGAGCTTAATTTGAATATTAAAAAAACTATACATACGTACATTTGTCCAGACATTATTGCGTGATACTTTCAACACGTAATTATTTATACTTGAATTTTTACAAAAACCTGATATCAATTCAAAAAATGACAAAAAAAAAGAATCAAAAATATTGAGAAGGTTGCTGACTTTTAATATTCACGCTTCGTTAATGAATTCGCCTTGATTTGAGTAACAAAAAAAAAAAAAACACAATTTTAATATATTTCAGAACCCAATTTTTTCATAGTAAGAAAATTAACATTTATTATTATGATTCTAAATTATATGTATATAGAAGAATAAAATCACTGCATCATCCGGCAATCGAAGTCGGGAGTTTTCGTTTGTAGAGGATTGTTGTGTTATTTACTAATCATGGATCCCCAAACATGATATTTGAGTGATTCCACGTTCTTTAACAATTTCTGACTATGTACATTTAGGTAATTCCTTCTGTATCTAGCCTTTAACTAAATTTAGTTTTAGTCATGGAAGATAACAGTAACGCTTTGTAATACTCAGTATCATATCTTTTATTTTAAATTACTTTGCTTATTCAATATGTAACTATTACGAAGCATCGCGTAGCTTGACCAGTGCTAATATTTAGTTTTTGATAATTTTTGTTTCGATTTTTATGTGAATTTTTGGGTTAATTTCTACAAATTTTCTTTTTTGAATCTCTCAACTATATCTTAAAAATTTTCAACGAGAAAATTATTATTATTATTTACCAAGATCTAAAAAAAAATAAAGTGAATAATTCTCTTCAGACCACTCCAGCGAATTAATAATAGTATTGATAGCAATGATTTTGTTTTGATGACAATGAACACACTAAAGCATCGTATTGAAATCTTCGAAACCTACTATAATAGCCATGGAAGATCGGTGCTCAACACTTGAAGAGCAATCTAATTAAAAACTCAAATTTTAGATACCATATACTTGTAGTAAGAGGGATTTTTTCTTCCTGCAAGATACTGAGAGACAATCGAAGATTTTAATTCTGAGAAGAGTTCAACTTTTGTAAATGAAAGTTTACCTAACCTAACCTAACCTCGTTTCTATTTTTTCTTCTGACAATGTTAAGTTTTTTTGCAGACACGAACTGAAGCTTAACCTTCGAATATTTTTAATGGTTGTAATTTTTAGCAGTATCCCTATTTGTTTCTTATTTATTAACCTTTTGGAATGATTAGCGCTGTTTTAGTTATATGCATTTTATATTCTTTATATCATTGCACTTTTAAATGTCATATTTCAATTTCCACTCATTCCTTAGACTTTCTAATATAAATTCAATCTTTTTTTCATATAACTAGTTGTTACTAATAGTCTTCCTAATTGTAGATTAATTAATTTGAGATTATCTCTTTTCTTATGATACCTTCATTGGATATTTTCTGCGGATTTGTTGACAGAGATTTAAATGACCACATTTTAAGTCAATTCAGTATTACAAATTGCATATTTCTAATGAAAACGCTATATCCTAATATGGTTAATTCCACTACCCTTCGCACCTATTTTAAATAACACTTAGATCTTCTTTTAACATCAAATTTTAATAGAATTTATTTTCGTAACCAAGGATATGTGACGATAATCTTCCTTTTTTGTGTTACGATATTATATGTGAAATTTCTTTTATTAGACGCCTCTTCTTCCATTACTCCAACAAAAGCCTTGATAATATTTTTATGAATAAGCCATCAGACTGAGATTGGTATCTAGAGGAATGTCATCGAGATTGGCAATCTTTTTATCATTTTGAATTTTGTCCATAACTTCCGTTTAAGGAACAATTTGATTAAATCCGAGAACATTTTTGGAAAGGCTTGGGAAAAAAGACCACTTTTGCTGAGCATTGCAGATTGATTGAGTGAAAAATGAAAAAAATGCAGGCATTTAAAAACAAGTGAAATGCTGTCAAGTTGGCCAGTCAACGAAATATATGCTGAAATGATTAAAAAAGACCTGGAAAAATTTATTGAATGAAAAAAAAGCCGAATTTGTTGCATTTTTCGGTTTTTTCTTTTCAAAATTTGAAGGTACATTATTCGAAATCGCATTTCCGGCAAATGTCGTTATATTGATGCAATTTAAATTCGCTTCTTTCTTGCATTGTCTGAAGTGGGCTTTTTCTGCGCGTTTTTGGGCGGGCATATTCTGGTGTTCTATTAGAGGACTTCGTTGGGAACGTTTTTTGGGCCGACCTATTTTGAATTGATTGCTTCCAACAATCTTTTAATAAACTTTCAGTCATTGTCGTATATCCTCGATTTTTTAATTCTATGTGCGACAAAAGACATTATTAATTTATCTAACCGATTCCCCTGTGTAATTTGTGAAACTCCTCACCAACCTTGGATTTTAAGTTAATAGACAATTACTGCTTTCTAAAATATATGGGAATTTATGCACCCTATGGCCATCGACATACAATTAACTAATATTGTGCGCATATGATTAGTTCTCCGCATCTGAGATTAACCAGCTTACTGGCCTAAAAATCTTGGATCGTCTTCGCTGATTCTAGGGCCTATCTATAAATCCTTTCACTAAACATATATTCTTAAATGAATACTTCCTGACCAGTACATCAGGTGCCTCATTCCCTGGTACATCACTGTGGCCAGGCAGGCTTCCAGCAGGGAAGAGCACTGTTGTTAGCATCAAGTTTCCCGACCTTACTAAGGCAACGTTGCACTAGGTGCAATACATAGTGTTCGAAACCAGAGTTTTAATGATGGGTTGGCTGACAATACAAATCCTGATATCTTGATCATTATAGGTACGTTATAAGAATGTGTGTGATACTTAGATAGAATGTGCGCTTGGAGGAAACTAGAGTAGTCTAGCAGGTGGTATGATTTTTGTATTTGAATCCGTGCTGGGTATACTCCGGTTTGATAGCATACACACCAAGATTCCATAAATGAGTATATGTTTTACAATAGCGGTGTATATTCAATGCACAATGCAAGGTTGGATGCCCCATCTCCTGCCAGAAGTTTTCTTTTAGGCATTTATCCTACAGTGTAATTTGAATTCTAGTATCACTAACTACTATTCATATCTAAATTTAGTTAGCTGTAATTAGTTTTAGTCCGACTCTTCAGTTACTTTTAGTTTACTTTTTATATAACATTAGATTAAGATTTTGATTTTTTTTTTTTTTTCCTAAGTAATAATAACAAAGCAATAATACTGTTCCGTGTAAAAGAGATTTTGAAGAAAATAACCGTAATATGTTGACTACACATGATTTCTTTTTTTATATTACTGGGTAGTGAGTATTTCAGGTATAAGGTCATTTATTCATACATAGTACATCCTTTGCGCAATTTTTCTTCCGGTGAATATTCTCAAATTAAAACAAATTTATACAAAATTAAAAAAAAACACACACACACAAAAGATAATAATAACAGCGTGCTTAATATTTCCTGATTAAAGTAATTACTACGACCTCAGTTCCAACCTTCGTTATTATCTTTTTTAAACGAATTTTAATTTGCTGTAACACTAGCATATAAATTACCAATGATGAGTAAAAAATGTTGTGTGAAATTTCACATGTTACTAAAAGTACAAAAACTGTTAATTTGTTCGTTGTAATAATAACAAATTATCTAGATAATTTTACCTCGATAAAATAATAAAATTAACTATCTGGAAAATTATTTTAATATAAGATAACTCGGAAATTTGGAAAAATATTTCGCACTGTTTACATGGCTTTCCCGATAATTTCAACAAGCCATAAAAAAATTTAAATTATACATATTACTTGTATATGTAGATAGTGTCTAATTAATTTAAATTATTTACAGCTAATAGTTAACAAATTAAGACCCTAAAATTAATGCTAAACAAAAAAATCGAATTATTTTCATGCAGATCTATGAATTGTGTATGCAACTTTAAAGCACTTTGTTAAAAACATGACTAAATTAAAAAGAATCTTACATTTCTTACGTAAATTTTTATTAACGTGCAAACAATAATTTGCATTCATTGAATTCTTGGATAATCACTGTTTAGATGGGAATTATTTGCGTCATTGTTTATGAAAATCAGAAGACACTGCAATAACAGATTGCAGTTTTCTACAGAAAATATTGCTTGAGAAACTTCGAATCTTAAATAGCTTTCATAGATCAGACTATTATACTTCAGCAGACAATTTCAGTTCCGAATCATCCTAATTGTGTACTTTGTCATAAAAAGTACGAAATTTCACGCAGTGTTACTTCTAAATGTTTTGTTTACAAATTAAATCCACCATTGATATTTAACTTATGGATAGATTGTATTTAATAGTGGTCGGTCGGTACGGGTTTTTAGGCTACATACAAACATACTAGCTTATAAGGTAGCCCTGCGTTTGCACGAGGTAGTTAATTTTTCCAAAGCTTTTGGAACATTTTCGACAAATATCTGGAGTATGGGATAGAAGTATTGGTCATGCCAGTTTATTTCAAAAACTACGACGTGCAGAAAAATTTCGTATATACAAGGTGCGGGGTCAAAATCTGGACACAATTCAATTTGAATTTCCTGGCATTCTGTACCACTTGTAGAGATCGCGATTTTCGTCCAAATATAGCTTGATTTATATACTAAACAGTCATAACCTCGAAACAGCCGCAATGTTGAAACCAAGTGTGGAGTATAAACGAAGAAATGCGAATATCGAAAGTGTTCACGCTGGACGCTCAGCGATAGAAATCATTCGATTCTTCGCGAAGTATGAGTATGAGTCCAACGAAGACTTTGCAAAACTTACTTGAACGGGCGCGTTGTCAGGATGCCGAACATCATTCAACGGGTTCAGGAGCTGATTATGGAGGATTTGATGGATGATTCAGGTCAATTCGAAAATTACTATCCGTTGTCTGTGTGAGTGAAAAAAAACTATGTGTTGAACTGTCGAGGAAGATCTCCGCTAGAAGTCTTACATAATTAAAATGTGACAGATGTTTCCCGAAGCTTTCAGGGCGAAGTGAATTGAGCGCTGCAACCTGCTTTTGTGGTTCTCAAAAAACAATGGTGCCTCTGGTTTTCTTCTGACGAAATTTTTTTAATATCAGATTTAAATCCTTTGGACTTTTATGTATGGAACGTGATTGAAAGGGTCACCAACAAGTCCAGACACCCAAACGTCATATCATTGAACCGGCATTCGCCGATATGGACCATGACGAATCAAAACGGCCCTACGAATGCTTCAGACCGAGAATGGAGCAGCAACATTTCAAGAAATGGGATGACATTGATTGTTATTCTCGGTTCCGACTGTAGACCAATTCGGCTATGATGGATTACGTTGCCGAAACATTCTGCAACAATTGTTTTTGGGTTTGATATCCTTCCAGGTGAAAACTGCAACAAACTGGTAAATAAAAAGTTCTTCTTTTCACTTGGTTTTTAATCCACAATGGCAATTTTCCTTTAAAAAAATTCACAATTACAACAGTGCTAACAACTTAAAAATTTTCATTTGCGGCCTAACTAAGCTTCAGATTACCGAGCACTGTGAAACCAAGTAGGCTTAAGTTCTGGGCTTAAGCCACCCTCGTGGCTTAGCTAAGCTCTGGCATAAGCCTTGACTGTGAAACCGGCCATTAGAGTCTAGCATGACCCCTAAATACGTAGCGTTAGCCTCGCTAGATAGGGTTAAAAGCCGAAACACAATGATGCCGACACGACATTTACGACGACAAATTAAATGTTTACCTAATGGCAATACTGTACCCAATGGTGCCGACCGAATTTGTCGCCGTAACCAGAGTTGGGAATAATTCAATTTTTGTCGTCCTTGTCGTCATAATTTGATTTTGACAGCTGAGAGTAATAAGCAAAAAATTTCTTTCGAGGAGCAATGAATTAATTTAGTAAGGGAAATGAAGTTTTTTTATGCCAAAAGAAATCATCAATATCGAAATACATATTTAAAAGAAGAAAAAAAAATGGAAAGAAATTAGAGAAAAGTTGCAAATAAGTGGTAGATGATATTTTGTAATCCACATAAACTCAGCGTTAATCATTGTTTATTAAACTTTTACAACTTTTTTTTGTATCTTTCCCATATTGTTAATAAATTTCAGCAAATAATTTTACCACCTACACATCTTGATATGTCAACGAACATAAGAATGTCCGTCGGTGTCATTGGGTTAATTCGGCGACATTTACGACGACAGTGTAGTCGTAATTGCCGTGTCGGCATCACTGTATTTCGGCCTTAAGGCCTTGCTATATTGTGAAATGCTTCATAGCTCCGTGAATGTTAATGGGAGATTCACCACGGATATGACACAGAGAACTACTACCGTGAACTACAGACCTTTAAAAGGTTCTTTTTGTTTGCTGCATTCGAATTATCTTTTTCTATAGTATATATGTATATATTTTCCAGTAGATTGAGATTACAAGTTTATTCATAGCAGCATGCTATCATAAAGATGTGTGGGTGCTATTCTCTGTTCAGAGGAGCGAAAATATATATTTTTACGCTTCTCTTTTGGCAGTTGAACGTGTTCAGAACTTTTTATTTACTTTTCAAGTGAGTTTTCTTCATATCAAACGGGATTGCAGACAAAATATGTAGATACAACAAGCTCGCGAGTGTTTTAAAAATTTTTAATTATTGCCGGGTCTTATGTTCCAAATGCGTAAATAAAATCTTATCAACTTTTAATTATATGTAAATAGTACGTGCTTATTCCTAATTTAGTATGTAAGCTTAAGAGCATTTGGTGTTAAGCTTTAAATCCAAAGACTCTACAGAACGTCGCTCTAAGCATATTCCAAATTAAATCTCAGGATCTTTCGACAGGCGCTATCTCAGTGAGACAACTAAAATCATATTTTAAGAGCAGTTTCGTTTTGGAGGTCTACTTATTTAGAAATATTTTGTTTAATTCAAATTATATGCACTGAGACAACGAGAAAAGTCTCAAATGTTGCTCAATGGTTATATTACTTGTATTAATGACATCGGGTGTTGCCGAGAGGATCTATCATGTATCAGAATTCAAATTAAGTTTAAATTAACGTACGAATATACATACTTTCCAGATTTGGTAGTCAAATTGGCAGATTAAGCGTGTTCTTATGCCATAGGGTACGTGTACAACGAGGCGAGCCGAAACGAGGCGAGGTGAAGATACATCATGAGATGTAGTGTTCACAACAAGGCGTTCAGTTTCTTGGTAAATCGCGAAAATATAGCATAAAATATGTCATCAGATTCTGAAGACAATATTTTGTATTTGTCTAATAATGCAACTATGTATATTGCATTTTGCAGTTTTGCTTGTGTATGGGGTCACAATAACAACCGATTGGAATTTGGGGAATTCCATCTTCTACATATATGAAGGTTTACATACTGATCCTCATAGATTCTTCTAGTATATGGGAACGAGTAAAGAACCCTTCAATTATATCAAAGAAAAAACACATAAAAATATAACGCGATGCACCTCGCGAAAAATAGAAAAAAATTCATTCTCGAACGAGATACTTCGAGGCGTCTCGCCACATCGCGGGTTGCCACATCGTTGTTATGAACACTCTTATAGTACAGCCTACAATCATTTTATATCTTCAATTATTAATATAGCATATGCTAGCCTCGATGAGCACGTACCCTTAGGTGATGAAATCATTGAGTATAAGTTTGTCATTCTGCTTTTTGCATGTCCGTCCGTCAGTCCGTCTCTCCGTCCTCACGATAACTGTAGAACGCGTTCACTTAGAGTGCTGAAATTTTGCAATGGGATTTAAAAAAAAAAGCAAATTTAAGTTTGAAAATGGAACCAATCGGGTAACTCCTTCTCAGGATTGCCATACAAAAATGTGGTTTTTCACTACATATGTATATATATGCACACTGCTTAAGATTGCGTCGACCTAGAGAGCTGAAATTTTGTACATGACGTTTTCGTAGCAATAGTAAATAAAATGGACTAAATCGGGCAACTCCTTCTTGGTGTTGCCATACAAAACTTTTTTACTATATATTTGAAAAATTCCTGAGAACTGACCGACATGGAGAGCTCAAATTTTGTACATGCCGTTTTCATAAAAATTGCCAAAACAGAATTAAAAATAGACCAAATCTGATAACTCTTTCTTGGTGTTGCCATACAAAAGCAACCTTTAGGTTTTTACTATATAGTTGGACACTGCCTGAGAACATGAGCTGAGATAGCTGAAATTTTCTACACAACACTTTCATAAAAATAGTAAATAAAATTTCAAAAATTAACTAAGTCGGGCAACCCCTTCTTGGTGTTGCCATACAAATCTTTTGACGTTCACTTTGTTTAACATTTATTTTCATCTAGGGTATAATATTATTGGACCAATTTTAACTTTTTCTCTTGTTATATTAATATCCAGTTTGATCTTTTAATTCAGGTATCTATATGGATTATGGTTTGAGAAAATTCCCTGATAAATACATTTGCTAGATTTGATCTTTTAAGCAGTTCTGCTAGAGTATTTTGCCATGTATGAATAATGCAACGTATGATTCGAAATTATTTCATTTTGATAACTAATTACTTTAATTCATGCTCCACTGGTGTTCATCCAAACTTTAAATAGTAAAAATTTAAATAAGTATTCAAATGGAAATCTCTAGACAAAGAAATTAAATTTCCTACTTCTGAATAGAAATCCTCAGAATACATAAACTTCCTAATGAGGCAAAGCAAGGAAAGCATGACTGAGAAAATAAGTTCCTTTCTCAATAAGAAAGATCCGAAGCTATTGCAATACTTTAAAATGTTTAAGTAATAACTGTAATTTATCTCTATCACTCTTGTGAGTATTATTAACCTCGCTAATAGATGGAAACATACATGCAAAAATTTAATTTTATATTTTTTAAAATTATTTTTGAAGCTACGATTAAGCAAGTTCATCAAAACTTGATTTAAGACCTAGTAACATGATAACTAGTTGAATATACATAAAGATTTCACTTGGAAGTTTTAAACGATTAAAAACTCTTATTTTATATACATATTTTCATAAGTACTTACAGCAGAAGGTTTATGATCATGATACATTTATATCTGCACTCTTTTTCATATCTTAAAAAAACCTAAAGGTGGATCTAATTTGTACCAGTTCTATAGTTCAAAAAACAAGTTTGCAAAGGTACGAATAACCCCGGTTTTGTGCTTGCACTCTTGCAGAAGTGCATTTAAAAAGGAATGAGATATTTTTTGGCAGCTTCAGAGGGTACCGATTAATTTTGGAGAGCGTGCTCGGTTTACTTATTTTTGAATTCCTGGAAGATCGTTCTGTATACCTACCGACTATATTTATGTATGCATACTATATATACAAATATTCATACACACATAATACATATGAATTTATCTTGACTGAATAAAGGTTATTCAGACCTCAATAAGAGCATTCTTAGTGAAATGGTTTTCCAGTTTTTTTCAACTCGCCTCGACTTGGGTATAATTTAAAATACAAGCACGTCTATAGAAGCATTAAAAAACTAAAGAAAACGCATTTTTTTTTTTTTTTCGTTGAAACTTAAATGCTGGGTAAATTTATTTCTGTGGTTAAGGAATTTTTTAAGTGTAAATAATGTCGGTAATTTTCAGTCGGACATACCTACATATCATGTATAATTACGACAAGAGAGCATTTCAATTTTATGTCTATTATACGAAACAGTTTTTGGGCGGATATTATACCTTATGAAAAACAGAGGATATAATATTTACGTATAAGAAAACCTAATGGAATAGTAGTGAAACAATTTTCCAATTTTACCCATAAGTATGCACCTTCATAAATAATTTAGTGCCAGTTTTACAGTATGAGCTTATACCGAATATATTTATATATAATTAACAGTTTGATTTGAATCATGCCTCCCCTAGTCAAAATTCAAGTTTAAAACTAAGAGAACTCAACAAAATATATAATAATACTAATAAAAAATAATATATACACATAATTGTATTTCTCCAGTCGCTAGTTTATCATTTGTTCGTGACTTAAACAATCATCTCTTGTGAGCATATATTTTAAAAATCCACCTAGTTGTCAGAATAATAACTAGAATTTTAGGACCACAGAAACTGAATAAACTCTTGTCGCATTGTTGTTATACGTTCGAAAATTCGAACCAATCAGATCTTGGAAATAAAAGAATTCAATTATTTGTATATCAATGGAAATATTAAAAATGCTAAAAATTGTAAAGTTCTTCGCTTCAAGAGAGTAGGATATACATAATTCAAAAAGGATGTGATAGGATTAGAGAAGGCAAGAACAATCTTTAATCTATAGGAAAAATTACACGAATTGGCTTTAAAGTTTTTCACATATGTACATATATTAGCGTAAGAGATGTGTGTATTAGTTGATATTTCTAATAAAAGTTACTTGCAAAATAATACGTGCCGCCGTTTAAGTAAAGGACAAAATATCATTCAAAATTTCTGTGGAAACATGTGCTCTATTCGGGAGTTATTCTGATCTTTTATTGTAGCTTAGGTGTATATTTTAGTCATGATACAAAGTTAATAAGGTATGGCCGATTCGAGAGGAATTTTTTGTGTTGCATTTCCATACAATTTGTTTTGAATTTTTCGTATTTTATTAACTGAAATACGTTTTGAATATATTAAAAGATTTAACAAAATATTGTTTCTTCATCTAAATCACTTCGGCAAAAGTAATTATGTGCTAGTGGAAAACCAAAGAAATTTCCAAATAGAAAATTTTTTTCACTGTGATAAAGACGATTGAAATTGAGACGAACAAATTTCTGACAATTGTCGCTAAAGGAGGCAAGCAATTAATTGACAGATATTCCGGCCATACCTTGTTAATCTTTATGTTATATATTTTAGTTAAATATTTTAACATTTCATCACAGATTTGTCGTATACTTTTATATTCACCATATTCATTTTGATTTATCCTTTTCATCAACGACAAAATAAACTAAAATGAATTAACAATGAATAAACGTCAGAACATATGCCTAGAAATATGACAAATTTGTCAACTGCTTCCGAGGTTGTGATAAAAATTATAAGCTATGTTAAATGGATATTCTACACCAACTTAGAGCAATACAAGTGCTTAATTCGAAAAATATTTTTGAATTTGCATTGTAAAGTGTCATTTTTCGTTCATTCTACGTAATGCAAGGCTTGCTGAGGTGAATAATAAGACGAAAAAGCAGTGGAAAAGTTCATTTAATTTTTTTATATATTTTTATTTTTACATTAAAGCACGAAAAAATATCAGAATCATCCCCCATAACGATCATTTGACACATATAAGGTCTGCAGAGATCATGATACAAAGATAACAAAGTGTGGTCGATTCGAGGGGAACTTTTTGCGTTACTACGTCATTTGGACACAAATGTCATTTCCAATGGTTGTTTTTTTTTAGTTTTTCGTATTATATTGACTGAAACACGTTTTGAATGCATTAAAATATTTGACAAAACATTAGTTTCTTCGTTTAAATCACTTCGGCAAAAATAATTATGTGCTAGTGGAAAAGCAAAGAAATTTCCAAATAGAAAAATTTTTCACTGTGATAAGGACGATTGAAATTGAGACAAACAGATAATTCGGCCATACCTTGTTAACCTTTGTATAGTAGGTGTACATACATAAATATAAATATGTATATATACATTTTTCGCTGTAATTTTTAATGGAAAAGTCAATAAAAGTCATAAAAAAACACGCAAAAACGTCAACATTGTACAGCTGGTTTGATTTAATAACGTTGTGGATTGAAATGAATTTGAGTAGATTATAAATGATAGGAATTTCAAAAATTTTCAAATGTTTAGGGAGCCAGCAACATTTTAATCACATTTTCTCCCTCATTAAAAACTCAAACGTTATAGAAAACATAAGCAGCGCGCAATATCTAAATTGCATAATTCAAAACTGTGTGCAAGGCGAAGCGATTACATAATACCTACCAACATTTTCTAAAAGTGTATAGTTAATTGCATAAAATATACTGAGACCGCATATGTATAGTATGTAATTCTGAGCTACAAAATACCTTCATTGAATCGCTCGGATCGTTCACCCAGCTTCTGAACTCTTGACTTGAATTTTTATCACATAAATATTTACAATGAAAAACAAGAATCTCGCGATCAGCTATATACATAGTAGCATTGAACTTGACTTGTTGTATCTATTGCACGAGATGCCTACGCAACATACTGCCGCACGTGCTCATGCCACATATAAATATATTTATTGCTTTTGATTGTGCCCTTGCCAGACATGAAGGAGACGCTAGCCGCTAACGAGCTTATTCGATTCGGTCTAACCAAAGCGCAAGCGCAGAGGCATAATTTCACTTATCAATTTTAATAATTATTATTTTACTCTTAAACTCTTGTTGTTTTCTATACATATGCATATATACTACATAATGTACATATTTGCATGCATACAATAGAAAAATATCATGTAATTGAGGATTGGCAAATAATTGTAATGCAAGCCCGATCTCTGTGTAAGTGATAGGCTGATTTACGGGGAGTTCCAGCACGCTCATCTTTGAGCGGTGCTAAATTAAATGGCGCACGCAACATTAAAGAGAGATCTTTTATAGTATGTTTAACGTAGGCATTCAAGCGGCAATTTGTTAGTAATGCAATTACGAAACAACTCCGTTTAGTGATTTTGATTGAATTCAATGACATTTTCTGGCTACATCAGATTAACTAGAATTGAACCGCATTTTTTATTTCTACCGGGAGATAATGACATGTTTTCAAATAAAGCTTGAAAGCTATTCGGAATAAATTCGATTGGAATAAATAGATACAGACCTATGGTAAAGTTTTGATATTATCTTAATGACTTTAGCAGTTCCGATTGTCTCATTTATCTATAGTAAACGTATCCTTTTTATTGTTGTTAAAATTTTATGTGCTTTTATTAAAATTCATTTATACTCCACAAATATTTGCTGTTTTTTGTAAATATATATATATATACATATTATTGTGTATGACACCTACATGTTCATGTTTGAGGTATATTTTAAAACGTTGGTGATTGACCTTCTTAGTTGCATTGTCGAATTACACATAATAAAATTAAATTTTGATGGGTATTCATTCCGGCCAACCTTACTTGGGTTCACTAAACGAATACTTGAGTAGTAAAAAGGCTATTTACTGTTCAATCACTATGCATATCAGTCAAGAAACTTACGACCAGCAGAAATTTATTACGAATTGTTTGTTGTCTTAGATTGTCTCAACAATTCTTCATACCTAATGTATGTAGAATTAGTATACGCATTCGTATAGAATACATCATTATTAGAAAATCTTATGAAATGCAAACGTGATGTTGAAATGGTAATTATTATATTTTTTTTTTATTTTATAATTCATTTGCTTGAAATAAATTGTCGCAAATAACCAATGTGCTGTAAAGACGCTTGAGGATTTCATCATTTAGAGCTAAAGAATAAATGGAGTTGAGAAATTTTCAGACAAAAAACCTGTTGTTTGAATTACCTTGAGCTAATAAAATTAATTAACTCCTTGCATGCAGATGCTAAAATATTTAAAAATATACAACTAATCCGTATATAAGCCTGGTAAATATTATATGCATTTTTTCCACATATTATTATATGTATATACATTGTAACAATATTTGAATAAAAATTATATTTTTTGTGATATAAATAAAATTGAAGTTTGATCTAGCCATAAGATCCTTGGTGAAATGTTAGCAAAAATCGCCTTTCCTTGCAAAACTTTAAGACATATTAGAAGTCAATATTAATTGAGAAAGAGACAATTATGCAAATTAAAAAAACGTACATATAAGAAATGAATATTGGTGTAGATATTTGCTGGAATCATTTTAATCAATTGTAAATAAAATTCAAATTGTGTCTCTAATTGTCCAGTAAGTTTTGACATGTCCTCAGTAGATTCATTCTATAATAACCAGTACATTTAAAATGTTAATATTTTTAGTGATATACTTAACATGAATGTAAGGAATTTTTAATTAATTTCAACAAATAATAAATATTTTAAATCAAAATAAAAATAATAAAAATAAGTTTATATTTGGTAACTGTAGAAATTGGCGACTGAATGACGAAAAATATATAGTTTGTAGAGTTTTTCGAGCATATAGAGCTAGACTACTTGATTCGAACGATTTTTGATGTCATTCCCAGATAATCTGAAAATGAAATGCTTTTCGAGAAAGATCAAATAGACACGAAATATGATATAATCCTTGAAATCCGAGTAAAATAGGACGTTTTCATTGCAATCACAAGCGAATGAGGATGTGGTAATAACTGAAGTAGAGGAAGATGAGCCAATTGTTTCGCTGCAAGGAATTAATTCCTTGACTGAACTTCGCTGAAGATCGATTTGATTTTTTAATGACAACTTCTTTAGAAATAAACCTCCAGGAGGACTTTCAAATAGTTTAACAGTTTTAATTGATGAAGACATCATTTTCGAAAAACAACTAATGCAAGATGTAATATAACAGTTAAATTATTCGAAACAATTTCATTTTCAGGTCAGGGAAGAGATGAAAATGATAATTTTTTCTTACATCGCATCGTATTGAATATATATTTTTCCTTTTTCACCCTTATTGAAAGCTTCTCCACCTGACTCTGTTCTGAGCCTTCCTTTTCACTTCTACACAGAGTTATTCAGAGTAGTTTCGTGGGAACTCCGTCGGCACCTTCAGCTTTATTGTTCTTAAGGTCGCGACACATTAAAAGCAGAAAGCAGCGACAGAAGCAGAAGCACAACTTGAAAGTTAATCAAATCTCAAAAGCTCTGCTTCTGCTCAGTACTGCCAATATAAAGAGAGCTAACATTTTTATTTCGTTGTTGGCGTCCTTTCTTTTAGAAGTGTTCAAGAAATTTGATACGAGAAAAAAAAACTAATTAATTTTGTTAGAAATAGCACATTAATTAACAATTAAATTTTTAAAAATTATAACACCTGATATGTGTAATTGACAAGTCACTGTTTTCTTCTTCTGCTTTCAATGTGGTGGACAAAGCAGAAATGTTGGATTTCTGCTTCTGTCAGTGCTTTTTGCTTTTAATGTGTCACGGCCTTTAAGCTTGGTATGGCCGCACTAATTTCTCTCCTGGGGCCGGATTCTGTAACACGGAGACTTGTGGAGTTTGGTATAGATGAGAATATTCGTTTTCTCCTATTAAAACTCCCGGAATCTACATTCGCAATTCTCTAACACACTCGGGGGGTTTGGGAAAACGTGAGAAATGTGGAAAAGTGTGAATCACCGGGGTTGTAGGGGGTTGAACTGTTTTTTTTTTTTTTATAGTCGAGAGACATGTGTGTTTTACCTGCCAAGGTCGAGATAAATTGAAATTGTTTTTATAAGAGTAGTTTTTGAGGGTTTAACGGGAGAATAGCGAGGAGGAGAGGAATGGGAGCTCGGAGCGAATACGAAAGGCCGAGAATATGGGGCGGGAAGGTTGCGGGGATAAAAATGGGAGCAGATTAACGGAAATTTAAAATAAAATAAAAAAGTTTCAGGAGTTGCAATAAGTCGCAAGGCCAAGCTCAAGACCTGTAACACTAATAAAAAAAAAAAAAAATACGAAATTATTTTGGTAATTAGGTAAGCATGGGTGTTATAGGCTATATTTTAATTCGATCGACGGTAAATTTATTTGTCGCAATATTAACGGGCCCCTAACTTTGCGTAGGAAGGTCGTGGAGCATTGGAACCTTTTCCGATGGATTTAGAATTTAGAACAGAAAAATATAGGTGAAGAATTTGTGAAAGAGAGGGTGTTGGTGATGGGGGGTCGTATCACCTTCATAGGGGAGTGTATAAAATGCGTCATGTTTGGTATCAAATTAAAGAGAGAGGAGAGGGTAATCAAATGGTATAGTTTTTTTTTGCTCGTTTAAATGTTTTAACTGATTTTTTTATCGCCGACAAGCGGATTTTTTTTGCATTTGGGTCATATATTTTCCATATATTTCTTCCGGTCTTTCTTTCACATCTATTAGTACTCTATTGTGAACATTTTTCTCGTACAAAGTGAATTTCCAAAATAAAACGGTTATTTTCCGACTTTAAAAAAAACGGAGTCACTTGTTTTGCAGTTATCTTCGAAACCATTTATCGGATCTTCATTTGTATGTATATACCCTCATCGGTATGACAAACGCAGTCCTCCAATAAACTTATTAACGGTAAAATATAGTATTGACTAAGGATTGATTCTTGAGTATTCGAGTAAAATTATATTGCTCTTTCACAACTTGACTACGGCTAGGCAAGAGACTACCGACCAGTTTTATAGCTAACAAAGAGAGCCTGTTTTCAATATGTTGATAAAAAACTGAATACAAATAAGTTCAGATTGAGATTACTTCTTAGGAATAGGAACCACAATCGCCGTCTTCCACTTGAAGAAAAACTGAGATTTTGTCAGACAAAAATTGTAAATACGGACGACACTATTGAGAATCTATAATCTGGAGGAATTTTAGAGTTAATATGTCGAGTTAAATTTTATAGAATATATTGTTGTAAAACAGATTATCTAAACTAAAACCATTAGCGGACAGTAAACGGCGAAAAGCCATACTTCTCTGTACATAATCTACGTAAAAAGGAAGCATCATTGTAGTAGTATTTATTTAAATTAATAATACGGTTAATGTTCGATATAAAAATACTTTCTAACGTAGGTATACTTCATATTATTAAAATTTCATATTGAGGCAAAATAACTCTGCTATAGGCCAAAGTGACCGATTTCAAATGCATATTAAAACAAATCGTTGAAAGTCAAAGAAATTCATAGTTGATTGGTCAAATACAAAAGCATTTATGTATATATGCATAGTTATGTAAATATTCCAATATAGGAAATTCCATACGGTATGCGGATTTAATAGACTGCTAATTCACAGATTTAATTAGAAAGGATATTTCTTTAATAACTAATGTATGTACATATCCATACGCTCACTACACCGTTGCATATACGAACTAGCAACTTTTATCAATTTAATAAAGCTAAATTATACTGTAGCCTGTGAAAAACAAGTCATTATTATTTCAAGAAAAAATTTGACTGTGAATATTTCAGTCCTCGAAGCTTCTTCTACTCTTGACACAGTATTTATAATAATAATTGTTGTCTTCATATCCAGCCATATATTCGTTGCATAATCAAAAAACAAAATTTCTTTGATTTTCGTCGCAATATATAGTAAAAAAAATTTTAGTTCCCGCTAATGTACCCGTAATTAAAGAAAGGTAAAAGTCACGCGAAATAGCAAGTTCATTTCTGTGGCCTTCATAAAATACCGTCATTATGAGCTATAAAACGTTTAAGCCCATTAATCCGAAGAGCCTCATATAAATATTAAACAAACCTTCTTATCTTATATATGGAGAAATTATTGTCTTGTCCTTAGGCAATAATCTCTATAAACTACATAATTAAGCAAATTACATTCTTCGTTATTGTTATTTTGCTTATTGTATCATCATAAAACTATAAATCTCTTGCGGGTGTAGTATTTAAATAAATAAATAAATACGCATATCATATATTTCACGTGATTCATATCTGACCTAAATTTAGTGTTTTTTCGCGTGTTGCTATAAGCATAGGGGTCACGGCTCATTATGTACAATCAGTCATTGAGCATTAAATGTTTAAGTACGTGTGGAAAATTTCAAAAACACCAAGAAATCGACATTTAGAATTGCTTTAAAAAAAATGGTAAGCTTACCATTACAAATAGTTTCCTTCTCAAGCTGAAATGTTTATATAAAATGGGCATTGTAAATTTTTGACAATACATACTGTTTTTTTCATTCTATATGGCTTAAGTTATCAATGCAAAAGGATCCGAGCTGAAATCTCGGTGGTGACTTGAACTTGGATATCTGAGTTCATCTAACTCTCGCATATTATAAAAGTATGTACTTGTGTAAAAATTGAGGAATGTAAAGCATACTGTCAATATTACCCCATTGCGTGGCTTTGCTAGGGAACAGAGCAAGAAGTTTGGTCTATTTTTAAAAAACGTCAAGTGTATCTTGTCCAATAATAATTCCGGGTGCACTTCTTAATAATCGTAGATATAATATAATAATCTATGTTTTTATATTACTTAAGCCGGTTTCTTTTATATTGATCTAGATCAGAGGGGTATATGCGCGAAGCGCACAGCTCAAAATTAAGTTAGTCAAAAAATGTTTGTGAAGCGCAGGCCTGTTGTTGAGGATTACGTATTGTTCTAGTACATTTACTTGCTCTAAGTAATATACCTATGTATATTTAGATATTTAGATATTCCTATGACCGTATAAAAACACTGAAGTGCACTTGAAGAATATTTTATGCATCAAACTAGGTGGATAAGCTGATAATGATGAAAATTTCAATCCAGTCATTTAAATCTATACGTATAGGTATATTACAGAAAACACGTACTAGAACAATACTTGGTCTTTAAGCATAGCCGCGCGTTTCCACAACAATGCGTAATCCCTTAGCAATAGGCGTGCGATTCACAAACTTGTGCTTATGCGCTAGTTTAAGTGTTTTTATCTGGCTTGTGCACTGCGCAAATACAGCCGATCAGAGTATTTGCAAATGGATTGTCAAAAATGGATACAAATGTATAGGTAGATTGCATCGCTTTGTATTATGAAAATATTAATTAAACAAAATTAAATTAATATATTTTTACTGGTTCTATTTGGATGTTGTGAAAAGTTTGCAGTCATGGCAGAAATTTTATAAATTGTTTCCATATTAAAAATTAGGCCACTAGTGATAAGTGATTTCAAGATCTAAATTAATTTAATAATTCCAATAAACCAGTTTAGTAAAGAGAATTGTATATTTTGCTAAAACTTCTCAAAACAACTCTACAATAATCCTACAATCTAAACATCTGATGTTCTTGATATAAGATTAATAAATTAATTGTAAAGGATTAGTCATTTTTATGAAAATTGTGTATAAAATTCACAGCAGATACTGATATTTATTCCTATTCCCATTTTATTGCTAAATGAAATATTTAATTTCTAAAAATTATGAAAATTTGAAGAGTATGAAGTCAGATTACGAAATGTAGTTATTGCTACCTTGTCAATGATAATTAGATTCCAGACAAGTTCATATAAATGGAATAATCTGAATGCAAATACAGTCGTGATTCAAGAAGAAAATATTTACTACACATATCCAGATTGAAGTTAACTGTCATCTATGTATGTATATCAGAGCTGGGCAAGTACAAAAGAAAAGTATGGAAGGCCTGAGAAATTCAGCGTAAATACAAGTACCACATGTAGGAAAAGTACTTGTAACTAAGTACTAAAACCATAAAAAGTACTGAGTACTTTTTAAGTATTTCTTTAAAGTACTTTTTTTAGAACTTTTGTACGTTGGCAGTAATATAATGAAGTTTATACAGTTTAGTTAGTAGATATTAATAAATAAATACCTTTTGAAAACTATAATATAGTGACCAGTGGTTACTATACCGCGGTAAATAATTTTTATCAAATAAGTATTTATACTATACTTTAGTTTTCAAAAAGTATTTATTGATTATTAGCCACCGGCACTGCATATAGAATTAAACTTTCACTCCTCATTGTTACGCTCTTAAAAACTGTTAGAGGCCCATCCAGCAGTTGTCGCCTCCAATAATGCATAAAAATTTTAAGCAAACAATTTCCAGTAAATTTCTTTGATTTTATATTGGAGCGAGGCATTGCTGGCTTACCCTTGGTTACGTCAGCAAAACGACGCATCGTCGATTTTATATTCAATCGAGACGTTACAGGTTTTTGTTCTATTTGGCCAGTCTTGCTTGATGTTATTAGTTTGTCTAAATTTCAACAAAAAATGTGTTTACACAAGAGATTGTGTTTGCTTTTCTACGAAGAGTTAGATATTTTTTTTTTTCATAGGTACTTAATAGACTTCGAAATGCTTAAGAGAAGTCAGTACCAAGATTTGCAAGTTTCATACATTTTTCAATGTGAATTTCTGGCAGACTATTTCTACCAGAATATTGACTTATATCTTAAATTAAAGGTAACGAAGACGTCTAGTAAATAACGTCGAGAAAATTTAAAAAAATGTATTGGAATGGAGATATTAGCTCGGAAAATTGTAAAAGATGGTAAAAATAAATTTTTTTTCAAATAAAATTCCTGTTAGTAGGTATTCTCATTTCTTTATATATAGTCATATTTTAGAAAGATAAAGCCTAAATCTAGCAAATAACGTGGAGTTTGTTTAACTCTAATAGTACTTGTTTTTTCTCTCGATATTTCACAGACGAGAAATTGCAATATTTCGTTGAAAGTTATAGAAATATAAAGCAAAATAGTATATTTAACAATCATGTGCAAAGTAAAATTTAGGAGAGTTCATTCTCGTTAAAAATTTTCAATTTCTTTGAACTGCAAATTTTCATTTTCCTCTTAAATTGTCGCATGTTTGGTTTCTGCCTTTTACGCTAGATGTCTCTAATGTGACTTATGGTCTAGGTCTATGCTAATTTTATATGAATTTTCATACTTTCAGGACACAAACCTACGTATAGTAGGTAAGTAAGTAAGTATATGGTATCTAAATTGAGAAAAAGTTTCAATTTAGATACTAGCGAACCTGTAGGTAATAAAATGTACTATACATAGGTTTGTGTCCTGAAAGTGAGAGAATTCATATAAAATTAACCTAGACCTAGACCACGGAGCACATTAGAGACATCTACCGCAAAAGACAGAAACCCAACATCCGGCAAAATCATACAATTTAAGACGAAAAATGAAAACAGTTCACATTAATTGAAATTTTTTAACAAGAATTAACTCTCCTAAATTTCTTTTTGCCTATAATTGTTAAATATACTATTTTGCTTTGTATTGCAACAACTTTCAACGAAATATTTCAATTTCTCGTCGGTGAAATATCAAGAGAAAAAACAAGTAGGGTCAAATAATTATAAAAAGTGCCACTAAAAATGAAAAAATTCGACGTTATTTGTTAGATCTAGGCTTTATCTGTCTAAAATAGTCACGATTTAAAGAAATGAGAATACCTACTCACAGGAATTTGATTTAAAAGACTTCAATTTTTACCATTTTTTACAAGTCTCCGAGCTAATATCTCCATTCCAATACACTTTTTATTTTAATTTTTTCCGACGTTATTTACTAGACTTCTTCATTAACTTTAATTTACGATATAAATCATTACGCTGCTAAAAATAGTTTGTAAGAAATTCACATGAAAAATTTATGAAACTTGCAAATCTTGGTACTGACTCCACGTCTTGGTACTTAAGTGCAAAACTAAGTCTTAAATACAAGTAAATAGAAGCAAGTACTTATATTCAAGCACTAATTAGATCATTTCAAAAGTATTAAGTAATAAGTATTAAGTAATGAAAATGTACTTAAGTAGTACTTAAGTCTTTTTTTACTTAAGTATTGCCAACTCTGATGTACATACGGTTTGAGTTGGGACTGGACTATCTTAAGCACAGAATCGAGTTGTTTTGAAATCATAAATAATAAAGTATGTACTTTGAAACTCCTAACTCTTAAAGAATGATTTTGATGATCATAAAATACTTTTGTTAATATTATTTGAAGAGTAAATGTTTCAGGAAAATTTAAATACAAGGAAAAGAGTTAGGTTAGTCTGAGACCAGTTCTTACGATACCCTAGATGAATCTCTGTATATAATTTCATATGGTCATCCCTCTGCGCAAATTTGATTGTAAAGTTTTCCGCATCTATTTCTCGAACGGTTCGTCGAATAATAAAAATGGTAATAATTTTTCAGTTCACTAAAAACTTCTAGGACTGATCGCTTTAACAATATACAAAAAAATGAACTGAATTTTTGTATGGTAATAACAAGAACGAGTTGTCCGATTTAGTCCATTTCCAAAATTTATGAAAACGTGTACAAAATCTCAGCTATCTACGTCGATGTGTTCTCAGGCAGTATCAAAGTATACAGTGAAAAACGAAATTTTTGTATGGCTTTGATTTATCCCATTTTCGACATTAATTTTGTCGTGTGCAAAACTTCAGATCTCTAGAGCTTGTTTTGAAAGAACGAATAGACAGTGAGGCGGATAGACATATTGGCATCCAGACAGAGAGACAGATGGACAACGGAATGACAAACTTAGTATACCTTCTAGGGTATAAAAATTATACGGAAATAACTGCCATTATATCAACTTATTCTATTCGTCATTTTGACCCGATTCGAGAATATTGTCATCTTTTAGAGGAGGTTACCGTTCTGAGGATGAAAAATTCGATTTGTTTTTTTACATAGTTTTTACATAGTGTTTAGAATACGTGGGTGAAAGGGTATTTTCATATCTGAAGTATTTTAGAATTCACAGCCTATTCAGAGCGGAACCGTCCGCCAGCTTGAAAACAGTTAGCTGAGGCGCTCGGAGCGTGCTTTCTGGAGAGACCTTTTCTCGCTTCCTGAAGTACCACCAAAAATTTCGGGAAACCGTTAACCTTCAGACTCAGCACAATCAGTTCTTGAAGAAAGAAAAAGGCCCTCTGTATGCTACTGGTAGTGGTAGCTGAAGCTTAAGCTGTCAAACATTTCTTATAACGTTAAACGTTATATGAGTTTTTCTGCGAATAAAATTTTTCAACGCGCGAAGCGCTCTACAGGTTTAACGGATGAACCGATTCACATGAATCTCTGCGCAATTGAAAGGACATTCAATTCGCGGGGCTATCACAAAGCGATTTTTGTCAAAAATAAATTGATTTAGAAATATAGTTTTTTTTCGTCCGTTCAAGCAAAAAAAAAAAGGTAAAAAAACAATTCGTTTATTTTTCAAACGGCTGGCATTTTGTAATTCAAAGGTTTTTTGGAAAACGAAAATCGGTAAGGCCCCCAAATTTTATCTTGTTTAATCATTTTGAGTTAAACAAATGAATGTGAACTAAAAGCCCCAACCATTAATTCTCATACGGTTACATACGTAAACATATAAATTCGTACGAAAGCACAAAATATGTTTACTCAAACTAGGTATAATGTGCATAAATCTCTCTTGGTTTAATTTATTTCCGTGTTTCAAGTTAATTGGGGACGATCCAAGCTAAAATACAAAAAAAACTGAAGCAGAGATAAATTTATGAGGAGCATGATTTTTTTGCAGTGTTAACTAATAGTATACGAAAAATTTTGCGTGTTTGTATAATAAAATATAGTGCATAACATATACTGTATAGTATATACAGGATGTTTGATAAATAAGGAGAAATGAGTAGGTATATTAATGATCCTGATTACGCTTATCGAATTTTCGTTTGAAGTTTTTTTTTCATTTTCAAAGGAATGTTCTTAAGTCTTCTCAAGAAGGGTAATCGCGGGATCCAACTTGATCTCTTGCTGCAAATATGACCTCTTGTCCTTTATAACGATTTCTCACATGCTATGATCTATGGTCAAGTACGAGCCTTAAAGTTTAATTCTTAAAAAAAAAAAAAAAAAAAAATCATACAAATTTCTGGTGTTATTCTTGATCCTGTAAAATTTTTGTACCATTAATATCATTTGTTTTTCTCGAATCTGACCAGTTTAATCTGTTCCATTCAAAAGTTATTAATATTTTTATGTTAAGTGAAATGTGAAAAAACTGCAAGCTTATATTATCATGTTTGTTTTTTATTTCTGTTGCATCACAAATTGCTGCCTAATTAAAGTATTAAAAGATTAAACTTAAGAAACAAAATAAACAATGGCATACAGCAAAGTAATAAACAAAAGATAATATTACACACTCAAAAAATAATGAACGAGAAACCAACAAAAGTCATGTGGAATAAAAACAACATATGTACTGATATAAAAGAATCCAAAAGCACACAAATGAGGCAACATACACACGAATCATGGTGCTTATCAAGTATATAAAATTAATTCTTTTTCACATGAAGTAATAATATTGAAAAATATAACCACTACATTACCTATTCAATGTTACTGGGAACCGTTTTGAGCAGTACCAACCAAAGCACTGTGGTTTAAAAAATATTAACTTGGTAAAATAGTCCTCAACTCTTCCGATAATTCTGTTTATTAGTTTCGTGTATTTATTTAAAAAAAACCTTGAGTAAGATTTAAAGCTTAATACATATTATATGCATGACCGCCAAAATCAGTCCAATATTATTTTCATCTCAATGCAAGAAGAACTCCACCAAAACTAAGATACTTAAATACACATACTAGTAGTAGTATTTCAATATAGTTAATAGTTTAATCAAAGATTTTATAATACAAAGATATTGCAGGCACATTGTGTAGTTTGGCCTCAGTGAAAAATAATGTGGAATCTCCGAGACTCCACCTCTGTTGAGAAATTATTAAAATTTCGCATTGTACACGGCCTCTGCTAATCATGAGCACCACAGAGCCTGGACTGAACCTGATGTAGAGAAGTTCTCAATATTTTATTAGAGATTTACTGGAAATATTTTCTTAACAATTTGTATGCAGTATTGGAGACGGACAGCAACGCCTCGCTTCAATATAATATCAACGATGCCTCGACCTAGACAAGGCCTCAATTTATTCCCAGAAATTTATTGGATTTTTTTTTTCTTAAGAATTTGTATGCATTTAAAATACAATTGATGCTTGGGGGCGGCTAATAATATTTATGAGCGTAGACGCTAGTTAAGCAATATCCATTCATTTGTTCTTAGAAATTTACAGAAAATGTTTCGACAAAATTTTTATTCCTTTAGTGGATGAATGGAGTTATTTTCAGATATAACAATTTCATGTGTGCCGTTGTCGGCCGCCAAAAATTCACAAAAATTCTAATGAAAAAATATTCACTAAATTTCTAAGAGAAAATTGAGGGTTTCCCTAAGAAGATTTGTTGGGTGTGAAGCACTATGGAGTTTCAGATATTCAATTCTATTTTAGAAAATTGAATTCTATAGACAGATTATACCATATGCCTGCAACATCTTTGTATTATAGAGTCTTTAGTTTAATTGTTACTTAATTATTAGGCTAGATCTTTCAAATAAATAATGATATGAATTTGAATTAGTTCATTAAAAATCAAATCAATCAAATCAAAAAATATGTACATATATTATATTGTACCCTAAACACCTAATACCTTACATCATTCCGACATCCCTTGAAATATTACGTGAAGACAATATAATCGTAATCATTTTGAATAGCGCTTATTTCTTCGATTTGGCCCTAAGTATAGTTTCACGTATATGTATATATAATATGTCGTAGACACTTGACGTAACTTAGCATTTTATGAAAAATTAGGCACTTCATGAAATGTAGGCAGATAGTGTAACAGTTTGCGCTTAATGACTTTTTACACGAAGTGTCCGAAAATTTTTAGCCTCTTCATGAAGTGCTACAAGCCTTTACGCCAACAGTGTAGTGTGTGTATGTGTGTGTGAGTTTGTATTTTCGAGCCGTGTGTGTGTGGGTATGGGTGCTCGAAGGCCTGTTCGCGACCTCCTCCTTCACCGCTCATCTACCACTCTTAGTATTCGGTTATATCGGTTGGTAGGTATTACACTATCGGCGTAAAGGCTTGTAGCACTTCATGAAGAGCCGAAAAATTTCAGATACCTACTTCGTGTAAAAAATCATTAAGCGCAAACTGATACACTATCTGCCTACATTCCATGAAGTACCTGGTCTTTTCATAAAGTGCTAAGTTACGTTAAGTGTCTACGACATATATACATACTTACAATTATCAATCGAATTTAGCTTCGAAATTATATGCGAAAATGCGAAAACATTTTCGTTTTATCATATTTTCTCATATTACACCACTACATTTTATTAAACATAAATCTATCAAAATGGGATTTTATTTGCCTACTAAAATTAACGGTGTTTCGTTGATAATTATTAACTTAGATAATTTTGTCTGAAACAAATATTTGTGTACGTTGCGTTATTACTTTAATAAGTATAATCTGGTGGTTTATTTTAACTTAAACGTTTCGTATAGAAAAAGATAAAAAAATAAATAAATAAAAAATTAATTAATTAATTAATTAAAAGAATTTAAGACACTTTTGGCTCAGAGCTATATTGCCTGAATTTTGGCTAAAATACCAGGATTCCAAAATCCGTTGAAAACCTAAGAAATATCCAATGCAAACAATTTCAAACTCACCGAAAAATTATATAGACATTGGTTCAAACGAAGGAATATTAGTAAATGTACGGTTAAGCGAATATTACGAAAGCAATACTGGCGATTTATGAGTAATTTGAAAGCCTTAAGACGGAATTATAATGGACGCAACGGAACGCAACTGAACAGAGAGAAATGTCAAACTGGTTTTCTTTGTATGCTTTTCAAATGGAGTTGCGCACAGTGGACGAACGAAAACGCAGTCGTACGCAGCAAGTTTAAGTTTATTTTGTTCCGTCAAGTGAAACTGTGCTGCGGTAAGTGTGTAATAAGCAAAGTCGAAATGGAATGAAAAGAGTTTTTTGATTTTATCCATATTTGTTTATAAATTTTGGGTCAAACGTCACTGTCACTTTCAATTAATCATGCGTCCATTGTAAGCACCTAACCTCGACGTCCGTTTTACTGCGTAAATTTGACATTTCACACCGTTCAGTTGCGTCCATTGTAATTCAGCTTTTAGAAACATCGAAGACCTGTATGTATGTCATTCTACAGAAAAGCCTGCACAGAAGTTGATAAAAAAGAATTCACGGTAAATTTAGCTGTTGACAAATTGGCATAATATAATAATGCCGTTCAGGCATGATCATAAAAAATAAGTATTGGTACACAAGTCAAGTGAAGTTCTTACTACTCTTATGTGTATAGTATAAATATATATTTAAATTTTTTTTCCTTTTTTATGGTAGCCAAGAGGTTTTATTAATTTCAATATCTTATGAATTAATTTTGTTAACTATCTAACATCCGAGTGGTGAGACTACTGTCAAATGAAAAATATTAAATATGAAATGAGGCATCTAAACTTGGATTTTTGAAATAAATGTCAAATTCCAAGATAAGCAAGAGCAAAGCAAAAAGAAATGAAAGACGACTTCAATTTAAATAATAATAATTAAAAAACATTTAAATATCCAGAATTAAAACAAGAAGAATTCAAGAATTTTTATTAAGAAACTAACACAATTTCCACACGCCATAAAATTATTCATCCTCAAATAACTAAAAATGCAATTGTGGTCATAAATATAGCCACCCTTTCGTTCATCGGGCAGTAAAAATTGTTATAAAATAATCAATTTCTAAGATTTTTACATTCCAAAGAACTTTTAAAATATCTGCGACTATCCGTTCTCCAGTATATAGTACATGAGGTATTAGGAAATCTGTAAATTTTTGACAAGCAAACTAGTCCAATCATTACGTCGGACAAATCGGGTTAGAAATGAAAATGAACCGAGAAAGCCAAATTTTGGATATTACGTGGGGGCGGCTAGAAAATCTTAAGTTCAAATTGTCGATCAAAATAACCTTGTTCGTTTTCCGCCATCTTGAAAAAAAGGGTTAAAAAGGGTTAAATTCGATTTTTTCATCATAACTCGGTTGAGATACGAAAATTTTTATGCAATACTTTTTTGTTGCTCTTTGTACGATCTACAATTAAGGTCCTATACATTTTTCACGTATCGATCATCGTTATCGAGATATCGATCAAAAATACCACAAATTTGGGGAGAAAAAATTGTTTTTCGCTATTTCCTTTTTTCTCGTGAAAGATATCGAAAAATGTCCAGTATGAAACTTGTAGAGCGTGTTCAGACCTACAAATTCGTTTTTTTATTTTTTATTTTCGAGAAAAATTACGACCTCTAGCGCGGCGCAAAGTCAGTAAGACTGTGCCCGGTTTTGATTTAGTCGCTCGCACGGTTGTATCCACACGTCAAAATGGATGAATGGTTGTTCAGGGAATTATTGCAATACAAAATAAATTAATAAACCAGCCAAATTATAAATCAAACACATGAAATTTATTGATCAAATAATTTTTATGCAGCAAAAAATAATAATTACAGGTGGTCAATTTTTTCACATGTTTTTCGTCGTTTTGATGGTCCTGGCTGTAGAAGTTCTTCCTCGGTAGACTCTTCGAGTCGTGAAAACTCTTCAATCGCAGGAAATGATGCTGTGACGGTCGAAAAATCATAATTATCATCATCATGATCGACGTTGAATAAAATCTCGACTCTGGCGAAATTGTTGCATGTCTGTCCACTACAGTGCAGGCAAATAACGGAGCAACTAATTCCTGCTTCCCTGCACCCACAAGCAGCCCCACACTTTCCTTTACATTTGCACGAAATGAGTTTTAAAAGTTCAGGTGGGGCGGGTGCGGCTGTGGTGCAAATTGGTTCTGTCTGTCGCCAATCCCATTCCTGAGGATCTTTGAAAATTCCGAGCCACGTTTGTACCTGTAGATATGTCCGGAAAACGTGTTGGCGGAGTGCGCTTTCCGTTGGTGGGAGTAGTGAAAGATTATTCACCTTATTTGTCGTCATTGATTTTGCAAAGCGGTGGAATCGCAAAATATCCATCGTTGTGTCCTCTTTACGACCACCATACAGAGCGATAAGGAATAGCTTTCCCGCGCAAGCTAGCATCTCCGGATCGACCTTTTCTTGCTTAAATAGTTCTACCGATGACCGGAGGTTCGGGTTCTTCTCGAGGGTGCTGATGAATTTCGACTTTCCAATATTATAATAAGACGACGTGGTGTCACAACCGCTGAAAGCATGGATGAAAAGAATGTTCTCAAGAACAGACTTATCATGCTTGAAACTATTCGGAGAGTACGGATTATCGCAGCAGCTTCGCGAATAACTCTTAATCTTTCTTCGTGATAATCCTTTTTTTTCTCCGTACCATTTCTCCGAGAGTATTTTGAAACCGGTATTTCGAAAGCACACCACGCAATCACGTCCTTGTTTTTCGATTATGAGAATGTCGTCTCCATACTTCTCTTGCAAATGTTTTTTAACCGTTCTGATGTGAGGAACGAAATCTCCATTTATTTGGTTCATCAACTCGCTAATAGAAAATTGACATTCGTCGGAATTTTCTTTCAGAAAGGAATAAATTGCCTCCATTGCCTCGTCTACTTTGTCCCCCGTAGGTCGTCCTTTCTTATTCCCCTCCTCAGGTAGTGCATGATATACATGAGAAATACATGTTCGATGGTATCGAGCTCCTACTGCGACGAGATCAGGTATACCATGAATACGCTCGATGATTGAAGTGGCAAATTCATCGTCACGTCCAGACAGGTATCCCATAACTTTTTCATTCATTGATATTTCTACCACGGAATGAATTTTTTTCCGTCTATGCATTGGCAATTTTGATTCGTTGCAAAATATTTCTCCACAAAATAAACATCGATTTTTAAAATCAAAAGTGGGAATGACCTGCAGTTGTTCTTCGGGTTCTGGTTCTTGCGATGGAGACTCGCTTCGTCGAGAAGCAATTGACGCTAGCCGTTGGTTTCCAAATTTTTTGTAGCACGAACTATGAACACTCACTGAGTTAATATTTTGTAACATCTGTTGATGCTCCACTTTTCACGCTCGCCGCTAAGAGAGTCTGAACAGCTCTCTTTTTAGCCACATAAACATCGTCAATCAGAGGTTTTCTGCAAATGAAACAATCACCCATTTTCACACAAATTTTCAAACACGTACGCTCGCTTCAAAAGACTCGAGACAACTGACTGGAATGCTACGAATAAGGAGCAGATGTTCCGGCACGAACACGAAAAAGGGTCTTTTATACCTGACCCATGCCCAAACTCTAACGGTCGCCGTATCTCGATAACGATGATCGATACGTGAAAAATGTATAGGACCTTAATTGTAGATCGTACAAAGAGCAACAAAAAAGTATTGCATAAAAATTTTCGTATCTCAACGGGGAACCGAGTTATGATGAAAAAACCGAATTTAACCCTTTTTTCAAGATTGCGGAAAACGCACAAGGTTATTTTGGTCGACAATTTGAACTTAAGCTTTTCTAGCCGCCCCCCACGTAATATCCAAAATTTGACTTTCTCGGTTCATTTTCATTTCCAAATGTATATAATGACTGGACAAAACACAGTTCGGGATAGAAAACTGGACATTCCATATGAAATAGGCAATATGTTTGACATGACCATCACAAATGTTATTCAAATTTTATAAATTTGGAGGATGTGGGAAAACAGAAATACGAATTAAAAATTTTCCTTATAGAATGTGTATTTCGCGAGTTATTACATTTGTAAAACTGAAAGGATAGAGGAAATTCGGGATCATAGCCCTGTCGAGACGGCACCATCTAGCTGTGATGGAAGGTTTAAAGTTAACATAATAAAATTTGTGAATCAAAAAGTTCTCTTCAATATATGCGTATTCTAAAACAATGTGAGTACATAAAATAACACAGTTATATACGTATATATAGTTTTTGATAAAATTGCGGACAGATCTTGCAGATTGAAAGAATGAATGAAATATCAGAAACAAAACTTGAACGTCAACAGTTTTGCTCTGCGAATGATGTGTCAAATCAATTAACAGACTTCTAATAGGTATGCTGTAAGTCAGTCGCTGCCTTCACCGAATTTTAAAATTTTACACCGTACTGCTGATGAAGTGATTTATTTTTATACATATACAATCCTAAACACATATCTATGTTAATGTGCTAAGTAAGTTCTAAATGATTGTGGATTGGGTGCAAATAAAAATTGAATGAACTTGCATTATACTTGAAAAAAAAAAAACACAATCCATAAGGCTATCGTGAAGTTAGTCATTCAATTAAGAAGTGCAGAAAAATAATACTACCATAGTCCAGAGAAATTCAGAATTCATGAAACAAATGACACAAGCACTCCGAATATAATTAGATGAAGCCATTCCATTGATTTAATTGAGTTCGGCAAGTCGCGTATATCAAAAATTTCATCCTGTGGGCTGCATAAAAAAAACCTCTAACAAACTTAATTTAATTTCAGAATACGCCCGGGGATTTCCCCCACTATGAAATAATTTATTGCTAAGTTAAACTCTAATAAAACTACAGCTTGATAAACAGATTCGTTGTAAATAATTTATGTATTTTAAGATGTTCAAATTAATTTGGACAACTTTTAAAATCTGTCTACGTAAAACTTTCATACAAATACATATATATATTTACAGGAGACTGAAAATTTTTGCTGAGGAAACTTTACATCCGTTTTCGAATTATATAATTCATTTTTTTTATTGTACCATTGACTCCACCTTCGCGTTGTTTCCTTGTGAATAAAGAACAACATTTTAATAAAAAATATTAATAGGTAAATATGGCACAAAATCGATTATTTTTGGTTTCCAAGACGTCTAATCTGACTTATTGTTGTTCATTCATTCATTAATTGACCTGAGCTATTAACGACTACTATATATGTTTAAATACACGTGTGTTATATTGGTCCGCCGTCAAACTTGTTTAAACAAAATGGCACCTAATTATATATAGTTTTTGAGCTGAGCATATATGATACATATAGGTCTATCGTGAATGACGGTTTGTCGTTTTTTTTTTTTTTTTTTGTAAAAAATTGATATTAGAAGTAGCTCGTTTACATATTTTAGTATCAGCTTAACAGACAACACGGCTACGTGAGATAAAAATTTAAAAAAAAAAACTAGTAAGCATGTCAGTTGATTTGATTGCCATGATTTTGTTTAAATCAGACTCATTTGATATTTAGAGGAAATAATGATATTTGCAAAAAACTAGCCTTACGGTTGAAGTGAATTAGAAGTATTAAAAGTTTTGTTTTTCTATAACTGAAATTTAGATATAATATGATTATGCTTTCGCATGACAAATATAGATTATTTATAGATAAGGTAAGCACGTATTGAAAGAACATGATAGATGCGTTTTGTTTTATCTGAAAAAGGTGCAATTGAGATTGCAAATTTGAATAGATAAGTTTTATTTTTATTTTATTATAAAACTTTATTTTATTTATTATTATTATTATTTATCTCCTTTTAAAGAAACAATCCTATTCGATCAGTGTTCAGCATAGCACAATATAAGGAAAAAACAAAATTCTGCATTCAAATTCCTGAAATTACTTGTAATTGAACAATATTCTTCATTGCAATTAGGTCACCTAAGTCTCTCAAAAAAAAATGAAGCTCATTTACTCTCAAATGCCATTAAGGCAAAAGTTTGCTTACAATTTTAAATATAATGCAAATCTATGTTTTTTTACCACAAGTAATTAGAGTTATAATTTTTTATCATTTTCGTTAGTTTAAACTATTTAAAAAAAATAACAGATTAGAAAATAATTGAAATCCATTTTTTAATAACAGCGATCTTTATATAAGTAGGCAACAGATGGAGGAATGAGACACGGGTAGCAATGAGACAATCGAAATATTTCTTAAACTCTCATCTAAACTCTACACGTATAGAGAACAGCAGGCCTTCGTCTTCCTCAGGTTTTATTTCAGTTGTCGGTAAGCTGCTGACGTGCTCTAACGTGCAATTTGGAAAACGTTGTTTTTACAGTTTGAAAGTTTTTTATAGCCCTTCTTGAATTTTTCTTCTGTGCAAACGAATAAGTATAAAATAGTGGGTATTTTGATTTTGAAGTGACCAACAATGTCACAATACTTAATTATAATAAAATATTTAAACCTGAGAGGGTCTATGGGGTAGCAATGAGACAGTAAAATATGGGTAGCTATGAGACAGTGTTTCATTGTTACTCTTGTGGTCTCATTGTTACCCAGCGGATCTTTCCAGTACTTCATTGCTATATACTCTTACAGTCTCATTGCTATCCTATGGATTTTTGATACCCGTACTCTTTTGTCGTTAATCCTTCTATAGTTTAATGAATGGTAATCTAACATGCCAAGGATACATACAAGGATAACTCCGAAAGAAATTTTTTCAGAAGATGATATAAGGACTGGTCTGTTGTTGGTTAAACAAGCAGCAAAACACTGTAATTTTTCAAGCGCTACACTTCATAGATATGCGAAGAAAGAGCAGGCGGGTGTGCTAGTACGCTATCGTCCAAATTATGATTTGAAACGAGTTTTTACTGACGAACAGGAACCTGCTTTTGAAAAGTACATAGCCACCTGCTCTAAAATGTTTTACGGTTTATCTATTATTGAGGGTCGCCACCTAGCCTACGAAATGGCTATAAATAACCAGATAACTGTGAGTTCCAACTGGCATGAAATGAAAATGGTCGGGGAGGAGTGGAGGAAGAATTTCAGAAGACGAAGAAACAGTTTATCCTTACACATTCTAGAGGCATGTAGCTTGGCAAGAGCAACCTCATTTAATAGATACAACGTGAATCTATTTTTTGATAATCTGGAGACAGTTCTACTCAGGTCGGCAAGTTTCGCGAATATGTTTAATCTGGCTGAAACAGCTACAACCACCGTCCAAACACCACAGAAGGTATATGACATTGTTTCGTAGCAAATATGATTGAATTTTAAATTTTTTCTTCTTTATTTTTAGGATCAGTCTGCCAGTTTACTAGTGGGGAGAAGGGTACACTAGTTACTACATGCATTATTATAAGTGCATCTGACCAATACATTCTACTAGCCATAATATTCCCCAGAATGCATTTTAAGGTACATATGCTTAAAGGAGATCCCCCTTGTACACTTGGGTTAGCTACACAAACAGGGTGGATGAATACAGAGCTATTTGTAGCTGTTATAAAACACTTTATAAAATTTACCTGCAGCAGCACGGAGAATCCTACCTTGTTGATTTATGACAACCACGAGTCGCATTTGTCAGTTGCAGTCTTAGATGTCGCTTCAACAAACGGCGTTACCTTTTTGACTTTCCCACCTCACTCTACTAACAAAATGCAGCTACTGGATGTTGGAAGTTAGAGTATTTGGCCCATTTAAAACGGCGTACAACAGTGCAGTTCATTCGTGGTTGGTTTTGTAACCCGGGTAAGGGTTTTATAAAGCACACTGTGTGGGAATTGCTTACAAAAAGGCAATGACTCCATGCAATATTACTGCTGCTTTTAAGAAAACCGGCATTTTCCCATTTGATAAGATTTTCAAATATTGATTTTTTACCAAGCTCCGTAACCGACAAAGATATTTCAGGAAGCAGATCAGAGGTTGTGTTGCTCAATACTAACCCAGAACCATCTACTAGTATCAGTCTTGAAGAGGGAAACGCTATTAACCAAATAACACCGAAAAATCAGATAGGTGATGAGGTAGCTATTGCACGAAGTAGCGCCCAGATATAATCATACCATTTTCTAGGTCCGGAAACTTTTAGAGGATTTCCCAAAGCTGGTCTTAGAAGCGATGAATGGAAAGGTCGAAAACGGTGAAGGTCTGTGATCATCACGGAGACACCAGAGAAAATCCAAACAGCAAATAAAATAAAGAACGAGAGACCTGAAATTAAAAGTCCCAAAACATAAAATACTTCCCGACACAAGTAGTAGCGATGCTGCTCTTCCCATCGATATGCATGAATCTGATTCGGGGTCGGATTTATTGGAAATTAAAGATGAAATGTTGGAGAATCTTAACAAATCTCCAGAAAAATTGGACTATGTTCTCGTTAAGTTTACGGCCAAAGGCACTAACATTTTCTATGTTGGTAAGGTCTTAAGCACTGCGCAAAAAAATGGCAATGTTGATATGAGTTTCTTGCATAAAAACGGAAATTCGTTTGTTATGCCAGACGTGCCAGAATTGGCACAGGTTCCAGTGTGTGATATTAAATTAATTTTGCCAGCGCCAATGGTTACAGGTATCACTGCGCGGCAAAAGTCGCACTACGTTTTTTCAGTATCGGTTGCTACATTAATTATACGTTAAACACTCTGGACATATACGAGTATGTATTGTCATAACTGGGTGATGATTTTCTATTATCTATATTTAATGTTTTCTATTATACTAGATGAAGAAGAATTTGCTTTATTTAATTTAATATTTGTTTTTATAGAAACTACTAAATAAATGACTGAATATGAAATATTCTCTGTTTTATGTTCTCTTGTATTTTGTTTGTCTCATTCCAACCCAGTACTGGGTAGCAATGGGACACACGAACCTTTGATGCATTTTGCTCTATAGATTGAAAATTAATAAATATTTGAAGATACAACGGATGAAATTATATATCTAAGGAGTCATTCCTTTATATGCAATACTAAGTAAATATGTTCAACAAATACATTTCGAGAAACTTCAACGTGAGGGAAAACTGTCTCATTCCTCCACTATTTCCCTAGAAATAATTCTCCATAAGCCAATTGGCATATTGCCACTTAGCCTTTTAAGGATTAAAATATTTCAACGGATTCAATTACCGAAATTTTTAAATAAATTATAAATTAATTATTACTCGAAATTATTAGTATATACGTAGTACATGCACATAAATATATATCAAAATAGTAAGCAATCACCCCAAAAATTAGAGAAAGGAATAATCGTTCATTTTATTGCATACGGCCTAGGAACCGCCTATTATACTGGCTAGTATTGTTAGTTTTAGTATTTGCCAGTATATTGAGTATAGTGTCAAATAACTAACCTATTAAAGGAAAGCTAATCTGTTAACTGGCTACACCAATTCATTTGTCATAATCGATTATTAACAGATAAAATATTTTTCTTTTTTCTGATAAGAGTAGAAAAATTACTAAAGATGTTGAAAGTTCCTTAAAAGAAAAAGAAAATCTTGAAAAAATCCATTTTGGAGAATCGCAAAGAATATGATCTCGAATTTAATCAATTTTAGGAGCTCCATTCATGAAAAAACTATTTTTCCATTTTTTTTCGAACAATTTGCAAATCAGAAGTTAGCTAACTTTAAAACTAGTCAAAGTTAGTTAGCTCTAGGTAGCTAAGACTGTGAGAACTTTATTAAAATAACTGGCTGGAATTTTTTTCAAATTTCGATAGATACAACAAAATGGCAGCATTTTTACGCACATTACTAGTGACATTAGGTTATTAACTGAATCAATAAAGGTGATAACACCTTTGAAAAAAAAAAAATTCAAAATTTTTACGTCAGCTTACAGCAAAATAAAAACACGTTCTTAAGTAATAAAAAGACTGTTATAAATCATTCACCAGAATAATTTCCACTCATGTTATTCAAATGGAAAAAAAAAGTATAAACTGGTGTAACATCAAAAGTGGCGTAAAAATATAAACAAGAGCACGTGGTGTTAGAAACTAATTATGTTTTCCAGCTTAGTTACTTCAGTCTTTACAATCTCACTGGCATACCGCATATAATTTAATATCACGAGAGGAATCACGAGACGAGATAATATGAAATCACATTTTTAAATGCCAACATAAACACGATCACAATCTCTACGGAATTTCCCCTTTTTTCTGCTTATGAAATAATTAAATGGTTTAGCTCTTGGCCATAATAGTATATAAATTAATTCCAAAAGTCCAAAGATATATTTTACATTATATATATGAATGAGATTGTGTTAAATGACTTTTATTTATCGGTGGTATTTGTATGATAACTCCAAAATTGACACTTTTCTGTTAAGACCAGTTATATGAAGTATTTGCTCTATTTTTTTATCTGATACATTTTGAGTTTATTCCAATAAATATTTGAATGATAAATAAAAACCTTTTTTTTTGTTATTAAACAATCCCATTATTGTATCTGTATAAACTTTTCACTGGCTGTACATAAGAGAAAATATTAATTTTTGAATTATCATATTTCAACCAAACACTACTGATATAATTTAGGTAAATATAAATTTTACTGTAGGAATACAATTTTTTAAAATTTTATAAATAAAACTGGGAATCTAGTACATAATTAGCTCATTGCGTCTTTTCATCAATCCTATCCAAAATTAGCAAAATATGAGAATTTCAAGAAAATAAAGCCAGTTCAAAATAATCGATCAGAGTATGTAATCATAGACTTTAATTAAAACCACAATAATATAATTTATAGGGGTTTAAAAGAAAATTCCAGTAAAATAGGCTTACTCCAGTATTAGGTATGGCAACACTCCATAATAAAAAAAAATAGATAGGCGAGGCGAAACATTAAAAACGAAAACAAAAAAATAGTCATGTGTACTTATGACATGCACATAGTCAAAACCCGATTTGAGAAATATCCTACTGGGAACGATTGCATATATAACCACCGCATTTAATGTAAAATATAGCTATTTCGTGAACTGCAAAAAGGTACTGAATTAAAAAAAATCTTAGATCATTTTACTATTATTTGAAATTACTATAAAGCTTTCAGAATATTTTGCACTTACGACGAGTTTTTCAAAAAATCCGATAAAATTTCAGCTCTCTAATTTCAATGTCCGTGGGACATTTTCAGTTATAGCAATCGCTCATGAAAATTAACTTACTTTGCACACACATTTATTATATGTAAACAAGTTTCCCTCACTTTACACGGTATTCATTTAACACAGTTCAGCTTTTTACACGGTCATAAAATACGCGACATTCTCTCCATTAACATGGTGAAATAACCTCATTTATGAGCATGGTACGGAAATTTGTTTGATATCCCAAATAAGTCTCCAAAACTGCGAACATCCAGAAGTAGGAATACTGACTAATATTTTTATCCTATAGCCTGTAAACTATCGCTCTAAAAGAAAAAGAAAACTTTAACAAATTGTAGTCCAATATGGTTTTTTTTTCTATTTTTATTTCCTTCCTGCAAAGAGATATTTGAGAAATACAATCGAGATAAAATACTAGCTTTGTGTGGAACTTTAGTCGATCCATACGCATATTTTGGTTTCAGTTCTTTGTAAATATCCAGAGCGACAGGCTCAGATTAAATTAAGAAAAAATTACAATTGTTCTAAAAACAATAATATTATACTCTAGATGAAAATATAAGTTAAATAAAGTGAAAACCCAAAGTTCTGTATGGCAACAACAAAAAGGGGTTGCCCGATTTAGTTCAGTTTTGAAATGTACAAAATTTCAGCTCCCTACGTCGACACGTTCTGAGGCCAAATATATGGTGAAAAACCAAAGCTTTGTATGGCAACACCTTGAAAAGAGTGCCGGATTTGGTCCATTTTTGAAATTGTATTTACAATTTTTATGAAAACGCCGTGTACAAAATTTGAGCACTCTACGTCGACGCGTTCTCAAGCAGTTTCTGAATATATAGTGAAAAACGTAATTTATGTTTGGCAACCTTACGAAGGAGTTGCCAGATTGGTCCCATTTTTGAACTTAACCTTACTTTTTTTTATAATGACTGTGTGGAAAATTTCAGCTCTCTAGGGTAATGCTGGAGTTATCGTGAGAACGGACAGACAAACGAACGGACGGACATACAAAAATCAAAATAACTTTTAATATTATGCTTGGGTGGCTATTTAAAATTTCTAATGTTTATTAATAATAATAAACTTGAAAAGGTCGGTGAACTCTCGGAAATCTGAAATGTTTATTTTCAGAAAAGTCAAAGCAAGTCCAACTAAGTTCAATCCGACTGCCAGTGAGTGGCTTATTGACGTACACTATATTCGCTCGATATCCCGCTTCCTTGTTAATCATTTATTCAACGTCTTTATGCAATGATACGTTATTTATTTATTCATTTTTTTTTGTCATAAGTTTATTCAATATATCAAATGTCAATGCACTGATCTTTGTATTTGTTGGTAAAACTTGAAATAAATAAATACAAAGTCTAACAATTCAACTCAGTACAACATGTGATATAACAGCCATACTAAAATATATAGCTCATGGAATGGAAAATGCTCATTGTAATAACTGCTAGAATAGTCGATAAAGTCAACGCTATTTTTGGGAATAATAATTGAGCTTTAGGCAGGCTCTGTAAAAATCATGTGCACACTGCGTATCCACAGTATAACAATTAAAGAGTCTATAAAGATTTTTCGATTTCTTCATCTATCATTCCTAGTTGCCAGGTAATAGTTTCAATAAATTTGCAAGACCAAACTTCATAGTAAAGTCCAGCTTCTCCTTTGGGTCTCAAATGCAAATCTAGCAAACAATTATATCCCAGTTTCATAGAATGCACAAGAAAATTCAAATCAACGCCTTGAACAATTTAACATCTAGCGACAACCTCACTTCGAATTCTAATGAATCCCAAATCAACCGCTGTTGTGAAAGTTGCTGGTTGTAGGAAGGTGAAAGTTGGAAGGGCAAAAATCCATCAATTTTAACAGGAAAAGTATGTTTTTCATGTTTACATATGTTTCTGTCTATCCAAAGTAACTCGAAAGTTGCATTTTTTACTTGCTTTTTGACGTTTATTTTGTCCAATATTTTAAGATAGACCTGCTATCAGAGCAACTGTTTGTTGCTTATCGTTCTAACTTTAAGCAACAAAGCAGCTATGGTAATATTTATGTGTGTATGGCTATCATTATCTTTAAAATGGAGAGATCTGTTACTATATTGTTAGCCCTGAAAAATAATAATAAATTTAAATCTTATTAAAGTAGTAAGCAGACAAAATATTTCTATTCCCTCATTATAATTTATGTAATATATCAATTCAATGTCAAAATTCAGAATTGTATACTATATTACAAAAAAATTTGACAGGTCACACATACAGTTATTGCAAAGCATAAAAGCAACTCTTGGATGTCCAAGATCTTGTGGCCCTTTTTCTTGCTATGTCTGAATTTGACAATTCTCAAAGTATTGCTATGCTATGCTATGCTATCGAAGCATCTATACCTGAAATATTGAATACATCCCTGGAAAATACAAGAAGATAGAGAGGAAATGCTGTTCTCGATGTCACAGACGTCACACAGATTGTAGGACTAATGATGACTAAAAAATGTATAAAAAGAATAGAATAAGCTATTTTTATTGGATAGTAACGAATGCTTATTAAGCTTTGCAGGAGATAATAAGGATTAAGATGAATGAATAAAAGTAATAATACTAAAAATTAAGCATTACAAGAAATGGTGCGCTGTTATTATTTTCGTTATTCGTCCTAAAACATATGACGACACGACTTTTTCACCTTACGGCTTGAAAATTCAAAAAGGCATTGATATATAGGGAAAATTGTCCTAAAATCACATACCCCATTTATTTTCTAGAACTATAATAGAAAATAAAAATCTTCTTAACAAAAACAAAAACTAATATGTAATACATATAATGATTGGATATTGACGGGAAATAAAGTAATTTTAAAGTATTACTTTGAACCTTATGAAAACCTTAGATGTGTCATTATATCCGTGCAGATGCTGGGAAAATGCATTTCATTTTTAATGATTATTTGCACAAATCACAAATGAACTTCTTCGCGCTATTTTGTAATCCTGCACATATTTTATGTGCCCATTTAGTGCATAGATTTCATTGAGCCCATCGTTCTCTTGGTTTAGACCTGCTACAAAGATCATTGCAGTAAAAGCAGGGCTTATCGGAATCATCATCGTTTGGGTCGAAATCCTCACTAGGCTCATCAATCCTAAATCTTAGCTTTACATTTGCACGAACAAATGACATATCAGTTGATGGTTAAATTAAATCATTACTCTGACTGAATATAACATTATGTGTTTTGGAGTACCAGGGTAAAAAACCCTAAAGCTGATATGTCATTTTACACTTTAATCTAGTTGGGCACAAGGGCGGATGCAGGATTCTTGTGAAGGGGGGTGCGAAACTTTAGTTTAAAAACGGTATGAGCTGGAAACAGATCAAACGTTCGAAAACACTCGCTACCACTCGCAAATGTCAAATGCACAAAATTTATCATTTAAAATATACCTGTCGAACCTTTCGAAACGAAGAAAGTTGCTCAACGTTCAACTTTTGCCACTCGCGAAAGTCAAACAAGGCGTTAAATTATTTATTTTGTTTTGGGTTATAAATAATGGAAGTGTAAAGCTTCCGAATCATACATTTCGGTTAAAAACTAGCGAAATACATTTTATTCAAATTCACGCTTTCATCATAAAATGTAACTTTGCAAAATACAGGAATTAAAGCGCTGCGTAATTTACATCTAATAAAGTCAAAACAGCTTGAATTTTTTTTTTATTATTAAGGCAAGTTCAGGGGATACCTTATGATGCAAAGCACAGCATGACAGGAAATTGATAGGGAAAGGAATTAGGAAATGTGGGTAGAGTGATGGAGGTGCTGATGTATGTCACCGTTAAACTTTCGTAAATTGTATGCCGGAGGAAAGAAAGAAGATGGTAGAGTGTTCAATATTCGCACAGTTCGGTCTAAAAAAGCATCACGGAATTTTACTGTACGGTCAAAAGTGGTTTGAGGGGTAAAATGATGCATGTAGCGATAAAGGAGTGAAAGGCATACATCATTGCGGCGGTGTTCGAGTGAGTCGATATTACAAATCATTGCCACATAGCCAATAAGCTTGAAGGCTGTTTTTTTGGACAATATCCAATGAAATAAGAATTTAAATCTATAACTATCCGTTATTGCATGCCGTATAATTAGCAAGTATTGCTTAATCCGATTAACCGACTGATTTGTTTACACTAAAGTAAAACACTTAAATGCTCCAATGTAAAGAAGCCTTCTTGACGTTTCCATTGATGATGGTAACTCATGTGTCTGAGATGTCAATCGTCATATGAAATCATCAGGTCTATAAAAGGCGAGCTGGCAGCTGGCACCGAGAACAAATCAGTCGATCAACAAGCTTCGACCAGCTACGAACTTCTCAGTTTATAGCCAGTGAAGAAGTTAATTGACTCAATTTCCTGCCAAATGTGAGGTTACCGCGCTTGAGAATTACCCGTCATCCCGTAATATTATAGAATATTCCTACCGGGTACGAGGTTTCCGTATTCGAGACTAAATCATTTTTCCAGCCGAGTGTGAGTGTACCGCATTCGAGATATACCTTTCATCCCGTAAACAAATAGCTTATTCCCCAGTATATTAGAAAAGCACAAAGTGGAAACTAACTGATAACAGTGAGTTAGGTTAAGTTTGTAAACACGTTATGGAAAAAAGGCTAATAATAAAGTGTAAAAGTATTTGTAAAACCTTATGGACAAAAGGTTAATAATAAAGTGTGTATTAATTAAGAAGTGTATTGTCACAGACAAACCATATAAAGTTCTGAAATATTAAATTGACATCACAAGACGTTTGACCAAATTAAGTGATGTGTTAGTATAAGTTTGTGTATTAAATAAAATAATATATTGTCACAGATAAACAGTGTAAACATATGTATTAGAATCAAAAAAATTATACAATAAATCTAGTGAGTTCAGAACAAAAAAAAAAACAAGTATTCTCCTTTAAAACGTCAAACCTGGTATTTTCTTCTTCTTCTTCCCCGTCGTTGAACGCCTTGACCCTGCCGTAACTCCAGAGCTAACCCGCAACGTTCAACTTAAAAATAAACGATTGCAATATGGAAATTGTATTACTTTCTAGATCTGGTGTAGAACTTATAGAGGAACGCTAAATTCGATGGGCTCAAATATTTCTTACACATTTTCAGAAATCTAAGACATTTCGATGATTTTTTGAAAATAGAGAAGATGTGATCTGTCCAACTTAACCTATTGGAAATTTTAATGCCAAGAATGGATAATGATGGTGTGTCGTAAATCAGTGCTCAATCAAAAGAAACAGGAGTGAAAAGTTATGATCTTGCTTCAAAGAGATGAGACAGCTTTGGGACTTAAATGGCTTGAACTCGATGCGAATTTCTTTATTCCAAGTGAGGATATTATAAAAGTCGTCATTCATTGATCTAATCATGCAATATCGTTTGACAGATGTGGGATTCTCTCTGGAGTCCCCAAGAGTGTCAAAGGTGTAAGCGAAATCAAGGCTACTCTCATAGACGAAACTATTAATGGGATTAAAAGTAAGGGGAAGTAGATCTTTAATGACAATTAAGAAGATAAATGGGAAGATAACAGACTCCTGGGACATATCGGCATTTATAGGGTGGGGTTCTGGTGAAACCCCATCTAGTATAACTGGTATTATGAGATCAGGTAAAAAACTTTCAATCTATAATTGAAGAGGAGGGGAGAGACCAAGTGCTTTAGGTTTAACTAAAAGGGCTGGAAGCCAGACTCAATTAAAGACCTTTTAAATATCTAGAGCAACAATTTTGTATTCACCAAAATTGTGAAGACTACGGTTCGAATGTTCCGTAAGAAAAGTCAGCAAGTATCCAGATGACCCTCCGGTCCGGAAGCCATAATGGCGATCATTGATCAACAATGAGACAGAGCTTTTAATTAACAGGGGTGAGAAACCATCAGGACTACAGTTTTACGGCTTTACGGATGTATATTCGCTCTTATATAGAGAATTTGCAGCGAATTTACCAGATGTTGAAACCTGCTGTAAGAATAAGGAATGTATTCATGCATGTCAAGACTAAGTATGTCACTAAATTGTATGTAATGTGCATTCATCAACATCCTTCGAAGAAGAACAGACCGACCAATCTATTTCTCTAAGATACTCATTAAGAATCTCCCAATCAGCATTTAGATTTTCTTTTTTTTTAACATTTTAACTAAATATTCTACTATTGCATTTTACGAAATATAAAACTTTTTTTTTTCCAAAATAAATGTCTTACATTAAATTTAATAACTCAATACAACAATATACAATGATTTATTTGCCGTTGTGTAGTTTCGTTGAATTTCTCCAATTACGGGTTGTAATTGTTTTTTTTTTTTTTTTTAAATATTGAACCGGCGATAATATTCTAACGAACCGTCTTCACATCGAAGACTCATCAATGAAACTTTGGCAGCTATTTTCAATTAAAACATATGTCCCAACGCTTTTATCCGAATAAGCTCTGCATCAAATTGAATGTTTCCAGAAATTTTTATGTTTTTTAAAAAAGTGCACTAGAAAATTTCAGAATATCTACTGTAATTTTTTTTGGTCTTCAGGGGGGTGGGGAGGGGTGCCCCTAGCTGGATATCCGCCACTGGTTGGACATTTTTTGCAATAAAACAGGATTAACAAAGTGAAAATAACTAAAACTAATACGCACACACATAGCTTTACGTTCTTATATTTGTAGTACAATACCACGTTTCTCACAAATACCTTTGGTTTTTTCTAAAAACAAAATTTTGCACTTTCACTTTTAAATATCCGTTACTGATACACTCTTTGAAGTGTTACCTTCACACAAACCGCCCAAACTGACTCGAATCTTCTCAGTTTTACGATTTGTTAGATCTGTACTCAGTGGCGTGCTACAAATGATTGGAATTAATTTGAAATTGGAAAAAGTTCACTGTGTCATTTTAGGACAAGTTCCCCTATACCACAGTGGTTAGAGTATCTTCTTTTTTGCTCTCTTTAATAATAATTCAACGTCATTTCCGTGCAATCTAAATTCTGTAAAATTACCAATCAAATATGTTTTTGTTTCTTAAACACTACATAACGGTGCCGTGAAATAGACTCATAGGAAATAAATTCATATGGTTTTATTTCACAATTTCAAAGGGAGAATAGCTCCCATATTGTGTATGAGTTTATTTCTCTGTGCAATTTGGACATAGAGGCACGTGACTTTATCTCGCAAGTAATTAACAAAGCTTTTTTCGTGACTTTTTTTAAGGCAAATGTATTCGCCCTTTACAGAAATCTTATTTGGCTTTCGAAATGTGAAATAAAACCGTATGATATTATTTCAATTTTTGATATGACTTTATTTCTCAACTACAAACTGTACAAAGCCGTACACAAAATATTTTAGCTATTTTCCCCTTTATAATTTGGAAAGAAAAGTCATGTGATTTTATTTCCTATGACATAATTTCCGGGCATACATAACTACAGTTATCATATGTAATTTGAATAATACGAACTATTCTAGTACTAAAATCTAAACATCTAACGATATAAGATCAAAGTCAAAAATTTAGTCCAATGCCATTACAACTTGTAAAAATAGCAAAATTTCGTGTTCATCATCAAAATGAAATCTTGTTGTCATTGCAATACCTGACATAAGCTTTCAAGACCATAAAATCACTTCTGTCTGCTACATATATTATATATGTATGTTCCAAATATTATTTATGTATTATCCAAAAGCATAGAAAAGTAGACAAAATTCATAGTCAATCAATAATTGCAAAATATATTCGACACCCCCAGAAATACTAAGTATAACGAATATTTTCGGCATACAACTGGATGGACTTTTATGTTTTTGGACTAAAACAACAAAAAATATAATATTTGAATACGCCTACACGAGACTAAATAGTAAGTATGTAGGTATATAAATACTTTTATGTTCTATGTATTTAAAACAATGATTTAGCTTAACAAAACTTAGTGAAAATCTACCAGATTTATTTAGTTTCTCTCTAAAAGTGAGCAACAAGTTCAGTGGACTTTATATGAAATCGGTTGTTTTTTTTTTTTAAAGATTAGTAGTGGAGTTAAAATGCTATTTGCGCTGTCATGGTATATTATATAATGCAAATGCTAAAAAAATTGTGCTGCGACCGCAAGTGATGCTTCATTGGGTCCATTATCAACCACCTGTTCTAAATTTCAACAGTAATTTAATATTGTGCATATGTATGTTGTCAGCGTTACTATTATAGAAAATTATTGAGTACATAATTAATTTAGAGCTAGGGAAATTTCATGATTTCCTACATTCATATCGCTGTCATATAGGTATGAATATGTATAAGTTGGAAATTTGTGGAATTAATTATCGATAATTCTGTTATCTTAATTGGTGCAATGCAAACCGGTACATTAGAATGCAAGTGACGTCACGACTGGTCAGCATAAGTATAATGCATGAAATATGCAAATTATCTGACGCTGACGTTAAAGGTAAAAGCAGTTAAAGTTGTTGGTTTTTCCGGGCAGTTTTTACGAATAAATTATTTTGACATATGTAGGTAGGTTACATTATGTATAAATATATATTAAGTTAAAAAAAAATAATTTGTTTTCGTATAAATTAATTATTTATCGTGCATAAATGCACGTATCTATATTTTGTATAGTATAACGGGGATTCCCTTGATTAAAGAGGCCTGAAAAATTAATAACTTCGTAAGAATAGTAATTATCAGATTATTTTGAATTTTCAGTTTTATGCGAAATATAGTAATTCTTCTCGATCAAATTGAAATGGTAATACACACAATAAGAACGCGAATTCTACATTTATTTACGTACGCCACTGTTATTTGTATACATTTTTTATGAAGTAAACATGACAAACTTTCTATGGAAAGTCACAAAAAAATTATACACGAACTGGTGTGAATATTGTGACAAACAACAACAACAACTACACTACATTCACACTGCACTGGTGTGAATATTGTCACACACTGAATAACAACACTACACCACTCTGTCTGCAATACATATATACTATACTACATGCTACACATATATGTTTTCCTAAGTATAACATTCTTTGTTTTCTGAATACCTGCTGTGATTTTTGTGTTTCTCGATCGTGTTAAATGTAAACGCCGTAAAGTTTTAATTGATTATTTAGTTTCTAACACTATAGATAGTAATTATTGGGTGTTTAAATGGGAGACATTTTTGAACGGCTGTCATTTACATACTGATAAACTGACGTTTATGCTAATTTGGTAGATAATATCAGTGATCTCTAGCAAATCATCATGGATTAATACAAAAATTCAGCAATGAGTAGAAATTATTCAAATATACAGTTGATTCGAGAACAGAAGCCGAATGACCATTTAATGCACCGCCGCGCTAGTTTTCTGACTGGGCTTTGGAAGTTGAAAGTCGATCCAGCGATAAAGGCGCATTTCTTGTTGAACTAAGACATCTCGAAAGCCAAAAGCATACTCATGTTATTCAGGATTACCTAATGCATCCTGGAAAGATGAGAGTTTTATGCAGAATAGGGGCTGAAAGCGTCATCGATCAGGCTGTATTTCTTTAAAAATGATGTTTACGAATTGCAATAAACAACTTACTGATGAATTATATTATATGGATCTGATCCCACCTGATCCCAAAAAGATGACGATACACCCCTACAATGGTTGAAATACTGTGCTAATGACAATTGATCCTCTAGATCATCTATCTAACACGCAATAACTTCTTTCTTCGGAGAAACGTTAAATCAAAAGTGTACACTAACTATTAAAAAACAATGGAAAAAACTCAAGATCAATATTTTTATAGTTTGCAATTATTTGTGATATAGAGCCCGTTTTATATTAGAAAACCATTAGTAATATTGTAGTCAGCGATTTCATGCTGCCCATAGAAGCCGAGGTGCTTATTTACAAGATATTTTATTCTACACTTAATACCATCGAACAAATTTAACAATGAAAAAATAAATATTTCAAATAATTCAAATAATACAATACTTCTTGATTAATCTCATTTCAGAAATCTATTACAACATCTTTATTTATATACATCTTGTAAGTATATTGCATACGCAAAACTGGGCATAATTGCACGAACAACGGAATACAGGGTGTCCCGTATGAGGTGTCATATCTGAAGGCTACGGATACGTCATTCTTAGACGAACAAAACATTGTATGGTGGGGTGGGGGGGTCCTTACGATTTCGGCGATAACGGGACTTTAAGATATTTTGGTATGTTTTTATACATCACCATGTAACTTCTGAATATTACACCCTATGATAGTAATTTGGTGGATAGATAATTGTACGACCTTTCCAATGGTCTATAAATTTTTTCCCTTCTCCTCTACGTTTTGAAGTTATGGCTCAACAAAGTTAATATTTCGGAATTTTTACTCGTTTTTTTTTTTATTTAACTACTATTTTTATCAAAAAACACGTCATCAATACTAATTTTTCATATCAGTTTTAAGAAGCCCAAAGGCTTAGCTTTAAAATGAAACTGTCCCCCTTGAAAATATAACACTTTCTGCATTTTTGCACTTTTTCTTAAGCATATCCAGCGAAAATGACTCAAAAAGGTCATTTCCAAAAGATAATTGCCTACATTCTGGCACTTATTTAACTTTTCCCGCCATTTTCGCTGGACATGCTTCAGAAAAAGTGCAAAAAACGCAGAAAGGGTTACATTTTCGGTAGAGAGTATGATAGGTAATTTTAAAGCAGCTAAAGCTTTGGGTTTCTTAAATCCAATATGAAAAATCAGTATTGAAGAGATATTTTTTGATAAAAATAGTAGTTAAATAAAAAAAAAACGAGTAAAAATTTCGAAATTTTAACTTTGTTGAGCCAAATATCTTAAATATATTGACGCATACTTATTATTTCTAAAAAATAAATTTATTTTTATCTCAATTACACATGAAACTGGTAGCATACTATATTTAAATGAATATACAGTCGATAGTTTACTTTTATATTAATAAATATGAACACCAAAATTCTAGTACACCTTTCGTAGCGTCATTCACAAATTAAGATTGCAATTAGTATATGTGGCTATTAATTAATTATTTAGAGAGATCAAAGTATGTATTCATGAACCGTGTATACGAAACGCTGAAGAGTATAAGAGGTGCATTTCTAGCGGATACTATGATGAAAAAATCAAACATCTTCTAATTGAATTAAGCAAGAACGAACTGAAGTCGATATTACATACAGATTTCTACGGAAAACATCTTCGCAAAACTTGTCAACCATATGGCTAGAATAGAAAAACTATTTAATCTATCTATGACTGATATCAATGCAATAGTCCAGCGCACCGTATGAAAAATAATATTTTTCAAAGATGTACTGTATGATAGTTGATAAATAAATGTCTGTAGTCATTTCCGTAGACAATTGAATAAATCTTTCAACCGGATCGGCTGCAATTATCCAGCAATCACCCAGAACTTTCCAAACTGGGAGTTTAATATCAAATAGCATCCATCGGATGTTACTACATATAACGAATAAGGCGTATGATTTGTTCATTTATTTATGTTTATTTTTTTTCATTATAACTAAATTAATTATTGAATCAATGAATGGATCAATGAACGTAATTTAAATCTTTTTACACCCATATGGTTGTCCTAAAAATAGGAAAAACGAAGTAGATACACAGACTCAAATTCTCAGACAAAATAAAATAAAACCCTTTATCAGTTTTATATCCTGCTCATGTTTTATGTTTTAATTTCGGCTAGGAAAACTTGAATTACAGTTTAAAAAATGGCAAAGATTTTTTAAAATTAATTTTAATTCATTTTTAATGTAAAAAAAAATCTAATTCTGTTAGCAGAATCTATCGTCAAACTTTTCATTATAAATAAAATTGCAGAAAGTATGATGGAAACTTATTCAAAAATAAGTAAATGTACTTCTAAAAATTCAGGTTTTTATAAAAATAAGTAGTTATAATCGAAGTGCTATAAAAAGACATATTTGAAAAAAAAAAACCTGTTTGGGTTTAAATGCATATAAATGTAGCTAGTTTTGTTTAAAATACTTAAAATATTTATAAACTTGCATCAAAATTTATTTCGCAGTTTTGAGAGGAGACAAGTTAAAAGTTATAGTATGACTGTTTGCAAATTGAATTGGTATATTGAATTTGGAAAGTATATTAAACAATACACAATACTAAATATACAACGAACTATGAATATCCTCGTTATTCGTTGTTTTGCTAATTGTTTTTTTTCTTTCATGTTAAATTATTTTAAACTAATTGTTTTAGATGTTTTTGTATTTTTACGAAATTTATGCGAGTTTTTAAATGAAATTCAGAATGGTACATCATGGTATAGCTGATGGCACAGAATATTTAACAGATCGCGAATATTTTTAAATATAATATTAAAAGCCTCTAGCGATGACACTAATAAAAGTAAAAAAATCAAAGAAACAATTTAAAAAAAAAGCAATTACACTTTATTGCGATAATATTGATAGTAATTTCAGGATTCCAAATAACAAATCTCAGATTATTTCCAATCGTTTTACACATTTGAGGAATTCCAGCTTCTGGAATGTTGTTTTTTAAAACTTAATTTCTAGCATCTTGTTTATGTAACGTATGTGAATACAATATTCGCATGTTGGCAATATGCCCACTGGCCGTAGTTCGGTTATTTCACGAAAGATGACGGAAAATGTCATACGCATAGATTACCATTAGGCCATTGTAAATCGGGTTAGTAGGTGACGCAAAGCGAGTAGTGTCAGTTAAGTATTTTATTAAAAAAGTAAGAAAAAAAAGTGTTATTGTCTTGCAATGTCTTGTATTCAATACATCCGAATTGAAGCTTAGATTGTGGAAAAAAAAAATTATTGATTTGCAGTAAAACATTAGATAAAAACAAAGCCTTACTTAAATTCTACTTCATATACAACAAAATGCCCACCATGCGGAGTTGGCAATAGCCTATGGGCATATTGCCAGCACTTTATGCTCCAATTGTTAGCATGGAAATTATTCACTTTCTTATTCTTACCTAATGTACTACTTATATTCAAAATAAATATTGCACTTGCAAGAGATCATTTTTTTTATAATTTCAACCCTTTTCATATTATGGCCATATTTCTAATACCGTGTTGGCAATATGGCCATTTACACATTCTTTTCAAAATTAGGTAAAACATATTTCAAAATAATTTTCCGTGACAATTATTATTATTTTTTTGTTCTAAAACTATTGTACTTTATTATGACATATCATTGCCGTTTCTTATATCTTCATTATCTTGTTAAAAAAAAAACAAAATCCCTTTGGGTGGGCATATTGTCTTCACTTACTAATGTTCTTTTAGTTTTTGAATACAAATCTAGTTCGACAACTTTTAATAAATGTCAGTAAGCAACCGCAAGCGTTTATGAAATTCTGCGAATTAAAAAATAGTATTCGACACAATAAAGTTTTCTGATCCATAAATCTTCTCAAAAATTGGTAAATCCTGTGGAAGAAGGAGTTAAACTCATAAAAGTAGAAATTTCTGAATTTGTTTGTCAAATTAAGACCCAGGAATGGTAGTATCGAAAACTGAGCCATTTCATTTCATGAAAATGTGAATCAATCGAGAGTACAAGTAGTAGCCACATAAGTTTGTTATTGGATCATCCTATTACTACTAAATATTAGAGCGCTGCTTATGTTCAATAAAAGTCAATTGTCAGTGTCAAAAAGTCAATTGTCAGTGTCAAAAAGTCAATTGTCAGTGTCAAAAAGTCAATTGTCAGTGTCATCCAGAGCATGACGGATAGACGATCAAATGCTTTGCTCCTTCTAAATCGCTGAAAATTGATGAGATCATCTCAACTTGATCATATTCCCAAACGTTCAGGAAACTGTAACTACGTGACTTGGGGTAAATACCATATAGTATATAGGACCAGTATCTACAATATTTTTCGCATATTCCTCTTACGTAGAAATAAATTAAAATGATCTTCAATTGTTTTCCTTTTCTTTTTTCCCAATTGAAAATATTGACCTAATATCGATACTGGCTAGGCAATTACAATTTTAACTTTATACTAAAAGTTCCCCTTAAAGAGGTAATAAATGGGGGCAACTCGCTAAGTACTAAGGAAATATGTTACTATAGCAAAAATTTCTGAAATAAAAATTTTACAGCTTAAGTACGTGATTTGCTCTTGTTCACAGATAAATCTAAAAGTAGTCAATACCATATTGCGCGTTATTAACTTATGCAACTCTCAGATCAACAGTTTGTTGCCTCTGTTAAGATTAGAAAATGTAGAGAACTGTGTTAGTACACAAAAAGTGCAATAAAGCTTGAAGTTTATATTTTGTAAGAGATAAGTAAATTTTTTGAATATTTAGAATTTTTAGAATAATAAAATAAAAAAAAAAAAATAAACATCGCTATACCTCTCTAGGTGCAAAATCTATTGTTCTTACGAACAAAAATTTTCTGTATGGATGCAAATGGATAAACTATCTATAACTACAGTATCTTATAAGAGCTAGGTAATTTGTAAAACTATATTGAAAAAAAATCACATATACAGTGTATATAAATGCAAAGGAAATAAACTACAAATTTTTTCAGGTAGGAACGTAATAAATTAGTCTCTGTTTTTGTAATAAAATTTAAAACTTCATATATAATTAAGTATCACTTTTCATTTAGTGGATTCAAAAACTGAACTGCTTGATTACAGTACTTTCCCTCAAACCAATCGAATGAAAGATAATTGCATTAGAATATTTTTGGCAATGTTGGAAATCCTTTCCTCTCGAATGTTTTAAGTTTAATTTAATTACCAAAACGTTTTTGAAAAATGGAATTGTTTCTGCTTCTTTTTTAAATATAAATTAACGCTTGTGTTAATCAATAGAAATAAAATAAATTATCCACGTTGTTTTGTCCGTCGGAATTTTCTATATATACTAACTATATAATTTATCATTGGCTCGCCGTGAACTTAATACCAGGGGAAGCAAACAGATTAACATTTTACAAAATCGTTAAATAACCATGCGTTTAAAAGTTATTGCAGGGATTCTAATCCATTATCTATACCCCTCTCGATAGCTGCTTCTTAAGCCCGGGTCTCCGGGCACAATTTGTCAAATGGGTCGGGGCGTCAAGATTTTGAAATAAATCGAAAATTGATTTATGGAATATTTATTTAAACACCTAAGCCAACAAAATGACGTTTTCTAATATTTAAATTTGTCCCCCAATTTTTATTGAAAATGAAAATTCAATGATTTGTTTTTTTAATTTCTCTGGTTTGCAGAACGGGGCTGCCACAAATTTGAACCAAATTAAATAAATTTTTGACATAAGCTTTTTAATGTTAATATAAAGAAAATAACATTTTCCGATTTTTAAAATTCCACTTATTTTTACGAAAATTTGACGCACTAGATTGTTTTACCCGCATTTTACCCATTACGGAAGCATAAATATTCCATAAATCAATTTGCGATTTATTTAAAAATCTTAAAGCCCCGCCCCATCTTGTAAATTGTATACGGAGCTGTCCAATTTATGTCGGAGACCCAGCCTTAAGCACCCCAGGAGTTATTATGTGAAGAAAATAGGCAACTGCAGCAGTGCACTGTGTCGACTGCGCGAAGAAGATGATGAAACCTGGAAGCATATAATATACGAATGTCTCACGCTGCAGCTTTAAGGGTGAAAATCACTGGAAAAGTATTTATCTCTCTCTCCAAAAAGGGTTTGCAAGTTAAGCCTAGTACGCTGTTCAAGCGAAAATTTCGCTTCCATTCTGGGCATATAATTCTACACGGAAAAAATTGTGGAGAAAACGTAAACTCACAAATTAAATATATGTGCCAAAGCGCCAAACATTAAACGGTATCAATAATCAAACTGTCAACTTTTCCGTGCGAAATTAAATGTCTGGATATTAAAATCGCTGCGAAAAAATTTCTCCACTTCATATTAGCGCCATCTGCATTCCACGACCTAAACATTGATTTTTTTCTTTCGAACAGCGTACTACTTTACGAAATCTCAAATCGAAATTTTCGTGGCACTTTTCGCCCAAATTTTTTTACATAGAGTTTGTACAGGAAACGAAATTTTCGCTTGAACGGCGTACTGGGCTTTAACTCCAAAAGCAATAATCATGCTCGTAAAAAGGTAGATATAGCTTAACCAGTCTAGGGAAGGACACAAAAGACATGTCTGGTGGTGGTGTCCGCATAACGTGTTATAGTGGTCTAGTCGCCCCTACTTTTAACCTTAAGCTAAAGCATCCACGATCGAGTATGTGAGAGTAGGCATGAATTGTAGTGTTTTGGGCACCTGCTTTCAAATTAAAATGAACGTAATTAGAACAAGTAAAAAAGCTAGAATTGGTCTAAGACCAATTCTTATGATACCCTCTAGATGAATGCCCGTATTAAATTTCGTATAGTCACTGATCTATTCAAGTATTGATTTTGAAGTTGTTTTTCGCATATATTTCTAGAACAGTTTGTCGCACAGAAAAAATGGTAATAACCAATTTTATAGGATTTCGTATTCTAAAGAAGTTTTTAGTGCAATAAAAATGTCTTGGACTGATCGTTTTCGTTTTTATATGGCAACACCAAGAAGGAGTTGCCCGATGTAGTCCATTTTTGACATTTTATTTGCTAATGTAATAAAAATATCATGTACGAAATTTCAGCTCTCTACATCGATGCGTTCTCAAGCAGTGTCCAAATATATAGCGAAAAACGAAATTTTTATATGGCAACCCCATGAAGGAGTTGTCCGATTTATCTCATTTTCGAACTTAATTTTACTCTTTTTTTTAAATCCGTGTACAAAATTTCAGCTCTCTAGGTATACGCGTTCTCGAGTTATCGTGCGCACGGACGGACGGACGGACGGACGGACGGACGGACATGCAAAATTCAAAATAACTTTTAATATTATGAATGGGTGTCCAATCCATTTTGCTCTACCATCATTATTTCGAGGTGTTACAAACGGAATGACAAACTTAGTATTCCCCTATGATTTCATCTAGGGTATAAAAATAAACATAGTGAGGCTGTAATTTATGTACAAGTAACTGACTATGATTATTGTTTTATATTATTTATTATTTAATACTTACAGTCTGTTTCAATCATTGAATAAATAACTAATAAGGAAGCAGGATATTGTTCGAATATACAGTGTACGTGAAGAGACACTTCATGACAGACGGATTGAACTTGGTTAAACTTACTTTGACGTTTCTGAAAGTATAAACATTTCAGAGTTTCGGGAGTACAATGAAAGTTAATAAAATATAATGATTTTAATAAATATTATATATTGTGTTGTTTCGGAAGTATATAGTTTTATAGAGTTTTAGTGTTTTGTGAAATTAAAGCTGTTAGCTTTTAATTTAACGTGATGATTTGTACGCCGTAATGTTGCAGAAACAATCGCCGAAAATCCAGCGGAAAACCGTTTTTCAGGCAAGTGAATATATTTAAAAAAATATATCCTTTTGTTTTATAATTAATCGTGAAATGTTAAATATATAACAGAAACAGAGAAATATACGAAAGTTTTAAGATTATGTGTCGGATAAGCTTTTTCAAACCATCCGCTTAAAGGCCTACACCCACAGAATTCATTGAAGAGTGTAAGGTTTTTAGGCAATTTCCAATATTATAAAACTATGTTTAAGCTGGGGCGGACTCAAATTCAGATGTAATGACCCTAAAAAACTAAAAAATGTAATAAACTTTTTTTAGAATAAACAATTATATCTACTAGTCGCTATCACCTCAGCAGAGACGCAGTCGTACATTTTTATATTGTCATATTTTCATAATTTATTTTTTTAGTCGATAGTCTTTTTCTTTTCTGACTAGAGAATCTAATCAAAACTAAACATAAATCTCCGGATATGACAATTGCAGTGATGAATTCTATTCTGAAGCTGACACCAAGGCAGAAATTAAAAATGCAAAGCATAACAAAAAATTTATATGAAAGCGTTCATGCATTTTTATGAATTGAAGTTGACTGCGAATAATTTCTAATAGGACAAAAAAAGTTGAAGATAAAGCGTGAAATTTTTGTAGAGTTTCCATACCGAAATTTCAAATACTTTTGACGTATGGATTTTGCGAAATTTCTTGGAATATAATTAGAATGCAAATTACTACGTTGAGTTATCAAAGTGATATATTAGACAAGATTACTTTTTACATATTTCAACTTTGACAAGTTATTCTTGCGATTGCGAAACGAAAATTTTGTTTTTCATGTCTACAAAAAAAGCGGTCGAAGACATTTTTGCTGTATTGCTCTACCCAATTTAAAAATCTTCAGAATTGCTTTCATACAAAAATTTAAAAACTGCATACATTTTATCTAAAGTATCGATTATACATACCTACTACTTGATTTTACACCAGTTTTTTGCTAGTTCTTTACTAAAGAAAAACACACATAAAATTTTGCTCCTTCTAATGCATACAAACATTTGCAGGCGAGGAATCCAATATTAAAATGCATTCTCTCAGCTGTGATTCTTGCTCTACATAATTAAATTTGCTGATAAATTAGTGATAAATTCTTATATCTCGAAAGTATTATAAAGTTCGGCTATTTATTCAAAGTTTTCGGTTATATTTTATGTTCTGCCTGCTTGTAAACGTTCATATTTAATGGAAACTTCCTGAATTTTGAATAATTTAAGAAAATACTGGAATCTATAATTGCAACAATAGCTGTATTTTTTTATCTCATCTCTCTGATCTGATCCGGTTAAGTTTTATGTACGTAATACAACAATGGACCATTGTTGTTGTTCTACGTACATAAAATTGAACCGATTCAGATCAGATAGATAAAAAAACGCAGCCAATATAAGGTGTAACTGGGAATGTAAGGAAATGAATTTTAGATATAACCAGTAAAAAAGCTAGAATTGGTTTAATGGTAATTTCGAATTGTCAACCACCTGTGCAAGTCTCATTTCTGAAGTGGGTAGTTCATAAGAAATATAAGCATTTCTAGACTGGTTCGTCGGACAGTAAAAATGATTATAACCAATTTCATAGGATTTCATGAAGACCTTTTCAGTATGATAAAAACGTGAAGGACTGATGGGTTTTACAGTATACGTAAAAAACCTAAATTTTTATATGGCAACACTAATCAGGTATTGCCCGATTTAGTTCATTTTTGAAATTATATTTACTATTTTTATGGAAACACTGTGTACAAATTTCAGCTCTCTCCGTTGACGCGTTCTCAGGCACAGTCCACATATGTAGCGAAAAACGAAATTTTTGTATGGAAACCCTACGAAGGTATTACCCAATTTGTCCCATTTTCGAACTTAATTTTACTTTTTTTTTTATAGACCGTGTGCAGACGGACGGATGTGCGGACAAATGGGCATTCAAAAATCATAATAACTTTTAATTTTATGGACGAGTGTCCAATCCATTTTGCTCTACCATAATTATTTCTAGGTATTACAAACGAAATGACAAACTTAGTGTACCCTTTAGTTTTCATGTAGGGTATAAAAATCTTACAATGAAAATGTACAGAATAAACGCTTGTCAAATTATTTTTGAACGATCCCAAATGATGCGATAATTGTTTGAAATATGCCGGATATCTTAGAATAACAGAAATTTATTAAGATCTCTTAATTTTTCTTATAAACTGTTACGTACAATAGAAAAGGACAAGCGACATCAATTGGAAATGGATACTTCGCGTTAAATGGCTAATTAAGTACGGGCCGCTTTATGCTCGGAGAATCGTATTACGTGTAATGGAAAAGGGAAATCTATTGGTTCGGACAGTAAGCAACTTTAGGTTCAGATAATTGATGTTTCTGCAATGGAATCTTCGGGAAGGTTATAGGCAATTTATAGAGTATAAACACTGAACTTTTTAGCGTCAGGGACGAGTGTTGTCTCAGACAGTGAAGTAAACTTAGTAAGCAAGCGAAAACCCCGTCGTTCACGCCGCTAGCATGCATCACCGTGATGCAAATTTTCGTTGTTTAGTGACACTCGGGGGGAGGATTTTTTCCGAATTTTTCTTCTCCCCGAGTGTCTCTCAAGAATGAAAAGTTGCATCACAGTGATGTATGCTAGCGGTGTGTACGACGGGGGATAGGGTTTTATTTGAATTACGATAATTTGAAGTACAGTACTAATGATAATTAAAGTAAAGTTGATTGATATTTGTTTGTGAATTTTTTTGAAAGTTAACAGTAAAATAGATTAAAAAGAGCTTATGAGTTTTATCTGAAATATTTTAAATAACGAACCGAAATCTACGCTCGTAACAATATGTACAATTATTATTGCTAAATGTTTAGTCATAATGTTTTCAATCATATTAGGTCTGTCTGGTAACTTGAGAACAAAAATCTTTGTGAAGAATCAAGTAAAAACTTTTACTCGGAATAGGGGATAACTCAAAAAAAGTTACCAGACACTTCTCGAGTAAATTTAATTAAGCTTGTCATGTGTCAAAAATTTGGTTACTACATTTTCTGTCTGAAACAGAAAACAGATAATTAATTTGAAATAAGTTTTAAAACACTTACCTTTCTTAATATTTTTATTAAAATTACAACTCTTTATATGATAATTTTTCCATTAATTCAATAACACTACAAACGATTTAACCTCAAATTTAATACTTTTGACAGTCAGCTGATTGCATATCGAAGTCACATATGTATCCTCTTCATCATTTGTAAAAATGTGTAACTTTGTGCAAGAGGGGAAACGTATCAATTTACTCGACTTTTATGATCTCAAAGTTAACGGACGGTTTGTTGGTAAATTTGCGTAAAAGTTTTTACACCGAGTAAAAACTTTCGATTTAACAGATAGACTTATTATGTATTTCTGCGTTACATGAAGGCAAAGTTACCTATGCCTTTAATACTAAATACGATAACCACACAGTATATATATATACATAAGTCATCTTGAAGGAAAATATGTATATCTAGAAAAAATGTATGTCTTCTTCTTGAATACTGTGGCGACCTCTTTCAAATCAAATTAATTCGCTCCTTCGAATCCCATGTAATGCTTTCTGTTTTATTTTATGTCAATGAAACTATTAAAAATAAAAAAATAAAACAGTTGAAAATCGGTGATAGTAGTGGGAGAATTTCTCTGTGGAAGCCATGATATTCCGGAAGAACAAGATTTCTATCAATACATTTTTCTTCTAATAATTTCTCTATTTAACTTATACTTGATGCTAAACCAAAGCTTTGAGAAAAAATCTTTAGCTGCAGATAAACTTTAGTGCACAAACTATAAATAAATTTCAAACGGGTAATATATTACAAAAAGCAAAATTGAACGAAAAATCATATAAAATTTTACACAAAAAGTATGAATCTTTTGTTCCCTGAAGTTATCAGTTAAACTGAGATCGTTTCAATCACTGTAATTTACAATTACTGAATGCAAAAAATGGAAAATTACCTCTGATGATAATAGAACAGGAAATTATTGTTAAGTTAAGTTTCCACTATTTGCTGGCACTCACAAATTAATACCTCGTAATCTAAAAACACTTAATTATATACCTACTACCAAAATCTTGAAAAATATTTTAATGGCACTATGTATGACCCGTAAGTTTTTAATAATTATTTTTTTTTTTTCAATTTGTTTAATGCTTTTATTTTATGAATTAATATGCTAAATGGATACTTAATCTAATTTATTTAATATGTCCATTGTGTAATAGTTTTCCAAGTAGTTGTTGAAATATATTTTTTCACTTAACAATATTCTAGAGTGATTTGATTAGATATATATGTATGCATAAATAAAGCAAAAGAAATGTTTTGAATATAAGCACACTTACTAAATGAAAATTGTTTTGGAGACCATATATAAGTTCGAGGCAAAATTGAAATGCTGTGGTACAATAACGATGTTGACAAATTACGTATAATACTTATAAAGATGTAAAATTGTCCAGCACGTCACTTTCTTAATTAATTTTTTGTGTGAAATTAATTTTACTCAAATCACTTCCATAAATGATTATAATCAAATTAAACAAAAATTCACATAATTAAAAACATTTACTATAAATGGTTCTTTGATCACAATTATGATAAATTTTAGAACATCACAATAAATTTTTACTTTAAAACTTTCGAAAGTAAAAAAAAAAAAAAAACATAAAAACGCACAACACTGCGAAAATTTGCGTTAATCAACAATAAAATGATCACCGATTCACAGGCAACTGCTTGTCATGCGCGTCAAGCTCAAACTGAATAAGCTCTAGCTGGTTACCCCCCATATGTAGACTTTCCAATGCATTCAGCGAGAAAAACTGAATTTAACCGGCTTTGTCATCGATCGTTATTTACTGATCGCTGCTAGTGTTCACGTCGCATCGGTGCTTGTCCAGTCTTCTGCGATCGCGGTATGACAAAAAAGAAAAATTCGCAGGCGGATAGTAGATGTTTTCGCGATCTTTTGCATAAGGCAGTGCTTTTAACTTACCTATATCAACAAAAGTAAAGAAGGTATAAAGGAATCAATTTTATACAAAGTTACTATAAGAAAATATCATTGTATGATCATTCTCATACATGCAGAATGGTAATTTACCGGCGAAATTACTTTTGGAGAAACTCAAAATTGTGTAAAAGTGTACTCCTGGATTTTATCAGTTTTGACTTGTCTTAAGGTGTTCCAATATTTTTAAAAGAAAAGGCTTACCTTTTTTTGTGTGTGTAAATAACTCTAACTGTTGTCTCATAAGACTTTTATCCTCGTATATACCTAATAAGATTCTTGTCAGATATGTATAGACATAAACTGGGAAAACAACACTGTTGCAACCGGTTCCTTAAAAACACTTTGAAAATGTAATTGAATATATAATTGTGTATCTACATATGTATGCACATTTAAATAAATGCGTATGTAGAAAATCCAATGAAATGCGGGTCAACAGTTTCATGATTATTAATTTTGTTTTCTTAATAAATAATCGAATATGAAAAGGAGCTACTTTTCATCTTTGTACCTACATAAGTTACCTCTAAGAAAAATACGTTATTTCTATACCTTAGATGAAATCTACAGGGCATACTAAGTTTGTCATTCTGTTTGTAACACCACGAAATAATTATGGTAGAGCAAAGTGGATTGGATACCCACGCAAATATTAAAAGTTATTTTGATTTTTCATATCCGTCCATCCATCCGTCTGTGCTCACGATAATTCGAGAACGCGTTCAATTAGAAAGCTGAAAATTTGTACACAGACTAAAAAAACAAGGAAAATTAAGTTCGAAAATGAGACAAATCGGACAACTCCTTCGTAGGGTTGCCATACAAGAATATCGTTTATCACTACATATTTGACCACTGCCAGAGAACGCAACAACGTAGAGAGCTAAAATTTTGTGCACTGTATTTTTATAGTAATAACAAATAAAATTTCAAAAATGGACTAAATCAGTCATTCCCTTCTTGGTGTTGCCATATAAAAATTTAGTTTTTTTACATGTACTGTGAAAACGATTAGTCCAAGTCATTTTTATTGTACTAGAAACTTCTTCAGAATACGAAATCCTATAAAATTGGTTATTAATCGTTTTTTCTGTCCAACGAACCGTTCTAAAAATATATGTGAAAAACCACTTTAGAAATCAAACTTGCATAGATCGGTGACCATACGAAATTTTATACGGGCATTCATCATGGGTCTTACACCATTTCTAGCTTTGTTACTTGTTACTTTTGTGATATGTTTTTATAGGATGAGAATGTAATCAATTCTATATTTATAAATGAACTATACTTTTATTTAATTATGATTTTGTTTTGTGAATCAATCTTTCTTCCAATATATCATATATTACCATTTTTCATTTTTAGGCAATTAGTTTTATTAAATCCTAACTTAATTACATTACTATTAGTTTGCAAGGTAAAGTTCCAGTAAATATTTAGAACTAAACTAAATGTGATGATGCCTTCAAAGATACCGTATAGTGCTGTAATTCCATTCAACATACAAAGTACAATACCTCATCATGGAGTGAATTATGTAGTCATATTCCACCGCCTTTCCATTTGATGTAAAACGATTTTTCGGAGCTAAAGGGTTTTCCTATAAGAGGTGTTATTTTGATATTCAAAGCAAAATGCCATTTTTTGAGATAAATAATCGGATCTTTATTTCATTATAAAGAGGAAGGTATGCCGTTAATAACGGAAAATAACATCAGCCAAATGACCACCACGACCACGCCCACAGGACCATATCCTTTTCATGAAATTTTCCATAACCAAATCGCAAAGTGGCCTATGTCCTCGTTAGCCTCACGAATTCCATCTTTGAGGTCTTGAATCAACGCTGGGCTGTTGGCGTAGAAATTCTCTTTCACGTGGGCCCAAAGGAAGAAGTCGCAAGGTGTTAAGTCACAAGATCTCGGTGGCCAATTGTGATCACCTCTTCGAGAGATAACACGGTCCGGAAACTATTCCCGTAAAAGATCAATGGTTTCGTTGCTTGTATGGCACGTAGCGCCGTCTTGTTGAAAGTAAACGTTTCCAGATCAATAGATAGCGCAATCCATTCACCGTAACTGCTGCTCCAGCCTCATTTTCGAAAAAGTAAGGTCCAATGATCCCGCGGGACCATAAACCGCACCAAACAGTCACACGTTGAGGATAGAGAGGCTTTTCAACAATAACTCTTGGGTTTTTCGAGCCCCAGATACGACAATTTTGCTTGTTGACGAAGCCATCGAGGTGGAAATGGGCCTCATCACTCAAGATGAGTTTTCGATGGAATTCCGGATCATTTTCATGCATTTTAAGGACCCAATAAGCAAAGACTCGACGTTGTTGATGATCGGCCGGCTTAAGTTCTTGTGTTAACTGAACTTTATAAGCCTTAAGACCCAAATCTTTATGCAAAATACGGTCTAATGACGTTTGTGGAATGCCTAATTCCAAAGAACGACGAGGAATGGACAAACCTGGGTTTTCTTCAACACTTTCGGCTACAGCAGCAATATTCTCGGCTGTTCTTGAGCGTCGTGCACGGGTTTTATTCTTCACATCACTAACTTGTCCCGACAGATCGAATTTTTCTACCAATTTCTGTATTGCGGTTCGACAAGGTGCTTCACGACAACCCAAAAATTTTCGAGTTTTACGAACCGTCTCTGCCACATTTTCACCATTTTTATAGTGAATTTTAATAATTTCAATGCGTTGTTGAATCGCGTATCGTTCCATTTTTATTAATGGCGTAGTTTCTACTTGTCAAATGTCAAAAAATGACAGCTCCAAAAGTGACATCTACCGAAATAGCGCGCTAATTAAAATAACACCTCTTATTGGAAAACCCATTATTTTCGAACAAGCAATGTTAAACCTATTCTCAGTGGCGTACCTAGAGCTTTTACCACCTGTGACGGTCCCCAATTTGCCACCCTTTCTAAGTCAATCAAAAGCAAATATGGTTATTGACAATTACGAAACATAAATAAATAAATACATAAAAATATTTCTTTTGTTTAAAGACAGATTGTATACACATAATGATAAAATGTAAGCGTGTTTATATATTTATTTTGCTTACTTTTTTATTAGAAAAGTCTTGAAGACATTCTCAAAATTTATATCATGTGTTAGTTTTTTTTTCTATGGAGAGTATCGCTAGATTTCGCAATCTTAAATCATTCAACGAAGATAATTTCTAATTATAATTTAAATCTGAAACAGCTCTGTTCACTACTGTGTTTGTTGTTGTTTTCATTTCAAAAGGATGGCATCAGGAGTGTGTAAGATTTGCACGCTCCAGAGTCATAAATATTATCAGACGGTAAAAATTGCTTCAAAGAAGAGAACGCGTACAATAGTTAGTGCGTTTATATTTTTTAATATTTGTAAATTTAAAAAATCACTATTATATACTCAAAAATCACTCTTTTTTTATATATTTTTCGAATATCTTCTAACTCAGTATTAAAACTTTGTTAGAATCACGATGTACATCCGCTGAATAAAACCAGATAAGCAATTGCGTTCGTGTATGGGCAAAAATCATACAGGAAAACCGAACGGTTTTCTAAACGGCACGATACAGAGTTAAGCGTGACACTTGTCGTTGCCCATACACATACAACTTTTCTTTATAGACTAGGAGCGTACGCGATTACGCGCGAGCAATCACTTGCTAGGTACTTGTGACACTAAAGAAAGTATTACCAGGTGATGTTTGTTTATACACGTTTTTAGACCGACATTTGTGCTTAGTGTAAAAAAGAGTTTTGTAAAGTTGTATGCGACAAAAGCTATTAAGAATTACGGAGATCTACCTACTTTTAAATGCCAACCAAAAATATAGCAGTTTGTGTTAGGTAGATATTAGATACATCTACTTTAAACATTACTATGATTCTCTTGAAACAATTGGGCCTTTTAAGGTAGAGTTTTTTCGACGAATGGTTAACATCGCATTTGCCGAGTTGATAAAAATATCTGTCAGATTGAACGTGTTGACATTTGAAAGTCTAGAAATCTGTTTTCAACTTTTTGTTGCAAATTAGTTTCTCAATCAACTTTTCACAAAATTACTTTTTTGTCTGGAAATAACAAAAAAACAAAATTCTTAAAAAAAATCCAGCAGCAGTAGGTATAATCTCTCAAATGTGTGGTTAAATTCATCGCGTTTGTCTTCCTGTCACCTTCTGTCGGAAGTAGTAGGACGTAAAAAATCAAAAAATTGGAAAAAAATTCCTAATTTATTCAAATTTTAACGATTTTCCCGCCCAAATGCATAATAACTATACAGTTTTATTACAAGATTTAGAAACCCCAGAATGTTACCTTTAATTTGACTAAGCACATGTACCTGCCTAAATGCAACTGTTTTTGAGTTATTCCCGTTTCTATGATGCATTATTTCATTAAGAAGGCTGATTGGGCATTCATTGGAAAGCTTAGCAGGTTTGCTATCATCTGAGATGAGTCCCACCTTGATGGGGTGTATATCAAGATAGTTACAGGGTGTAAAGTGGAAGAAGTACTAAAAGTCTAAGCCCCAACCTACCGACGAAACGATGCGTCTTATCATCCCCTTCACCTTATAATTTTTTGCTTGTCTCCACCTCAGCTATTAAACCCTTGAGCTAGGTGCACCAATTATGAAACACCCTGTATAAGTCACTAGTTTTTATACAAAGCAAAAAATTCGGAGTTCCATGAACATCGAAACGGTCTTCATTGTCCCTTTAAAGCGGTGTAATTATTATTATTTCTAATAAATATAATTTTTACCAAGGACCAGACTAGGATAATTATTACTGTGTACTGTGGAACTTCTTCAGAATTAGATGTAAATACTATCTTGACACTTGCAACGAATAGAATGATCGAGATGGTTTAATGATTATTCATCAACTCTTTTCAAGTGGCAGCTCTGGGGCTCAAATCTGAGATGAAGTGAAGCAATAGTTAAATTTTGTGTTAGTAAGATGCAAAAGAATAATATCTGTGCCACATAATTTTAATACTTAAAAAAATCGTTAATTTCACCGCTTACAAACAACGTATTTTTTATGTCAGAATAGAATGAAATTTGATAAAAAGTTTAAAACTAACATTTACCCAAAAATTCTAAGAAGTTTACAGTATTATTTTTACTATCCACCGTCAGAACTTTCTACACTTCATTAAATTTTACTTTAAATAAATATTTCATTGCTGCGCACTGGTAAAACACTTGCTTCTACAAATATCAAATTATGGCTGACACTATTTCATAAATTTTCTAAGCACAATAGAATCTTGCATTTTACACCGAACTGAGTTTAGATACAATTCTGTTTGGGAGACTACGCAGGTAGCCAGATATTATATAAAAGCGACAAAATAACGAATTTTTTCTCTCATTTATCGACAAAATTATGTAACAAAAATGATTTGAAACTGTGGTTAGGGTTAACGCCAATTGTCACATAAACAATATTTAATATTGTCATAGTAATGTAAATAAATTCTGTGACATTTATATTTTGTGATAATGAAATGTTGGCATTTTGTCAAAATGTAATAAATATTACACTTATAGGTATTTAAAATTGAAGTTGTGTTTTATTTATTTCTGAAAATTTTAAAATTTTATCTCGTCCTCAGCAACATCTTTATTTCGGGTACTTTTACCATATCTGAAAACAAGGAAAAATAAAAACAATTGAAATTGGAATTATGAAAGGAATTAATAATATCAATTTACCTTTTTTTTCCGAGAAATTTCTTTCTTTTGAATGTTGATGTCAAATAATAACACGACATTAGTCCTGAAACACAATTGGAGCTTTTCAGCTAGCTTGAGATTTGTTGGCAATGTAAATCAATGTAAAAGAACACAATTGGAGCTTTAACTTTTTTGCCAGCTTCAAGCTGGCTAGAGATTTGATCAAATTGCAAATTTCAAGCCCAATGACTGCCAACTTGAAGGAATTTTTAATGTTGCCAACTGTGCGAATGTCGCATATTAGATGAGAATGGCTTCTGTTGACACATTTAAGAAGTAAACAGCTACCAAAAATGTTAAAATGGAAGAAAACTTATAGAGTTAGTAAAAGATAAGCAGTTTCTGTGGGACATAAAAAAAAACTCGGTATTATTTTTACATATATGTAATTGGTACATCTCAAAACTATTCAAAAAAGTATACATTTATCGTAATTTTGGAAAATCGGAAGCATTACCTGTCGTTCCTTAATAGAAGTTCTAAACATAAACAAGTTAAAGTTGCAAATGTCAAAAACATCATTTTTGTTCAATTCGGCTTTTTCAGTCGAGTTTAGAAGAAAGCTGGTGATAAAGCTGCTTGAAACGCTCCAATTGAATTTCAGCCTTTACATGGCTACCAGGGTACAGCTAAGTTACATCGAACGGAGTCCTAAAATAAATATGTTCGTAGTTTTCCGCTAGATAGAGCTCGGCTCGGTATTTTTGTCTCATTCGGTTATAGATGGGAATTTTTACACCATTCGGGGTAAAAAATTTAAAACTCCATGAAAATGGGGTATAAATCATTTAAAATTATTCTAAATGGATTCAAAATTCATGTTATCCGGCAAACGGGGTAAATTTTTTTTTCTATGTAGAATTGTTTATTATTAAATAAAGCCAAACTTCTCTTTATCCAAATGTAGAAGACAATCTTATGATAATGCTTTCAATTGTCTGGAAGAAAGAAGGGGATACAAACAAACATTCATGAAGAAAATGAGTCCACGATTTACATTCCCTGCGCTGGCCATTAGTTAAATCTTGATGGACGCACAGCAGTTTTGATCGGTTCTAAATGACATTTTTCAGAAGAAAACAAAATACTCCCTACAACTTCAAAGACTGTGGGACACAAGATGGAACGCACACGTAATCTAAATTTTTGCTGCTCTCTACAAAGTAGTGAGAACCAAAAGGAGCCACTGCTTTGCAAGGAATATGAAGGAGTTGGAATTTGTTTTCATATTGGAATTCTGGCAACTTTGAAGGAGTTCAATAAAACTTCATGATCTTTTCAAAATTTGCAAGCGACGATAAGCACAAGTGAAAAACTATATTGTTCATTGGCGGATTATATACGTGAAGGTCTTGACAGCAACAAACCAAAAGCAAAGAAAAACTTCCTGATGTCGACTAAGGTACGTAGTAGGAGAAAGAAAAGTAGAAAAATAGTCAGCGACGATTATAATCCCAGATACTGAAGAACTCTTTCATCAAGGGAAAAAATTTGGATTGATGCACTAAACACAAAGTTGACAAAACGAGCTCAAATTTGAATTTGAAATTTATTCGTTTTTTTTTTTTTATAAATTTGGATGTTTCTGGGGAATAAGTTCAAGACGGTTTAACGTGCCTGAACGAAAAATTTCCAAGCGATGTACAAGTACGAGTTAAACATTTCCATTAATATATGAAAAGAAGTAATTTGGAATGATACATATACCTAACTCCATAAAAAATTGTACCAGATAATTTTTGAGAGAAAATTATAGCAGCATTCCCAAACGTCGAAGCCATTTCGCGTTTTATTAAGTCTCATAAGAACAAATTGTTTCAAGAAATGTCTTTCTCCAAATTAAAAGGATCAAAAACTATTTACAAACTATGATGTCGAAAGGAAGGCTTGTAGAGTTGATTCTAATGTCCATCAAGTCTGATAAATTGCGACTTTTGCCATTGAATGATTTCATTGAGCAATTTCCAATTGGCACAATTAAAAGCAAAAAAATTAATATAGAACTATATAGTAATTGCGAGGCGCTACTACTACAGAACAGACGTAACCAAGGGGGAAACCAGCAATGCCTCGCTGAAAAATAAAATCAGCGATGTCCGGACTAGAACTGGAAAACTGGATCCAGATTTGCTAATATCCGGATATCCGGATACCTTGATCTACGAACTATCCAATTTCTGAAATCTGGATCCTAACTATCCGGATCCAGATCCAAACTATCCGGATCCAGACTAAGCAAAAACGCTTCAACATTGTGTTGTTTGAATGAGAAAATGGAAATATCATGAAATTTATATTTTCCCAATGAAACAATTCAATCTGGAGGAAATTTTGACCTTTTTTTGCTTAGTCTGAATCCGGATAGTTCGTATCCAGATCCGGATAGTTCGTATCCAGATCCGGATAGTTCGTATCCAGATCCGGATAGTTTCGATCCGGGTCTGGATAGTTGGGATCCGGATACTAGGATCCAGATTATCCGGATAGCCGGATTTGAGGACTCGGATTATAATGGAGAACAATATTACTGTACATGATAATCAAATTTAATATATCAGATCAAAAACAATATGCATTTCTGAGTATATTTCTTTTTGAATGAATCAAATCCGTCAAAAAATGACAAAGTTATTGAAGTTTAAGACAACGGAAATTGAAAACGGCCGCGGCCCGCGAATCTGGTGATGACGTCACGATACACAATACGCGAGATGCCAGGCTGCACAATATAATATTTTTAAGACGACATTTTATGAAATAAATCTAAAACAAATCCGATCTCGAGCGCTTTCTATCACGGCGGCGCAGCGACTTCACTCGCGCTGCGCTAGACCGCGAATTGCTTGTGTATCGTGACGTCATCAGCCGTTATCATGTTAGAGCGCGTTTTTGAGAATGCGGCACTAAAATCGCTATAACTTCGTCGTTTTTTATCTGATTTCAATAATCCTTTCACTGAATCAATTGTATTTTTAGTGACTATGATTCTGCATAATTAACTAAAATAGGCGTTGTTCCTCATTACATATCTCCGGATAGTAAATTATCCAAATACTTTCAGCTCTAGTCTGGCTGGACCTGATGTAGGGAAAGCCGCAATTTTTTCATAGAAATTTACTGGACATTTTTTTCTTAGAATTGTTATGCATTGGAGACCGACAACGCCACACATTATATATGATTGCATCTGAAATAAACTCCAGTCGGCCACCAGACTGAATAAAAATTCTCCCGAAACATTTTCCGAAAATTTCTAAGAAGAAATGAATTCTATTTTCTCTTCTAGGAGTCTATGCTTATAAAAATTGTTAGTTGCCATTGCAGGCCTCCAATTCTAAGGAAAAAATTTTCAGTAAATTTCTAAGGAAAAATTGCGGCCTTCCCACATCCGGTCCAGCCATCGTGGATTTTATATTCCATAGAGGCGTTGTCTACTTCCCAGCCTTTCATTTTGGCTATGCTCTTACGGCTTATCCTTGAACCCCTTGTAAATACTTCAGTTGCCCAGCTTTGCTTTTAGCGACGCGTGAGCAGAACTGTTCAAAATGATACATAGTTCTAAACACAAGGGAAGAAGGGAAGGGAAAAAGGGAAGGAAAGAAGTATGTATCTAGTGATTGCGAAAACGCTTCCTTGTTTTAATGCCAGATGGCCCCACTTGTACCATTTTGACCAGTTTTGTTCACGCTTAATCAATAAAACTTGTGGAACTGAAGTATTGATAATGGGTTCAAGGGATAAGATAATGGAAGTAGAACAACAACTCAGCTGGAAAAATGGGAATGCCTGACTTAGATAAAGCTGCTTACTGTCAACATTACCTGTCATGCTTTAGTAATGAATACATGAACATAACTTACGTTTACGTGATTTAGGAAGACAGGCGTAATGTATTTATGGGTCGTATTTTTGACCATTTTATGTACCTTTCAGGAATACCTAGAGAAGGGCGAGGTAATAAATAGATATCTTCATTCGTGGTGTTATCGAAAAGAGATAAAAACTTGTGCGGCTATATTTGCAGAGGATAATTCGAGGGAGAGCGTGCAGGTCGAAAATGAGTCGTATAGTTTCACTGTTTATCTAAGAACAATGAAAGAAGGAAAGGTACGATGGAAAATACTCTGATTTGTGCGTTATTTTAGAGGAAGTGGACTATTTTTATTAAGTACGAGATCCGAATAAGTGAAGACCCTTCAAAGAAAGCAGTGAAAACATGAAGAGTGCTTTCGTCCGCCGTCCTTAGAGTATAAATTGAACCGTTGTTTCCAACCTTCCGGATAATTCATGCTTAATGGTTCTTTCCATACAGAATAAATGCTTCCACTGAATTTAAAAATAATCCTTCCTTTCACCTTCCAAAGAATTAATAAGCAATGCTTCTTTTCACCTTCAAAAGAATTGCTAAGGAATGCTTCCTTTCACCTTACAGGTCATACAGTAGTAACGTGTGCAAGTGACCACCTTATATATAAAGGGTTTTCCAATAAGAGGTGTTATTTTGATATTCAAAGAAAAATGCCATTTTTTGAGATAAATGATCGGATCTTTATTTCATTATAAAGAGGAAGGTATGCCATTAATAATGGAAAATAACATCAGCCAAATGACCACCACGACCACGCCTACAGGACCATATCCTTTTCATGAAATTTTCCATAACCAAATCGCAAAGTGGCTGCCCTATGTCCTCGATAGCCTCACGAATTCCATTTTTCAGGTCTTGAATCGACGCTGGGCTGTTGGCGTAGACCTTCTCTTTCACGTGACCCCAAAGGAAGAAGTCGCAAGGTGTTAAGTCACAAGATCTCGGTAGCCAATTGTGATCATCTCTTCGAGAGAAAACACGGTCCGGAAACTTTTCCCGTACAAGATCAATGGTTTCGTTGCTTGTATGGCACGTAGCGCCGTCTTGTTGAAAGTAAACGTTGTCCAGATCAATACCATCCAATTCCGGCCATAAAAAATCATTAATCATCTGTCGATAGCGCAATCCATTCACCGTAACTGTTGCTCCAGCCTCATTTTCGAAAAAGTAAGGTCCAATGACCCCGCGGGACCATAAACCGCACCAAACAGGCACACGTTGAGGATAGAGAGACTTTTCAACAATAACTCTTGGGTTTTCCGAGCCCCAGATGCGACAATTTTGCTTGTTGACGAAGCCATCGAGGTGGAAATGGGCCTCATCACTCAAGATGAGTTTTCGATGGAATTCCGGATGATTTTCATGCATTTCAAGGACCCAATCAGCAAAGACTCGACGTTGTTGATGATCGGCCTGCTTGAGTTCTTGTGTTAACTGAACTTTATAAGCCTTAAGCCAAATCTTTATTTAAAATACAGCAGCAATATTCTCAGCTGTTCTTGAGCGACGTGCACGGGTTTTATTCTTCACATCACTAACTTGTCCCGACAGCTCGAATTTTTCTACCAATTTCTGTATTGCGGTCCGACAAGGTGCTTCACGACGACCCAAAAATGTTCGAGTTTTACGAACCGTCTCTGCCACATTTTCACCATTTTTATAGTGAATTTTAATAAATTCAATGCGTTGTTGAATCCTGTATCGTTCCATTTTTATTTATGGCGTAGTTTCTACTTGTCAAATGTCAAAAAATGACAGCTCCAAAAGTGACATCTACCGAAATAGCGGGCTAATTAAAATAACACCTCTTATTGGAAAACCCTTTATATAGTACCTTCCCATCGAAGGACATCAATTCTTTAAAAGAAATGAATTTGGTATGAGAGCGTTTTGCTTCCATACCTTCCACAAAATGTTTTCGGATACATCCGAAAACCTCGCTAGAATATAAAATCACCAATTCCTCGACGTTTTGATGCCGTAACAAACAAGTAATGCTTCACTTTAATATAAAATCAACGATGCATCGATCTGATGTAAGGAAAACCTCAATTTAGAAATTTACTGGAAATTTTTTCCTTAGAATTGTTATGCATTATTGGAGGTCAGCAACGGGTGCTTGGGCCACAGCATTCATTTCTTTTTAAAAATTTACAGCAAATGTTTTGGGCAGAATTTTTATTCCGTCTGGTGGCTGACTGGAGTTCCTATATTTTGCATATATTTCTTCCGTTCTTTGTTTCACATCCATTAGTAGTCTTTGAATTTCCACGCTTACCAGTTCTTCATAATGATGACTTGAAAATATATCCATTTTCGCTGTTATCTCCAAAAGTATTTACCGGACTGACAATCTTATTACATATCTAATTAGGGGACTATAGTAAATGTAGATGCGATTTCATCCTACATACAAGCTTTAGCGTGTATGTTTAAAATTTTTATAGCATCTGTTCAGTACTGGAAGACGACCAAATTGGCCATATTCGCGTGAATTAAAATTTTTAGGGGGTACCAAAATCTTTATTTCTCTGTAAGTATTGCAAGGATTTCCATAATTTGTTTTTGTAAACATTACCAGGATATGCAGTGAATCCATAATTTAATTTGAAAATCCTAGTTACCTAGGCACCTTCACAAAGGACAATAAAAGCAGACAATACTGTCAGTAGAGAAATATTTTTCTTACTTCTCCACAACTAACACAGTTGAGGGTTTTGTCTAGTGGAATAGAGAAATTGGTAACTCTCAATACAAAAGAACCTGGGGCCGGATTCACTAACTCTGAGAATTGTGGAATTCTGTATGTAATTCGTGGAGTTTGTATTGAGATTTTCCTAATTCTCTAGCTGTGTTCTTTTATGTACTTTGTTCTAGAACTCCCATATACTGGAGAGAACAAATTTTTCTGTCGATTAAAGCGAACAATTTGTACTTTTCGCTTCATTTATAAATTTTCTATGAAAATGTATGAGGCGCTATTTTGTGAATATTTTATTCTGCCCTGTTCTGCAGGCACAAAAGAATACAGCTTATTCCACTCGGCAAAACTATCGGTTGTGTTAGTTGTGGAGAAGTAAGAAAAATATTTCTCAACTGACAGTATTGTCTGCTTTTATTGTCCTTTGTGAAGATACCTAGATAACTAGGATTTTCAAATTAAATTATGGGCTCATCGCATATCCTGGCTATGTTCACAAAAACAAATTATGGAAATCCTTGCAATACCTACAGAGAAATAAGAATTTTGCTGTCTCAAGGTACCCGCTAAAATTTTAAATCACGCGAAAATGATCAATTTGGTCGTCTTCCAGTACAGAAGAGATGTTATAAAAATTTTAAATATAAGCTTGTATGTAGGATGAAATCGCATCTACATTTTGCCCCGTAATTAGATATGTAATTAGTTTTTGAGTTCGGTAAATAGTTTTGGAGATACCAGCAAAAGAACTGAATCAGTCCTCTTAAGATGAAAAAATGGCCGTTTTTTTGGTACAAAAATGGACATATATTCAACTCATCATTATGAAGAACTGGTAAGTCGTGGTAATTCACTTTCCATGAGAAAAATGTTCACAACAGAGTACTAATGGATATGAAACAAAGAACGGAAGAAATATATTCAAAATATAGGAACTGGGGTGTATATGGCCCATGTGCATAAAACCCGTATTTTGGCGGTAAAAAGTCAATTATGAAGTTAAAATGATAAAAAAAACTACACTTCTCGATTACCCACTTCTCCCTCTTTAGTTTGATACCAAACATGACGTATATTAGACAACCTCAAATGAGGAGTCGTACAACCCCCCATCACCAAAGGCCCATACCCCATAAATTTTACATACATATTTTTGTACTCTAGAACCTTAATCCGAAGGAGAAAACCTCAATGATCTACGATCCTCCCACACAGAGTTAGAAGTCCTTCAATATTGCGGTACTTCTCAGGTTTTCCCAACTCCCCAAGGTCCAAGTATGTTAGAGAATCTCGAATGGAGAGTTAGGGAGTTTTAATCGGGGAAAGCGAAAATTTTCATCTCCCAAACTCGCCGAGTTACAGAATCCGGCCCCAGGTCGAGACCTCGTTAATTTTATATTGGAGTAAAACACTGCTGGTTTAACCGTTGGTTACGTCTGCAGTAGTAGCGCTTCTACAATACAACAAGGTACTAACTCAGCAAACCAAATTTTCCGAATTCCTTTCGAAGTCAGAACATAATGTCGGAAAAACTTCTGATTTGGAATCGATTTTTCTCCGAGCTCTTTTCGGAAAAAATATGAAGCGGTTGTCACGACTTCGTAAGTAAAATTAGTTACGATTTTCGGTAAGAAAAGTCTGAATAATTTCGAAAAGCTTCTTTTCTCTTCAAAAGCTTATTTCTGGGTGCCGTTTTAACATTGATAGACAAAACTGAAAACGCTGAACCAAAAAACTCATTTTACTACGCGGCAACAACAACTATTAATAAGGTCGAAAAATGTTTATTCTTTAATATTTACGATCTTTTAATAAGTTTAATTGGACATGTGAGTTTTTCGGTTCAACGTTTTCGTTTTCGTCTGTCGATGTAATAACGGCACCAGTGGCGTGGCGTCTTTGGAAGCAAGGGAAGCATTGCTTCCTTTAGCTTTTCCGATGTAGTTTAATTAAAACAAATAAAAATGAAAAAAAAAATAAAAAATTTCTTCAAAATATTTCATTAAAAAATGTTTTTCCTAAAGCCTTTTATATGTCCTTCGCTGTAAACTCAAAGAGAAGCATTATAAAATTATCCCTTTTGAACAAAACAATCAAAAACAAGGCAATCGAACAACATGCAACGGAAAGAATAGCATTCGAACACCTCTAAGATCTGTCTAAGATATCGCAATCGGCACCACTGCCTGGGAGGTGTTTTGCGGTTCTGTAATCTACTATGACGTCACACATCTCTGTTGCTCGTTCGCCACTCACAGTGTAGCTAGACTCAATAAAAAATGGTTCTAAACCTAAGGGATGCAAGTGAAAAAATGCTTCTATGGGACCTACAAACACTGCTATACAGCTAGCATGTATTAGGTTGATTTTGTTTCAACTGTAGGTGTTTTTAATTGTGCTTCCATCAATATCATGTTGGTAGGTTGGTTAGAAAGCATTTCGGTTGTTGCAATATGTTTAAGCCTCGCGGGCGAGGGAAAATTGTAAATTCGTCAGGGGCACTGACTTATAACAATGGACTGAGCGTATTGCCATTTTCCTATAGGAAAGAATGGCACAAGTTTTACAGTTCTCTCTTTCGCCCTATGGCAGAGTTGGAGCTACCAATACAAAATATTGCTTACTGAACGTTTACTTATGCCATTTGATGTTTTTATGTTGGCTGCAGATGCAATCACCGCAGAAAAAATAAGGTAAAGATAGTGTGCCGTCTCTCTTGCCCATACGCAGGATTCAGTTAAGAATAACTTTTGGAAATTAAAGTCGGAATTAGTTTAATTTCTTATAAGAGTGCTTATAAGGGATTAAAATATCACTTGGACAAAAGAAAATAATTTTTTTTAATTTAATTCGATTTACGGGTGTAAAATTTCATCTGATTGGTTGAGTTTTACATATTTTTATGTAGTAAACATTTTAAAGGGTGCTCTATCGGTGATATACAAAAACACGTATTTTTTGTGCCACATGAAATAGCAAATCGCTCAGTCCATTGTTATAAGTCAGTGGTCAGGGGTAATTCAAGTTGGATAGGGGAATATTGCTTTAGAAAAGTGATGGCTTGATATATTAGCAAATGAGCGATTATATATATTTTAATTTAGCTTATTTAGAATTTATTTGTCGTCGTCATGCCATAAACTCGAATCTGCCTTTTTGTCTAATTTGAACTGCCACACTCATGTAACTTTGGAAAATCAAATCTATATTCAGTTATTCTGAGAAAATCTTATCTATATTACTTTACTAATGAGCTCAGATACTCAAAAAACGTTTACTCCTAACATTGCTATATCTCAAAAGATTAATTTCTTAGTTTCATGAAGGCGACGATAATACCCTCTGTTTCGTAATGGCACTCTGTTATAAACGAATTTGAAATTTTCTAATTTCGTGTTCTGAAAATTCTTTGAAATTTCATTTACAGAGCTTAAATGCCGTTATTATTAGACAAATTACCCAGTACGTTAGAATACTCTCCACATTCTGAGAACCATTTATCATTGTCTTCATTTTCGAGAAAACGCAAAATTTTGAAAACTCGTCAAGTCTGAATTGAGTCTGGGCCTAAATCTAAACTCAAATAAATAACCAAAAACGTTTAATATTTTGGATTTAAATAACGATTCTTATAGCTGAAGTCTTTACAAAAAAAAAAAAAAAAAAAATACTAAAATTTGTTAAAATTAGAATTATTTATTGAATTGAATAATTCACAGATTTTATAGGTAACATTTGTTGGAATATTTATTTTAACTTTAACTACTCTCTTATAAAAGAAAAGAAAGCACTTTTTGTTTCTTCCACAACGTACACATATAACGCGTTTCGCCTTATCAGAACATCATCAGGGCTCTTGGGTTACAATATATGTAAAATAAAAACAAGTGTTTTCTTTTCTTTTAAAAGATGACAGTTGAATTTAATAAGTTGATTACGTTCAGATAATTTGAACAAATTTACACCAGTTTGATTAGCTGTTTACATTTTCATTTTTTAGTTTTATTTGGTATAAACGTTGACTTTATTCAGTAACAATGGAAAGTGAGGACGACTATTTAGTAATGTTCGCAGGAATATGTATAATAAAAAAATAAATAAAACATAAGTCTCGAAACTGATTAGTACATTCCTAAATACGTAGGTTACCTTTTCAATTTTCAGGACTTTGCTTAATTTTAAAAACTTGGACTTGTCGCGTATTAGAGTCGAGTCCCAGTCCGAGTCAAGTGGAATCGAGTACAGAAACCCTATAATTTATTAGAAATGCGGCAATAACATTTAAGCGCATGGTTATTTAACACTTTTGTACAATTATAATCTGATTGCTTCCCCTCGTTGCAAGTCCACGCCACGCCACTGAACGGCACACAGAAATGAGCTCACACCAGCAAAAATCAAAGTAGAAATACTAGTATATTTTATAAAAATATGTATGTATATATTTTACATTTTTTACATTTTTTTGTTCTAATTCCACTTTTATAATATTTTATATATTTGACCTTTAAAAAAGTTTATCACTTTTGTACTACAAGAAATCACATTTCGTAATGCACTGCGCTTCAATTCCACAAAATTTTGAACGTAGTTAACGTTATAGTACAGAGAACGGTCAAATTACTCGAAATGTCGATTTCTTTACGAATTCGTAAAGGCAGTTCGTAAGAAATTGAATTTGAATATTCGCACTTTCGACATCATCACGAATTCGTAAAGAACCATAAGAGGCGAAGTATTTTTACTTTCATTAGTTTGCCGAAAACTTACAGATTTGTCTGAAGTTCGGAAAGTTGTGTTTGCTGGGAAGTCAAACTTCGTTTCGCAATCACTAGATAGCAGTGTTGGGCGTAATCAACTACATTTTGAACCACCCTATAGATTTTGGTTATTGTTAGCTTATTAAATAGCCAAGAATAGTAGCTGTCGAAGAGTGTATTGCTCTGTATGTTTTAATTAAGCATCTTTAAATTATTCGTAAATATTTCCAAAACATTGAATTTTTTTACACATAAATTTCATAAATACCGTTACTTATTTCAAAAACTTTTGTGTGTAAAAAAATCAAAATTTTGAGAATAAACATTAGTTTATGTGCCACTACCGGTTTAGGAATAGAAATACAACAATGTTGGTTTTCTTTTAACTACAATTTTAATTCTCTTGCAAATTTGTAATCAAAACATGTAATCATGTAATAATTAATTTCCAAAAATGATTACTTTTCAGATTAATATTATCAATCTGTAATCATGATTAGAGATTACAGATTGTAATCGTAATCATTAATCAGCAATCAGATTTCGTTTTGCCCAACACTACTAGATAGTTCTATACACAAGGGTTATACGGAAAAAAAAATATTAAAATTATTATGTACAAACCAGATATATGCATATGTATATTATATGCCATATAAAGTAATTAATTAATTAATAAAATATTTTTACACCTACATAATTCCGGGCCTGCTGACACCATTCTTTTGAATTGATCTTATAATTCTTACGTTGATCTTTTACGGACAAATTACTGAACAAACTGATTATGTCCTTTCCTTTTATGTTTCCTTGCATATTCAATTCTATACTGAATCTTCAGCTAAAATATAGTACAGTTCAATGAAATCCTATACTTATTGATTTGGGGTTCAAAGTCTCAAATAAAATAGGAGCTAGGTTGAAGTGTTAGGAACAAAAATAAGGGGGCTGCAAATGCATCGTTTAAGAGAAAGGCTGGGGGGAGATATTTCTGATATTGGGTGCTTTTTCTCCCAACAACGCGTAACTTCCTTCTTATACAGCCTATATAAAGGTGGTTTTCAGTTCAGATCATAGCAAACCGTCTAAGCTTTCCAAGAACATGTCTGCTGTTTCAATTAACACCACACTTTTAAAATAACCCTGTATATACAAAAATGCAATTCTACAGGAAAAAAAAGTCAGAGTACTAAAGAGTAAGGATTTCTATCTTTTGTAAGTTTAATTTTTATTCGGCATTTAATTTTGGTGCAGAAAACATTTTTCACATTTTTCAAAGGTGTTAGAATGTGTAAGAAATTTTTGCCTATAAAATATTTCCTCCTCAGTATAAATTAATTCAAAATTCAAACTTAAGAATTAAGCACTGCCTTACCATTCGTTCAAGATGCTCCATATCAAAATCAATCTAATTTGCAAAATACTTAATAAACAACAAGTAAAAAAGCTAGAATTGGTCTAAGAACCCATTCTTATGATACCCTAGATCCGTAATTCCCTAATTCGATATCGACCAACAGGTGTAAACGATGACCTGCAAGGAGTCCATGTCAGCGAAAAAAAATGGATGTCAATGTCAAGGATAGCAGATCTCATTTAAATAGATCGTGACTTTAATTTTGACTTTCCATGAATGGAATAATCCACATACATAGTACCAATTTACTTACATAATACTTTCTTATAATATAAAGGCATAATATCTATATACCTACATAAATTACAAAACTACCTATGAAGTAAAAATTGCTAAGTGCCTATATTCAAGTGCCTATGTTCCAGGTATGACGGTTTTGTGAACCCGTGCGCTTCTTTTGTTTATTGTGATAATTGCCTTTATTGAGAACTGACTGAGCTGGTGCGTAGGGGATGATTCATATTACAAATCAGATTTTTCAAATCCTTTTATCGTTTTAAACTATTGAAAACGATTTGCTGTCGCTATCCTGCTGCTGCCGTGTCAATGTAATTCAGACTTTACCACCGAGTGAATGAGATACCTGATACCTCTTTATTGTAAAGGGTTCTCCAATAAGAGGTGTTATTTTACTTAGCCCGCTATATCGGTAGATGTCACTTTTGGAGCTGTCATTTTTTCACATTTGACAAGTAGAAACTACGCCATTAATAAAAATGGAACGATACACGATTCAACAACGCATTGAAATTATTAAAATTCACTATAAAAATGGCGAAAATGTGGCAGAGACGGTTCGTAAAACTCGAACATTTTTGGGTCGTCGTGAAGCACCTTGTCGGACCGCAATACAGAAATTGATAGAAAAATTCGAGCTGTCGGGACAAACGAAAGTGTTGAAGAAAACCCAGGTTTGTCCATTCCTCGTCGTTCTTTGGAATTAGGCATTCCACAAACATCATTACACCGTATTTTGCATAAAGATTTGGGTCTTAAGGCTTATAAAGTTCAGTTAACACAAGACCTCAAGCCGGCCGATCATCAACAACGTCGAGTCTTTGCTGATTGGGTCCTTGAAATGCATGAAAATGATCCGGAATTCCATCGAAAACTCATCTTGAGTGATGAGGCCCTTTTCCACCTCGATGGCTTCGTCAACAAGCAAAATTGTCGCATCTGGGGCTCGGAAAACCCAAGAGTTATTGTTGAAAAGCCTCTCTATCCTCAACGTGTGACTGTTTGGTGCGGTTTATGGTCCCGCGGGGTCATTGGACCTTACTTTTTCGAAAATGAAGCTGGAGCAACAGTTACGGTGAATGGATTGCGCTATCGACAGATGATTAATGATTTTTTATGGCCGGAATTGGATGGTATTGATCTGGACAACGTTTACTTTCAACAAGACGGCGCTACGTGCCATACAAGCAACGAAACCATTGATCTTTTACGGGAAAGGTGTCCGGACCGTGTTATCTCTCGAAGGGGTAATCACAATTGGCCACCGAGATCTTGTGACTTAACACCTTGCGACTTCTTCCTTTGGGGCCACGTGAAAGAGAAGGTCTACGCCAACAGCCCTGCATCGATTCAAGACCTCAAAGATGGAATTCGTGAGGCTATCGAGGACATAGGGCAGCCACTTTGCGATTTGGTTATGGAAAATTTCATGAAAAGGATATGGTCCTGTAAGCGTGGTCGTGGTGGTCATTTGGCTGATGTTATTTTCCATTATTAACAGCATACCTTTCTCTTTATAATGAAATAAAGATCTGATCATTTATCTCAAAAAATGGCATTTTGCTTTGAATATCAAAATAACACCTCTTATTGGAAACCCCATTATAATTGATTATGTCCGTACATACATATTTTGATTACAGCAACAACTTTGGAACATATCATAGGATTACAGCAACAACTTTGCAACCAACTCTCTCAATATTTCAGATAAACCTGTTTTCACATAAGCGCGGTAACATTTTATGAGAGTAAAATCGGAAAACTCTGCCCCTTCTCATTTATTTACGATAATGAATTATTTGCCACTCTTTGCCACTTTTTGTCTTTATTGGTAAAAGTTTTAGAGAGAGTTTAATTGTTTTTGTTATTTTTCTTCTTCTTTCTTTCCTTTTCTAGTAGTGTACTCGTCCTTGCACTGACTTGTTAAATTTGTCAATCAATAAATAGGAATGTGAGAGACAAATATGTTCATTTATTTCCGGAATCTTGGAAAGGAAAGTGCTAAGGAAATAGTTTCAATAATCTTAACTGGTAGTTAGACATACAAAGTAAAATGAATCACAGTTTGTTTGGGAGTGGCGGAGAAAAGTAAGTATATTACTTTTTATAAAATTTTAATTTTGTACTCGTAATATTAAAAAAAAAATAGATAAATTACGCCGATCATGACTTGAGTTATTAGTAGTTTAATATTCAAATCATGCACAATTATTCGTGTACTCCTTAATAGCTTTTGTACATTCTACAGGTTTTGAAATACATATTTACATACATATTTTTTATTATTGCTTTGTCTTATTTAAATAGATTAATTTTGTGTACAGATATCTGATACTAAACAGTGTCCGACAAGCATTTTTCTATGTGCCTTTTATGCAACGAAGTTTTAAGCAATGACACTATGAAACCATCTAAGCTGGAGGATCATCTGAGAAGATGTCACTCTGATAAAATAGGTAGAAATTTGAAATACTGTCAAACCCTCAAAGAAAAACTTCAGAGCCCAGACCCACGGTGGACAGAATGTTCGCCTCGACGTCACAAAGATACGATAATGGTTTGCGGGCGTCTTACAATATCTCGCTACTTATAGCAAAATCCGGAAAACTGCATACTATTCGAGAGAATTTAATTTTGCCAGCCATTGAAGAACTTTTAATAACTATTTTACACAAACCTGCATCTGATATCATTAAAAGAATTCCTTTAAGCAACAATCTAGTTGAAAGACGTATTGATGAAATAAGTCATGATATTGAAAGCTTCTTGTGTAATTATTTGCAAACGACCCATTTCTCTAAACAGCTGGACGAGTCAACTTCACCTGGTAACGAAGCAATATTATTGGCATATGTTCGTCTTATTATGGATCAAGAAATCCGCGAAGAGCTTTGCCAGCCGACACTAAGGGCGAATCAATATTTAATGTCTTGAGGGATTACTTCATGGAAAAAGCAATCCCTTTATCAAATATAATATCAGTAGCTACTGATGGAGTACCTGCTATGGTTGGGCGTTATCGTGGATTTATAAGCCATTTAAAACAAAATGTACCCGGGGGGTTAGCAATGAATCTCTTCAGTTAGTCATTAATGCAGTAACCCGAATCCGAAGCAATGCGTTGAATACGCGGTTATTTGCGCAGATGTGTGAAAAAAATGACGAGAACTTTCATCAAATACTTATGTTTGACAAGATCATCCCTCCCACTAGAAGCATTAATTTGTTGCTTAGTTATTTTATGGAACAGACATTAAATTTTAATTTGGTTCCTTTTAATTTCAATAATGTATAAAACTTGACATGTGTTTTTTTAAAAATGTTCACGCTACACTTCACTACAGATAGAAAATTAAATCTTTCAAAGTGTGTAGCACTATACCTGCTGTTAAAAATACATTTGAACTTGATTAATTTGCAAAAAATCAATATCAGGTAAGCGAGAAACGTTGCAAGGGATCTACGAGACGAAAAAATTTGCGGACCTTTACCCTAGATGAATGCCTCTAATAATTTCGTATGGTGATCACTCTGTGGAAGTTTGATTTCTAAAGTAGTTTCTCGCTTATATTTCTAGAACGATTCGTCGGACAGCAAAAATGATTATAACAAATAACATATAACATAGTATTTCATATTCTGAAGAACTTTACAGTACAATAAAAAGGTCTAGGTTTGATAGTTTTCACGGTATACGTAAAAAACTAAAATTTTTATATGGTAACTACAAGAAGGGATTGCTCGATTTAGTTCATTTGTAAAATTTCATTTACTATTGGTATGAAAACACCATGTGCCAAATTTCAACATTCTACCATGCACGCATTCTCAGGAAGTGTCTAAATATATAGTAAAAAACGAAATTTTTGTATGGCAACCTTACGAAAGAGTTACCCGAGTTGTCGCATTTTCGTACTTAAATTTAATTTTTAAGAAAATTCCGTATGCAAAATTTCAACTCTCTAAGTGAACTCGTTCTCGAGTTATCGTGAGGACGGACATGCAAAAATCAAAATAAATTTTAATTTTATGCTCGGGTGTCTACTGGATTTTGCTCTACCATAATTATTTTTAGGTGTTAAAAAACTAAATGGCAATTTTAGTATACGCTTTAGATTTCGTCTAGGGTATAAAAAGGGGATGTAAATAATTCTGATTTTTATACCCTAGATGGTCTAAATCTACATGGTTTACTAAGTTTGTAATTCCGTTTATAACACCTCGAATTAATGATGGTAGATCAAAATGGGTTGGACACCCACGCATAACATTAAAAGTTATTTTGATTTTTGCATGTCCGTCTGTCAGTCCGTCTGTCTGTCCATCTGCACATCCTCACAATAACCCGAGCTGAAATTTTGCACACAGATGTTTTAAATAAAATGCAAATTTAAGTTCGAAAATGAAACAAATCGGGGTTGCCATACAAAAATTTCATTTTTCACTATATCTTTGAACACTGCCTGAGAGTTTTCATAGTAATACTAAATAAAGTCTCAATAATGGACTAAATCGGGTAATGCCTGATTGGTGTTGCCATATAAACATTTAGAATTTTTACGTATACTGTAAAAACGACCAGGCCTATACATATGTTTATATTGGGATCATGACAAAATCCAGAAATATAAAATCCAGAAGTGACAAAATCCAGAAAAAAATAAAAAAAACCTGAAAGGAGAAAATCCAGAAGTGACAAAATCCAGAAGTGACAAAATTCAGAAACGACAAAATAAATAAATGTCAAACTCCCGAAATTGTAAAAATTGTTATAATTCAAATTTTTTTTTAAAAAATTTTAAAAATGGCATGAAGTTCGCTTCTCATATCTCATATTTACACTCGTCGTTGTTGTTATATTAATCTGTCTCAATAATATAGTTGGGAGTCTTGTGATGACATATTCATCTGATGGAAACCTACCATCTTTGTGAACAAAATAGGGTAACCCAACAATGCCTGCACATTGGTCACGATTTGCGAACGGCGATCAAGAAAAATTATATTAAATTTTGAAGTGTTGATCGCGATTTTGAGATGGGCCAAGGTCCAAAATGCATGATAATTCGAATTAAAATAAAAAAGTCTAAATTTTGGAAATCACTGTACATAGAAAAATTTTTGAGCTGAGGTACTATCCTATTCTAAAATGTATGAATTAGTGCTTTTATGGTACATATCTAGGTCTGTGCCTAAGTCTAATCTATTAATGAGTTTGTAAATAAATGAATGTTTGTATTGAAGTGGTACTGGGGGTGAATAAATGTAAAATATATATATATAGAATTTGCTTGTTTTAAACGTAAACGAAAAAGTTCCGAGTTCATGAAGAATTCTCTTGTGTCTCTTGTGGATTTTGTCACTTCTGGATTATGTCACTTGTGGATTTCGTCTCGTCTGGATTTTGTCTTTGTTGATTTCGTCACTCTGGATTTGATCTTTCTGGATTTCGTACCCAACCCGTTTTTATTATACTGAAACGTTCTTCAGAATATAAAGCATCATGAAATTGGTTTTAATTATTTTTATTGTCCGACGTTCCGATCGTTCTAAAAAAATATATGCGAAAAAACACTTCAAAGTTCAAACTTGCATAGATGGCTGACCATACGAAATTGCATACGACCTTTAATCTAGGGTATCATAAGAATTGGTCTTACGATTAGACCAATTCTTGCTATTTTACTCGTTTTTAATTATTTTTATATATAATCAATATCATAAGAATACGTGGATCGATTTGGATGATTTTTTTGCATAGAGTATTTTCCCCGATAGGTACCATATCAAAACAAGTTTTAAAAGGGTGATTTAAATATCGAATGCTTGATATCAAACAAGAGGTCTTGAAAAGTAGGTACTGTTGATTAGTCTACTCATTTTGTTGTTGTAAAAAACTTCAAAGAAACAGAGTACTACCATCGAAGAAACTCATTTTCATCGATTGGGTCATAGTAACTTAAGTTCCCCCACTCCCATATTACTATATTTTGGTCATATTTGCATCGTAAGCTTATCAGTTTTATATACATAATACGAATCATTTTGTAAAAAATATATTAATAAATAGGAATAATAATATAATAAATATATTAATATATTATAAATATAACTTTTTTCATTGAAAATTTGTAAATAATAGGAAATTAAGGTAAAATTATACTAGAAATCTCAAAATACTTGTAAAGAAAGTTGAACCGCCTTCAATGGAAATCTATTTTATAAATAATTTTATTTTTATGAATTTGGAATTTTCAAATTCGGTTCCAAAAAATTAATAATCTGTAGATGCAAAATAGAAGAATTTTAAAAAGTTTTATTTTTAACGATACTAAATTAATGCACAAATTCAAGACGAAAAAACAACCGCTTTGTCCGGAGTTTGATACCGGGACCTTCCATTTTCCGGGCAACTTCTCTTACCACTGAACTAATGAGAAAGATGCTTTTCGCTCTTGCATAATTTATTTGCGAAAGAAAATGGAGCTTTCTTTAACGTGTTTGTTTATAATCTGTAATTTGATGTAAAAGGTTTGGTTTAAAGCAAATTCGAAGTTAATTCGCTTGAAAGCAAAAAAGTTAAATTTTTCTATCAAACAAAGACGCTGAAAAATCAATTTAAACGAAAAATAAAATATATAAAAAAATAATATGTATTTTAAAATAAATAAATTGCATTAAAAAATTGAAAAATATTTTTTCTTTCCCAGTGATATATAGTATACAGTAATTTTAAGATTTTATCTGAGTTCTGACATTTTTTATTTTACAATGAAACTTATCTTGATATATCATTGAGAAAGAAAAAATTGTTTTTTACTTTTTAGTGCAATTCATTTATTAAAGTTATTATTTTAAAAGTTTTTTAAAAAATTTAGTTTGTACTTTTTAGTCATTACATTTTCATTAAAAACTTATAAAACGGTACATAATCCACCTGACATATGTAATTAATTCGCATCTACGTTCTCTTTTGAACGTTGTGGTGTAATTTTCTTTTCTCTGTCATAAGTAGTTTAGAACATTATCGGACTTTAATGCAGAGTACCTATACTTCCATGTAAAAAATGTTACATGAAAAAACTGGAAAAATTTATTTCACACCAAAACCCATATAACAGTTAAACATAGAAAATTGAAATGCTCCCATAAAATATGTAAAATATTATGCCAAAGTATTTAAATGAAAATTCAACCCCGCTGCATCAGCCCACACCCCCTCTGTACACAAATTCGAAATCATGTAATTTAACGATATCTGGGTGAAAAAAGACTGCTATAAAGTTTCTTATACCTACATCGGATCCTCATTCAATCATTCTAAGTAAAAAACAAACCCATGTAAATCCATCCACGTTTACTACCCTAAAAATGTTCCTAAAATTTCGATAAAAATTATTTAATAAAACTATTAAATTAATAGAAAACGCTGGGATATCTTAAAAAAATTAATGCAGAGTTTATGTTTAAAAATATACAGTGAAGTACACAAAATATGGCTTTTTAAAAATGTTGGTCGAGCAAGACTCGACTTAAGTTCAATTTGCCTTAAATCACTTTCCAAAGAACGGAACCTGACGTAAGTACGGGGATCGCCTATTCAAAATAAAGTGCCCAACTATAGAATATAGAGAGAAGAGAGAGTGTTGATACCTATAAAATTCGTGTGCATGAGCATAGCTAGAAGTACGAGAGAATTAAATAATAAATAATTGTTCTGAGACCGTTTATTGCTCAAATCATAGTCCAATCTTCATGGATTTCTACTGTGTGTATGCAACAAATAGCCAGTGCTTTCTTATCTAATCACCTTGTAACAATATACATAAATTTAAATATTCTGAATAGTATATAACCCTTAGTAAAAGTCTTATAAGACTATATGATTTAATCTAAGAATAAGATTTCTTATATATGACACCAAAATTCGGCTATTGAAATATTTATTCATTAAAATTCCATCGAAGCAAAAAATATTCCTTTGTTATTAAGTTAAAATAAAATGAAAACTTTATATCAAAATATATTCCTCTTGTTACCCCTTTCTACGTTCACGTTTGTACTGAGCTTTCACTACAGCGGCAACCTCTTCTAAGCCTTGAAACACAATCACTACCCTAAATTTGGCTTATCACATCTGACGCATTGACGTAGTAAGATATAGGAAGAAAGAAAAATGGCCCAATTAATTTGGATTTTTATATTTCACAGATTACCAACGGATATAAATATTTATTTTGTCCATCAGTTTCTGCCTAAACAAAATTCCCAATAAAGTTTTGCATATACCTATATTTATAATTTCGCGATTTCAAATTTCCCGCCATTGTTGCTCTCAACTTCACTGGTATACCCCACAAAACTTAAAAATGGATACGGTGTGTCACGTCAGCAAAATTAAGATTTTGTATTGCACTCATATGTATTGTTTAACATTTATCGTAATCATAGACTTGATAGATTAAAAATATCAGCAAATATACAATGCCGTGGAAAATATCAAAGTCAATTAAATAAAAAATAACAGAAAAGTTAATTGAGGTGGTAAAATGCCACCGTATTTCTACGATAAAACATGTCTGCATCGAAGCCCAACTACGGCCGAATTTAAGTAAATCTTGGACCCATCATGGTGCAAAGAATACAAGTTATTCTTCGTATGAAGCACGTTCCACCTTTTTTGAACGAAATGTACCCTATTCTCTCTCCTCTCTCTATAGAAATATACATACATTACTGGACGATGATACGTCACAGCATATGTGTCAAAATTTAATGAGAATACCTTTTATTCGCTGTACCGTGTCTTAGATCCACCATCTTCTTTTATGTTGGCTATGTTTATTAAACTCTTTATAAACCAAGAACGCCGCAGAACACATATGGCAGAACAAATTTGGTTACGGATTGACAATTCTCATTGTATTTTCACAGAAGCTTTGTCGACGTTTTTTAAGGCGTTATTTATCATGTCGCTCACATTGTGTCTTAGCCTTTGGTATTACCTTACCAGTTACCACCGGATCGCTTCAACAATTATATGCTCAATTGTCCGTCTTTATGAGAGCCGCCAGAAAGAGCTTATTTTTAAATTTTATGTTCTTTGATATAACTCTACAAGCATCATTTTGTAAACTTTACAAACGCAGGGATATTCCCAGGAAAAACTAACTATGGGTTTACGGACACACCTCTTTAGATTCGTATATTTTTTTACTCCCGTAAGCAGTCAACTTAAAGAGATAACTCGTAGCCCCCGGAATTTACAAGCCCTAAAGTCGGCAATAACAACAACCCAAAGACAATAGCAGGCCAGCTACGTAGTAATAGTTCACAGTTCACACTTACTTTTTTCTTCGAGAAAGAATTTTTTTGGGAGATCTTTCTTGAAGAAAATTAAGTTTAACCCGGTAAAAAGTCCAAAAGAGTAATCTCTTTTTATTTACACTTACTTTTATACAGAATTTCCCAAAAGTGCAGTCCAATACTCACACAGGTTAAAGTACAATTGATATCGAATCAAAAATCCGACGTACATTTTTTTGAGTTTGATGTAAGTTTTGAAGAATTTCATATATTTAATTTGTTTTTAGCATCTGCACGTGATTTTTATACCCTAGGTGAAATCTATAGGGTATATTAAGTCTATCATTCCGTTTGTAACGCACAGAAATAATGATGGTAGAGAAAAATGATTTGGACACTCTCGCATAATATTAAAGTTATTTTGATTTTTGCATGTCCGTCTGAAGTTTTGAACGCGGACTTTAAAAAAAAATAAAATAACGTCGAAAATGAGACAAATCGAGCAATTCCTTCGTGGGGTTGACATACAAAAATTTCGTTTTTTTTTTTTTTGGAGAGCTGAAATCGGACAACCTCTTTGGTGTTGCCATATAAAAATTTAAGTTTTTTACGAATACTGTGAAAACGATCAGTCCTAGACATTATTGTACTAAAAACTTCTTCAGAATATGATAAATTGGTTATAATCATTTTCTCTGTCCGATGAACTGTTCTAGAAATGTATGCAAAAAAACCACTGCAAAAATCAAAATTCCTCAAATGAGTGACCATACGAAATTTCATGCGGGCATTCATTTAGGGTATCATAAGAATTGGTCTTATTTTTAGACCAATTCTAGTTATTTTACTTGTTCCTTAATAACTTTTTAATTTTTTTTTTTGTTATTTCATTTCTTTTATAGGTTGTCAACTAATAATCAGCCTTTATTGTGGTAATACGCCGTGATATCTCTATTTTTAATGTTGTAAAATATGGATTAAGGAGCATTTTTTTCCGAAAACAAACCAAATGACTGGCTGTTTAATACTTGAAAAAATATTCTCATTAAGTATCTTTTTAATGACATGTTGTTTTTAATAATATGTTGTACCAATAGATAATGCGACGACTTTAATTAGGATGTTGACCAGATAATGAATTTTAGGAAATTTTTGTGATGTATGAAAGAAGAGTAGTAATTAGTATATTTGCTAAGTAAGGCTGAGTAGTTTTTGATTTATATAAATATTCCGGTCTGTTTAAAAAAGTTCCATAGTCTCACGCGCCGACAATTACTGGGAATTGCCTCAAACTATTTTAGAAGATATACTTAATCGACGATCTTCTTATCATCGCTACATACCTACCTAATAGGATGTGGTACCAACATGACGATGCCTTGCTGCCATAAACTCTGATGCTTTACCCAATAGAAAAATCGTTCTCTAAAATGATATGATAGTTTTAGTTGAGCATAACATTCTTGCAATTACTGAAGATAGCCTGCAGCAAATTACACCGACTGACTGCGCAAATTACGTTATGGATATGGTTTTACTCATCCCTAAGGCAATGGAATGGCAACCTTTGCACTGATCATTTGTTAAGAAATTTTAAATATTAATTTCAATGTTTCAAGCCTGAAAATAATAATAATGCAAAGTGAAATAATAAAATATTTGATTTGATTTAAAACTGAAAACTTTTGTATTAAAATGTCTTAATGAGTATTTAGGTTTATATTTAATTGCTCTTGGTTTAAATAAATCTGCTCACAGTTTATTACAAGAATTTCCTAAAATTCATTACATGGTCAACATTCTAATTAAAACCGTCGAATTTTTTCCATATTTTTTATGTATTTAAACAAAGAGGTCGTTTAGTTTGTTTCTGGAAAAATATAATTCAGATTTTATAACCTCCTGATTTCTATACTCTGTCCAACTAGATTCAAATTAAATATACCTATGTGTGATTATCCGAAATTTCCATTTATGGATTTAACAAACATTCTACGATATTAATTCGGGAAGACCAACTTCTCTCATTTCTGCTGGACTACTTCACGACTGTTAAAATTTTCTTATTTCTGCCTTTATTTACTATTCCAGATTTGGACAACATTTTCATTTTCGACACAAAAATAAAATATTTTGCGAAATGTATTGGCTTATTACCCTGCTGTTTCGCAATCACGATGTCATTATTCTTGCTGACAGCTTCATCACTTGAACCGCGATTTTCTTCCACCATAGTCTTATTATTGAATAATGAGGGATTTTCAAATCTATTAGCATGTACCTATTGTATGAGTTCCATCGGCTTTTACTTCAAATACTCTAGTATATGTAGCTCTAGGAAATTAAGAAATTATCACAAAAGAGCTTACATATTTCCTTCAGATACCAATCTCTTGCATAGCTTGATGATGACGATTGTTGCTCCAAAGCCATATTTGCCTGATATAACTGATGACATGGCAGTCCGGGTGAATATCCCTGCTACAGGAGAAACTTGTAGGGATATCAAATCTCCAGCGATGATGTCACATGGATTTGGCTTTCCCTTGTATTGTTTTTCTTACAATCGGATGGTATATGGTATAATTTGCCCGTCAACGGATAGCACCACTTCACCTGAAAATCTTACCTGGGGTTAGACGAGATAGTACAGCTTGCATGCAACTTTCACTGCCCTACTTCTTGCACGTGTAATCCCTACTGCCATACTGGTAGCTTAATTTTCAGAGAACTTGCATGATGAAAAATCATGGCCGCTGAGGTGACAGTAATTTGACATTATACAGTTTTCAAGATGGCGGATGAGAAATGCTTGAGAGAAATTGATAAATTCATACTGGGAAAATGAAATTTTCTGGGATCATTTGCATTACATCATTTACCAACACCTTCCTCTTAATTTTTTCTTGAGTTTTTATCATTCTGCTACTTCCTTTATTGCTATAATTTTCCCATATACGCAAGATTTTACGTCTTAATGCCTTTTTTCAACCGAACTGCGTTCTGCTGTCAAGTTTAAAGTCGCGTTGCAAGCTGTACTATCTCGTGTAAACCCCAGGTTAGGCATTAAGAAATCAATTGCTTCTATATCCGGTCGAACTTGTCAGGTGGAATAATTTTTTACTCCTTGTAAAATATTACGGTACTGACAAATTCTGTTCCTTGTGGTAATTTTCCTAAAGGCTTGAATGTCCAAAGTGGAGTTATAAGGTCTGTATTTTTACTTTTGTGTACAAAGCCTGAGTAAAAATTAGTAAAAACTTTCCTTCGGTAGAGGGGATAATACTAGATGAGAATGAAAAATGTTAACAGACAACTTATGAGTAAAGCCTGGGTAAATTATTCAGTTGTCAGAAATCAAGATTAATTTTTTTTTATTAATTTATATTTTTTTTTTCATTAAAATCGGGCATATTATATTTTATTTATTCATTTATTTTAATAAAATCGGACTTATTTATTTTGTTTGTTTTATTTTTTTCTTTTAATCGCCCTAACAACTAAAAGAATTATTTCAAGTGACAAATGAAATAAAAGAATCAACTTACTCATCCACTTTACCTGTGTAAAAATAGGTCTGTTCGCGTACTAGCTTAAAAGTACAAACTTGTAAAAGTTTTTACAAGTTTTTACTCGAAGGCGTTCGCGTACTCGAAAATTGAGAGAGAAATTGTTTACGTCACTTTTCCCCTCCGTGATTAGCTCGAGCAAAATCGTTGAGTAAAAACTTCGAAAGTGTCAGTTTTGACAGATCGTCGCCGGTTTTCAGTTATTTTTAAAGTTTTCAGTTATTTTTTAAATTAAATTTGTTTATTGTACTATGTACTAGGAAAATTTCACGTCGTTATTACAGATCCCAAATATTTGCAAGTTTTTACTCGAAGCCGTTCGCGTACTTTGTGAGTGTCACTCTCAATTTCTCTCTTTATCATACATTTTGACGTTGTTCATGTTTTTACTTGAAAAAGTACGCGAACAGACCTAATGTTAACTTTTGTTCAGGAGGGGAAATGCATTCAACTGTCAAATTTTTCTAGTACAAGAAGAGAAGTTAACATACACATTATGGGTAAAAAACGTTACGAGGCTGTGTAAAAACTTTGCAGTGTGGGTAAAAACTTTCGAGTAAACATACAGACCTATAATATACGTTGTCTGGACAATTTTAAGGATCCTATTAAAATACACAATTTTCATTTTGTCACTAGCATTTCCTTTCTGTCACTAGGCTTGATGATGCCGATGCATTGTTGTATGAGGTTCGTATGTAATGAAAATGGTTTACAAAATTAATCAGTGGAATAGAAAGATGGGGATTTGTTTTTCCCTAATCTACTTTTCCTTAAAAAAAAAAAACATTGAACTTACAACTGGTGCATCTACTCCACTGAATATTATTTTTAGGTTTAAATTCTAATTGAGGCTCAGTTTTAACTTCCAAAGCAATGTTCTCGTGGAAGACTGTGCAGCCACTGTCATCGATTTCCACAATTATTCAAAAGCCTACTACTGGTAATAAAATAGTTTCCTCAACTATTTTCGCCTTCATCTTCCTTCATTACAAATTAAGCTGCATTAGTATTTTTATTAATATCGCCTAAATCAACCTCCCAATATACACATTCGCCAGTAGATATCGCTTCGTCGTACTTAAAATCTGAGTTGTTTAACATCTCATAAATTTCTTTATCTTTTGCCGATCTTGAGGACGTCTTTTTTACGATAAAAGCTATAAATTGTGTAATAATTTAAAATTTAAAACAGATCTATTGTTGAAGTAAAAAAATTTGTAGCTATATTTAAAAAATTTTAAAATTTCAATATTATGTACATCGCAGATATATTCAAACCACATGCTTTGTTATTCACTGTAAGAGTGTGTAATATTTTCGAAGACAAACATAATATTTTGTGTCTAACGTAAATACATTAAAATCTACATTACGGTTAATAAATAATGTACTATACATGTTAATGCATATCGATTTTTTATTGAGTTTTGCTTATTTTCTATACAAACTAGAGATGAAATTCTTAAAAAAGCAGTAAAAACTAACTTTTTATGATATAGACAAGTACTTACCAGTAGTCTTCTGAAATGAGGCGAAATACATAAAATTATCGTAAAATCCGAAATAGAAACGCATGATATTCCAAATATATGCACACGCAGATGATGCAGCTAATGAACTAGTTATGAAAAGTTGCACATTTTACTTTCGTGAAATAACATACGACTGTACATTATAATGTACATTTAGTTTGTATGAAATCAAATTATGATCTTTTTCAGTAAAACAAAAATGTGCTAAGTAAACTAGTAATGGCAGGTTTCACAGTATGAGTTTAAACCAAATATTTAGTTTAAACTCGACGTATGGGTTTCACAGTTTGGCTTAAGCCCCGGTTTAAACTAGAATTTAAGCCGCGCCATCCCTCGGTTTAAACTCAAGATAAAAGTATATGACATTTTATTTTGACAATAGTATTGTTTGTTTGTATCAAGAAAATAATTTTATCATGGATTTAGATTTGGACATTTTTAGCGATGAAGAAGTCTTTTTTGAGTTAAATTTAAAATTCTGTCGACGACCGCAATTAATTAGAAATCGGCCAAATCATTTTAATGATTGGGACGACGTTGATTTTTATGCTAGATTCCGTTTAAGTAAAGAACTATTGTCACATTATTTTCGAATCTATACTTGTCCGTTTTCTTGTCACTGACATGTATATAAATGGACTGCTTGTTGAACCAAAAATGCATGAAAGCAAATGGCACCACTTTCATATTCCTGTCTCTTTCCGTGAAAGCATACTTTCCCACTGAACTGTAACGATTAGGAACGAGAAATTGCTTGTAAAAATCCCTTATAAAAGACACTTCCTTCCACTCATAATTATAATTTAACGATACAAATAGTCCCAAATACCTTTGTGGTAAATTCGGTAAATCCCACTGACATGCATATACGTAAATTCCCAAATAATTTAAATATAGCGGCAGTTTACGACAGTTGGTAGCATTGACAGTGAGAGCATACTTTCTGAAATCAAAACTGGTGCCATATGAAACAGGAGATCAAGCAGTCCATTTGTATATATGTCAGTGTACACGGTACAGAGAATACAAGTTATTCTCATTACGAACCACGTTCCACCATTTGGGGACTAAATGACATATAATGCATAGGAAAGCACGATACAGAGAACACAATACTCTCTCTCCTCTCTTTGCCTTTTCTATATAAATGTATTAGCGTACAAAATTACGCCACAGCACATGTGTCAAAATTTAACGAGAATAACTTGTATTCTCTGTACCGTGGATTAATAGAAAGCTTCACAATGGCAAAAATTACAAATTTAGTTCACAATGTAACCAATACTTCCAACGTTACTAAAAGAATGCTTAAACTTGCAAGATTGTTTAAACTAAACCTTGGTTTAAGATTGACTGTGAAACTGGCTATAAGTCGTTCAAAACTAAACTGACAGTATCTATGTTCTTTTGTAAGGAACAGTGTTCTGCAGAACACAGGAGATTGCGAATTGAATTGATTTGTAAGGTAAGTTATGAAAGTATATAGAAAATAATCAAGTAGGCAGGACTTTAATTCTTACAAAACACTTAGGCCTGAAACACAATTGGAGCTTTTCAGCCAACTTTATGCCCAGCTTTCTGCTAAAGCTGACTGAAAAAGCCGAATTGAACACAACTGGTGTTTTTGACATTTGCAACTTTAACTTGTTTATGTTGAGAACTTCTATTAAGGAACGACAGTTAATGCTTCCGATTTTCCAAAATTACGATAAATGCATACTTTTTTGGATAGTTTTGAGATGTACCAATTATATGTAAAAATAATACCGATTTCTTTTATGTCCCACAGGAACTGCTCATCTTTTACTAACTCTATACGTTTGCTTCCATTTTAACATTTTTGGTACCTGTTTACTTCGTAAATATGTCAACAGAATCCCTTCTCATCCAATATTCGACATTCGCACAGTTGGCAACATTAAAAATTCCCTCAAGTTGGCAGTCATTGGGCTTGAAATTTTCAATTTGATCAAATCTCAAGCCAGGTTGAAGCTGGCAAAAATGTTAAAGCTACAATTGTGTTCTTCTACATAGATTTACATTGTCAACAAATCTCAAGCTAGCTGAAAAGCTCCAATTGTGTTTCAGGCCTTAGCCTGCCAAACTTTGTCCCAAAATTTATCAAATTATATTTTGACATTTTGCATGGATTGAAGTCATGGCGATTTTATTATTTTCTCTAAACATTCAACACTTTTCTCTATTCACCCTACAAAATAATTGATATCAAAAACTATACCTACTACACAGCCAACGACGCTAGAGTTGGCGGGGTCCAATCCGCAAACTGTCCGTGGGGCGTCCCCTATTTGGTTAAATTAAAAGATATATGTATGATAAAATTTTGAAATATATGTTTTATTGGTATACATACTATATGTATAGTTTTAATGCAATAAAAAGCAAAACAAAACAAAAAGTAATAAAATTATAATGTACGCGCTTTAATTGACAATAACTGATCAATAACATCTTTCATATCAATTAATTTTATTATCCTATTTTCAATTGGCATTGACATTGGTACTGGCATTGTTATTAACCTTTCAGTACTATGAGCGTATATATACGCTCAGAAAAATAAGCTCATTGTGGCTTATGCGCGCATATAGGTATGCGCTCAGAGACTTGTCGAACTTAAACGCTTATAGAATTTGAAGAAAGTAACGAAATGGGCGCAAATAATTCTTGTACAATAAAACAGACATGTGGAATGCCTTCTGTGGAAATACGAGGTCCGCGTGGTTTCATTGGCCGCTATGAAGTGGCGTTCAATTGGAATGTCAATGTTTTTTATATTTTAATCTTTTTTAATAGGAAAATGAAATCACAGAATATTGAAATTTGATAATGGACAATCTTCTTGTGATCCCACTTGTAGGAAAAAATTAAAAAATAGAATGACTGTCATTTAGTGAAACGAAGTTCCAAATCAATTTTCAGACTAGAAATTTGGGGCGAAAAATTTTTTACCGAACTATGCAATCTAATTTTGTTGATTGTTCCTAAACGAATGCGAATAATGACTTGTCGTTTTTTTAAATAAAAGGTGACAGATTATGGATAATTTTGAGAGAAACAAGTAAAAAAGCCAGAATTGATCTAAGACCAATTCTTATGATAGCCTAGATCAATGTCAGTATAAAATTTCGTATGGTCACCGATCTATGCAAGTTTGATTTTTGAAGTTGTTTTTCGCATATACATATTTCTAGAATGGTTCCCCCTACAGAAAAATGATTCTAACCAATTTCGTAGGAATTTGCATTCTCAAAAACTTTTCAGTACAATAAAAATGTCTAAGACTGATTGTTTTCACAGTATATGTAAAGAATCTACATTTTTATATGGCAACACCAAGAAGGGATTATCCGATTTAGTTAAATTTTGAAATTTCATTTTTTATTACTATAAAAACACTCTGTACAAATTTCAGCACTCTATGTCGACGCGTTCTGACGCAGTTTCCAAATATATACTGGAAAACTAAATTTTCGTATGGCAACCCCACAAAGGAGTTACCCGATTACTCATTTTCGAACTTGATTTCACTTTTCTTTTTTTTAAAGTCGGTGTACAAAATTTCAGCTTTATAAGTCAATATGCTCTCGAGCTATCGTTCGCACGGACGGACAGACGGATGGACATGCAAAAATCAAAATAACTTTTAATACTATGTGTGGGTGTCCAACCCATTTTGCTCTACCGTCATTATTTTTAGGTGTTACAAACGGAATGACAAGCTTATGTCGATTTCGATGGGACCATTTCAGTGTTGCACTTTTTCTGGCAGCAGAGAAATGGGAGCACTGAAATCCATCGAACATATTTCTGTCCTATTCCTTATGTTTGTGGGTATTATATACACGGAGCTGTCAAACGTAATAAATGTTCTTTATTGATATATAGAAACAAATTTCTTCTTAACTTTATGGTAATTACCCAAATTTTTAATTCATTTAACTCCAAAATTTCACAAATAATCGCGACTGTACATTTTAACAGAGCAGATGACAATTCAACTTGAATTATGTATTCGTAACACCGACAAAATATTCAGTGCAAAGTAGGGGAAGTCAGTGCAAACCTCGTGTTGCACTTCTGCTATAAAATTTGTCCCATCGAACATTTTCAATGTTGCACTGCTGGAAAAAGTGCAATACTGGTGTTTCACTGAAGTCCCATCGAATTCAATTCGACATTAGTATACCCTATACTCTACTCTCCTCCCACGTAAAGTAGTGCACCCGTGAAAATTTCGAAAAAAATTAGCAGTAAAAAACCATTATTTACATTTACGGATTTAAAAAGTCACCCCACTACTCGATCACACTCCCCAACCTCTTTAATTTAGTAGACACTCAACGTGCCATATTTTGGACAACTCCCTCCCTCCACATGCTCAAACGAGCCGTCTTAAATGTTTGTCACCATACTTTTTCTATACATGACCACAAATACAACTGAAAAAACTGCATTGCTCTAAGACTCTTCCACGCAGAGTTATGCACTCGTCAATATTGTGAAAACAAAATTTACCGTTAAGCCTGCCAAACCTGTAATTACCGTTAATCGATATAAAATATAGTCTTTTGTAACCACGCATTCCTAACGGACAAAGTGTAATTTTTCAAGCTGTGGAAAATTTTTGCAAGACATATCGCCAAAATCGACGCCATCGTCAACGTAATACGTGCTTCTATGCATGGTGTCCAATTATATAATGCAAACCTTACATAACCTGACCTCGGTAGCTCAGTTGGTAAGCGCGCTGGCTACCATCTCTGGAGTCGTGGGTTCGATTCCCACGTCGACATGGTCCTGAGCTTTTCCTTCAACCTAGTTTCCTTCCATTTTCTGCATTATGCCTTAATCCTTGCTATTAAAAAATTCTTTAATCGACATTTAATTATGTTTTCTAAGGATATATTCAATATAACGTTGTAATTCGATATAACTCTATATAACTTTGTAATTGACATTCTAAGTATATTTCTAAGGAAAAAAGTTAGCTATTAATTAATGTATCTATAATAATTTCTATAATAAATGATTCCTCAAGTATAATGATGTCTATGATTATGTTAATAATGATATTTAATTATTCTATGATGAGGTCTATGATTGTTTCTAATGCTTGCCCATACGTACATAGCTTGTATGTAAATATGTAATATTTCCTGTCTGTAAGGTTGTTAAAATCGGTAGACTGTCTCTTTAGCTCAGTGGTAAGACCAGTCGCCCGGCAAGCGGAAGGTCCCGGTTTCAAACCCCGGACAAGGCGGTTGTTTTTTCTTCTTATATTTATGAATTTCATTTAGAATCGTTAAAAATAAAAGTTCTTAAAAATTCTTCTTTATTCATCATTGACTGATTCTAACAAGTGTAGGTTCGATTCTTGTCTGGGAAAAAATGAATAAATAAATAAATACATAAATAATATGGTCAGTAATAATGACATTGCCAGCAAAGCAATGTCATTACATCTGAAAGTCTCCTTTCATTCCTCTGTCATTATATTTAAACCTTACACTATCATTAAAAAGGAAAGTATTTGTTTCATTACCTATAAATTCATTGAGCGAGAAGTTTATTTATCTTGTGGTAATTTTTTAATGGATCCTCGCAGAAAACCTTGCATTGTTATAATTTTAGAATTAGCCGCAAAGCGAAGCTACAGAATTTATTTTACCGAAGCGGGAGATTGTGAAAACTATTAATGAAGGACATTTAATAAATTACTGTGAATGGAGATCTCAAGTTTTCAGTTGTAATGTCACCAGCTTCAATAAGTGAATTTTCAAATTCCTTGGAGTTTTCTTTTAAATTTCAGGCTGGATATGAGTATTGAGTATTTTGGCTGAATCAGCAGGGACTAGTTGAATTACAACATAGCAAGAGAAATTTATCCGAGATCCTTAATTATCCGTTGTAGTATTTAGTTATTCCGAATATTTGTTGTATTTTTCCGAAAAGGTTAACATGGGACACCGGAAATCTTTTTTTTTTTATTTTGTAAATAAAGAGGGTGTTCAAGTTCAAGTGTCACTACTTACGTAAATACAGTAAAAATGAAGAAATTTTACAGATTAATATACAGTAAAAAATCTAGGAATATTAATTCGCGATTCCTATTACTACGACTACGAGTCAACCAAGATAACAAAAGGTGTGTTCTTTTGTGTCCGCAGAACAAAGCAGAACAAAAGATACACAAAATAACGCCTCATACATTTTCATAGAAAGATATAAATGAAGCGAACAGTACAAATAGTTCGCTTCAATCAACAGAACAATTTCTTCTCTCCAGTATGTATATGGGAGTTTCAGAGCATGATACACAAAAGAACACAGCTAAAGTTATTTATTCCCTGCTATTCGAAATAAAACCCCAGGAATTTGAAAACTTCAAATCAAGTGTCTCGGACTGTACTTATGTCTTGTGAAAATATACAGAATCATAAATGAAACAGGAGATAGGTTGAAGCGTTAGGAACAAAAGCAATGTATAACACACGGTGGGGAAAGGGCAATCTCAAGCGTTGCATAGATTAAGAATATATGCCAGTTTCTCACAAAACACCCCATAACTTCCTTGTAATACGAACTTTGAAGGTGTTCAGATGATAGTAAACCATATAAGCTTTCCAATTTTAAACCATTACTTCAACACCTTCAAAATGCTAGTTATAGGACGTCAAAGTAAAAAAATTGGGTTTCTTTTTTAATTTTAACAACTTCCCGACATCTTTTTGCGTAGAATTGCAGAAAATTAAGCGTAATCTTATCATCAGTTGCAAAATTAATGAAATTATGCATTATAAAAAGAGGTTTATATCAAAAACCGCTGAGTATAACATTCTGAGGTTTCCAAAATTTTTTTATGAAAATGTAACAGCGATCGGGCGTTTTGTTTTTATAAAAATATTTGTTGTATTCCACAGTTCCGGTAGGCTTTCAAAGGTCTCAATGAAAATCCGAAGAAGTTTTCTGTCTTTTGTAATTCACTCAGGCTCAGTACATTCTACCAATTAAGTTGTTGATAAATATTCATAAAATATTTTAAGTATTTACGTTTTGCTAGTTTGAAATTTATTTATTAAACTTTCTGGCAGGGCTTTTAAAGAATGCATTATTTCTGAGCTCCATTCTTATACATTTTTTCATTAAAATGAACGAATTGGAAGCAGTAGTAAAAGTATTTTTAAAGAATTGGAATAGAATTAAATGAATTCCATTTTTCAAAAAAATATTAACCAATGTATTCTTTTTCCTTTTAGAAAAAGAATGCATTACTCTGGAATGCATTGCATTCATTGAAGTCTGTGTGAATTCACTTGTATTCACTTGCATTCATTTGCATTCACTTGAATTCAATGAAGTTATTACATGAAATCATTTTGTGATTAAGAATGAAAAAATAAATAAAGCACTTTTAAGTATATTTTTTGAAAGAATTTCAAATCAAATCAAAAATTATTTATTCCAGGGACCGAAAATAATGATTATTTTTCATTTCTTATGTGAAAAATCATTTAAGGAGGAGAATGAGATCAATTATGCGCGCAAAATACATCTACTTTCATTATGTGTGTGTTCGAAAATTTAATTAATAAAAAAAAAGACAATAATAATTATTATTTTTAAATCACTAATAATCATTAAATCTGAGTTTCACGCCATTTACTCGAAGAGAAAAACTCACATATAGGAGTATTTTCTTAAAATCAACAATAATCATCACACCTGAGTTTTTTTTTTATTCCGATCCAGTTTAGTCATAATTCTTAGTTTCACTTTTCTATGTATTTTGCATTTGAGTTTGAAATTTTACTTATAAGTATTATACTTTTACCTTCATTATAAATTCTGATATTTGTTCATCCATATATGATATACCTTTATTCTAAAACTATTTCATTTCATTAATTGAATTAGTATGTATATTTTTGGACTACTCCTACTATTATTTTTGGTTTTTCTCTCGCATATGTATACTAGTATTAATTTTTTGTGAGCTATAATAAATTGTATGGGCTGGCTTCCAAGCACTCACATTGTCCACAGGATTATACAATCCTTAATCCTTTCTATATTCTCAATTGCTATAATTTTATCAATATTTATTTACTGATCTGTTAATCTAATTATGTTCCTTACTCTCGTAATGGCCAACCTTGTACGTGCTTAAAAAGGGGTATGTGAATAAATACTTTTTGATTTGATTTGATTTGAAATTCTGTCAAAAAAATACTTAAAAGTGCTTTATTTGTCCTTTCATTCTAAATCACTAAATAATTTCATGGAATAATTTCACTGAATTCAAGTGAATGCAAATGAATGCAAGTGAACTCGCACAGACTTCAATGAATGCAATGCATTCCAGAGTAATGCATGCAGTTCAAAGTAATTTTTCTAAATAGAAAAAGAATGTATTGGGCAATATTTTTTGAGGAATGTGGAGTTGTATTTCCTAATTCATAATACTGAAGAGGAATGAAAGAATGCAAAATATGCATTCTTCATTCCTTTGAATTAAAACCAGAATGAGCTGCATTCTTTAACAACTCTGCTTTCTGAATAAGCGAAAAAGACATTTGTCTGAGTGACGATATTATCAATCTTATTATCAAGTAGTCAGAAAAACGAAAGTAATGCTTATGACAGACATGGGGTATCGAAATCTAGATATTCATATCATGCATTTATTATAATCAAATGTAACAAAATAAGAACGTAAATTTTCCTTATGAATAAAAAAAAAATACATAAATATAAAAAAAATTTAGAAGGTCTGCTTTAAAATTACGATGTGAGATCATTATTACTAAAAAATTAGTTTTGCTTTTAATAAACATTTCCCTGAAATGAGTAATATGAAATCGCTGGAGTATTCTGAAAGAGTTTGAAATTTTTAATAACGAAAATTCCAACAGCGCCTACACAATTACTTGAAAAGTGTTTGCTATACAAAATAATATTCATTTGTTCGCAAAATAAAAAGAATTCGTTATTGATAAATATAACTTCAAGAATTATTTAAGCAATCATTCCACTTTTATTTAAGTAAACTAATCCTTCTTATACTTTGTGCCACAGTATCATTAAATCTGGGTAAAAACCTTCAAATTGAAAAGTTAGGTTAAACATAAAAAGATTTATAAATTTAAAAAGGCGTTCTTAAGACAAACAGACAGGTATGCAAGATATAAATATTTTTTACTTTTAAACATGGACCTCTAATTCTACACAATTATTTCTATACGCAACAAACATACAAATATATCCCAGATTTGAATCTAGGTTATATAGTTAAATTTAAGAACCGAAACTTACCACAATAATTTTTTGTTGAGATTGAGCTTTTTAATTAATCTGGAGTTACTCGTTTATCGAATCTTTTGATTGGTAGTTGCACAACACATTAAAATAACGAATATATAGGATTCCATTCCGTCTCTCTTTAGGAACTGCTGCGAATTATATATAGTATCCTATAAAGAAATTTTTATTTATTTTATTCTTCTATAGGTTTATTTTTGGTTTATTTATTCACTTCGTTTTCAGCCGGAAAAATCTTCTGAATCTCTTTGGAGAAATGCTCAAAATAATTCGGTTTTGCGTTAATTGTCTTTTCAACTATGTATGTTCTCAATGATTTGGTTTGTGTCAATGGTTTGTGTTAAAACTATTATAATTTTTTTAGCGCTGTATTAATTGCTTGCCTTTTCAACTAGCTTTGAGTTATTCTTCTGTATTAAATACTTCTGAACTATTTTTAATTGATTTTATTTTGAAAAGAATTATTTAATGCACCTTCTCATGTAGGGATGTAGATGAATCTGAAATTGAACGTTCGAAGATATCATTAAAACTTGATGAAAGGAATTTTGTAGAGAGCAGCGATGCTGTGCCTTCAGCAGTATTCTGTAATATGCAATTTTATTTAGAATAAATTCGAAAACAAGAATTCTTAAATAATAAAAAAATTTCAGATTCAATCGTCTAGGCCTAGTACCTACTTTCTGAGTTAGTATGTACGCACGGGCATGTAAACGAACGGAAAGACACGCCCTTTCATAAAGCTCCGCTATTGAAATGCAAATTAAATAAAACACGTATTAAAAGTAATTCTCAATAAAACTTTCTGATTTCAATATTCAGCTATTTTTCAACAATTTTTAATGTACTTACTATTTTTTTTTTGCCACTTTCGAAGGTTGTGTTAAAAAATTATCCTTTGTCCATATTTATTCTTGGGACATATAGCATCCAAATCATTGCTACGTATATATTTTAAGCTAGCAGCAATAATACCATATTCTTAAATGCAAAATAGTTAAATCTGAACAATAATAATTATTTCTTTCTACGTAGAAACTTTAGCATAAAAGCTGATCCTCTTACTTCACTTATTAGTTCCGCAAGTTCTTCGCTTACAGCAAAATTATTAATTGTGCTAATTATATCACAAAAGTTATCGGCTCATCACAACAAACTGATTCGATTATAGTTTGATCCACATCACGTATATTATCTTTAAGATCTTCACTTTTATTATTTATACAACTTGCATTATTTGGGTCTTCCAAGACATTCGAAGTCCTTCCACTTTCACTAATTAAATACAACTTATTTTATGATACTCGATTTTCAAAATAAATAAAAAAATGATTTTTTTCCGTTTTTGCCTTGCTCAATCAAGGACACACACTGACTGAAAGAGCACTGCAAGAAGCCAAGAAACAGCCTCATCTTAATAATTCAATCTAACTTTCATTGGTTTGATAAATATTTCTACACCGTAAAATACATATTGTAGAAAATTTTCATTGACAGTTATGTTATGAAATTTCATTGTTTAAAGATATTTTCTGTGCAGTTAAGAAAATTACTTTGATTTTAATTAAATTTTCTTTCAAGCTATGAAAATTACCACATAATTAAAACAATTCAATTTATTTCTCTGTATGTACTTTTTAGTGCAATTTATTTTTTTTAATATATTTTATTATTATGCTTTTTTTCCAGTTTATTTCTTTCAACGTTTTAGTATACTCTTAAGTTTTATGTCAATTAAGTCTCCGCTTTTTGAATTGATTTTACTTTTTATTTATCATCACTTGAATTGTTATTCACACTTTAATCCTCATCCTAAACTTAAAAAAAAAAACGTATAATACAGGGTTTTCCAATAAGAGGTGTTATTTTAATTAGCGCGCTATTTCGGTAGATGTCACTTTTAGAGCTGTCCTTTTTTGACATTTGACAAGTAGAAACTACGCCATTAATAACACATTAAATTTATTAAAATTCACTATAAAAATGGTGAAAATGTGGCAGAGACGGTTCGTAAAACTCTAACATTTTTGGGTCGTCGTGAAGCACCTTGTCGGACCGCAATACAGAAATTGGTAGAAAAATTCGAGCTGTCGGGACAAGTTAGTGATGTGAAGAATAAAACTCGTGCACGTCGCTCAAGAACAGCCGAGAATATTACTGCTGTAGCCGAAAGTGTTGAAGAAAACCCAGGTTTGTCCATTCCTCGTCGTTCTTTGGAATTAGGCATTCCACAAACGTCATTACACCGTATTTTGCATAAAGATTTGGGTCTTAAGGCTTATAAAGTTCAGTTAACACAAGAACTCAAGCCGGCCGATATTCAACAACGTCGAGTCTTTGCTGATTGGGTCCTTGAAATGCATGAAAATGATCCGGAATTCCATCGAAAACTCATCTTGAGTGATGATGCCCATTTCCACCTCGATGGCTTCGTCAACAAGCTAAATTTTCGCATCTGGGGCTCGGAAAACCCAAGAGTTATTGTTGAAAAGCCTCCCTATCCTCAACGTGTGACTGTTTGGTGCGGTTTATGGTCCCGCGGGGTCATTGGACCTTACTTTTTCGAAAATGAGGCTGGAGCAACAGTTACGGTGAATGTATTGCGCTATCGACAGATGATTAATGATGATTTTTTATGGCCGAAATTGGATGGTATTGATCTGGACAACGTTTACTTTCAACAAGACGGCGCTACGTGCCATACAAGCAACGAAACCATTGATCTTTTACTGGAAAAGTTTCCGGACCGTGTTATCTCTCGAAGAGGTGATCACAATTGGCCACCGAGATCTTGTGACTGAACACCTTGCGACTTCTTCCTTTGGGGCCACGTGAAAGAGAAGGTCTACGCCAACAGCCCAGCGCCGATTCAAGACCTCAAAGATGGAATTCCTGAGGCTATCGAGGACATACGGCAGCCACTTTGCGATTTGGTTATGGAAAATTTCATGAAAAGGATATGGTCCTGTAGGCGTGGTCGTGGTGGTCATTTGGCTGATGTTATTTTCCATTATTAACGGTATACCTTCCTCTTTATAATGAAATAAAGATCCGATCATTTATCTCAAAAAATGGCATTTTTCCTTGAATATCAAAATAACACCTCTTATTGGAAAACCCTTTATATTGTTGGGTCATATTTTACCAATGTATTTCTATTCAGAGATTTTGCAATTTTTACATATTATTTCTAGGTGAGAATAAGTCTTACAAGAGGGTCTCTACACAAGATCCTTCAATCTTACTTGTTCAGCTGTGCAATTCATTAGATGCATGCGAAAAAATGCAGGAGATAAAGGAAGTTAAAAATTTTATGCCATCAATTCGACATTTTAGCTGCTAATTGACAGCCCGTTAACTACGCCAGTGGCATTGATTCATGGCTTCAGGTTTGTCGATCTGTTTTTCTTTTATTGTCTCGCGGCATGCTGTCACCCACACACCTAAACTTTAACGGACAAAATGACATACGTGTTTTATTTTTTACATACTACCGGTATGTCATATTGTCCTCATATATGTATATATTATAAATAAAATAATAATGCAAATAAGATGAATAACTCAACACTTCCCAAAAATCGAAAGAAAAAGTTGTAACACCGGGAAACATATTTGATCTTCCTGCACTTGCGCGACTGACCGGATGGTTGTGCTGTTTTCGCAGTTTAGTAAATATCGTTGGTGTCACGTTATACGATAACAAACGACGTGCTAAAGCCACTGACTTATAACAATGGACTTATCGATTTGCTTTTTCGTATGGCACACATTTTGTGTTTGCGTATATCACCGTTAGAGCACCCTTTAAAACATTGCCTACATAAAAAATCATGTAAAACTCAGCCAATCAGATGAAATTTTACAACGGAAGATCGAATTAAATTAAAAAAATATATTTTCTTGCGTCCAAGAGATATTTTAACCGATTATAAGGAATTATCCGGCTTTAAAAGGCTATTTTTACCTGAATTCTGCGAATGGGCAAGAGAGACGGAGCATGGTAAACACTATCTTTACCTTATCTTCCTACGGTGATTGCATCTGCAGCCAACATGAAAACCTCAAATGTCATAAGAAAACGTTCAGTAAGCAATATTTTGTGTTGGTAGCTGCAACTCTAACATAAAACTTGTGCTATTTTGCATCATAGGATAAACATTGCATAAATAACTAAGCGGGGTATCGTGCGAATACAGTGTACGTATTTAAGCAATTTAAGGACAGTCAGATCCCTTGAGCGGGGGAGAAATGGCAAGAGAGCTATGCATTATTTGACAATTCTGCTTGATTTCTGAAATTTCAGATTTCATGAAAAGAAAGTCCAGGTTTGATTTAGCGATTTTGTGGTAAATAACTAGTTAAAATGATATTTACTTAAAAGTAGTGAAATATGTTTTTGTGAACGGGATTTTATATAATCGAGACTCCGGAGTCATCAGAAATTCTCTACGGGCTATGGTTCGAGATATAAGCGATCTTACCTCCTCAGGTGTAATTAATATTAGTAGCTGAAAAACGGAAAAACAACAACAACTATAACCTAAGTTGTGGATTAAAGATTTGATTATATTTATCTGTAGGTGTCTTTTATAAACAAGATTGCACCATGTAATCATATATCTAAAAATAGATCAGGCGAAGCTGGTCGGGGCGAATGTAGGTAGATATGTTCACTTAGATAAGTAATGGAAATTTGTAAATGCCTAATAATGCTTCTAATTTGATGCCTTGCATAAACAAATTCGCATAGTCCAGTAAAGTAAACAAATTCGCAGTCGAATAATGTAAACAAATTCACACAGCAGACGAGTAAAGTATACAAATTGAGCGATTTATAAAAGATTCCTAATTTCTTTAGCAGAAAACAACAACAACAACTGATATTAATCTGTAGGATGTCATGTCGTAGATGAGTAGTAGAAGTTATAATTGAAAATGTCTTTTGCTGAAAAAAACAACAACAACTATAACGTAAGTTGTGCATTAAAAATCTTTTATAAACAAGAGTGATCATGCTATGATAATCGATATCTAAAAATAGATCACGGCTGCTTGGGATGGTAAGACACATGAAATCATTAGAAGTAATGGAAATTAAAGGTTGCCAGGTGGCTGGTAATTTGATATCTTGCGTAAACAAATATAGCCGAGTAAAGTAGACAAATTGAGCGATTAATGTTTTTTTTTGTATCTAGGAGTTTGTATTGAAAAGTCTTTATGACGAATTGTTTTTTAATTTCAATAAAATTTCTCAATCAGTCACACTGTTATGAAATTTGATTGATCCCCAATATCATAGTTCACATGAAGCTGATAAGAATATGATATGATTTTATCTTCATACTATTGGGGTGATCACATTATTTTCTTACCATTAGGTTGAGAGTGGGTTTACTTAAATGTTTTGATGAAAGAAGGTGGTGTTATGATATCAATGTAAAGGGTTTTCCAATAAGAGGTGTTATTTTGATATTCAAGGAAAAATGCCATTTTTTGAGATAAATGATCGGATCTTTATTTCATTATAAAGAGGAAGGTATGTAGTTAATAATGGAAAATAACATCAGCCAAATGACCACCACGACCACGCCTACAGGACCATATCCTTTTCATGAAATTTTCCATAACCACATCGCAAAGTGGCTGCCCTATGTCCTCGATAGCCTCACGAATTCCATCTTTGAGGTCTTGAATCGACGCTGGGCTATTGGCGTAGACCTTCACTTTCACGTGGCCCCAAAGGAAGAAGTGGCAAGGTGTTAAGTCACAAGATCTCGGTGGCCAATTGTGATCACCTCTTCGAGAGATAACACGGTCCGGAAACTTTTCCCGTAAAAGATCAATGGTTTCGTTCCTTGTATGGCACGTAGCGCCGTCTTGTTGAAAGTAAACGTTGTCCAGATCAATACCATCCAATTCCGGCCATAAAAAATCATTAATCATCTGTCGAATGGATTGCTCTCCATTCACCGTAACTGTTGCTCCAGCCTCATTTTCGAAAAAGTAAGGTCCAATGACCCCGCGGGACCATAAACTGCACCAAATAGTCACACGTTGAGGATAGAGAGGCTTTTCAACAATAACGCTTGGGTTTTCCGAGCCCCAGATGCGACAATTTTGTTTGTTGATGAAGCCATCGAGGTGGAAATGGGCCTCATCACTCAAGATGAGTTTTCGATGGAATTCCGGATAATTTTCATGCATTTCAAGGACCCAATCAGCAAAGACTCGACGTTGTTGAATATCGGCCGGCTTGAGTTCTTGTGTTAACTGAACTTTATAAGCCTTAAGACCCAATTCTTTATGCAAAATAAGGTGTAATGACGTTTGTGGAATGCCTAATTCCAAAGAACGACGAGGAATGGACAAACCTGGGTTTTCTTCAACACTTTCGGCTACAGCAGCAATATTCTCGGCTGTTCTTGAGCGACGTGCACGGGTTTTATTCTTCACATCACTAACTTGTCCCGACAGCTCGAATTTTTCTACCAATTTCTGTATTGCGGTCCGACAAGGTGCTTCACGACGACCCAAAAATGTTCGAGTTTTACGAACCGTCTCTGCCACATTTTCACCATTTTTATAGTGAATTTTAATAATTTCAATGCGTTGTTGAATGGCGTAGTTTCTACTTGTCAAATGTCAAAAAATGACAGCTCCAAAAGTGACATCTACCGAAATAGCAGGCTAATTAAAATAACGCCTCTTATTGGAAAACCCTTTATAAACCACAATATGAAAAGCTTGCCGAAAATATGCAATATCCTGTTTCCAGTACATCCTCTGATACGACATAAAAAATAATAGGCAATATGTATTTACAATAACATTGTTCGCATGAATAATAAGAAAATAAAAGAATATAATGTTTTATATAAACTAAGTAGTTTGTGAGGAGAAATCATTATTTTCTCTTAATAAAATAACTTGATATTGAATGTATATTAGTATTATCTATGTTTGTTTTTAATTAAACTTATTTTTGGCTCTAAATTACTATACTTTTCTTATGATCACTTAACACATACGATGTTGGTAGACCACCGCCTATAATTTAAGAAGAAAACAGGTCGCCCGTACTAATCAAAAGTTTGGCCACCCCTGATTGCATTCAATTTCTAAAGAGAAATTTTCCTGTAAATTTCTAGATGAAAATTGAGGCCTTCCCTACATCAGGTTGGGGCATAGGGGATTTTGTATTCGAGCGAGGCGTTGCAGATTTTTGTTCTACTTGCCCAGTCTTGATAGTTTGTCAATGCTTGTTCATTCTTTCATTCTGTTGTGGTTAAGCGTCCACATTTTCAAATACATCTACTTATCTACATATTGTTCACTCGAAGTTTTTAGCATAGCCAGTAGGAAAAAACGTGTGTCTGTATATGCTTGCATTTGTTTAGAAAGCCTAATTTAAAATATTTTTTTTTCTCGCCGATTATTTAGTGAAAAGGAGAAAGTATCAGAGTTCTATAATTAAGACTTTAACTTGTACCAAACAATTACTTATGATAGAAATCAATGTTCATTTCAATCATAAGTAATTTTGAACGTTAAAAATAAAAATAATAAAACTCTCCCGGAATGTTTTTAGTTTAATTTACTACATATAATTATTCTGCTAGTGACCCTCTAACCAAGAAAATACATACTATCGAAATTTCGAAAACACGTATTCTTAGAGCATGCCGCCTATAGTGTCGAATCCATGTATATGCATTTGATTATGAGAGTTTTTTCGAATAATTTAATTCTGTGGAATTCAGTTTCAATAAAACCAAAACGAAAAAAAGCTAAATTTGTATTATTTTAACGTAAACACGTAACACTTGCAAAACCTAAATGCTTTTTAAAGTGTATATAATCATATCGTTATTAATTTAACCGGCATTTACTCCGTAAATGTGAAAACTAGTTTGGGTCGGATTTCTCGAGATTTTAATGTCTGCATATCACTGACCACGTCATTTCTCGGGTAAAACCACTGTCTCGTGACTAAACACGTTTCGTTCGCATGCTTAAGAGCATAGTTTATGCCCTATACGAAAATAAACGAAATACCTACTTTCATGCATATGTGTACCTACGTAAATTTTTACTTCACTAATTTCAGAAATTTTAATTGAATTTGAAGGGAGCAGAGACGAAGAAAAAATGTATTAATGAAGATGAAGGTAGTAATTCCAATTAGTTGAACGTTTGCGTACATACATATGTATACATATGTATATAGAGTATAGCCAAAAAGATAAGTATTTTAATGATATTATCATAATGAAAACTGGCGTAATGTAATTAGTAATATTCCTGGAAGCGCTATGAAATCACGAGTACTTGTACCTCTACTGCAGATAAGACCTAATGTGTTTCCGTGGTACTTCCCATTTTTAAGTAGAAATATTTTCAGGTAATTCCAATTGAGTAAATTGATACTAGAAAAAAACTACCGATTCTCCATCCAATTTATTTGTTTCTCATACATACTAGAAAACAGATTTTAGCTACGCAACCATGATCACACCGCGATGCAATAGCTCTAGATATCTTTATTTGTCATCTGTTCTTAATGTAGACATTTTGTTTCTCTCCACCATAATTAAATTTCATAATTTGATTCAAGTTATGTTAATGACAAGAAAAACAGTAATTATACATTAGTAAGCTGAATAAAACCAGAAATGTGAAATGTGGTTATTTGAAAACTGATAAACGGGCTAATTCAATGATCATTCATTCATAATTGAATTTTTCAAAACTCTAATTACCCAAGATTTTTTGAATTAAAATGAAGTTTTTGTCAATTTTTATATGTTATTGACAATGCATTTTTAATAATTTAAATTCAAGTTCAGATTTAAACCGACTATTGAAAATTCTAATTACAGAAGAATGATTATTGGTTTTGCCATTCTAAGCAAACGATGGTCAACTATGATAATTGATTTAATTACATAATATCTACCATCAATGATCATACCATGGTGAGGCAAGCTCACCATATCTTGACAGTAATTCTATTTGACAGATGATAGTGCACGAAAGAATTTGTAAAAGTGCATTAAAAAAATAGTACGCTACACAATTCTCTCTTTTCTGCACAGAAATAGAATCAGCTGATTTCTGTCAAATTTTCTAAGAATTGAAAATCGTTCAAAACAAGTAAAAAATCCAGAATTGGTCTAAGACCAGTTCTTATGATGCCCTAGAATAGATGAATACCCATATGTAATGGTCACCATGAGTGCTAGTATAATTGTTGAAATGGTTTTTCGTGATTTTCGCATATATTTCTAGAACACTTCGTCGGACAGTAAAAATTATTATAACCAATTTCATAGGATTTCGTATTCTGAAGAACTTTTCAGTATAATAAAAATATCTAGGACTGATCGTTTTCGCAGTATACGTGACGGCCGGATTTACACAAATCAAAAGGACTTTTAATTTTAAATTTAAAGTTCAACTTTTTTTTGCAATTCAACGCATTTTGCAAATTTATTGAAATTATTTTCAATAAATTTCAGTTTTAGAGCCGAAAACTTTTCCTCTTATAAATTCTACTTGGTTTATCCATGTACCACAAGGTTAAAAGGGGAACAATCACCCAATTTGAAAATTGCAACGAGAAATCTTGCTACCATATAATTCATATTTATTTTTTTTTAAAAGTATTTCTATGGGAAATTGGTGTGACCTCCATCATTGAACTTCTATGGTAGGCGATCAGAGATAATCATACTGATGAGACCTCTCTGATCGCTAGGTCGAGCAGTTCAATTCACTTTTTTTTTTTCAATTGCAAAATGCAAATTTATTGAAATTATTCTGAATAACTCTCAGTTCAAGAGATGAATAATTTTCTTCTTTTAATTTTATGTATGGGTGTCCAATCCATTTTGCTCCACTAACATTATTATTTCTATGCGTTACAAACGGAGTAGTATACCCTAATTGGGTATAAAATTATGTACAATTATGTACAACACAAGATGTGATCAATGACCATTCTTGCTTCAATTATCATTCATTAGCATTGTGTGACTAGGGCATTAAAACACTATAATTACATACAGGGCTTTTCGATAAAAATTACAGATCTAAAATCGAGTAGAAGTGGAGCTTCGAGACTTCGACTTTCAAGCGGAAAAAAATCTATGCTGCGAAACTACCATATGACCGGATTTAATATTTGTAAAACTAGTTTTACCCATTTCAGCAATTGAGTTTAAATTTGGTACCCTTTTAAATCTCGCACGACAATACATTTTTGCACTTTTTCATGGCGGATGGCGGAGTAATTTTGCAATTATGGCCTGATTTGACTCAAAGTCGATATTATGGTCTGTTGTGCAACCATACCGAATACGAGCCAGGTTGCATCTGGGAGACTGTCGCGTCAGGCAGTCAGGCTTCAGCGGCTATTTCAATAACGCGGTAAGCGTTCAGGGAATGACGCTAGTAACAGATCGCTGACTGTTGAATTTTCGTGCATGCACATTTGTATAATTGAACTGTAACATACCTTTATAACTGCACGAATCGAGTATACCTACCTACCTAATAAAATCTATTCCAGTAACCATCCTAATGCTGTTGCTTTTTTTCTTTTTCTTTTTTTCTTCTTATTATTTTATTTTCCAATTAATTACCACCTCAACCCCCTTTAATGGGATTCCACCTTGACACGATGGAGGGTCAGAACAAATGCAATAATCTTCAATGCCGAGGCGTGCTTGGCTGAGGGTGAACTCACTCGCTAACGGTGAACTGCAGATACCGGCGGATCTTTGCTCTCAATATACTGCTTTCAATTTAAACGGATCCGAACTAAATAAAGGAGACCAATGATACGGAAAACATTCCTGATGCAGTCCGAATCACACGAAAGTACAAGCAGCCCTTCGGAGTCACAAGTAAGTGCTATAGATACTGGCAGGGTAAAGAGCACAACCTTGAAGAGACTAATTAATTCGCCTTGAATTCCATTCAATCATTAGCCCATTAAGTCGACTTCCAAAAAGCAGCCAAAATTATCTATGGGCGACACCATCAATGAGGCTTCAACCCAGGCGACCCCTATTGATGACTCCTCAAAGGTGGCACCAAAGCCGACTCTCAATCAGGTAATGACGAGTGTCAAATTAGGCATAAACAAAGAGAATATACCTGCTCCGATTCTGTAACAATTTTGATTTTATAACAGCGAATAACAAACCACGCGTTTCGTCTGCTTAAGACATCCTTAAGGTTTGTACTAATCCTAGGTCTGGTTCAACTACTTTAATAATAATAATAATTTATTAGCAATATTATCGCTATACAATACCACCACCTATCTTTTACAAATATGTGTATTTTAAAATTTACAATATTGCACACAACCTTTTTTAAAACACTTAAAATTTTGTTGACTTTTTAATTCATTTGGAAGTTCATTAAATTTCTTGAAAATCTTATATACCAGTGAATTCTGTATACTCAATCTATTGTATAATTATCTGTAGTATGAAGTTCTCCGATGCTCCTCTTAGATTATATGGTTGAGCCTCTGCCACCCACGTGATCATATTTAAAAGATATTCCGGAACCAACCCATTTTTCATTTTGAATATAAAAGCAATACATTTAGCTCAATTCTTTGTTCAATATCAAGCCATAATACAGAATTTATCATACTACTAATAGGAGGAAAACGATTACAACGTAGAATTACACGTTGTAATTTTTGTTTTTTTGATTACATATAAACAATATTGTAGAGCAGTATTCAAATTGTGGTTTTATATTACTGTTGTATATATTTATCGCGGTAGCCATCGTAACTTTCTTTCTGAGTCTCTTCAAAAATTCAATCTTTTTACCAATTTTTTTAGAAATATAATTTATATGTAATCTAAAATTTTATGTTTTATCAAAAACCACTCCTAATTATTTATATTCATTCACACAATCTATTATAGTTCACCATTCATTTCAACACGCACATCCGTATTATTATTTATCGTCATAGCTTTCGTTTTACCTATATTCAGTTTCAATTTATTCATCTGTAACCAGTCACACAATAATTGTAAATCTCGTTCTATATTTATTTTCAATTCACTGGTGTCTTTCCCTGCTATATACAATAATGCATCGTCAGCCAAAAGTACTATCTTCGAGAATTTCAACACTGATTTAATGTCATTCACATATATAATAAACAAAATAGTTCCAAGTACTGATCCTTGTGGAACACCCATCGATATTTCAATTTTATCGGAAATTGTATTATTTATTTTGGTACTTTGCCTTCTTCCATATAAGTAGCTATGAAACCATTGAACTTCTTTTCGACGAATTCCATATTTTGCTCATTTTAATAATATGCATCGGTCGACAGTTTCAAATGCTTTTCTTATGTATAAAAACACAGCCACAATACTATTTGATGCATCTATTTCTTCCTAAAGCATACGATAGTTCGGTGGACAAAGATGACAATATTATTGCTGTTAAATGGATGGACAATAATATTGTAATGGCTATGTCAAATCAATTTGGTGTACAACCTATAAAAAAAAAAATTTCCAGATATTCCGTCAAACAAAAGCGCAAAATTGAAGTAGATCAACCACATATCATTGAGCAATACAACAAAAATATGGGGGGTGTTGATTTAATGGATAATTTAATTTCAAATTATCCTATTAGCATTCGTGGAAAAAAGTGGTATATGCCTATTATACTATGGTGTTTTGATGCTGCAATGAACAATGCATGGATACTAAGCAGAAGCTTTGGAAGCAAATATGATAAACTCGAATTTATTAGGAATGTAGCTGAAAACTTGTGCAAAAAACATGGAGTACCACGAAGTGCACCAGGATCTACGAGAAGAAACAGAATCAGCAATGTACTTTTAGAGTCCGGGAGACATCTTGTAATCACTGGTCAAAATAGACGTCGATGTATTCATTGCGGAAACAAAACTGTAACAGCATGCACATCCTGTAATGTTCCTTTGCATGACAAATGTTTTTTTGAATTATCACAGTTCAAGAGACGAAGCAAAATAATTTCTGATGAAATATAATATTTTTGCAATGAAGTACCTATGTTGTTTGGTTTAGAGAATGAATTTTGCTCAGAAAAGACACAAATTTATTTTATTAATTCTCACTTGTTAAATTCTTATTGAAAATGTATATATTTTTTTCTTTCATTAATAATATATGTTGTTATGATACAATATGTTTTTGTTATTAAAGTTTGACTAACTCCGGAAAACTATCCGTTATGTTCCCAAAGGGTCGTTTACGACCCATTCTTAAAAAAGTATTAATTCGCCACTTTTTACTTATTTTAAGTCTATTACACACCAACTTGCCCTTTTCATTAAAATAATTGCGTTTAAGTCAAAGTTTTCGATAAATATAGTTCTGGGAAATAGGGATGCTATAAATTCTTGGATTTCTGGGTTTAAATGTATTAAAAAAATTAACAAGGTCCATTCTTTACTCCTGAAAAGGTGAAATGGACCATAAGAAGTTTCAAATACTCTATAAAGGCTTAGGGCGGAGATGGCGTCTATCTGGTTCTTCTGAAGGAGAGATTGTTTGCTCTTTAGAGTAAAATATGAGCTGGCACATATTGCTGATTCCTCATGAAGAAACGACAAAGTAAGTACTGTGGGAAAAGTACTACGTGAGCACATTAGAAGTAGCATCCGTTGTGAAAAGCCACTTCACAGCCATCAATACGCTTACCGGCCAGCGATCGCCCCGTAGGGGCATGATCATGCTATGCCATCGTTGTTCCCCACTTGACTGTCGTCGTAGTCGTCGTCCTTGGGGTGCAGCGAAATAAAATTTTCAAATGTTCAGCGATAGCCTTAGTGAACAGTCGGAAAAGTGTTCTTATATTATATCAAATAGTGAAAGTGAGTATGCCACTACCGAAACAGAAGAAGTATTTGATGAAATAAAAGGATTGCAATACACAGCAGACTGGATTAAGCAGCAAGCAAAGATCGCATACGAAGGATGTTCGATCAAGAATTTCGTGAACGAGCTCCAAGGAAACGCATATTACACGAAGTTTACGGAACGAATAGAAAATTATGGATATGATGAACTTGGTTACGCTGATGACATTGTCATAACAATAAGAGCAAGTATAATGGTACGATCTCGGACCTAATGCAAAGAGCCCTAAACATTGCTTCTAGATGATCAGAAAACGAAGGTCAAAGCATCAATCCTAGGAAAACCACTATGATCCCCTTCACAAGGAGAAGAAAACTTAATTCAAGGCATCAACAAATTCTCATAAAATTTTCAACTTTACAGACATATTGACCAGAACTCTTAGATTTGAGCGCCAATTTTAAGTATTTATAGAAGACCGCGAAAGCTAGAAGACCAGTTGACCAAACTTCGCATGCGGATCACTCGTCTGGTACACAGATTAATCTAAAAAAGAAGGCATAGGGGGACCGAGGTGTAAGTTACACAAGGTAATGGGATCCTACCCAACTGTTTTTTAAGCAGAAATACTGCTACAGAAACGTGTATTAGAATCGGCACGCAAGCATATATATAAATCCAGGCGGCCAAACCGCAATAAAGGCATTAAATTCCAATGGTTTAGAACTGAAGAGGTGTCCTAGTATCAAAGGACAATAAAGAAACTCTTATACGGGTGTGTTTCCCACTAGAAGGTCAAGAGAGCAAGAGGTGATAGTACTCACCTAGACGAACCAAAAATTATATGGCAGTGGGGGGGGGGCGCAATAACAACAGTTTAGGAGTTACAGAGTCATTAAGAAATATAGCTAGTTTTTCACAAAACATCCTGTATCTTGGTCACAGTTAAGAGCTCATTGTATGCAGAACTTCCTGGCCTTTCTAACGGCGGCTCAACCAGCTCCATACCCCTCTCCGATCAAGAATTATGTTTGTCTAAACTAAAAATTTCGGATTTTCTTACCATTTTTTAATTTAACCTCTATTATTTTTGCAAAAAGATCGTTAACATAACTTTTTTTATAAAAACTGTAAACGCCCTGCAGTTTTTAAGATACAAGATGTTTTGTGAAAAACTAGCTTTTATTCTTAATCACCCTGTAACTCCTAAACGGTTGTTATTGCCCCGCCCCCTGCCATACAATTGTTGGTTCATCTAGGTGAGTACTATCACCTCCTGCTCTATTGACCTCCTAGTGGGAAACACCCTGTATGTATACCAGGACATAAGTGGTATGAAGGCAATGAGATCGCTGACTTCTTAAACAGCAAAAAAGCAGAATCTCCTTTTATCGGACCCGAAGCCTTCTGTGTCACCTAGCATACGAATGCATAGGAATTGCTCGCCAAAGACTCCAATGCTGAGCACTTACTTTGTAACCCCATCAGACGTCCGGAAAAGTGACTTTAATAAGGTATTAACCTTCTAAAAAAGGCCAAACGTCGACTGAACCGGACACGGCAGAAGTATAGCACAAAAGATCTTTAAGTCGCGGTGTTTAGGGGCCGGTTATCCGGCCTCAGCCCCCATTTGGATAGATGGACTGAAAATGATACCTCAAGCGGGATCCCTAGACGGCAAGCCACAACAAGGCCCATTGCTTACCCTCCAGACTTATGAGAATATATTCATAAGTCCCAACCGGACGCTCTTATAAAATTCAATATCGGCCCCCCACCCTCCTTGCCGGCTTCATGCAGCTCGTCCAGGAAGTGTGAGTCAAGAAATATTTATATCTTTCCTGAGAAGGCCGGACAGTGACAATGAAGGTGAATCACCTTTCCGGATTCCTCTTAGGTTAGTTTCACCCCACAGTTCCTAGTGGCTTTACTCCTATTTTATAATAATTATAATGCCATTCCAACCAGCGTCTTCGTGGTTGCAAATTACAAAATTAAGAAAAGAACCATGGGGAACGAACTTGAATATTTATGGTTCGATCTGACTCCAAATCGATATCTAGGGATAACTGGTATAATGGAATACAAATCGTTGGTCAAAAGAAGTAAATAACTTTACGAAATTAAACGAGACTGAGGTTTACTTACGAAAAATTGATATTTTTAGCCTAAATATTTACCACGTTCCGTAAGAGTTATTATCTTGATATTTAATGTTTTCAATTTTTAAAAGTGGTAAAAGTGAAAAAATTAACAAATGGAAGTTGATTTAATTGAAGATTTGTGCTTTCTATTAATTCACAATACCATTTTTATTCCATTTTTATTTTTACATTGCACTTTTAATTATTTACTAATAATTTAATTGTTTGTACACATCGCGTTCTTACGGAATGAGCGATTCTTAGCGCACTATACTTACGGAAAATTGGATATTTAAACTTAACGAAAGTTCCCCTCACACGAATTAAAGTTAATTTGTGTACGCCTGTTAAATTAAAAGGCGCGTTCGCTTTACGTAAGTAAACGTACTTACGTATACTTCTATCGTAGTTCAGCTTATTATTATACAAGGAAGTATTTTCGCAATCACCAGATACTTCTATACATAAGGATAATACTCGTATCGTAGTAACCCTGAATTTAAAAATGAGGGTAAGCAAAATGATAATAATTACGGTAGGCTAGTTATTAGGTGCTGAGCAGTGGCAGCTAGGATTACAAATTCGTAATATGCAATCATTAAAGTACTATATGAGTTATAATTCCCCGAAAAACTCTACAACGCTGACAGTTTTTAAACTTTTCAAAAATAATTTCAAGTCACTTCGAATGTTATAACTTGGCCTTAATAACAATGCGGGAACCGTGCAAAAAAGAATTGCTTCGAAATGTATCAATATCCCTCCAATTCGAGAATGCCCGAAGTCACAAATCCTTCGTAGAATTTCCATACAACATTTTCAGTTTCATATTTAAATATACTGCTCATGTCAACGTAGAGTAGAAATTTTGTATATCTGGACAATAATTGAAAACGCGTTTGTATATATTTTAGGAGAACTCTGAAACAAAACATGTTTACATAATCAGAGAAAAAAAATCTAAAATGGATTGATATTATCTAGCCACATAAATAATTATTAACGACTCTCTAGATAAGGAAAGTGAGCTTAACCTGGAAAAAAATTGCTTGTGACCAACACTCTGCTGTAATAAAAGCTTAGGGTGTTTTAATTTCTATACCTTGCCTTATAGAAAACCAAACAAATTACCAGAAGTCGATTATGTAATGTAATACGATTTTTAAAGAATGTTTTTTTTTATAATTTGGTCGATATTATTGAATGGCTTTTGTTTGTTACCGCACATCAATTAGGAAGAAATAATAAGTTATTCACAGTACACGTGTAATCCGTGACTATAAGTACCTTGCATGTTTTAACAATATTTTGTAGGAAAAAACATAGACGATTTCAAATAACAATTGGTATGTGGAGAAATTTGTTATTAATGGATGTAAAAAAATATCGTTTTTCAATATATGAGCCGTTTATTTTCAAAGTGATGCAAGTTATTTGGAATCGAGTTATGAGGAATCGATTCTAGCGGGTACTGAAAAATGGATTTGGTGATTTTCATCATTTTATGTCAAATTCAATGTCAGTTAAGTTAATGTAAGGCAAAAGCTTAAAAAAATGTTGTTCTTTAAAATTATTCCGTACGTAAACAAAACTTGAACTTGAATGATATAATCGCACTATACTACTACGTCTAGGTAGTACGAAATACTACGAAATAGTTCTGAATCCTTATGGATTTGCAGACATAAACTTATTCAGAACTGTTTCGAGTATGCACATGCATGCAGGCGTACCTTCACAGATAATGAAAATCACTTAAAGCGTGGTTCGTTCGGGTAGCATTACAACCAATGAATTAAATTCTTTTATTATAGCTATATTCGCGAACTCTGCAATGTACCGGAGCATAAAAAAATTGAGAATCGATTGTACCCGGTTACCCTGCTATTCAGAATAGTGAATTGATTATATCCAGATAACCGGGTAATCCGAAATCCACAATTAAATAACTTCGGATACCCGCGGAATTGAGTATCCGAGTACCCGAGTACAACATTAATATTTGAACACTGCCTGAAAACGTGCGAACATAGAGAGCTGAAATTTCATACACGGTGATTTCATAAAAATAGTAAACATAATTTCAACAAGTAAAAAAGCTTGAATTAGTCTAAGACTATTAGGCGTTGAGTGCCAGAATGGACCATCCCACAAAAATTCCAAAACTGACTTATATAAACCATTCGGCTGATAAACTGTTTTTCTTCGATGCCAAAACAGACCAAACTGAGCTCTGATTTTTTCTTCGAGATGGCACTAATGTTTTACTTTGGACCATTCAATTGTTCATGCTTTTGCTGAGAGCCATACCGGACCATGAGGCTTGGTCCACTTTGGTACTAAAGGAAAATAACGGTTTTCCTCGAATTTTGTGATTGTAGTGCAATGTGATTTGTGGAATGTTAATTAGTTGAGTTTTGTCCATGATGCTGTGAAGTAGTATAGTGAATTATTTGTATTTCTTAAGAAGTTTCAAAGTGCAAAAATTCTTTGATATGGAATATCAATATCTACTTGAAAGTGGTAAGTAATTACCCCACCCAAATGTTTAACTTAATTATGACTGCGTTGTTGCATTATTAATTTTATATTTAAAATATGTATATGAAGATAAGAATGATGAGTCTGGAGAAGACTTTTCGGCTTCCTTAAGCTCAGAATATGTTCCTTCAGATGCTGAATGGGAACAAATGGATGTTGATTCACTCCACGAAACAGAATTCCTTGAAAAACAAAAGCGAACCAGAAAACTTAGCACAAATAAAGATCTTTGGAAGAAAACTAAAAGAAAAACACTGAAGGCTCAAGGCAAGAGCTACGTTAATGAAAAAGGGGCAAATATTCCGGGAAAAAAATTTCAAGTGATTACTTCCTGTTGTTATGGTAAATGCTACAACCGTTTCGATGAAAATACACAAAATTTGATTTACACCAAATTTTACGAATTAGGCGATTTCGATAAACAAAACTCTTACATATATTCCTAAATAAAGGTATGTTGCATTCATTGAAACCTTCTTTAAATTATTGAATGATGTAATATTTATTTAGGTGAAATCTGTAGCTCGCCGATATATATCTCAAACTCCAAATGAAAAAAAAGCAAAAAAGTGTTACCAGGGATTCTTCCTTACCATATACTGACGGCACTGATATAAAAGTTTGTAAGGCATTCTTCAAAAAGGTGTTATTAGTGTCTGATGGAAAAATTGATAGGGTTATAAAACACAAAGCAACTATGATTGCTCCAAAAGATAGACGTGGACGTCATGTGCCTTGGAACAAGACTTCGGATGAAGTGATAACAAATGTTTGTAATTTTATCGAAACATTTCCTGCGTATGAATCGCACTACTGTAGACATAAATCCGAAAGGAAATATCTATCGCCAGATCTGAATATAAAAATATTGTATTCCGAATATCGAAAAAAGCATGCAAGCAAGGCAGTTTCTGAGAACAAATTTAGAAATATTTTTAACACTAGGTAATATGTGATTATTTTCCTATAGTAATTACAATCACTTTTGTAATAATTATTCTTATTATTATATTATATTATTTGTAATAATTATTCTTATTATTATTTCCATGCTCCTATTACAGATTCCTGCAGAAAGTGTGATTCATTTAATATTAAAATTAAATCCGAGATAGATCCACAAAAAATCAAGGACATAAAAGTTGCTCAAGAATTGCATCAGAGACAAGCCGAGCAAGCTAGAGAAGCAATGCAAAATTTTTCTAAAGTTCCAGATCAATTTGACGATACTACAGTAATCGCATTTGATTTGATGAAGATGTTGCCAACTCCAATTTTATCTACGGGAATAACATACTATAAAAGGCAGTTATGGACCTATTGTCTCGGTATTCAAGATCTACGAAAAAAAAATCAACGATGTTTTTATGGAATGAATCAGTTGCTTCGCGTGGTCCGCAAGAGATAGGCTCTTGCCTTTTATATTACTACAAACATTTTGTAACCACAAAAAAGGTTGTGATGTTTTCTGATAGTTGTGGAGGACAAAATCGAAACATAAAAATGGCGCTTATTTGTTCTTATGTAACGCAATCAGATGAGTATTCTATTACAAGCATCGAACACTTATTCATGGTTAGTGACCATTCGTATCTTCCATGTGATGCCGACTTTGGCCTGATCGAAAAAAACAAAAAAATACTACCAACATGTCTATGTTCGTGATGATTGGATACCAGTAATTGCTACAGCAAAAAAAAATCAGTTTAAGGTGGTTCCAATGGAAAAACGTAACTTCTTCTCCACTGAATATTTGGAAAACCTCATTACAAACAGAAAATTAAGCGAAAGTGGTGTTAAAGTTGAATGGCTAAAAATCCAATATCTACTGTACACACATGATCATCCATTTGTACTTAGATACAAGTACGGTTTCAATGAGATGCAGGCACTTTCATCAGTAAATATAAGAAAAAGAAATATCAATAATAAAGCCTTTACTAAACAGCTTAAAGTTCTCTATCCTGAAGGTAACTCGATTAGTGAAGCGAAGAAGAAGGATCTGGAGGTACTGATGGATTTTGTGCCGCCGATATATCACGAATTTTATGCAAATCTTAAAACCTCCAAAAAAACAATAGACACCATTTCTCTGACAAGGGAAGAGGAAACTTAAGAAGAGGGTTACATTTTTGCTTTTATAAAATATCAATTATTTCTATAATATTCTTATAACGAACTTGCTTTTTTTTATAATATTATAATAATAATAAAAATTATTTTCGCTGTTTAATTATCTATGTTTTAATGAAAAACCGAAACATTCTCTGATCTATGGTACAGTCACACCATCCCAACAAATTTTGAGTCTCTTTGAAAATACGTGATATGCAAAGTGGACCAAGCCACAATACTTTTTATATTTTTATATACAAAGAATCAAAAGTAGTTTACAAATAAGCAACATACTTTCACAAAGCAATTGAAGATAGCTGCAACCCAATAACGAGTGTAAAATATAACATTTTTTTTTTTTTTTTTAATGTAAACACACGATTAAAACCCGTGTAACTTTAAAATATATTATTGAGGGATGGTCCATTCTGGCACTCAATGCCTCGTATATTAATGGCCATGTACTATGTATTTCTAGAACGGTTCGTCGAACAGTAAAAATTATTATGACCAATTTCATAGGATTTTATATTCTGAGGAGCTTTTCAGTACTATAAAAAGGTCTAGGAGTGATCGTTTTCACAGTATACGTAGAAACCCTAAGTTTTTATATGGCAACACCAAGAAGGGGTGGCCCGATTTAGTCCACTTTTGAAATTATATTTACTATTTTCATGAAAATACCGTGTACAAAATTTGAGCTCTCCACGTCGACGCGATCTCAGACAGTGCCGAAATACATAATGAAAAACGAAATATTTGTATGGCGGCCCTACGTTTTGTCCCATTTTTATACCCTAGATGAAATCATAGGGGTATACTAAGTTTGTCATTCCGTTTGTAACACCTCGAAATAATGATGGTAGAGCAAAATGGATTGGACACCCATTCATAATATTAAAAGTTATTTCGATTTTTGCATGTCCGTCCGTCCGTCTGTCCGTCCGTCCGTCCGTCTGTCCGTCCGTCCGTCCGTCTGTCCGTCCGTCCGTCCGTCCGTCCGTCCGTCCGTCTGTCCGTCTGTGCGCACGATAACTCGAGAACGCGTATACTTAGAGAGCTGAAATTTTGTACACAGATTTAAAAAAAAAGTAAAATTAAGTTCGAAAATGAGCCAAATCGGGCAACTCCTTCGTGGGGTTGCCATATAAAAATTTCGTTTTCCGCTATATATTTGGACACTGCCTGAGAACGCGTCGACGTAGAGAGCTGAAATTTCGCACATGATGTTTTTACTACATTAGCAAATAAAATGTCAAAAATGGACTAAATCGGGTAACTCCTTCTTGGTGTTGCCATATAAAAATTTCGGTTTTTTACGTATACTTTGAAAACGATCAGTCCAAGACATTTTTATTGTACTAAGAACTTCTGCAGAATACGAAATCCTATAAAATTGGTTATTACCATTTTTCCTGTGCGACAAACTGTTCTAGAAATATATGCGAAAAACAACTTCAAAATCAATACTTGAATAGATCGGTGACCATACGAAATTTAATACGGGCATTCATCTAGGGTATCATAAGAATTGGTCTTAGACCAATTCTAGCTTTTTTACTTGTCAAACTTCAATTTACTCTTTTTTTAGTAAAAAGAACGTGTGCAAAATTGCACCTCTCTAAGTGAACGCGTTCTCGAGTTATCGTAAAGACGGACATGAGATGTGAAGAACCACTGTAACATTCAAACTTGCACCGAATGACTATACGAAATTATATACGGGACTTCATCTAGGATATGGCAAGAACTGGTCTTAGACCAATTCTAGCTTTCTTGCTTGCTTGCTTTCAATGAGACTTTCTTTTTTTTCTATAAAGTTCACACATTCATTTGAGCATTCTCGAAGCTTCACTCACAGGACCACAGGATACTGCCATCAAGTTAAAAGATATAAAAATAATGTTAAAAAACTATTAACTAAGATCAGGTTTGCGCACATCAGGATGGAAACAACTTCTGCTTCCGTATATTTGATACGTGTAAATAAACGAAAGAAAACATAACACCATTATTACGGACAATACATGCAACTTGAGCATTATAACACGATAGTAATCTCTTGGTTGAACTGTTTAAAATAGCACATATCAGTTCGGAAAGAAAAAAATATAAAAGATAATACCAAGAAGACTTATTATTTTACTTTAAATTATGCATAGACGAACAAATCCCCTCAGATTAAATACAGATAATAAATAAAATTTTTAAAGTTTTTCTTTAAACTTATGCAAAAGTCATGATCGCTTGGCAATGAGATTCTAGCACATGCCCATGTTTTTAAGGAGAAATTTTCCTTTTATAATAAAATGTCACGCCTGAGAAATCATGCGTCACCCTTGACATTGGTGTTAAGTGCGCAGCATTAAATTTTTAAGACCTGCGGCGAACCATTCACCCTTCTAAGCGAACTTGAACTTCTTAAAATATACATACAATATGTACATATATACATATATGTAGATCTATTCAGGGGATTTCTTTCATTGTGGCAGCAGATTATTCATGTTCCAGCAAACTCAGATGCATGATTATAATTTTGTGCGAATGTGCAGTTTTCTCGCATGCTAAACGAATGACCAATTGAATTTACCTTGAAACGTAATACAAGAATATCGTCATTTAGAAGGGAACCCCAACAAACTGGTGGTTTAATGCGTATTAGTTTTACTTGAGGCGGCCTTTTCTTTCTTATAAGAATTTCCTACGTCTGTGGAGCGCACTTAGCACTAAAATTGTTTTTTAGAGACTATTTATTACTTCTGTACATATACATACATATATATAAAAGTAATGATGTCATTTATTACTGTAGGTATCGCACTGAATTGAAATGAGCCAAACATTGAATTTCGGCCATTTTTGTCAATAGGAAATTCATGATCATAAGATTCTGAGTATATTCTCATTATTGGATAAAAATGTATACAGCCTAATATGGCATGCCAACTATAATTATTTCATAGTTGAAAATTTATAATGACCTGGCAGCTATGTACATGTATCCCAGAAATGTAACCCTTTTGTAAACGATCAGATAAGCAATTACAGAAAGGGGAATGCCCATTTTAACCCTAACACCTCCAGATATGAGAGATCTCTTAAACGATGCATTATGATACTCCGAAAATTTTTTATTACTAATGTTTATTTCTATCACGCGACGAAATGCTGGGGGAGGGGTCAAAGTTTAATCTAGTACATTTTAGAAAATCTAGTACAGAACCAAGTTCTTTAGGACCTGAAAAGAAGTTTGAGTACTCACACGCCCCTACCCGGAGGCATAAGTGGCTATTTATAGTCATCCCAATACTCACTTTTTTAGTATTTCCCTGAGGTACTAGATTTTTTGCACCTTGGATCAGCTCTAACTCGGTGGAGTTATGTCCGATCAGAAAACGGGTTTCACCGTTCAACTCAGATACAACTCGTAAAAGAAATTTTTTCTCTGCGTTCTTTTTTATGGAAGAGGGTAGGAACCCCCGGCGGGAGAGTGGTTCCAATACCGCATGTTGCATATCGAATTGGAAGTCTTGCCGAGTACTATCGGGTGTTGTGTATTTCTCTCGATTCAGAATACTTTCTTCGGACGTTTTTGCTGCCACTTGGGTCACATACCCCCTATGTACTACATTTCGAATATATATTTGCAGTTCTTTCCTCCATGGCTATAAATGCTCTGTTGTGAACATTTTTCTTATAGGAAGTCATTTTCCACAACGCACCAATTCCGAGCAATTACAAGAAGTAGAAAACTCGCTCAAGCTACATCCGATCACCAAAGCTTTCCCCCGCTAGATAGAAATAAACATGGTTAATCAAATATGTTCAGAGTATCATAATGCATCGTTTATGAAATCTCTCATATCTGGAGGTGTCGGGCCTAAAGTTGTATAAAAATTCGGCATTCCCCTTTTAATTCATGTATTTAAGTGTTAATATTTTGTTCATGATTGCTAAAATTTATGCAAAATATCTTTTAGTACTACTAACAATGCTAAATGAAATTATTATAATGTTCCCTACGTATCCGAAAAAGATGAACCTGCTCTTAATGAGATAAGAAGGTATCACAAAATATAAAAATTCCAGTATTTGGTATTAATACTACCTTCATAAAAGCTTCTTGTGATTTTTTAGAGTTTCAAATCAAGAAAATATTGTTACGTGCAACAAAACGGGACAAGTGGTGACATCTATTGAGAATGGAGAGTAAACAACTTCGGGCAGGTTCAGGAATAAAATAGTTAAGAAGATTCTGGAATAGAACACTCCACAAGAATCTGGGGAGTTTCTAGAGTATAAATATAACAGTTGTCACTCTATTTTTCACCGAACCCTTAATAGTCACAATCCAGCCTACAGAACCGTGTTATCGCAAATTAATTGCCTGTCAACAATTATTGAGGAACAAACGAAAATGTTTCTCGATCAAGAGTTTAGGAAGAAACTGGCCTCCATTCAACCCGGTCCACACTGCTTTCAGGACATAAACAGGATTTGCAACAGGAAAGCAAAACTCCACAAAACCATTCTAAGCGGCTCGAACGCTTACAATCTTCCAAAAGAAAAATGCAACGCTTTCGCGGAATATTTCCAATCCACCTTCAAAGACAACTCATCTCTAAGTGATGCTAACTTTAGGAACACCGTAGACTCGACTGTTGATGATTTCACTGACCAGTCAGTGGGATCCTCCACCACAATCTTTAATTCTACTAAAACGTCCTTAAATCCGGATGATTTAAGCATCTTCTCAAATCCTGCTCACGTATTCGCCCTAATCAGGACTATCAGAGGCAAAAAGTCCGCCGGCCCAGATAACATTTCCAACAAAGTTATCAAAAATTTCCCACCTGTCGCCATAGAATTTCTGACAAGTATCTTCAATAATTGCCTCAATAATTCATACTTTCCTGATGTCTGGAAAACCGCGCGCATAGTTCCAATCCCCAAAAAAGGAAGCTCGAAAAACCTCAACGAATTCCGCCCAATTTCTCTTCTGTCCAACCTGGGCAAACTTTTCGAAAAAATAGTCCGCCAACACATAGAAAATACCTGCCTCGACCTAAATATCAGGCAAGATACCCAATTCGGCTTCAAGCCCCAACACTCCACCTTTCACGCCTTGCTCAAATTCCTCGCTGATTCTACAAACGCCCTCAACAAAAGGGAGCAGACAGTAGGCTGCTTCCTTGACGTAGAGAAAGCGTTTGACTCAGTCTGGACAAAGGGGCTAATATTCATAATCATAAACCTCGAGTTCCCGCCTTATCTCACCCGGGTTATATATAGCTTTCTGTCATCCCGGAATTTCTACATAGAAATTGAGAATGTCAGATCTCAGTCAACATCAGTCAGTGCTGGTGTCCCCCAATTTTCGGTTCTCGCACCAACTCTCTTCAATCTTTTCACCTTTGATCAGCCTGCCAATGAGTCAAATACCACCACACTACTTTATGCTGATGACTCCCTTACGTACGCCCACTCCATGTCATCCAATTTCGCTGCTACGAAAGTGGAGCGGCATGTCCTCAAACTTGACGAATTTTACAGAAAGTGGGGCATCAAAATAAACCTTAACAAATCTGAAATGATTTGTATCCGAAATCCCTCCTCAAGGGGAAGACCAAAACTCGCCACACGTGCCAACAACATCGAAATCGAAGTCAATAACGAAAAGCTTCAACCTTCAAAGAACACCAAATACCTTGGTGTCTCTTTCAATAATTTGTTAAAATTCAACAATCACGCCAAGCTAACCATGAGGAAAGCCAACTACGCCTACTCCCTACTCAACCCTATTATCAGAAGGAGAAACGGTCTCCCGAAAGATACAAAGCTGCTTATATATAAACAGCTCATCCGCCCAATCATCTGCTATTGCTTCCCCATCTGGCACACCATTTCGCCATCCTATATGAAGCAAATCAGCGCGCACGAAAGAAAGATCCTACGTGCCTGTACAGGAGTGTACAGGAAACCTGATGGACACTACTTTTCCAACACCTTTTTGTATGACAGTGCAAACATTACTCCAATCGAGGACTATCTCCTTTCTCTAGCGGTCAAACAACTCGAGAAGATCTCTCAACAGCCTAACCCCCTCATTAGCCAGCTTTCAACGCAACTTCAAGCTGAAAACTTCCACTACTTATCACCTCTCCACCTAATCAACTCGGAAACGAGAAACATTTATTACCTGGACGAAAGATTTACTTTCATCACTAGTGCAGGAAGCCACCATCGTGGATAGGACATCATACTGGCATCTTGATCACCGTGGGACTTATCAACGCTGGACCATTCTGGACTATCGGCATAATTCTCAGCATGTTGAAAGACAGTCCAGTCTTCAACTCACAACAAGTTAGAGAAATCTCTAACATTCCACAACTTCTCACTCCCATCCAACTTCCATATTCCTTTAAATCCGAAAATTAAGACAAGAACACAGCTTGCCGTCGCGCAACAGGCTGTAATAATTTCGACATCGTGTAACCTTAAGTTAATAATTTTTCAAACAGTTAAAGTATAAAGTGAACCAAAGACATAAGTGAAATCTAGGCCAAAATTAAAGCCTGTACGTAAACATTTTCAAATATCCCGGGATATCGGTTCGGTTATAATATCGCCATAATTCGTTTTATTTCGTTAATCGCGTGTGAAGAACACTTGACTTGACTTGACTTGACAGAGAGGGAGTGTTGTCTTAGACATTGCAGTGTTTACAAGTGAAAGTAATAAAGAGGCGGAAGTACTCTAATTGAATTAAGATAATTGAAAGTACAATATTAGCGATAGTTAAAGTTGATTTGATTTGTGAATTTTATATGATTAGAATGAAATAAAGAACTTGTATATTAAGTATTTAATATTGTGTTTTAAATAACGAACAAAAAGTCACACTCGCAACAATAGTTATGTTCCAATCTGCAATTTAATCATTTTTTATTAAATTGTCATATTGTGCAGTATTAAAAAAACTATGTGTTCAGAGTATCAACAGTGATGGGATATTCTTGAATCCAGAATGGATGTCGCCAGGGTATGAAATTTAGTGAACGAAGATTTATGTAAAAAAATAAAACCCAATGATTTCTATATAACTGTATTAATTATATTTCTTCTTCCTTTCTTCTGATCGTTTTTTAATAAATTTTTATTTAAATGCTTAAATCGAAAATACAATCTTGACCTAAAGAACAGTTTCTTAATTTTTTCGTTTAATTTAACATTTTGTAATATTTTTGAATGAGTAAAGCAAAGTTATCCTATGGTTGTCCTGAGCGGCATCTGGATTCCTTTAGAGTAGTATCTCCTTTGCATATTTGCATTAATTAATTGGGATGCTAACAGTTTAACAAAATCAAACCTTTCCATCTTCTTCGCATCCCTGTAGCTGGCAGAAATTCATGTGGTACATCTCTTTCAACTGCGATCGGTTTTGTAAGACGTAGAACTGTCTGTGTAGGAATTGCCAACTTGTTTTCTTCGCAGGATAAAGCCAATCCGTCGGTACCTTTTCCCCAATAAATATGTCCATTATAAAAATAATTGTTGTGGGCGTCAATAAGGTTATTTGGTTTGCTTTGTATAGATAAATCTTGAATTGACATTTTCCCCGTCATCCGACCAGCATTTCATCTACGCAAGCATTTTCTTCCAAGCTGTACAGATTTTGATAATTAACTTTACACATTTAAAATACATTAGATATTGCCGCAGTAGGATCCGTCATTTTCCATTCAGAACGAGTTTCAGGATTATCAAAATGGAGCCATGATAGAATAGAGTAATACCTATTCAGCTGTATAGCACAAAAAGAAAAAAGTGGAAAATAATTATGTCAACCTTTTCTTTCCAGACTTGAAAATAGATGTACATATAAGCAAACCTAGGAAAGCGTCAAACATTTTTATCGAGGTCCCTTAATCCCACACTGTTTATACCCTGGATGAAGTCATAGGGTATACTAAATTTGTCATTCCCTTCGTAACACATAGAAATAATAATGATTGGTCACCTATTTGCGCAAATCCGTCCATCAGTCCATCTGTCCGTTCGTCCGCTCGATAACTCGAGAACGCGTTCACTTAGAGGGCTGAAATCTTGTACATGTCAATAGTAAATAAGATTCAAAAATGGACTAAATCGAATAACCCCTTCTTAATGTTGCCATATAAAAATTCAGGTTTTTTACGTCTACTATAAAAACAATAAATGCTAGATGTTTTTATTGTACTGAAAAGTACGTTAGAATATGAAATCCTATGAAATTGCTCCTAGTCACTTTTACTTTCCTACGAACAGTTTTAGAAATATATGCGAAAAACCACTTCAGCATTCAAACTTACACAGAAAGGTAATCATAAGAAATTACATACGGGCATTCATCTTGGATATCATAAGAATTAGTCTTAGGACAATTCTAGCTTTTATACTTGTTATTATTAAATCCGCCCAAGTTGTTTATTTGTCCATATTAATATTTTGTTAATTATCTCATCTATAAGCAAAAGCTTCCACATCTGAATAGGATCTGCTTGATATCCCAATGCAAGCACTGATTTGCGTAGACCAGGCATATGAATGCTAAAATATTTTGCTTTGATGCTCTGACTCTTCTGCTGGGACTAATCTTTGCCCACTTGTGAGTATTCTTTCCACGATAATAGCTTGAAGTTCTCTGATCAACTACGAGCGATGAGGAGGAGCTCGATCATTCTTTCCTCTGCAACAAGTCCACAAGCCTCATCATCTAACTTTCTGTTATGACTCATTTTGCTAGGTTTTTGTACAAAAAAAATTAGAAATAAAAAAATTACTTACATACTGAACGTGGGTCTGATAGGGCTGACCAACCTTATTTCACCTCTTTACACTAACTCGACACAATTTCTCGCACTAGTACAAAGCAGTGACTGAATCAAATAATAGGTACTGTGGCGACTGAACGAAACGAGCCGACGAAGTAAATAATTTTCAATATAGAACGAAGGTTTGGGTCTATTGGACCCACATTCGGTATTTAAAGGCTAACATTAATCGCAGCCAGTTGGTCTTCCTCATCATTATCGCATGTTTCAGGCGACCCTTGTCTTATACTAACTTCATCAATAGATATGTTGCTTTCAAAATTGTCAAAATTTTCTTCTACGTTGCTATAAAAACTAACTTGCTGCGAAATATCTGATCGACCTCTTAATATAAACTTATTAGTTAAACAAATAAAATATAAAATCTTGCATAACTAAATTCCACTTGTGATATGTATAGCTCTTCTACCGTCTAGGGTAGACTTCCTAGATCTAAATAATCGGGACGACACAAATATTGTGTATTTAGTAATTACTTATAGGCTGGTTAGCTTAAAGAAAATAAAGTTTTAATTTAATTTTTCGCTGTCACGGTTATACGCAGCTGCCCCAATTTATAACATATTTTCAATACTGATATTACAAACGTAAGAACTTCCTTGATTGGTTCCGAATCAATTACTTTGCCATCCAGGAATATATCTGTATCCAGAAAATGATTTCTCATCAAGTTAGTTGGTCCTACATTAGAAACGATAGCAACTACATGGTAGGATATTTCCTTCAGTTGGTCTATCATAGCTTTTAAAATCGTGGAAATCATAGTCCAATAAAAATCGTAATGAATAATTTTGTTCCAGTTCCTAAATAGACTTCTTACCATTGCTGGTGGGTGAGCATATTTACTGAGGCCCAGTGCTACGTCATTTACCTTGTCGAAATCGAAAGACAACTTCACCTCAATTTGTCGAATGATAGTATGAAAATTCTATCATTCTCGTCATAGTCTGCATTAGCTAATAAGCTTATTACACTATTTAAAATTCCTGGCTGTAATTTTAATCGGTTGTCCATCAACATAATGTGTATGCGTTAGGCACATTGAAATGTATTTTTCTTAATAACAGTGGTCCAGCCGAGTATAAAGAAATGGAAGATGAAATGTCCTCACTGCTCCACTTTAAATTTTTGACTGCTTACGCCAGTGTGAATCTTCTCAGTTGCCCTGAGAAGAGTTATCTCAAGCATTAGGCTCAGTAGGCACTGTGCCTAGGAAGTTTGAAATAAAAATTTTAAATAGAAATTATTGGCGTGAACACATCAAAAATAAAATAAAAATAATTAATTATAAAATCTTACTTAATAATTTTTGTAATCAAACACAGTTAAGTACAAGTTAAATGATATTTTTTTTCTGATTCGATAAGGAAAATTTCAGCTCGATTGGATACCAGAAAGTGGGTCAATTTTAACTTTCTAAGTTTGCGGACAAACCCGGCGGTGAAGTTAATATAAAGGATTTAGAAATTTAGAAATTCGTTGCTTAAGTCGCACTAGGACAATGCATAGGAAAAGAAAAAGGATTTGGCATATTCTTTGTAAAAACGAGACATTTTTGCAATTTCTTTCGCATGTTTCCCAGCTTTTTATTAGATAACTTTGACAATAATACACAATACAAGATTCACACAGAATGAGGCTGTCTTGCTCCCAGGGTAAACAATAAATGTAGGGAAAAAAGTTTCAACAACATAGTGCCTAAAATATTTTCAAAAGTTAACCAAGGAACATTAAAAATGTACAAGACTTAATAGTTTTAAGAAATTCTTGAAATCATGGTTAATTTCAAATGTTCACAACATAGCTGTTAATAATAATCAATGGCGTCTATAAAGTTTCACGAGTACAGTGCTGCGCGGACACTTGTCGGCTGTACGGTTTGTGCATATGGTTTTGTTTCAACATAGTTTCAAAAGATGGTGATACTCGCTTAATATACATAAGAATTAATTGTACTAAATAAATAAGCGACTTATTTTATCTTTTCCACAAGCAGGGACGTTCTTGTGAGGTCTAATATAAAGAAAAAAATATTTTAGTTGTCACCGAGGGGTGAGTTTATTATTTTTTTTGATATAATTATATTTGAGGCCTGTTTACACTAAAATATGCATATTAATTTTAAATAAAGGAATAAAATAGCTTGCTCATAAATGGATGGGGGTTTACTAATGCAATGTGACTATGAGGGCGCTAGAAAGACAGGCCCCCTAAGAAAATTGGCCTTGAGGTAAACATTTCCTCATTGTTCAATGTTTCGGATCACTTCTTCTTCTATGCGTTTGACTTTAGCTTTTTGTTTCGACTTTTTACTCGCCGTAACTCAGATTGCAATTGCATTATCTGCAACTCTCTGCCGCTTTCAATTTCAACTCTAAAATAATGAATAGAATTGATTAATTGTTTTTCATTAAATACCTGACGAAAAATATATACAGATAAGTATAACGCCATAAAAATCAGTTGTGCATTGGATTTCACTCTCTTAGTTTGATGTACCTCTGTCCACACAACCTTCCTTTTCTTCAACTGTCTCAGTCTCCATGAAACTTTCACGAAAAGAACCTACATACATTCTTTTGCTTTGAATGTATTATTATAATTGCTTTTATATTTAAATAAAGTATATATGAAGTAGGTATACCTACTTACTGTAGGAAATCATGTCTCCTTTGAAGTTCTTCTTTTCCTGCCTTGATTTTCTTTCAGGACTTCGGCTAGGGATTAAAACATTTTGTGATGGCAGTGCACCTTCTTCTAAGAATAGTTTACTCATGGCGATATTTAATCACTTTCAATAAAAGGATTTGAGCAAATTCGACCCTTTTTCAAATTTATAATTTCACTTTCTCCCCACGCTTTTGTACTCTGGGGTCCTTTGGAAATACAAAATAGAAGTATCTCTTATTTTTATACTCTATACTAAGTTTGTCATTCCGCTTGTAATGTAAAGAAACAAGGAAAGATACTAAAATATGTCTAAGACCAATTCTTATGATACCCTAGAGATGAATCCCCGTATGAAATTTCGTATGGTCGCCCATTTGAGCAATTTTGGTTTTTGCAGTGGTTTTTCGTATATATTTCTAGAATGGTTCGTAACACAAAAAAAATGATTATAACCAATTTTATAAGATTTCAAATTCTGAAGATGTTCTTAGTACAATAAAAACGTCTGAGACTGATCGTTTTCACAATATCCGTAAAAAAACCTAAAGTTTTATATGACAACACCACTATTAAAATACCATGTACTAAAATCCATATAATTTTTGTATGGCAACCCCCCGATTTAGCTCATTTTCGAACTTAACTTTACTTTTTTTTTTTTTAAATCCACGTACAAAATTTCAGCTCTCTAAGTACATGCGTGCGCAAGTTATTGTGCGCACGGATGGACAGACGAACGGACGGACTGACGGACGGACAGACAGACATGCAAAAATAAAAATAACTTTTAATACTTCGCGTGGGTATTTAATCCATTTTGTTCTACCACCATTATTTCTGTGCATTACAAGCGGAATAACAAACTTAGTACACCCTATAGGTTTCACCTAGGGTATAAAATGCTGGTAGAGCAAAATAGGTTGAATACCCACGCGAAGTATTAAAAGTTATTTTGATTTTTGCATGCCCGTCTTCACAATAACTAGAGAATGCGCTAGCTTAAGGGTGCTGAAATTTTGGCGATGAGCTTTTTTAAAAAAATGTAAATCTAAGTTCGAAAATAGGACTAATCGCGCAACTCCTTCGTTGGGTTGCCATAGAAAAATTTCTTTTTTCACTACATATTTGGACACTGCCTAAAAATGCATCAGGGTAGAGACCAGAAATTTGGTACATGGTATTTTCGTAGAAATAGTAAATGTAATTTCAAATCGGGCAACACTTTGTGCTAGTTACCATATAAAAATTTAGGTTTTTTACGTATTTTAATAACAAAACACTTGTATTGTTCCAAAATATCAATTTATTCACGTTTTAAAAACAAAAAACGACGCGTTTCGCCCTACTGAGGCATCATCAGGTTACTCACTACCTAGCTAATCTGGGATTACAATTATTTTTATTTTGGTATGTTAGCGGATCTATTAACGGACTATTCGAGTACTCATCTAATTGATCATTGAGAATGTGTTTGTGTAGTGAAATCGCTTTTTTTATCTCAAATCAAACAAAATCACTTAATTATATAAATGGCTTAGACATAAGCAAATTAACTGTTGTGTTCCGTAGACTCAAGATCAAGTTTAAATGCATTTCTAATCATTTGTGGTTTAACACCTCCTGCTTAAAGCTAAATGTGTTCCCTAATTATGTCACACAGAATCTTAAGTGCAATAGAAAAATGCCGACTACTAAAAGAGTGATATACTTCGCAAGACGTAAATGGCTTCAACTAGAAATTCAATCGCAATATAAGCAAAGAGATAACATAGGAGTACATCTCTTTTACATACAGGATGAATTATCTTCTAGATTACACCCTTTGATTTTTGATGAGATTTCTGTTAAAGTGTAACGAAAAGGTGAAAAGTTTGGCCTATGTTTCAGTATGTAAGCCAAATGAATAAGCTACGTAAATTGACTTACAATAAAACACGCAGCCATCACCGTAAGAACGCTGTACGCTTCAGATCATCACAAACAGCATCACCAGAACCAGCAATAGAAGATAGGCAATTTTCACGCGTGTGACGAATTTGAGTGATTCCATGTTCAACCCAGAAGAAGTGGATTTGCTTAACAAGGGACTGCAGTATGCACCGAAACTTCGAATAACAACTGAAAATTTCGCTGATCTGGGTATTCACATTGATGCGGCACTGAATGAAAGCAACATAATCGGTAAAGCAGAATGTGCAAAAGTTCTAAAAAATTATATAGGTATAAACAGATGTGATAGAAAGACAAATGATAGCAGGAAAATAGGTTCAATTAAAAAGAAATTAGTGGATAACGATTTAATTTTAACTAAAGCACATAAAGGAAATACGACAGTAGTTTTACAGAGAGATTTGTATATTGAGAAAATTTATAATTTTTTGTCTAGTGTTAACGTAACAGAATTAAAAACAGATCCAACACAAAAATTTCAAAGAGAGGTTGTCAAATCAATTAATAGTGCAGGTTTAGTATTGAATGATCATGAAAAATTTTCTTCAAAGATAAGTAATCCCTCCATACCAATTCTTTACGGCTTAGTCAAGTTACATAAAGTTCACGAACCTTATTAGACCTGTGTGCTCAGCCATTAAAGCTCCAACACAGAATTTGTGTAAAAAGATTAGTGTCTTGATCCCGGAATTATTAAATTTTAAACCTGACTATACAGTAAAAAATTCTGTTCATTTGTGTGACAAAGTAAAAAACTTACAGCTTTCATGTAATGCTAAATTAGTTTCGTTCGATGTTTATAATTTATTTCCGTCCATTCCTGTATCCAAACTCAAAAATATTTTAAATAATGACATTAATAACAAGATCAATAATCCTGAGAAGTCTTCACAGTTAAAATCTTTAATTAACGTATGTTTAAACCAGAACTATTTTCAGTTTAATCGGAAGATTTACATGCAGAAGGAAGGCTTAAGTATGGGTAGTGCCGGCTCACCTTTCTTCGCAGAGTATTTTATGAACAATTTTGAAGAAAATCTGTTCAAAAACAAAAACTGTGCCCTATTAAAATATATTTTAGTATGGTTTCGTTTTGTAGATGACGTCCTTTGTATCTGGACAGGTACAACAAGACAACTCAATAAATTCGTTGGAGACATTTTAAACAAAATAGAACCATATATAAAATTTACTGTAGAAATCGGCTACAATAAAATAAATTTTCTCGACCTTACCATCACAATTGTTGATGGGAATCTCGATTTCAACATTTACAGAAAAGATACCTACTCAGACGCTATTATCTCTTTAAATTCCTATCATTCTTGGAACACTAAGTTAGCAGCATTCCACGCTATGATAGACCGTCTCCTAAATATTCCACTTAATCAAACCAATTTCAACATAGAGCTTGGCACTATTATTAAAATAGCTGTCAACAATGGATATAAAAAAAGAATAATTTATGACCTACTTAGAATTAAAGCAAAAAAACGTGTAACTAACATAGTCTACCCACATGATAAAGGAATAGAGATAACTAAGTGGAGGAAGTACCCTACATTGAAGGTATATCGGAAAAAGTGAAAGGGATACTTCAGGAATATGATGTCCAACCAGCTTTTTGCAATAGGAGAAATCTGAAAAATCTCCTCCTAAATAATAAGATAGAACCTAAAATAGAAACCACAGAGCGCAGTGGGGTATATGAAATTGGCTGTGATGACTGTTCAGGGTTATATATAGGGAAAACAAAAAGAAAAATAAAAACAAGATTTTTAGAACAGCCTGATGATGCCTCAGTAGGGCGAAACGCGTCGTTTTTTGTTTTTAAAACGTGAATAAATTGATATTTTGGAACAATACAAGTGTTTTGTTATTAAAATTTTGCAAAAAAATTTTTGTGTTTAAACGGCTTTTAACAATATGTTCCAACAAGTGCCTTCAAAAAAATCACTTTTTACGTATAGTGTGAAAACAATTAGTCGTAGACAGACAGATAAAAAGATAAAAAAGATAAAAAGATAAAAAGATAAAAAGATAAAAGATAAATAGATGAAAAGATAAAAATTGCAAAAAAAATTTTAAAAATTGCAAAAAATTGTTGTTAAAAATTGCAATTGAAATCCTATGAAATTTGTTATAATCATTTTTGCTGTTCGACGATCCGTTCTAGAAATATATGCAAAAAACAACTTCAAAAACCAAACTTGCACAGATGGATGACCATACGAAATTGCATTCTGGCATTTATCTAGTCTAGGGTATCAAAAGAATTTGTCTTAGACCATTTCTAGCGTTTTTACTTGTTTTTTTTTTTATTAATTTTTAATTATTTGTGGTAAGCTGTTTCGTGTACTCATTTCAATTAAATAATTTCTGTCTTTCGATATTCTAACATCCTACGAAGTTGCATCGTATACTAATTTTCCATTAATTAAATTTAATTTCTCCCCAAAGACCACGTGTTTTATATTTTCTCCAAGATCTTGGTTTCAGTAGTTTTTTTTTTTAATTGCTTTTGTTCTCAATTTTTCATACTTGTTTTATCAAAAGCGATTAACTTTTGCTTTAATAATAATAACGTGATTCATTATGCGTTGTTGCTTTCATACTGTAATAAATTCTTCCTTAGGGGAAAGTTGAAGAAAAACACCGGATCTTAATTAAGTAGATTTATTTTAATTAATTCGATTGACCTTTATATGTTGAGAGTTCTGCAGATACTGCCAATGAAAAAGAGAGAATATACAAAGTTTTTTGTTGGAATTGAAACATACGGCAATATATAAATGTATATACATTACAATTCAAAATTGTGTACTTTAAGACAAAAAATAAAAATATTAAATTCGCATCGAAATTTGATTCCGAAAAAAAGGTTTTTATTTTCTATATAATTTGTACAAATATTGTGAAATAGATCTGATGGACTTAAACAATTAATTTTAAAAATGAAGCTATGAAAATATTTTACGCATTGCAAATTTTTCACTTTTCGACCGAACAACAATCGGTCTTGCTGCCCAAAAAGCTGATTAATGGATATGTTTTTCCGTTTTTTCATTTCTCCTTTCCCCCCTCTATGTATTCCTTCAATTTTCGTAATGAAATCTTGTGTGAAAACTTAGCAAATGATTACAGGAATGCGCCCTAATCGCAGTTGTATGGAATGGGTTAACTGGTGATAAAGTAGCTATATATGTTAAATGTACTCGATATAAGTGAAAAGTAAGACTTCATAATACTTTCAGTGTGTGGAAGTATAAATATGAAAAAACAACTCAACGAATACATGAAATTAATTGGACTTTGGACATCGCGAGCTATGTTCCCTCAAAATTATAATGAGAAATTCTAACGAAATAAGAATCAAAATTCCATATTAGGATTAGCTAAGGATTACTAGCATGTGGAAACAGGTTGATTTTCGGGGATAAAATGGGTGTACTACTATCATTCTCTCTCCTTACGCATTTACCGTTGGTCAACATTTCTCGCCAAATTTATAAAATACGAGGTGAGTTTTGTTACTTCTTGTACTGATGTGCGGATCGCGCATGCAACTTTCGCTAGCTGAACATCCCATAGTGTATGATTATCCGAGATATAGGCTCTGAGCATATTCTTTACAACTTGGTTAGTCCATTCTGATGAATTCGCTTGAGGGTGGTAGAAAGCTTTGTAGGATATGGATGTTCCATACTGGTCGTAAAGCTGTCCTAGATCTCTACATCTAAACTGTACTCCGTTGTCACATACGCTGCAAAACATAATGTACGGTTCCCTATATTCAGTGCGAGGAATTTCCGTAAAATAAGTCTAGTGTTCTCTTGAAAATTGACAATATACCTTTCGGCTACCTACATTTAATCAAATAGTACATAGAAAAACATATTCTGGGTAAGTTTTTCAAATGGTGTCTAGGACCCTTTTTAAAAAGAATTTTTGATGAAAAGTATGTACTTTTTACCTAAGCTATGTTATTTTCCATATATTTTATTATTTTGTGACCAATACGTTATGAAATCTTGAAACTAAATCGAATACAAATGTACTCTTATTTGGTAAATTTGGAAAAATAATATCAATTTCATAATGTTATGGAAAAACGAAACCCTTCACTTTAGTAAAAATACCCCAAATACAAGGCATACATTATCTTGTTATAACCCGATGAAATACAAATGTGTGCACTGTGTACGGTTTTATTCTCACCTTTATGTGATTTTAAGACGTGCGCGAATTAATAATTTTAAAAAGTGTCTTCAAATTTTTAAGAATTTAATAATTGTGAAACCTTGAAGTGATATACGGTACTACTAAATAATTGTGAGGAGTAAGAACAATTTGTGCAACAATTCATCACTCTGTGCTAAATTCTATGTCTATATTTTGTTTTTTGTTTGAAAGAAACTTTTTTATTTTGTTTTGTACACCCATTTTTTTCTTTCACTTATTCCTTAATAAAGAAATGAATTATTTTAGGAAATCTTAATTTGAAGGAAAAGTACCACTAATGGAGGTATTTGTGTCGACAGTAAAGATATGCTTTTAGGCACCAATTGTGCAAAATATCATTCATTTTATTTACAATTCACTATACTTTATGTTTATTTGTTTAATAGTTAAACATAATGCATTGAATTTTCCCTTTCTCCTTTGGAAAGAATTCCTACATTCGGCAAAAAAATACTCAATACGCATTTACTTATGCCCCTTTATCATAAGTACTTCAAATACTTGTTTACCCTTAATTTATTCAAATATTTCTCTAAATCTTACGGATATTTCCACAAAATTTAGTTAATTTATTGAATATCACCCAACTTATATGTAAACAATTTCCCTTCCCCCGATATAAAATTCATTAAAGCTTATTGAATTCAAACTTGCTATGAAACTTACCTATCTCGAAAGCCCATAGTGTACTTCTCCTTTAAGTTAACGAAATTTGCCTAAACTTTATGGCACAAATTGTTGCCACAGAATTAAGGGAAATATTTTTTATAGTGTATTAGAGTGCTAGGTATACCGAAAACGAGAAAAGCGTTATCTTCCAGGATTTGAATTATTGATTTTGCGGTGGCCACCCTGAGCGGATAATGTAGTGCGAATTTTCTTAATTGATCTACCCCCTAGAGGATCTGAGCAAAGGTCTGATGATGTCCACGCTGACAACTCTTCCCACGGATATTGAGCATTGCATCTATTAGCCATTAGACCAGCAACTTTTCGTAATTCGGGTTTCGTGGCTTGACAAGTCCTGCAGTGCTTTATATTCAGTACTGCACCATATCTCACCTTCAGCTAGTAAAATGGAGTCGCCGAGCAATGAGGAGACGCAATATACTTTCCCATCTTTCTTTAGGAACAACTTCTCGCCAATAATCGTCATCAGTAGCCAGTCCAAGATATTTAACTTCAATGTGCTTCCACAGCTTCTCATTCTCTATTGGAAGTTTTTCTGGGTTCTTATAAATTTTGTTTTTCAGTTCGAGATACCATTTATCTTGTGGGGCTCCCGTAATTTCCGACTCTTCCAAACCAATCTGGGGTACTGAACACGACAGTAGGTCTGCGACTAAGTGCTCTTTGCATTGACCTTGTAATCTAACTGTTGGAATTTAACTGCTCCTCGAGCTAATAGACCCCTTGTATCTTTGAGATTATTATTGTAAAATGTGTGCTTTTTTAGATATGGTCGAAACTTTCCATTGGCCAAAATAACGGCTAAGCATTCTCGCTCGATCGTCGAGTAGTTTCGATGATTTCGATTAAAAGATCTTCATAGGTATGCAATGATGCGTTCTTTGGCTCCCTCCCTCTGTATCAAAACGGCTCCTAGGCTATACGCTGATGCGTCTGTGTGAACGTAAGACGGGAGTTTAAAGGATTGTAAGGATTATGGCAGAAATAAGCTTTTCCTTTATTGATTTAACACTTTTTTGTTATTTTTCAGCAAACCGGTCAAAGGAGCAACGATCGTCGAAAAATTCGGTACGAAACGTCGGTACCACGATACAGCTCTTATGAAACGTCATACTTCTTTTGCCGATCTTGGGGATGGAATGTCAAATATACTTTTTACTTTTCCAGGATCGACTTGCAAACCATTTTCCCTACAATATATCCCAAATATTTAAGTTAAATTCAGAACCAAGCCAGAAAGTTTATAAGAAACGTGCCTTAATACTCTAATGTATTCTTCAAAAGTCTGAGTTGTAATAATGACTTCGTCCAAGTAAACGAACACGATATTTTCTAATACACCCGAAAGAACCTTATCGATGATCCCCTGCCAGATTTCCGGGAGTTTGTTATGTCGAACGGCATTCTGTTAAAGTTGAACTAGCCTCTTCCAGGGAAGTTATTTAGAACTTTCCTCAATTGGTACTTGCCAAAACGACGATCTTATATCTAGGGAAGATATTATGCATCTCTAAGTATATCAAGCATAGCCGATATCTCAGGTAGAGGATAAGCCTCCTTTTTGTAGCTTTGTTAAGTTTTCTGTAATCCACGCAGAAACGGAATGTTCCTTTTTTTTCGCCAGAATAACTCGCCATGACCATAAGCTATTTGACAAACACATATTGCAATATTTCGTCAAGCTGCTCATTGATAACCTTTTGTATTGTTGGTGAAACTGGATAATATCTTTACTTAATTGGTTCTTAATCTGTCCTAACATGCCTGATGACATTTGTACAACCCAGACTTTTAGACATCTTTAATTTTGATCTGCTTATAAGCTCATCCAGCTCTAATTGTTGCAGTGATTCTAGTACTAAAAGTCGTCTTTGAGGTTCGGCAAAATTTCCACCATTTGTAACAACGACGCTTTTAACATTTGATGTGTCTACTAAAATACCCGTACTCTATTCTTTAGGCAGTCCCATCCACTTTTACCTAATATTGCTCTACTCGCTCATGAAAATAAACCTCGCAGATTAGTTTTAAAAACATAAACATTCATAGTCTTTCTTCGTTTCCTTCGTACTGGAAAACATACGATAATAACATTGGAATCTCTTCTGAATACTTAAATTCGAGTGAATTCGGAGATATAAGTCTATAAGCGTACATCTGGCGGTTTTGTCGCTTAATTCTGAGCTAAACTCACCACCCCAACCATTGATGAGCTCTGCTATCGTTTCCACGACGCTATGATTGTCTGCTGTTGCTCTCATTTCTCCGAGGCTCTGGTGTTCTGTTGTTCGTAAAATTGTTCGCTTGAGGGTTACACTTACTGCAATTGGATCTCATTGTATCTACAGTATCACAGTCATAACATCTGCTTCTTTCTGTACAATATCTAGCGATATGTCCTTCTCCTTTACAGTTTAGGCATCGATACCTAGGATAATTTTGGTCTCGAACATTTGAATTAATCGCGAGTGCTTAAGAAGACGCTGTAGCAGTAAGCTAAATCCGGTTCCAACAAGTTAGCGTTGCGCTTTTATTGAGGGAGTACGAAACTTTACACTGAAGCACGTATCGCTTCAAATTTTCTTCCAAATTTCACCAAATCGTCAACAGTATCGACGTCACCCATTCCTAGGGCTGCCATCTCTAAAATTATGAAAGTAGAACAACGAGCTCGAAAGCCCCGAATTTGTTAGCATAAAACCCGTATATTATTCCCAGATAATATTCCTTTTTTTACTTACTAATGAAATGGGTTCAAATTAATAATTCAAATATTTAAGTCAAATTAATAAGTCTTACTGAGCTTATCATTTCCCTGGTAACGCATATTGCTAATAAAGAAAAAGTGGATTTGACGTCCACGCATATATTTATGTATTAATGGTTATTTTGGTTATTTCCGTCTGTCGATAACTCGAGCACGCTTAGACTTAAAGAGTTAAAATTCTGTATATGGCGTTTTCGAAAAATAATAAATATAATTTTCAAAATGGAATAAATCTTGAAACCCGTGGTGTTGTCATGCAAAAATTATAATATTTTAAGTGTACTGGGAAAACGTTTAGCGCCAATTTGCTCTTGTATTGAGAAATTACCTGTACCTGCGAAATTAATTACAACCATTTTTACTGTCGCTTCATCATTCTAGAACACTTATGCGTAAAACCATTAATTTAAGCCTATACATTTATTGAATTGACAAATCTCAACTTTTGCTTTGACAAATCTTTTTTCAATATCAATTTCGCTTGGAAATTTTAAAACTCAATTCATATTTTCGACTTATACATTCGTGAAATCAACAGATCAGAAAATTTTGCCTCATATAATTCACACTCAGAACTTATACTGAGTGTATTTATGGAGTTTGCTTAATATTTTCTTCAGCGTCTACAACAAGCAGAAACTCTCAGTCGTACTGATGAGTACCTATACATAGAGTCTCTGGGCATACGGAACGCTTTTTTTCTTCTTTGTTAAAAATATAATTAGCCTACTGCGGGCAGATAAATCATTTAAAAATAAATTAATTAAATTCATAGCATTTTATTATTAAAATTAACTAAAAAATTAGTTGAACTTTCCAATTTTATTGTATATTTTAAAAAATTCGATTAGTTGATTACTGATGCATTCAATTAATCTTTCAGTCTTTTAAATAAGCCTATATTCAAAATGAACCAAACAATTAGTTAATTTTGGGAGTTGAATTTGCTAAAAGAGCAATATTAATTAATCGATTGTTCTAATAGTTGCTTCTAAAGATTTGGAATAACAACGACGCTTTTAGCTTATATTCCTATTTTTTCGTAACTTATTATGTAAGAAATAGTTAATTCAACAAAAAAATTAGTTGAAACAAGTAAAAAAGCTAGAATTGGTCTAAGACCAATTCTTATGAAACCCTAGATGAATGCCCGTATAAAATTTCGTACGGTCACCGATCTATTCAAGTATTGATTTTGAAGTTGTTTTTCGCATATATTTCTAGAACGGTTTGTCGCACAGAAAAATGATTATAACCAATTTTATAGGATTTCGTATTCTGCAGAAGTTTATAGTACAATAAAAATGTCTTGGACTGATCGTTTTCAAAGTATACGTAAAAAACCGAAATTTTTATATGGCAACACCAAGAAGGAGTTGCCCGATTTAGCCCATTTTTGACATTTTATTTGCTAATGTAGTAAAAACATCATGTACGAAATTCGAGCTCTCGACATCGACGCGTTCTCAGGCAGTGTCCCAATATATAGCGGAAAACGAAATTTTTATATGGCAACCCCACGAAGGAGTCGCCCGATTTGTCTCATTTTCGAACTTAATTTTACTTTGTTTTTTAAAGTCCGTGTACAAAATTTCAGCTATCCAAGTATACGCGTTCTCGAGTTATCGTGCGCACGGAAGGACGGACGGACATGCAAAAATCGAAATAACTTTTAATATTATGAATGGGTGTCCAATCCATTTTGCTCTATCATCATTATTTCGAAGTGTTACAAACGGAATGACAAACTTAGTATACCCCATGATTTCATTTAGGGTATAAAAACACAAGATTCTCGGATACGCAATTCCGAAAGATTATCAAAGCTAACTAAACAATTAGTTGAATTCACAAATGTTATGACTAAACAAGATTAGCTAAATCAACTAATGCCAATAAGTTTTCTAAACGAATATGATTCGTATGACCGAATTACATTAACAATGCCGACACCGGCGTGGTCGTCGTTTTATGTCAAAAATATTTAGAGACAGTGCTGCATGTATGAAATGTATTACATTACCAACGCCGGTGTCGTCATGAAAAAATTAAACGATATTCGAATTTCTGAAAATAAAGGATTTTATATTAAGAAAATCTGTACTTGTAGGAAAATAACATCCCTTTTTTTTTTTTTTTTTTTTAAATGTTATTGCGAACCGGCAGAGATTACAAGCAAATAACTCAACTGTAAAATGTAAGGGAAAGTAATGTATGGCGCTGCCGCGCAGTGTTAATGTATCTTGCCCGGCGTTTTGTTCGGCATTTGACGAAGACGACGACGACGACGATGACCACACCGGCGTCGGTATTGTTAATGTAATCCAGCCAGTAAGCTGCAAATCAACTGATATTATTTGTTGATGAAACAAATTCATTGGCGTAAGCAACTAATCTCTTTTTTTTTCAGTGTACAACGCAACGGAATGGGGAGAAATGTCAAATTTACGCAGCAAAACTGAAGAGAACGCTAGCTGGTTACAATGGCTCCATAATTAATTTAAGTGAAAGCGACGTTTAAGCCAAAATTGGGTCGAAAAAATTTGGTAAAAATTATCAGTCTCTGTTGAATTTACAGTTTATAATAGAAGGGCTATATGAAAGTGAATGGTCTCACAGCAGTTTTACCAACAAGAATGAAAATACCAGTGTACAAATTATTGTTGAGCTTGTTCAAATCCTTCTTCAATGGTCTTATTTTCTCATACTTCTCTTAATTTTCTTTCGCTTATATTATTGTACACTTAATCTACACAGTTATCTATCGCAGGAGCGAGATAGACAATCCGTTGACATAAATTTGAGGTTATGCTCATCCGTTCTGTTGCGTAAATTTCAGATTTTACTAAACTTGTCACGCGCGAGTGCGACTTCTTTCGTGCATTGCGCGCAGCTCCATTTGAGAAGCATAAACGCCGTGTACAAAATCACGTTTCTAAGTCAGCGCGCTCTCGAGTGAGGAGAGGACGGACAGACAGACTGATAGACGGACATGCAAACATCACAAATATGTTTTAACATTTTTCGTGAGTTTCCAATCCATTTCTCTCTACCATCAATACAATACAAATAAAAATAAGATAAAAGTAAAAAAATTATATAAAAATAAATAAAAAAAAAAACAGAAAGCCAAAGATAAAAAGAAAAACAGAACTTAAAAATACAGGGCCCAAAGAAAAGAACGAAAAGAAAAAATACAACAAATTAAAAAGAAGACAAAGTAAATAATAAATAAATAGGTAAATAAAATTAAAAATTAAAAATTCATTAAGAAAATGTAACAAAAATTTGTAGGTCTAAGAAATACTACCAATCACAATCTAATATAAATTGAGATAATCTTTGATTAGTTTGGCAAAGGTTAGGCCGGAACCCATGCGCGGAATCAAATTTGGAAGAGAGTTCCATGTTCGGGCACCTTGGACGAAGTAACTACACTCACCGTACCTAGAAGTACGGCGCGGGACGAGAAGCTGAAGACCTCTATTCGAGTGTAAGAACTGTAGGCTTTCGGAGAGATATGCAGGGGAGTTAGTATAAATTAAGCTATGAAGGAGCCTCAGAGTAGGGACGTAGCAAGAGGAGATACTTGAGCGCTTCGAGGAAGTCTATAAATATAACGTATGACATCGTTAAAGGCTACACTAACTCTTCTTCGGTAAATTGAGTCTAGTCCGCTAAAAATAAGGCTCCCATAGTTAAAATGGGAGACAATAAGAGTCATCGCCAATTTCCTGCGAAAATCCACAGACAGACAGCTGGAGGAAATAGATAGTTGACGAAGACTTCCATAATTTTTCCTATCAAAGCGCTGATGTAGTCGCTACAACTAAACCGGACTGATGACAAATTAGATATTGGGAGAACGCAGACAGTAAGACTTGTTTGGATTAATTGCAAGCATGCAAGTGCATAGAAGCACTATTCACAACATAAGGGAGGTCATTTATATTGATTATATAGAGGGGGAAAAGAATACGACCTAAGACCGAACCTTGAGGAACACCAGCAAAAAAAGGCAACGGAGCAGAGATAGAATTCCGCGTATGTACAACTTGTCTGCGATTCGAAAGGAAAGCACTTTTGTGTCAAGTTTGCAGATCAACTTGTGGTGACTCACCGAATCAAAGGCCTTACTGAAATCGAGAAGGACCAATACTGCTAAATGATCTTTGTCAAGAGACTTGAGGATATCCGATATGAGTGCAGATTCACAACTGTAACCTGGGCGAAATCCTGATTGGGAAACTGACAATATATTCGCTGTCATCACATACTCCATGATTTGTGTGTGCATAATCTTTTCAAGTGTTTTAGCAAGGAAATTGAGTACACTAATGAGGTGGAAATCACTTTGTAGGTAGAGAAGAGATTTGTTTGGAATGGAAACAGCTATTGCTTGCTTCCATTGAGAAGGAAATATTAAGTGGTAAGACACAAATTATAAATATGAGCTAAGGAACACGACAGGTAGTTCGCTAGTTAATTTACGAACTTGGGTGGCAAAGTATCAGGTCCAATAGAATTAGACTTAATGGAATACAAAATCGAAAAACCTTGGGGCCATCTATACAATGAAAGGGGAAACCTTCATGAGAGAAGTGTTCGCGAAAGTTGTAAGCAGGCGTAGTTATAGTCACGGAACTAGAAGCAAAGTAGTATTTCTACATGTTACAAACGGCATAACAAACTTAGTCTAGGGTATAAAATAAAAGAAAATTAAAAATATAAAAAAAAAATTAAAAAACATTATTTCACACTTGTAAAGCAGGCTATAAAATTTAATCATATTATTGGAAAATTTAATCATATTATTGGAACAGATACGTTCTGCAAATGAACGATTCAATTTGGTAAAAATAGACGATTCAGTCGTAAATAGGAACAGCCCGAAATAAAATTAAATATATTTGCCACCGATGTAATAACTTTATGCGTTCATAAATTCGCAAGCTTTTCATTGTTCTAAGGAAGAAATGTGCAAAAAGCATTCATTTATCCAAAATGAAAATTCTTCAAAAAATTTATCCCAATGGATTCATTTTGAGACAAGTTATCAGATACACCGTAAACGTACAATACACAAAAAAAATTAAATTTTTAATTAATTGGTTTCCAAAATTCTAAAACCAGGGCGGCATAGAAAACCCCGTCTGGACGTTCCCCGGACGCCCTCCAAACTAGGACAAATCCGAGAAAACCTGGACGGATGGCAACCCTATTCCCAGTAGAGTCTGGTAGAAGGGACCAACATTTCGCATAAGAATCTTTAACCATTGGTCTTCAGACAGTTTGACGCTAAGCCATGAGAACATATTTATCATATCCGCTACATAAGTCCCGATCTTTTCACTTTCATCTGGAGTTTTCCTCTTTATTTCATCCAGGAGTCGGTCATAGTAGTTCACTGTTAAGATTTGTTTACGCAGTTCGTTCTCTAAGTCACTCCAACTAGAAATTTTAGTCCTATTTGGATGATAACAAATCAAGGCTGATCTAAACAATTGCACCTAAGTTACTCCGCGAGATTCACTTAACTCGATCGCCCTTTTTAAAAATGAATTGAAGGAGTCCTTATTGCCTTCTGAAAACTTAAGGTTCCACTTGTATACCGGAATCCTTCGCGTACTATCTGTATTGTTTTCATATGTGCCATCTTCATTTTCGCTTGATTTGTCAGACTCATTTTTTCCTTCTGCCTTATCCTATAACATCCCTAATCACAGTATCAATATTCCCTTAAGTTTTGACTCTTCCCGCTTTTCTTCAATACCTTTCGGTTGTGATCTCTTGACCCTTCCTAACGCAAATACAATTTTTACCGATATCTTTTTAAAATCTTTACACTGTTCGAGTCCCCTTTGAAAGTATCTAAAAGTTTGTCAATCTCTTCTATCCTGTCCTCTACCGACTTTCTATCCTCTTCAAACGCAAAATGGTAATCTTCAGTCTTGAAGCTTTCGCCATATATTTCTTGATGCCCTTAAAGAATTTCGCATTAGATCTACAGTCTCCGTATTAAGACCACGAATAGCGATTTCATAACTAAGTTCATCTTGCGCTGGCCTATTTAGTTCCATATTATCATGCTATTTTTTATCGCAGCGAGATAAAACGCAAAAAAATCTATAAATTTATATATAACAAAGACAAAATTCTTACTTCTTAACCAGCATCCGCTAAGCACCATCCTAAAGTAAGTCAAAATTTACAGTTGCAGCTATTGATGGGACAGTTTCTTTGTCATTTTCAACAGAAGATGATCATACTTTTGACTTACGTCACCGGCTCATATATGAATCTATGAATAAATGGAAATATTCAATACGATGTAAAGATTTATATAACAACGTTTTGAGCTGTAGTAGTAACAAAGCACAACTTTGTAGAGAGTATTGTAAGCAAACTATGGATGTTGTAGGTATATATTACTAGTTAGTAGGGCTGTTACTGAAACCTCAATTGGTAGAGTGACGATTTGAATCGGATCAGTAATAATAATACATTTACTTAATGTTCAATGAATGTCCAGAACGTCCTGATATTACTGGAAGAGCTTGGAAACACGAAATAAATATCCATAGATACAACATAGAACAAAATTGGGAGGCAACAAGAACTTTATTAAATCATATACTTAATGGTAAATTAAGTTGAAGACAAAAAGAAATATTTGTATGTTTGTCAGTAAACAAAAGCTAAGATAAAAGGATCATCATACACCTGCTTGTATGTACACACTACCTAGGTTACAAAACCGATATCTGTTAATATATTTCAAAAGTAAAAGCTTTAAGGCAAACATGCAAAATTGTTTCACCTGTGTTAACCAATCGTATGCAAATTGAAAAGACCTAATTGTCCCATTGTACTAAATTTGTGTGTACGTTTATACCGGGTGTGCTGATCCCATGTCCCACTAATTGACTAATTGACTGTTGTTGAGTTTAAAAAACTCGCAAAAAATCTTTAAGAGTAATCAAACCAATGACCTGCCACAAGGCATGAATTCCAAATCCAAGAAACGACGCGACGGACGACCGACGTCAATCACATGATACTATTCAATACAAGATCGAGTTATTTGTATGTATATGTGAGTGTGCGTTGGTTTCTATCCTAGCCGAGCCGATCACAACTTTTCTGTATTTCTTATTATTTACTTTTTTTGTCTTCGAGAGATCATATGACTTAATTAATTCGTTTTATTCGTTTTATTGAATAGAGGAAAAATCACGTGCAAATGATGTGGTAAATAATTCATAATTTTTCGAAACAGTTGAGCCCATTCAAGCAGCAACGGCAGCATCAGTAAATTAGAGACTTCCCAATAAAATGTTTATGGTTCGTTTTTATGTATTGTGATAATTTTCCTGCTTTTCAGCTTTCATCGAATTATTTTTCCATTCAGATCAAAAATACTTATAGTATATTAAATATATTATTGCCTATATAATACCTTTGAAAGGACTCCTCATATTCAATTAGACAAATTATTTCCACAGAATTAAAAGAAATAAAATTTCAGGTACAAAACTTAAACATCCCCAATTAATGGTGTCTTTTGGTGCTGGATCGTGTTGGCAAACATTTAACATACCAAAAATGATTGATCAATTTAAATTTCAATCGTTGGATATGTTCAACAAAAAGTGAAAAAACGCGAAAATGGTCACTTTCTGAATGCAGAGTGTAATAGGTCATTTGATGCTAAGCTTTAGGGCTTCTTAAATCCAATGTGCAAAAGTTGTCTTGAAGACATGTTTTTTGATAAAAATAGTACTTAAGTAAATAAAAAAATAAGCTAAAATTCCGATATTTTAAATTTTTTTGATCCTAAACTTCAAAACGAAGAGGAGGAGGGGAAAAATTTGTAGACTATTGGAAAAGTCCGTGTCTATCTACCAAAGTTTAAATCATTATCATTGAGTGTAACGTGAAGAAGTTACAGGGTGATCTATGAAAACATACCCAAAAAATAAAATAAATAAGTCCCGTTAGGTCTAAGTATGACCTATCCATAACCATCGGGTTTTATACTACACCCTGCATATTTGAACACTGCAATATAATTTCCAAAATGGCCTAAATCAGATAACGTTTTCTTGGTATTGCCATACAAAAGTTTAGTCTATTTACGTATAGTGTGAAAACGATCAGTCCTACACGTTTTTTATGTACTGAAAAGTTCTTCAAAATATAAAATCCTACGCAATTGGTTATATTCATTTTTACTTTCTGGAAATGTATGCGAAAAACTACTTCAAAAATCAAACTTGCACAGACATACAAAATTACTATACAAACGAACAATAATATAGGACATTGCAAGAATTGGTCACTGACCAATTCTAACTTTTTTACTTGTTTTAAAACAAATTCTGAAACGACAAAATATCAATAAATAAGAAATGTTTTTCATAAAACTAGAAGATATATATCAAGCAATTTTCATTTAACATATTTAAATAATAAGAATTAATTCATCTTCAAACTCAGAGGTCGTTTTATGTTACAAGTACAAAATAACATAAAATGAGACCACCAAAATAGCCCTTTTTTATTGTAAATAAATAATAGTTTATTTGGAAATGTACAAAATATTAAAAGATCTTATTACAGTACTAATATCACTGGTATATGTACATAAGAGAATAAAACGAGAAAAGAAAAAGACAAAGCAAAATGTAGATAATAATAATAATAAAACTATAAACTTAAAAATATACAAACTAAATACTAAAAAATAATAGAAATAGTAGCCCAATTAACTTATTTAATAGATTCGTGCACCATTCACCCTCAGAAAATTTAATTATTAGGTATCCTTGAAAAATCTTTGCTGGAGCCTTTACCTTGAATATTACTTGCAAGAGAATTCCACTTACGAGCAGCCTGGACAAAGTAAGAACGCTCACCATACTGTGAGATGTGCCTTGGGATAAGAAGCTGAAGATTTCTGGTAGAATGCAAGAACTGCCGTTTCTCATATAAGTAAGCTGGGCTTTTATGAATTATTAATTTTTGTAAGAAAATAAGTTGACGTGTGTGAGCGCTACGAGAGAGCTTATAAATGTATCGAGTAACATCAGTTAACGCAACTTTCAATTTCCTTTGACAAACAGAATCAAATTGGCTGAATATTAAACTGCCATATGTAAAATATGGTACAATTACTTTAGTTTAAATTCCACTGACATGGAGCTTGAGCTAATCCACAATTGCCGCAGAGCACCATATACCTTTCATATCGTATCCCCAATGTAGATGCAGCAGTTGAACTTGGAATTTAATTTAATTCTAAGATTTTTGACTGATTCAACATATTCCAAGACTGTGTTGTTCAAGAATACAGGAGAAAACTCGGATTTCTGTAAAGTACCCCTATAAATTGTTAAGCAGTTTGATTGGGACGGGTTCAGTGAAAACTCATTAATTGAAAAGCACTTATATAGATCCTCTAGATCCTCATTGATCCGATAGACACAATCCCCCATTAGTCCTATAGGTCTACTAAGGTACATCTGTACAGGCTAAATAAAAGTGGACTAAGGATTGATCCCTGAGGAATACCTGAGGACAAATATGCCGGATTTGAAGGAGTTTCTCCTACCTTCACCATTTGACTGCCATTCGTTAGGAAACAGATAATCAGCAGCATAACAGCTGTAGATGAGATGTTAAGCCCATTACCAAATCTAGACAGTAGTTTTAAATGATTAACAGAGTCAAATACTTTACTATAGTCAAGCAAAACCAATATTGTCAAATGATCACTTTCAAAAGCATCATAAATATCTGTGGCAACTTTTAAGAGAGCAGTCTCACAGCTGGGCTCTGGTCGAAAGCCAGACTGCCACACTGACAATATCTTATTCACCTCTATATAATCCATAATTTGCTTATATAAGATCTTTTCCAATCCCTTGGCCAGAAAACTAAGCAAACTAACGGGACGATAATCGCTAGGTTGAGACGGAGACGCTTTCTTAAGAATAGGGACAACTGTAGCTTGTTTCCATTGGGTAGGAAACTGAGATCTGATGAGACAGCAATTGTAGATATGGATTAGAGGACAAGATATACATGGCATTATGAGTTTGAGGAATTTTGGATTTAACAAATCAGGACCAGTGGCGTTTGACTTATTAGAGTACAACGTAGAGAGAGTTTCACATCCGTCAATGTAGTGAAAAGAAAAGCCCTCAGAAAGGAAGTTAGAATAGTCTAAGCTATGAGCCGTTGTACCAGTGAAATTAGTAACAAACTTGTTCAGTGTATCGGGATCACAGATGACTTGTGAGGATTCTTGCGCATATATTCTCAAGCTACGCATATTTTTCCACAACCTCCTAGAAGGTTGGTTTAAATCCAACTTACTTCGAATATATGCACACTTAAATGAACGAATCATAGATGTTACCCTATTACGAATCATTTTGTATCTGTTATGTGCCGCTAAACATTGCGATCTTCTGTACTGCTTAAGCAGAAAATAACGCTCAGCCATGGCGTGGTGAATCTCTCGGGTGACCCAAAGGCAACGATTGTCACAGACTCTATATGTTTTCAGGGGCACATACTTATTACAGAGATTCAGAGGAATATTCGTTAAAAGCTCAACCTTACCGCCCAACTCATTACAAGTGAATATATCATTCCACGATATTTAGTCACACTCAGAAAACGTAACGTTACATAAGATAAAATGCCTAAAATTTTCTGTAAGAGGGACAATTATATCTTAAAGCGCTAATAGAAGTGCTCTTAATTCTCCTTGCTAGTGTGAAATGTTATTAACTGCCCAACGAAATCTTCGGACTTGGGTCAAAAATGATCGTGTGATACTCGGTGGTAATAGTGGGTATCCAAAAGACAATATTAAGAACACATTCTAAATGATATAAAACTGATATAGATGAGCATATTCAAAACGATATTAAATAGATATGAACGAAACCCATTTTCGGGGGATATAAAATTGAAAAAAGTGAAATACGTGTACACTATTTGATGAAGAGTCTGTACCTTAAATTAAAGATAACGAAGAGGTCTAGTAAATAACGTTGGAAAAAATAAAAAATAAATTGCATTTTAACGGAGATATTAGCTCGGAAACTTGTAAAAAATGGTCCAAATTTAAGTTTTTTAAATCACATTCCCCTTAGTAGGTATTGTCATTTCTTTAGATTGTGACTATTTTAGAAAAACAAAGCCTAGATCTAGCAAATAACGTCGAGTTTTTTTCATTTTTAGTTGTGCTTTTTTTAATTATTTGACCCTAATAGGACTTGTTTTTTCATACAATATTTCACCGACGAGAAATTGCAATATTTCGTTGAAAGTCGTTGAAGTACAAAGCAATAATATATTTAACAATTATGTGCAAAAAAATTTAGGAGAATTAATTCTCGTTAAAAATTTTCAATTTATTTGAAATGCAAATATTCTTTTTTCGTCTGAAAGTGTCGCATGTTGGGTTTCTGTTTTTTATGCTAGAAGTCTCTAATGTGGTCTGTGGTCTAGGTCTAGGCTAATTCTATATGATTTTTCTCACTTTCAGGACACAAACCTAAATATAATAAATTTCATTGCCTACAGGTTGGCTGGCATTTAAATTGAAACTTTTGCTGAGTACTGACTGCTCTTAAATAAAATAAAAATTTATTCAGTAAATGAAAAGTAATTCAATAAAAATAAATCATATAAATAAAATATAACTTACACAAACCGCTGCTGTACCGAGGCAGGAACGAACATTCGATTTTCCAAAATGCATGTTAAAAATATATTCTATTCATATCTAGTGGAATAGTTTTACGAAATTGTTTTGATGCAGATCGTCTGTGTCCAAAAAGTATCTTTCCAGAACATGTTCCATGTTGTTATCTGGTTTGTTATATTTGAAAGTAAAATAAAAAATTTATATTTGAATAGAACACAAGTCCTTATACATATATACTTGCAATTAAAATGAGATAATTTTCAAACGCATTACACATGGGAAGCAGTATTAATTATGACTGCGAGCATCGAAAATAGCTGTGGCACCATCTCCGGAACGGGTGAAGGTTGCTCCATTATTTTTCAATGGACATAGGCACACTTGCTTGCGAATAATTTAGTCACACTTTGCAGGACTTTTTTAAGCGATCAAGTAATTTTAAAGTTATCTAATCGGAGATATTTGAAGTGCTTTAAAGTGAAAAGCTTTATTGATTAACGATAGTAAACTAACAATGAGTTATTTTTTTATACCCTAGATGAAATCGATAGGGATACTAAGTTTGTCATTCCGTTTGTAACGCACAGAAATAATAATGGTAGAGCAAAATGGTTTGGACACCCACACATAATATTAAAAGTTATTTTGATTTTTGCATGTCTGTCTGTCCGTCCGTCCGTTCGCACGATAACTTGAGAGCACCTCTACTTAGAGAGATGAAATTTTGTACGCGGACTTGAAAAAAAAAGCAAAATTACGTTCGAAAATGAGACAAATCGGGCAACTCCTTCGTAAGATTACCTCTACATATTTGGACACTGCCTGAGAATGCGTTGACATAGAGAGCTGATATTTGGTACATGGTGTTTTCATAGAAATAGTAGGTATAATTTCAAAATGGGCTAAATCGGGAAGTCTCCTAGGTGTTATCATATAAAAATTTAAGATTTTTTACATCTACTGTGAAAAAGATCAGTCCTAGACGTTTTTATTGTACTGAAAAGTTCTTTAGAATATGAAATCCAATAAAATTGGTTATAATAACTTTTTCTGTCCGGCGAACCGTTCTAGAAATATATACGAAAAACCAGTACAAAATCAAAATTGCTCAAATGGGTGACCATACAAAATTACATACGAGTATTCATCTAATATATCATAACAAGTGGTCTTAGACCAATTCTAGCTTTTTTACTTATTATTGATACTTTTTATGAAATAAATTAAGCTAATAACTGTCTTAAGTAGTACTGTAATCCATTATTATCATTATAGCCTGCAACCCTCGTAGGGAGCAAGCTGCTTCTAGCACATCGCTTCTCTATTAATTTCTTGGTGCTTTGTGCAATTCCTGAAACCTTCGGGATTTCGCTCCAATACCACATTCTCGAACCTAAAGCAATTCTTTAATTAAGGGTCAAATTGTGATTTTTTTTTCTATTAAACTAATTTTTTTTTTAATCTTGTAAAATCTTAAAGTATTAACACATTTCGGTCTGCTGTGTTCCCTTAACTATGTGCAACAAATTGCGATGGTGCTCGGTTTTGTTTTGGAGATATAAAAGTTTTTAAGTTGACCATGTCGCGCAGCCATTCTACACGCAAAGGACTACTTTTGGAACAAATTATTTCCGATTTGGATGAAACTTTCAGAGTTTGTAAGGAATATGAAAATAGCTCACATGTATTTTCTTTTGTTTCTCCCTACCATGCCCCACCCACCGCTAGTATGGTAATCATCCTCTTGTATTTATGATTATATTTAGAATCGTTAAAAATAAAAGTTCTTAAAATTCTTCTATTCTCCATCTTTGATCGATTCTAACAAGTTTGGGTTCGATTCCCGTCCGGGAAAAAATAAATAAAAATTGAATTTACAATTTATTTTTGCGCTTTCATCGTTACTGGTTTATGCCAGCTGATAACAACGTGGCTTAATAAGCTAGTTGTAAATTAAGAAATACAAGAGGAAAAATCATTGGTAACAACAGTTGCCCGGAAAACGGAAGGTCCCGGTTTCAAACCTCGGACGAGGAGATTGTTTTTCCTCTTATATTTATGATTTAATTTACATTTACCACATTTTTGGTCCACTTTTCAGTTTTTTTGAATATCGGAATATGACAAATATTAATCGGCTAGATAAACTCCTTGCATTGAATTATTGTATTCAACAATGCAAATAGGTTTTTTTTTTGTAGAAATAAATGTTTTCAATCGTGAAGTGTCCGACAGATTGTGCTTATAGAATTATGCCACATAACTTATAGTATTCTACTCGTCAAACCCTTTCATTTGATACTCATATCAACGGGGTCGGACCATAAATGACAAAAATTACGTCCGTCATTTTAAATTTTTAGTACATAAAATCGTTAAAGTGTATTGTCATCGGAACTACAGATGTATGCAAAATTTCAATCTAATCGATTAAGTAAAATAAACAAACAAATACCCAAGAAACTGAAACTATAAATAAAATAAATTTACACAATTCATTAATAAGAGTTCAAGCAATTAAAGTCAAACAAAATAATATAATTTTAAAATATTGTTAATACATTCAATAATCTGAATACTTTATTATATTCTTGTGTATATTACTGAGATTTTTTCAGAAGGAAGAAGAAGGCATTTTTATTTGTTTTTTTATTCTCCAGTATATAGCAAAAGCTAAAAAACTTGTTATTTATTTATTTGATTTTGGGTCACAAGTTTCAAGTCTTGGTTTTGACTCATCAACAGGCTCCAAATAGCGAAATTGAGTGACTTGAAAATCAAATGAAAAAATAGAACAAAGAAAAGAAATGAAAAAATGAAAAATACCAAACGAATCGAACCTGTGTACGCAGTGGGCTGAAAAAATAAAAAATAAAAAGAAAGGAGAAGAAGCGTTTCGTGTTAGCAGAAAACCTTACACTCATCGGTACGGCTTGGTTTTCTGCCTGCCGTAGATGCTTGAAACAGATCAAATTGATGTCATCTCATATAAACTCAGAATAAATTCTGGATGTAAATTATATGAGGCAAAAACTCCTATATTCCACCATGGAGGAAGAAACAAATTTCTCTTTAAGATTTTTTACAAATATAAGATTGCCCCGGTAAAAAATCTAAAAAGTCATCTCTAATATTACTGAGAAACAAAAAAATATTTCTTACTTTTTAGTGCATTTTATTTATAAAAGTTAGTTTTTAAAAGATTTTTAATGTAATTTATTTTCTACTTTTTAGTCATAACTATAAATAATTGAGAAATTATTAAATTGATAAATTTTAAAATTCAGGAAGTAGTTTTCTCATACGCTCCATTTTTTCAAGAGCATCATTATTGCATGGTTTTTCGCCTGTTAATTATAACTGGATTTATATTTTCAATTTTTAGTCCGTCTAAAGAACTAAATCTACTCATTACTTTTTCTCTAAAAACTCATATGACGGTACTTAATAGTCATATTAATTCGCATCTACGTTGTCTCACCAACGTTATGGTGTAATTATCTTTTTTTTTTCTGCGATAAGTATGTAGTTTAGAAGATTATTTCACATCGAAACCCATATAACGGTTAAGCATAGATAATTAAAATGTTATAAGGTTTCTTACAGAAGAAAACAAAATATGCCATTTAATAGCACTGAGCAAGGGCTTTAATTTAATATCACATACTGCCCGAATTGGACTACCACAAGGAGGTAGTAACGCCGCCCGCCCCCCCCCCCCCTCCAAATCCGTAAAACAAGTTTACCTTATCGAAAACTCCCTATTTACTGCATTCATTCTAAATCACAAAACGTCATGTAAATCCATCCAAAACTCTTTCCAAAAATTCACACTTTCGTCACAAACATCAATCTCACGCGCAGTCATTTAGTCAAGGTTTAGTGATAAAAGTTATTTAAAAACGAATAATTTCCTCCAGATGTTCCCAGACCAAAACATGCGAGGGGGTAAACGCACCAATTCGCGCCCATTTAAGGAAATGCCATCCTTACAAGAAGGGTTTTTAGTAGAACTTCTTAATGTCCATGTTTAAACTTTTGTAGTACAACTCACTGAATATTTATATTTTAATTTTAATTAAAAACTCAAAACATTTATCTAGTCTGTGAGTGTATGTCGAAATCACCAGTTTGCGTCCAGTCTAAAAGTCAGTTTGCGTACACCAAGGTGCCAATTCGCGTCCAGGTTAAAAAAAGTTATAAAAACTGCTTTTATATGGGGGTGTTAAATAAATTTCGTTTTGAAAGATACGACTTTATTACGTTTTCGTTATTTCTGATTTGAAAAGCTATTAAAAAATAATAAGTTGTCATATAATTCGCAGTAACATAACATTCTCCAGCTTAAAACTAATTCAATCAAATTGTGTTGTTCTACATAATACCATCTTTTAAATTTCATTAAATTAAAAGGAACAGAAATTATATAACAAAATGGAATTCAACGTTTTATATAAGAATAATAGAGCAAGATTTTGCCTTAAAGTTTAGTTCAACATACTTTTACCAAACTTGAAACTCCTGGTCTCTCCTCTCCATTTTTATTATGCCGGTATGCTCCAGGGCTGTATTATCTCTCCCCTTTTTTATCTTAATTTTCAATGATCTGCTTTGCCTTAATTTCAATCCCATCCATAGTTTTGCCGATGACACTTCCTTGATTTCGCTTATTCCTTTGAAACTCTTGCGGACTTCGGGGGGAATGTCACACGTATTAAAATACATTCAATGATTAGAACATTGCATAACGATCTTGACAATATTCTCGGTTGTGCAAAGTTATCGCGACGAATTCCATGCGCCTAAGATCCAAAGTAAAACTCATCTCTTTAAAACAAGATCATCACTTAACCGCTCCCGTTACTTTTGATGAAAAATTAGTTGAAAACATTAACATCTGCTCGTTGTATCATATGTATTGTACTAGGAGGAAGTGCATATAAAATTATCCCCTTTGCCTGAAAAGCTCGCATAGCTCCAATGTTAAGTGGGACTTGTGGCCCTCAACAAAAAAGTTCACATGTTTTTGGATTTGTTCAGTAATTAACCATGTAACTATTAACCTCATTCGTGATATATTCTCATGCAGCCTGACTCAGAACGAATTAAAATCAGTCTTCTGGCAATGGGTATTGACTACATCCCTAAGTGGTCGTACGTAGCAAAAAACCACTGTTTCTTCAAATATGTCTCCTGCATTCATCTCCTTTATATAATTTTGCAGCTCATCTAATGAAAAAAACTCTTTATGCAAACGAAAATCTTTGAAAAAAGAAATTTCATTGCAAAAAGAGGGCGTTTCATGTAAGCAGGAATCGTATAATCGTCAGTACGGCTTGGTTTCTGCCTTCCGTAAACGCAAAGGCAATTCTCAAGCTGCAGACTTAGCAGCAAACTGAGTCAATTTCAGATTGACTTATTTCGCTATGAATTTTCATAGCAAAACTCTCTTCGGTAATTTTATGTGATAGATCTGGATTGTATTTCAGGAAAACATCATACCAGTTTCGCCCATGTGGCCAATTTTTGAAGGATGTATTCGTGCCATCGCCTTGCTCATTTTTTGGATTCCGTGCCCGTACTAAGCCTCCGCTGTCCATCTGTCTGTCAGCGGGTTGTATCTCATGAACCGTAATAGATAGACAGTTGAAATTTTTACAGAGTGTGTATTTCTATTACCGCTATAATAACAAATAAAAAAATTAAATTCAATTAAAAATTAAAGAGGGCCCCCATACAAGAATCGTGAATTTTCCTTTAATACATTCTTTCTATGTTACTTCCGGAAATGTGTATATGTATACATACTAGCATTTATCTATAAACTATAGGCATAATGCTACACATATATGCGGTCAAAAGATCTAGCCCTACGGCTTCAATTCTGTTTTCGTAAATCTGTAAATTCAAAAGATTGAAATTTGAGATCAATTAATATATAAGTGTGTCGAGAAATGTAGCTGTCAACCTATGCTATGGCTTTTCGTAAACTAATTTAATTACAAGAAATAAATTCAATAATTTGACAGTCGAAATCGAAATAAATATTTATATAAATGAACTACTGTTCAAGAGATTTCTCTTGACTAGTATACTACGTTCGTTGATATATGTATGGTACCAGTGTTGTCAGAAGTTTGAAGGCTTTAATTTTATATATGTTCAGTTAATGTTAATTAACTTTTATTCTCGTTCAACATTATTATACTATAAAATGAAATTATAGGGTATTATAAGTTTGTCATTTCGTTTGTAACACATAGACATAATGATGGTACAGCCAAGGACGGATTTGATAACTTGGCTGCCCTAGGCCTATGGAAGATTGCCGCCCCCTACTCCCTGTAAAACACGAAGAATTGAATGATCTATATCTATAAGAATTAAATTAAAGTATAAAATAACGAAAGTCTGTAAATGATAAAATTATCTCAACCAGTGTCTTTAGATACTGATGCTTACCATTTTTGTTTGTGATTAACAATGAATTGTTATTCACAAATTGTCTTTTGCCTGGCCTTCTGAGCAGCGAATTTGTTTATCAAATCATCACGATCCAAAGACCGTAGCAACTGTGATTCGGTGAAAAGGATAGCCAGAGCGTTCAACCTGTTCTCGTTCATAAATAATGCCCAATCTACAAGGCATGGTAAAACCACGTCGTCAAACGATATCTTTTGGTGAAGAATGCATATAAATACACGAAATATCTAAGTAGTGGTAAGCTGCTAAATTAAACAGCTGTTGAACTGTCAATTATCATAAATGTAATTGACTTCTCGATTTCATTACAGACTTACATCAAGGGCAGTATTTGGTCTGAGTAATTTATACTATAGAATGGTACACTAAGAAATTGTTTGAGACAAGTCGAATAATATCAAATATTGCTTTCAAGACGGAAAGTACAAGTTCCAGTTTACAGCTGTTTTGTTCTAAATTCCCCTACATAGTTCTAAATTATGCTGAATGCACCTGAGGTATTACTACATCGTTTTTCTGATTAACTACTACCATAGATGGCACCTACTACACATAAGCTCGTGCCCATGTCGTCAAATGAATGAAAGAGAAGAAACATTTTTGCAAGCATGAATTTTCAAATACAAGAGTGGGAAGCAAACACAAAAATCCATGTCGTTTTGACAACGTGGTTTAACCGTGCATTGTAGATTAGGCATAATTTCTTACTCGCCGCAAAAACCAGAACTTACCAAGTTTTGCCGCCCTAGGCCCGGGCCTACTCGGCTTATAGGGAAATCCGCCCCTGGATAGAGCAAAATGGATTGGACACCCACGCATATTATTAAAAGTTATTTTGGCTTTTGCATGTCCGTCCGTCCGTCTGTTCGTCCATCCGTCCGTCCTCACAGTAAATCGAGGACGACTGTATTTAGAGAGCTGAAATTTCGTATATGGCCTTTTAAAAAATGAAGTAAGATTACGTCCGAATATGGGACAAATCTTGTAAATCCTTCGTGTGGTTGACAGACAAAAATTTCATTTTTATACCCTAGATGTAATCTATAGGGTATACTAAGTTTGTCATTCCGTTTGTAACGTACAGAAATAATGATGGTAGAGCAAAATGGATTGGACACTCACGCATAATATTAAAATTTATTTTGAATTTTACATGTCTGTCTGTCCGTCCGTCTGTCCGTCTGTCCGTGCGCACGATAACTCGAGAGCGCGTTCATTTAGAAAGCTGACATTTTGTACACGAACTTTAAAACAAAGGTAAAATTAAGTTAGAAAATGAGATAAATCGGGCAACTCCTTCGTGGCGTTGCTATACAAAACTTTCGTTTTCCACTATATATTTGGACACTGTCTGAGAACGCGTCGACATAGAGAGCTGCAATTTGGTACGTGGTGTTTTTATAGTAATAACAAATAAAATTTCAAAAATGGACTAAATCGGGCAGCCCCTTCATGGTGTTGCCATATAAATATTTAGGTTTTTTATATATACTGGGAAAACGACCAGTCCTAGACACTTTTATTGTACTAAAAACTTCTTTAGAATACAAAATCCTATAAAATTGGTCATAATCATTTTTTCTGTCCGACAAACCGTTCTAGAAATATATGTGAAAAACCACTTCAAAAATTAAACTTGCATAGATCGGTGACCATACGAAATTTTATAAGGGCATTCATCTAGGGTATCATAAGAATTGGTCTTAGACCAATTCTAACTTTTTTACTTGTTTTTTATTACATTGAAATTTTGCTTCACAATTGGATCAGACAAGAAAATTTAAATTTTCAATTCTGACAACACTGTATGGTACATTAAACCCTGGAGAAGAATGCTTTTATTTTTATTGAAATTCTCCATATGTTACTTGATTCTTTTGAGTTTGCATCTCATTTGCTCTACATTTTCCGTCCTTCGTTAAGACGTACTCCTTCGAGAAATCATGAGGGGTATAAAGCTTCACTAATGTACACGAATTTAATACGATACCCACATTCTTGAATACCAAACGCAGAATCCGTATACGTTAAGCTGTCAGAACCATTCGAAATTAATGTGCAATTAGTATTCATGAAATCCGTAATTGTTATTTTCATATGCAAACCATTCATTAGATAACAAATGCGGTTCAATCATTCGTAATTCAAGAATAGGCCTCATGTACTAAGGTTTATAGAATTGTTCACTATGGGTAAAACCACACGTTGCATAATGTTTCAATTTTCATGGATGAGAGACACTCGGGAGCAAGGTATATAGAAGACCAGGTATTCCCATTACGAATCACGTTCCGCCATTTGTGTCCGAACATATAGGAAAGTACAGTACAGAGAATACAATATAATCTCTCATCTCTCTGCCTTTTCAATAGAAATGTATATAAGTCATAGGACGAAACAAATTTGTAATGAGAATACCTTGTCTTCTATATACCTTGCTCGGGAGCACGGTATACATATTCACAAGGTATGACTATCCGGCACCATAGATTCGACATTTTCTGTGTTAGTCGATTCGCATGACGCGTTTCTTAAAAAGTGAAAAATATAAAGCTTAATATTTATGTAAATTTATTCTACTGGAACCATTTAAAATCTTACAATAAATACCAATTTACTTTCTAATCATAAAGATAAATTGAAGGAAGATTATTAGAATTTTATTCCACATTTTAATTTGCCACTAACCCCACTTTTTACACTTCGTTATGACGCATTGCAAATTCGCCTTCTATTTGAAAAAATTACTGTTACCACTAACTAATTTCACTATAGAAATAATGAAAAGATCTTAAATAATCAACTAAGAGTGTAAATTATAAGTATTTCAGTATTATTCTGCATTTTTTTATCGATAAAACTTTCGTGGCACTTTTTTTTGATCCGAACTGATTTTCCAGAAATGAGCTTTAAACTAACAAATTCAATATATTTTTATGGTAAGAAACTTAATATTTATTGCAACATTTTCAATGGATCCAGTTGAATAAATTTACATAAATATTACCACTTTATTTTTCCAGTTTTAAGAATCGATTCGTGTGACGTCACACGCACTTGACAACCCGGATGATCATACCTTGTTACTCTGTATATCGTGCTCGGGAGGAGAGCAAATCCCTCCCCCCGAGTACCTTTCATCAACAAAATGTGAAGCATACTGCAACGTGTAGTTTTGCCTTATAAGTTGCTCGTCTGCCTAGAGTGAGGCGGGGTATAGGAAATAATTATATAAATATGAGTTATACATTCAGTGAAAATAATGCACAAATTATTGCCACAAAGCTTAGGTATTTTTCCATAAAATGTAGGAAATATTTCCTCAAAGTTAGGGAATATTCCCTAGAATTTAGAGGAATATTCCCTACAATTTAGGGAAGATTCCCTACATTTTAGGGAAAAATTCCTAAGCATTGTGCAAATTTTTTACTGTGTACATATGGCGGATGCAGGTGGAGTTAAGTAATTACAATTGGGCACGCGACATTTTCAGAGCCATAATAAAAATTATTTATAGGCATGTCTTCGCTCTGATTTAACAAATAATGTATGTATCTAGTTTTGGACGAGTTTTACCTACACAAGAACGGGAGAAATTTTTTCTATGTATTTCCAAATCAAGTGTCTACGAGATCATAACAAATGATAAAATATTTGTTGAAAATATTATTGGATTTTCACATACGCTAATTCAGAAACATTGTGCTTTTAACACAGAAAAAATTATATATTCTATTTGATTTAATGATAAGCGATTTTGGGGCTCGTAGAATTTTTTTTATAAACAATTCTGTTTGCTAAAATCATTCGCACCTAAATATGATATGTATAATCTTGTTTGTTAAAGGAAATTTCCAAAATTTTTAATTCGGGATTGCTAAACGTCGCTACCTTTATATCTATTATGCTGGAAATCGCTGTCCATATTGCTATTAACTTGTAGATTTATATGCGTATTAAGGGTGGTATGCGTACCAGTCACTGCTGCCACGATCGTGTACTTAAAGTATGTAGACTTGTATAGTCGTTTATGCTCTATGCTCTGTCAGAAGCTAGTCAGATATTCTTCTATAAAATAATGCTTTTCCCGTGAGAACTTGCGGAATTTTACTCCAACTTGATTCAATATATTTGCTTGCGTACATATGTATATGGACGCAGGACGTTCAGGCTAAGAAAAAGTTAGTGTAAGATTTTGAGCACAATCCCGCGTAGAACGATCATTAATTACATTTCAAAGATTGAGGACCTCACTAAGGAGTACTATGGAAGAGGAAAGGCCGGTCAATGTTTGATTGTCTGATAAGTGTGAATCGAAATTTTGTTACAGAAAATCGGGAGTAGAAGATATAAGAAGTACATGTCGTAGAGTTACACCTCGACGCAACCACACTCTTACCCCTTTCGATCTGGCATTAGCCCCGCCCCACCCCACCCCTCACGATATTTCGGGAACGCGTTGACTGAGCTCAGCTGAAATTTTGCCAACGGCCTTCTTGAAAAAAATGTAGATATAAGTTCGGAAATGAGACGAATCGGGCAACTGCTTAATAGCGTTGGCTAGCATACACAATTTTCGTTTTATACTATACATGTATGTAGATATTAGCTGTATTCTTCTGTGTCCGGAGAACAGGGCAGAACAAAAGATACACAAAAGAATGCTTCATACATTTTTATAGAAGATTTATAAATAAAGCCAACAGTACAAATAGTTCGCTTCAATCTACAGAACAATTTGTTCTCTCCAGTATATGGGAGTTCTAGAACAAGGTACACAAAAGAACACAGCTATTTAGACACTGCCTGAGAGCTTGTCGACGCAGAGACGAGCTGTTCTAGAAGCGAACAGTACAAATAGTTCGCTTCAATCTACAGAACAATTTGTTCTCTCCAGTATATGGGAGTTCTAGAACAAGGTACACAAAACAACACCGCTATTTAGACACTGCCTGCTCTAGTCAATAGATGCTAAAAACCACTTTAACAATCAAATTTATACATTACGAAATTACATATTGGCATTCATTTAGAATCTAGGGTATCGTAAGAATTGGTCTTAGACTAATTCTAGCTTTTTTCTTTCTAATCATTCACATTGATATTCATCGTGAAATTAACGATTCAACAAATTTGTGGGTCGTCCAAGAAATTAAATATGACAAATTCCATCGTTTATATGATGACTTTTTTATTTTTTTCCCTACTTCATTCCCATTGGGGGCTTTGACATAGCCTGTTTTTATAGCCTAGATAAAATCTTATAGGATATACTAAGTTTGTCATTTCATTTGCAATGTCAAGAAACAATGCTTGTAAAGCAATATTAATGTTAAAAGTTATTTTGATTTTTGCAGGTCCGTCTGTCTGTCTATTCGTCTGTCGGTTCATCCATCCTCGCGTTAAATCGAGAATACGTTAACTTAAAGAACTGAAATTGTGCATATGGTCTTTTTAAAGAAATTGTAGATTTTAATTTGAAAATGGGAAAAGTCAGAGAAATTAGAAATATTTCGTTTTTCACTATATATTTGGACACTGCTTGAGAACGCGGCAACGTATAGAGAGCCGTTTTCATAAAAAGCAATAAAATAAATAAAATGCACTAAAAAGTAAAAAATAATTTTTTTCTTTCTCAGTGATATGAACAAGAAAAGTTAAATGCAAAATAAGTAATGCTACAACGCAGATTAATCTTAAAAGTTTGAGCATCCATAACTATAATCACAATTGTCTAACTGCAAATCACGCCCAAACTTTTAAGATTTAATTTGAGTTGTAGCATTTCTTATTTTGCATTACACTTTTCTTGTTTTTTAAGTGTGTTTGATTTATAAATGTTATTTATTTTATGTTTTTTTAATATATTTTATTTTCCAGTTTTTAGTCGTTCTCTCGAAAATCGACTCTCGAAAATATACTCTCGAAACTAGACTCTCGAAACTCAATTCTCGAAAATCGATTCTCTAAGCTCGACTCTCAAAATTCGACTCTCGAAATTCGACTCTCTAAACTCGACTCTCGAAACTAGACTCCCGAAAATCGACTATCGAAACATGACTGTCGAATCTCGACTCATATCACACACGGCCCAGATTGGACAGCCTCGAGAGTGGTAGTTACCACCCCCACCCCGAAACCCCATCGTAAAGCTCTATATTCACTCATTTAAAATCAAAAAAACCCATGTAAATCCATCCATGTTTACTACCGTAATACTTTTTCTTTCATCATGAACGTCACTTACATGAGGTGGTAGTTAGTTCCCACCCCAAACCCCAACACGAAGGAACATTTTACCCCATCGCAAAACTTCCCATTCACACGTATAAGTCCATCCACGTTTACTACCCTAAAACTCTTTCGTCACGAACGGCACTGTCAGACACTCAGACACAAACTTTCTGTAAGTTGATAGAAAGTTATTAAAAACAGCACAAAACAACACGGAACTTACGCGCTTAAAAACCGCGATTACAATTGTCAAAGAGATGAGGTGAAGAATCAAATTAAGTAATTTGACTGCGCACAACCTGCTGCTGAGGCTTATCTGGTGAAAGCCAATAATGGCAAAAAATTAAAGACAGAAGAAAATTGAGAAAAATTTACGTTCGACATCGGAAAATGACATAATATGGCAGGGAGCCACCATATTGATATTTTTTAGAAAAATTAGAATATTTAAATAAATATATATGCGGAGAATTCATGGATAATGCGAAATAAATTATTAAAGATAGTTTGGCACATATTGAAATAATTATATAAGTCAGTCGAGCACGAAAACTATGCTAAATTTGCCAATTTCGTGTGTGTGTGGAGCTTGAAATAAAATGGCGGCACTAAGGCTATAAAAGGGAGGCGAGTCCTAAGAAAACTATCGTTATTATTATTATTATCATATATGCAAAGGGCGGATACAGCGGGGGGCGATCGGGGCGATCGCCCCCCCCCCCCCCCTAGAGCTCTAATAAATCAAAATGTATGTAATCAAATGAAATAGAAAAACAAAACAAAAATTTCTTTTGAAAAAGACTGATTCTAAACCCGCATTAAAAAATAGAATATTATTTCTCCCTTCACTTAATGAATGTTCTCTAGAGTTTCCCTTCATTTTGCATTTAATTAAATTTTTTAATTATATTACATTTGTGTATAAATTTTAAAATTTTCAAGGTATGCAAAGAAAGAAAGATCTGGGCAGTTCAAATTTAAACACTACAGTGAATAACAATTTCCCGAAATTGTAATTTGGAACTCATCATTTTTATCAAAATACTTAATTAAATTACTTTGATTTAAATTTGCTTTCTTTGTGTACCATGAAAAATTTAAAATTTATAAACAAATGTAATATAATTTTAATATTTGATTAAATGGAAAACTCTAGATAGTTTTTTAAAAATTCATTTGTTATATATATTATTTTTTTCTAGTTTAGTCTTAAATTATTTTCAAAAAATTTTAAATTATATCACTAAGGAATTTTCAGTACGAACAAAATTGTTGCACTTTTTGTGATCGAAAGCTCACAAAAGCCGGGTATTTTGATGAAAAGTAGTATGTTGGGAAAATTATCATAGCCGGGGTAATTAATCTCAGATTTATTTTTCCAGCAAATATTTAATTTAATTTTATACATATATTAACCTTGCCTACTTAGCTTTCCTCGAAAATTTCTTTAACCATTTAAGTTGCAAGAAATTGCAGTCCAGCCGAGTAAATTATGGTGTTTGAACGAAATGCAAGCGACCTTTATATGAAAAACACCATCAGTAAGACAAACAAGAAGTGAGACTAAACTTTACTATGCTTACGGGATCAAAAACTTATATTATATACATAAAAGAACTCCGGCGATATCTGAAAGTAATGAAATTTTCATGCTGAAACGAAAAGAGAAAGCTATACAGAGCGGTCCACAACTGATGGCAAGTGCGGTTATAGGGGGCGATGAGGGCGATCGCCCGCCCCCCTAGAGCAAATGTCTGGGTCCGCCCTTGTATGCAAAAAGCATAAGATCAAGTGGTGAAACTAGTAAAAGTAGTTAAAAAATGGAAATTTAATTTAACATAAATAAAACCATAGATGGCATAAGAACGTTCTTATGCCATCTATGATAAAACGTACCAAGGTACATTATTTTACATGCTATAGAAGCTGGAGTCTTCAAGAAATTTTTGTGGTGTTGAAGGAAAATTTTGGTCAAATTACGGATAAGTATTTTCTTTTTACTTGTTTTTTTTTTTTAAGTTTCACTGCATAACAGTTAAACACATTCTAACTCGGCATTTTACTGCTACATGTGGAGAAACGAATTCGCTAAGTTATTAATAAGTGTATTTAACATACGAAGTGAATTTAAAACAAAAACTAATGAGTGAATTTTAGAATTAGATCTGAGGCATAAAGTTAATTATATGCCACGATTTGGCATATTAGCGATACATACAATCAGACATTAATTAAGTTAGCATAAGAATATAGTGAATATCGTAGTTTATAGAAAAACGGCATACATTAAAATCGAGCATACGCAGCATATGCCATAAGGTTATTTGCATACATGCTCAAGAATTTGCACACAGCCCGAGTTTTGTACAGTTGTAACTGAGAATTCACTCCGTAAATAAAGCAATAGTAAGCACAAGCTGACATATCTTGTCTTTCAATGTCGCTACACTATTCCCCTTAAAATGCCGTAATACAGCTGTAACCAGTTAAGCGCAACTGTATTACAAAAGACTGTTCATTACTTTCACATTTTTATGACCTTAAAAGGACTTTTGCACACACCATCTTTGAATTATAGAACACCCTGTGTATACCCTTCCGAACAAATTTATTAGAATTTTTATATTTAAATAAAACACCATATTATCCTAACCAAAATATGATTACGCAAATGATCATGGTACCTCCTCATAAATTCTTGCAAACATCGTAAATTTTTCATAAATCTTTGAAAGATTCGAGTTTCATATTCGACATTTTTGCAAACAACTACCTAGATTTTTATTATCGATAATTTTAAAATAGTTGACACTATACAATCGTAGCAGATTGAACTACTTTTAGCATGTGAAATACCACAGGTAACCGGATGAAAAACTACAGTCGCCTGAAAGCAATAGAAATTCAATTTTCTACAATATATTCGTGTCATATAATTTTTTAACCAGTCTTATTTTTATTTAAAACTAAATTAAGGGAAAGTGTAAAATATTTTCTCTTTCTCTCTTTTTGTAAAAATAAGGAAAGCAGGCGAGCATCGGTTGGAAGAACATAAGTGGAATCATTAAAAATAAGCGTTTTATATCTCACGTAAGTATTTAATCGGTAGAGGAGTTAAACACTAAGATCGGTTTCTTAAAAAACAGTAGATATTATTTACAAATTCTTATGACCAGTAAAATACTGCAGAAAATTATTTCCTCCCTGGTTGAAGCAGAAAATTGGTCAATCTCAAGAAGATTTCCAAAGATTGCAAGAAACCCATTAAAAACGCTAAGAGGCAAACATAGAAAGAGCGCTGCCAGCCGCCAATAAATTGAAATCATTAAGGATGAAGCAAGACATATTAGAATACTGTCCAAGAAACGTTAACCGTCGGTGAAAGAGAATTGAACAGAGTCCTCGGCAGAGATCTTGGAACTTTTAATTAATATACAACGGAAGAATAAATTGCTTGGGAAATAAAAAAATTGCTTAATATAAGTCCATAAGGCTTGATATCTTACTTACTTATCATTCTGCAGAAATTACAGGGCTGGTGGCAACATTAGAAAGTTTAATCCTTTGAAACGTCAAAGTAATACTTATCCCGATGGTTGATCAGGACTTCACAAAAGATAGCTTGACCTTCTTTGTACTAAAAATCCTAGAACGTGAGTAACGTTGCCGTTTCGGTTGAGCTTATAAAAAAAAAATTTATTCTCAAGTAAACAAGTAAAGAACGTAAGGTGATAGCTTCCAAGAGAATGGCAAGTACAAACATTCCCATAAGTTCAGAAAATTCTCAGATGGCAGTGGATCCTCACGAAATTATATTCTTCTGATTAAAATCAACTTTCGTGAAAAGTACCTTTTGTGTTTAGGTAGAAAGTTAGTTCATATTCGAATTTTAAATCGTTTGAATGGAAAACGAAGGTTCAAAAGAATCACGATCTGACTTTATCTCTTAGCAGAAAAGCGAATGTGTTGATTATATCAAAGTAGTGATTATAATAAAAATAAGTATTCTTAAGGATATCTGTGTAGTAAATAATTTTTGAGTAGTCAAATAAAGTTTTAGTGATTTAATTTATCCAAGTGTCGTATAACGACTATGGGGAATAATCACTCAATTTAAAAATTGGAACGAGAAATCGTTGCTACCATATAATTAACACATGCTTTTGATAAAAAGTATTTATATGGGCAATTGGGTGACCCTATCATCGAACTTCTATGGTAGGCGATCAGAGATAACCATACTACTGATGAGACTTCTCTGATCGTTGGGTCGAAAATTTCGATTTCTCTGTATTCTCAATGCATTTTAGAAATTCATTGAAATTATTTTCAATGAATTTTAGTCTGCTGTAGACGAGAAATAAGCCACCTTTAAAATAATACGTTTTATTTTTATTTATTTTTTTCACATAAGAGGTGTTTTCCAATAAGAGGTGTTATTTTAATTAGCCCGCTATTCGGTAGATGTCACTTTTGGGGCTGTCATTTTTTGGCATTTGACAAGCAGAGACTACGCCATTAATAAAAATGGAACGATACACGATTAAACAACGCATTGAAATTATTAAAATTCACTATAAAAATGGTGAAAATGTGGCAGAGACGGTTCGTAAAACTCGAACATTTTTGGGTCGTCGTGAACCACCTTGTCGGACCGCAATACAGAAATTGGTAGAAAAATTCGAGCTGTCGGGACAAGTTAGTGATGTGAAGAATAAAACCCGTGCACGTCGCTCAAGAACAGCCGAGAATATTGCTGCTGTAGCCGAAAGTGTTGAAGAAACCCCAGGTTTGTGCATTCCTCGTCGTTCTTTGGAATTAGGCATTCCACAAACGTCATTACACCGTATTTTGCATAAAGATTTGGGTCTTAAGGCTTATAACTGAACTTTATACAGTTAACACAAGAACTCAAGCCGGCCGATCATCAACAACGTCGAGTCTTTGCTGATTGGGTCCTTGAACTGCATGAAAATGATCCGGAATTCCATCGAAAACTCATCTTGAGTGATGAGGCCCATTTCCACCTCGATGGCTTCGTCAACAAGCAAAATTGTCGCATCTGGGGCTCGGAAAACCCAAGAGTTATTGTTGAAAAGCCTCTCTATCCTCAACGTGTGACTGTTTGGTGCGGTTTATGGTCCCGCGGGGTCATTGGACCTTACTTTTTCGAAAATGAGGCTGGAGCAATAGTTACGGTGAATGGATTGCGCTATCGATAGATGATTAATGATTTTTTATGGCCGGAATTGGATGGTATTGATCTGGACAACGTTTACTTTCAACAAGCCGGCGCTACGTGCCATACAAGCAACGAAACCATTGATTTTTTACGGGAAAAGTTTCCGGACCGTGTTATCTCTCGAAGAGGTGATCACAATTGGCCACCGAGATCTTGTGACTTAACACCTTGCGACTTCTTCGTTTGGGGCCACGTGAAAGAGAAGGTCTACGCCAACAGCCCAGCGTCGATTCAAGACCTCAAAGATGGAATTCGTGAGGCTATCGAGGACATAGGGCGATTTGGTTATGGAAAATTTCATGAAAATGATATGGTCCTGTAGGCGTGGTCGTGGTGGTCATTTGCCTGATGTTATTTTCCATTATTAACGGCATACCTTCCTCTTTATAATGAAATAAAGATCCGATCATTGATCTCAAAAAATGGCATTTTGCTTTGAATATCAAAATAACACCTCTTATTGGAAAACCCTTTATAAGGCAAACCCTAGAGAGGATATCCAAATCGAAAAATGCAAAAGAGACAATAGTTCAAGAGATATAACACACTACTTATCATTCTGGACGATTTGCAGCAAATATTTAATGTCGGTCAAAAATATTGCAATCTTCAATGACAGTTAAGCAGCTATTAAAACGTTTAACTTCATCCATTATTACATCTTCCAAACTATTAAACAATGTCGCGACTCGCGATGAGTTTGTTGCTTTACTTAATCAGTACATGGTCACTTTTACTGGGTTCCAACACAAACAATAAACATCCCCATATGCAAAATAAATTCATAAAATTGAAGTCAATTATCTCGACAGTGGATAACCATTGATTATATAGAAACTAGTAGATACGCAAACTCGGAAAGTAGCACGTGTAGTGACGATAAAACTGCCTTTTTCGAATTTTTTGTGAAGTTTTAAGATTTTCTTCGAACAGGTTTCTGACCCAGGTTGTACGCACTTGGCTTCACGATCACAAATTCCAACATTTCAAGAACCTTTCCTTTGTAAACTTGGTAAGTAACTGGTAGTACCGATAAGGTATTGAAATTAAAATTGACCAATTATTTTTGGTATGTTAAATGTTTGCAAACACGAACCAGTACCAAAAGATTGCATTAATTCGGGACGTTTAAGTTTTGCATCTGAAATTTTTGTTTCTTTTAATTCCGTGGAAATAATTTGTCTAGTCGAATATAAGGGGTTCTTTCAAACATAACTCAAAGACATTAATATATGTAACATACTATTATGTATTTGTGATCTGAATGGAAAAATAATTCGATGAAAGCTGAAAAGCAGGAAAATTATCATAATACATAAAAACGAACCATAAACATTTTATTGGGAAGTCTCTAATTTACTGATGATGTCGTTGCTGCTTGAATGGGCTCAACTGTTTCGAAAAATTATGAATTATTTACCACATCATTTGCACGTGATTTTTCCTCTATTCAATAAAACGAATAAAACGAATTAATTAAGTCATATGATCTCTCGAAGACAAAAAAAGTAAATAATAAGAAATACAGAAAAGTTGTGATCGGCTCGGCTAGGATAGAAACCAACGCACACTCACATATCCATACAAATAACTCGATCTTGTATTGAATAGTATCATGTGATTGACGTCGGTCGTCCGTCGCGTCGTTTCTTGGATTTGGAATTCATGCCTTGTGGCAGGTCATTGGTTTGATTACTCTTAAAGATTTTTTGCGAGTTTTTTAAACTCAACAACAGTCAATTAGTCAATTAGTGGGACATGGGATCAGCACACCCGGTATAAACGTACACACAAATTTAGTACAATGGGACAATTAGGTCTTTTCAATTTGCATACGATTGGTTAACACAGGTGAAACAATTTTGCATGTTTGCCTTAAAGCTTTTACTTTTGAAATATGTTAACAGTTATCAGTTTTGTAACCTATGTATTATGTACATACAAGCAGGTGTATGATGATCCTTTTATCTTAGCTTTTATTTACTTACAAACGTACAAATCTGCCTTTAGGTAATTTGATGTAATAAAGTTTTTGCAAGCTTCCAATCTTGGTATTTATCTCGTATTTCTAAATTCTTCCAGTAATATTAGGACTTTCTGAACTTCATATCGTTAGGTAATTGTATTATTATTATTGATTCGATTCAAATTGTTACTCTACCAATTACGGTTTCTGTAATGTTCCGGCGAACTAGTAACATACAATAACCGAAGATCAATTTGTATTAATTTATCAGGCATTACATTCCGGGCTTTCCACGTTTCTTGGTTTCCTTATTCTGGTGATTCAACAGCAACTTATAAACATGTTCAATACACCTACAATTCTGAAAGATTTTATAACGTTTACAGTCAACCCAATAATATGAGTACATGTGTGTAATGTAACAATTAAGCATCATTGTTTCAATTCGATACAATTCAGTGATGCTTGTTCCTCCTTTTTATTAGAAACGATGATTACTGGAAAATATTCTATATGGAAATCTTGAAAATTTATTTAATGCTGGTTTTCCATCCCAATGAATTACAAAAGATGCATGTGAAGTAATTTACTTTTCTTCATTTCAAAAAGCTCCACTCGTAGGCGTTCTAAATTGACTATTTTTTATATCAGTCCCTTGTTTTTGTTTTTTTACAATGTGACCGTTGAAAAATTTATCTGTTCTTAGATTGCTTTATTTGAGTCAGATAGCACTATTGAGTAGTGATTTTTATACCGTAGATGACATTTACCATAGTATACTAAATTTATCATTCCGTGCATGCGTCCACCTTGATTGCTGAAATTTTGCACATGGGTTTTCTAAAAAAAAAAAACAATGGCATTTATAAGTTCAACAAGTACAAAAGTTAGAATTAGTCTAAGACCAATTCTTATGATACCCTAGATGAATACCAGTATGTAATTTCACATGGTCACCCATCTGAAGTTTGATTTTTGAAGTGGTTTTTCGTATATATTTCTAGAATGGTTCATCGGACAGTATCAACTCCATAGGATTTCATATTCTGAAGAGCTTTTCAGTAAAATAAAAACGTCCAGGATTACAGTATACGTAAAACACCTAAATTTTTATATGGTAACACCAAGAAAGGGTTACCCGATTTAATCCATTTTTGAAACACAGTGTACAAAAAGTCAGCCCTTTACGTCGACGCTTTATCAGGTACTGTCCAAATATATAGTAAAAAATGGAATTTTTGTATGGCAACCCTACGAAGGAGTTACCCGATTTATCCCATTTTCAAACTTATTATGCGTAGGTGTCTAATCCATTTTACTCTACTATCATTATTTCTACTTGTTACAAACGGAATGACAAACTTAGCATACTCTTTAGATTTCATCAAGGGTATAAAAATGAGACAAATTAGGGAACTCCTTCGTAGGGTTGCCATACAAAAATTACGGCTTTTTACGTGTACTGTTAAAACGATCAGTCTTAGACATTTATATTGTACTGAACATCTCTTTAGAATATCAAATCCTATGAAATTGGTCATATTCGCTTTTCCTGTCCGGGGAACCGTTCTAGAAATATATGCGAAAACCAGTAAGAATTTCTAGATTCATAAAATAATATCATGCTTACCCTCTTTTGTCGCTTTGGCAAAGAAATATCACAATATAAACTCAGTTCCACAAGAAAAACACTGGCACCATCCCACTACTGAATAAACTGTTCATTTTCACGATCAGGGACAAAACAATAACTTAGTGTGAGTGAGTGATTAGACCGCAAATGCACTTTAATCGTTATTTCCATTTCAGCCTTATTAATAAGGAAAGAACAAACCAGGGGTTTGGAATTGGCAATATGGCTCGTAACTGAGTGTTTGATTGTACCTCTGATAAACGGTTTTCTAAATTGCTGTAATGCACTGGGTAAGTTGCCTGAGCAAAACGGTGTTTCAAAGCTCTGTAAATGAAGTTTTAAAGAATTGGCAAAACCATAGGTTGTATTTGTTCTGGAGAAAATTTTCAAATCTTTTATAACTTTGAAAGTAAGTATATTTTAGTAGCGTGAAAAATAGATGTAAAAATATAGAAATGTACCTATAATTATATTTTTTTTTATAAATACGTCAATAGAATAGGGTAAATTCAGCAATTCCCATCCACTACTCAATTCGCGGTCACTTCATTTTATAACATGCCATAAAACGACGTATTTTCCTTAAAATGCAGACATTTCTATATTCTCATGTTCGTGCATACGTCTGCTACCCCTAAAGTGAGCAATGGGATAGTTGAGTTAAATCTAAGTCATCAGAGCTTAGTTCATTAGGAGTCGGCATGTAAATAATGCGAAAATGCAAAAAAACATATTTTTTTTAACGTAGTGCTACATGTGAGTTTAAAATGTAAGAGACTGGGTTTTTATGCCATTTTTATTTCATAGGAAAGTTTTTAAGATATAACATTTTTTGAAATGTAAAATAATTTTCGGAATAACCACATTAATTTTAGTGGCCGCGAAATGGATCAATGATACTATCATGAGCCAGCTCGCGTGTACTGGTGGCAGCAAATTAGAGCTGCGTTTTTTTTAACTTACTCCAAATTGCAGCCTACAAGCAGCTCTTCATTAATTAGTCTGATTTAATATATTGTATATCAGGAAATGAGGAAGTATGTACTGCTACAATACTAAATTAAGTATTGTCAGACATTCGACAAAGAAAATTTTCTATTAGAACAACATCTAGCATCAAATAAAATATTTCAAAAAACATTACAGGATAAATTGTCTGAAAGATATCCTGAAGTTGTAGAAAAGTTTGGACCATGAAGAATTTTAACGGAAATCGAAAAGCCTTTTAAGAGCAGTTCAAAAAAATCGGTCAAATGTGAGTTGGACTCGCATCGTACAAGATTTAACTGCTAAGTCTTTTCTTTCCTCACTCTGCTGGATCCCTCTTCACTATGAAGGTTGACTAGCTCCGCTTCTCCACTATCTTTCAGCGTTAAAAAAGACACATTGCAAACTAGTTCCCGCAATGTCGTAGAGAGGATAGGGCAATGGCAAAGAGGGTAGTCCATCCTTAATACCATAACAAATGGCGCCCAACGAGAGGCCACCTCAGTTAGACTTCGGTGGTCTAATTGAAAATTTTACTGCGGATTGGGACTTAGAGTGATACGATCATCTGGCAATTTGTTACCTACAACTCTTTTTGTCGTTTAGATTTCTCGAGTGAAATTTAAAGTTTTTCGAATTTAAAGTTTTTTTGAGTTTTTGAGTTTTCAAGTTTTGATTTTTGCGATTTTTTAGTACAACTTAGGTTAAGCTTCAAGTCTTCTGAATTTTATCAAGTTTTTTTTTTTTTTGTTTTTGCATTTCTAAATTTTATGATCTTTCCCGCTAATATTTTTCGTTTGGATTTCTCACGCAGGCATGTCTTTACTGGCCATCTGGCTGAACAGAGTCATGAGTCTGTGAGAAGACTTTTTGGCTAACTAGTTGACTAGATTCATGGCTCTGCTCAACTTGATACCATAGTAAGCAAGTCAATGGAAGTTTATCAGATATTCTTAGAAATTTTTCCTGTCCTAAGAATGAATTCCTTATAATATTCCCAAGAATGTCGAAAGAATTTTATGGGAATGTCACGGGGCAAGGAAAGTATGCCGTTATTATTCCAAAGAATTTTCAGAAATCTTAAGAACAATGTCTTTGGAAAATAAGCGGATACCTTCCACGGATACTGTTCAGAAGTTTGTTCGGATATTGTGCAGAATTATTCAACAGAATTTCTTCAAAAAACATAAGAACAATGTCTTGTCTTTGGAAATTTAGCGGATGTCTTCCACGAATACTCTACGGAAGTTTGTTTCGATATTCTGCAGAATTATTCACTGAATTTCTTCGGAAATTATAAAAACAATATCTTTGAAAATTTTGCAATTTCGCGTTTTTATTAAATTTCTCCATACTACAATAAACAAAAAGCATTTTAAATTTATATTTGTTAACGAAAATGAAATTTATTTTTAAGCAATTCCTTAAAAACAACAATTCAATTCAATTAAAAAAAAAGGAAAGAAAAAAAAACTTTAAAATTATGTATTCGAAGCTGGGTGTTTTTTCTCCAGTTTCTCTGTGAACGAAATCATTATTTGTTTTAAAACTAATAAAATAACTAAATTTATATCTTACTTCATTCGTCTTCTATTGACTTCTTTCCTTACGGAGTCTTTTAACCTACAGAGTAATTTTTATACCCTAGATGAAATCATAGGGGTATACTAAGTTTGTCATTCCGTTTGTAACACCTCGAAATAATGATGGTAGAGCAAAATGGATTGGACACCCATTCATAATATTAAAAGTTATTTCGATTTTTGCATGTCCGTCCGTCCGTCCGTCTGTCCGTCCGTCCGTCCGTCCGTCCGTCCGTCCGTCCGTCCGTCCGTCCGTCTGTGCGCACGATAACTTGAGAACGCGAACACGTAGAGAGCTGAAATTTTGTACACAGACTTTAAAAAAAAAAAGTAAAATTAAGTTCGAAAATGAGCCAAATCGGGCAACTCCTTCGTGGGGTTGCCATATAAAAATTTCGTTTTCCGCTATATATTTGGTCACTGCCTGAGAACGCGTCGACGTAGAGAGCTGAAATTTCGCACATGATGTTTTTACTACATTAGGAAATAAAATGTCAAAAATGGACTAAATCGGGCAACTCTTTCTTGGTGTTGCCATATAAAAATTTCGGTTTTTTACGTATACTTTGAAAACGATCAGTCCAAGACATTTTTATGGTACTAAAAACTTCTGCAGAATACGAAATCCTATAAAATTGGTTATAATCATTTTGTCTGTGCGACAAACCGTTCTAGAAATATATGCGAAAAACAACTTCAAAATCAATACTTGAATAGATCGGTGACCAACCATACGAAATTTAATACGGGCATTCATCTAGGGTATCCTAAGAATTGGTCTTAGACCAATTCTAGCTTTTTTACTTGTTTTAATGTAGCTTGGGCATGTATTCCCTGTTGCACTCCAAATCTCTCCACACAAATTTCTGAAAGTAAAGAGAAAATCTTACATACTAGAATTATTTATTGAGAAAAAGAATATCTGTCTACTGAATTCCTAATAAAGATGTTTTATCAGGGATATGTTGCCTCACAAAGTAAGCAGCCTGCCGCAATCGCCGGTACCTTGTTTGTCTAGCATACATAACTTACGCTTTAGCGATACATTGCCCCATTAAAATTAAGACTAAATTAGTCCAATATTTGTCCGATATTTGTCTAAAAAAGAAAGAGAATGGACATTTCTTTGGACAAAGTAGAGATTTTAATTACACTATATTTACATTATACAAGGTGTTGGTTACATACGCTAAACTTATGCCCTAGGCACACAGCGCTCTTAATGAAGAAATAACTAACGACTCATTAGTCTATAATGACTCATTATAAACTGCACACACACAGCCATTTCTTTAATTAAGTTGTACTGACAAACTGGTTTTGATAAACTTATCACATTAAAGAAGCAATATGGATCGAATTAAGGCGATAAACTTTGTTTTCATTTATTTTATTTTCAATTTAACAATTTACAAATGAGAAAAAAAAAAAGATTATTGATAATATAATTTGTGATTTGCATTTCTTTGCATTTCTTCTTCTTATTTTTCAAATCGGCAGATGCACAGCGGAGCTCCAGATATACATTATATACCAAATCTTGCACATTTTTCCCAACGAGGTAAGAACTAAAGGAGATGCAAATGACAAAATATCGCGTACCCAATTCTAACACAATGACACTGATATTGTTTGTACATAAGCGCCGTAAAATTTGTACACCTGTATACAATTGTACAACCTATGCGCAATTTTAATCGCTTTTATTTTCATATACTCAAAAGTCTTCACTGAATTTGCAAACGTGAACGTAAAAAAGTTAATAATTTTGAAGAAAAGTTCAGTGGTAAAAAGTTTGTGAGTAATATTTGCTTCGTGCCCCCTACGGTTATTTCACGGGTTTTCCTGCGTCAATGCACCAAGCCCAAAACCATCCAAACCTAAGTATGGATTTGACAGCGAAGGCCAAAAATGGCGGAGTGAAACATACACAAATGCAGGACAATTTTAGGCACGCTCATGTACACGGATCGTACATATGATTGCATCTCCTTTAGTTATTACCTCGTTGATTTTTCCTCATTATAAATGGCTTTCCAATAAGAGGTGTTATTTTGATATTCAAAGAAAAATGCCATTTTTTGAGATAAATGATCGGATCTTTATTTCGTTATAAAGAGGAAGGTATGCTGTTAATAATGGAAAATAACATCAGCCAAATGACCACCACGACCACGCCTTCAGAACCATATCCTTTTCATGAATTTTTCCATAACCAAATCGCAAAGTGGCTGCCCTATGTCCTCGATAGCCTCACGAATTCCATCTTTGAGGTCTTGAATCGACGCTGGGCTGTTGGCGTAGACCTTCTCTTTCACGTGGCGCCAAAGGAAGAAGTCACAAGGTGTTAAGTCACAAGATATCGGTGATCATCTCTTCGAGAGATAACACGGTCCGGAAACTTTTCCCGTAAAAGATCAATGGTTTCGTTGCTTGTATGGCACGTAGCGCCGTCTTGTTGAAAGTAAACGTTGTCCAGATCAATACCATTCAATTCCGGCCATAAAAAATCATTAATCATCTGTCGATAGCGCAATCCATTCACCGTAACTGTTGCTCCAGCCTCAGGTCCAATGACCCCGCGGGACCATAAACCGCACCAAACAGTCACACGTTGAGGATAGAGAGGCTTTTCAACAATAACTCTTGGGTTTTCCGAGCTCCAGATGCGACAATTTTTCTTGTTGACGAAGCCATCGAGGTGGAAATGGGCCTCATCACTCAAGATGAGTTTTCGATGGAATTCCGGATCATTTTCATGCATTTCAAGGACCCAATCAGCAAAGACTCGACGTTGTTGATGATCGGCCGGCTTGAGTTCTTGTGTTAACTGAACTTTATAAGCCTTAAGACCCAAATCTTTATGCAAAATACGGTGTAATGACGTTTATGGAATGCCTATTTCCAAAGAACGACGAGGAATGAACAAACCTGGGTTTTCTTCAACACTTTCGACTACAGCAGCAATAGTCTCGGCTGTTCTTGAGCGACTAACTTGTCCCGACAGCTCGAATTTTTCTACCAATTTCTGTATTGCGGTCCGACAAGGTGCTTCACGACGACCCAAAAATGTTCGAGTTTGACGAACCGTCTCTGCCACATTTTCACGACTTTTATAGTGAATTTTAATAATTTCAATGCGTTGTTGAATCGTGTATCGTTCCATTTTTATTAATGGCGTAGTTTTTACTTGTCAAATGTCAATAAATGACAGCTCCAAAAGTGACATCTACCGAAATAGCGGGCTAATTAAGATAACACCTCTTATTGTTGAAAAGCCTCTTTATCCTTAACGTGTGACTGTTTGGTGCGGTTTATGGTCCCGCGGGGTCATTGGACCTTACTTTTTCGAAAATGAGGCTGGAGCAACAGTTACGGTGAATGGATTGCGCTATCGAGAGATGATTAATGATTTTTTATGGGCGGAATTGGATGGTATTGATCTGGACAACGTTTACTTTCAACAAGATGGCGCTACGTGCCATACAAGCAACGAAACCATTGATCTTTTACGGGAAAAGTTTCCGGACCGTGTTATCTCTCGAAGAGGTGCTCACAATTGGCCACCGAGATCTTGTGACTTAACACTTTACGACTTCTTCCTTTGGGGCCACGTGAAAGAGAAGGTCTACGCCAACAGCCCAGCGTCGATTCAAGACCTCAAAGATGGAATTCGTGAGGCTATCGAGGACATAGGGCAGCCACTTTGCGATTTGGTTATGGAGCAAAGTCGAAGCCAAAATCGACGTCGTAATTGTAATTCGCGCGTTACGGTTTTCTGGTGAATTATGCTCATTAGCCTATTCAGAGTATACGAAAATTCTCCCTTTCTTTTCAAAAATATCCTATTTGTACTCAGGTAAAATGACAGCATTGAAGAATGTTAAGTTTGTGCAAACTGCAAGTATTATACAGAAATTAACTAAAGATTATGTTCGCGTACTTAGACACTCGATTCGACTCCGGGAAATAGCACCCAACGAAATAATGCCCCAAAGCGATAGGTGAAATAAGGCCCAAAAAGAGTGAATCTTATTTCCAAATGTGAAATAAAACCTAAAAAGTAGGTGAAAAAAAGGGCAACAAAAAGTGAACCAAAGCCCAAAATTTAGATCAAGGAAACAAGCAAATTAAATAAAGCCAAAAATATTCGTAATGATGTGTGTAAAGTAAGAACATGTCGTGCGGGTGGGGGAGGAGCGTTGGAGCGCCGCTTTCTCGCGTTGGGGTGGCGAGTTTTCGAATGTCAATGCGAGGACGCCCTGCACATCTTGTCGCCGCCCCATCCCCGCCCTCAACGCGCGACGCGTTCTTGCTTTACATACGTCGTTGGAAAATATTTCCTTCATTTTATGAAGTTATTTTTGGGCATTATTTCATCAAGTTCAGTTTTGTTTCTTATGGGGTTTATTTCATTTACGAATTTTGGATTTTATATCATTATGGAATAACGCCCTAAACCGATAAGTGAAATAAAACCCAAAAGTGTGAAATAACACTCAAAAATGTTGGACATTATTTCACATTTGACACTTCAAAATTTATATGGAACTTTCGGGTCTTATTACACTTATCACTTTCGGGCATTATTTCCCGGAGCCACTCGATTCAGTCGAAAACTTTAATTAAAAGCAAACATTATGTCAGCTCCAGCAGAAGGTAGACATGAATTACGCGACTTAGCGCATATGATGCATTTTTACGAGTATTGTCGGGGAAATTCGCGTGCAGCACACGCGGACAGAGTATGTTAGAAGATTCCCTAAGAGACCCCCTCTTTCTTTAAGTCTTTTTTCTATTCTTTTTAATTGATTAATCACGGAAGGATCCCTTGTTAGTCGACGAGAGATTTCAGGCAGCCCTAGATGAGTAAATAATATTTTTATCATCAAATTGAAATTTCTTATAAATAGAATTTTACTTTTAGTGAGTGGAGGACATCGATAACACTATGGACAGGATTCGGCAAGATGACTCCTTAAGTACTAGCAGACTTTGAGAATGAACGTCTTCATCCCTATCATTAAACGCCCGTACAGGAACTTCTGTCGCGGGACCTTCAAAGCCGCGTTGACTTCTGCAGGCTTATGTTAGAAAAGGATTGGACTGATTCCCGCTTTCCAACTTTACAAAGGATGAACTGGTTAACTTCCACAAAATACATAGATGGGCTGAAAGCAGCCCTCACGCAGGCAGGGAATCACACTGCCAACATAAATTCAGGCTGAATGTTTGGGCAGGGATCCTGGGTCAGATTTCATTGGGCTTTATATCTTTCGCCATAATTTATCAGGAGAGGCTTTGAAAGGCGTAATATGATTTTTCAACATGATGGAGCACCTCTACACTCTACTCGAACAATGCAAGATTGGCTGAATGAAAACTTTCCTGACAGATGTATTGGCCGATGGACGAATAACATGGCCAGCGAGATCACCAAACCTTACTCCGATGGACTACTTCATATAGGATTATTTAAAGGAAAAGTTTATTCCGCCATAGTTGAAAACGAGGACATTTTGAGGCAGCGTATAGAAGCCGCGTGTTTGAAAATAAGAAAAAGATTGAGAGAAATTCACATACCATTAAGTGTAAATCGTAGATTATAAGTTTGTTATTTAGAAAATGGGCAACATATTGAAAATTCGTTGTGACCAAATAAATTTCATAAAAATTTAGTAGTCTGTACTTATGCGTAGGTACATAAATGTTGAAGCTTCATATTATTTTATTACCGATGCAAAAATAGGGTATCCTGGAAAGCAAATGAGAAGTTTCGTATACTCTGAATAGGGTAATGGAGATGACTCATCAGAAAACTTTTTTATGTCACCAAATACAAAATAATTGTCTAAATATTATTTCACCATATGAAATGAATGAATGAAATGAATTTAATAGGAAAAGATGAACATTTAATCATACCTATCAATCCACAATATTAAATTTTTTCACTATGTATAATAATAAATATTGACTATCAGAACCAGCTTAATACACGCTCGCTGTAGAAGCACGTTTAATAAATAGACGGTCAAGAATACATGCGTTTCATCACTTAGTCGGTGTTAGTATTAGTATGTTAAACAAAACATAAACCAAACACCGCATAAAATAATATGCAACATTAAACAAAAAACAAAAAAATTAAAAAAAAATTAAATAGAACGAAAAAGATTAAATATTATATAGACGTTTTTTTAAAACATATACTTAGAAACGTCAACAACAAAACGCTCAGCCATATTATTAACAGCAATGCACATGCGATTAACAGGTTCATACATACTAAAGTTAGACCTTGAGGAGTTAACATGCAACAGAGGTAGCCTTTTCAAATTGTGCGCACTATGACGGAAAGAGATTTTGTTAAGTAATAACGGAGAATCAATACTCCTGTTTAAGAATTGATGCACAAAAGTTACATCGGCCACCATGCGATGTTTCTCAAGCGAGTGCATATTTAAAAGCTTCAAGCGATCCTCATAGGGTGGGAGAGTTAATGAATTATTCCAAGGTAGGTGCAAATCGTAAAAAGTTTCTCTCAACAGGCTCGTTGTGGTCGATGTGTGTACCGTAAAATGGAGACCAGACCTGACTAGCGTATTCAAGAAGTGGTCTCACAAAGCAAGTGTAAAACGAAATATTATGGTAGGATTCGAAAACTCTCGGGACCAACGTTTTATAAAACCCAGCATAGCACTATTCTTTGATACCATGTAGTTTATGTGGGTGATAAAATTCAATCTATGGTCACATTGACACCCAAGTCACAAACAGCACCCACACGGCGAATCGAAGAATTCGAGAACACACAATCGTAAGAAATTGCTTTCTGGTTCCTGTGGAAAGTCATAACCTCATATTTGTATATATTGAGTATCAAATTATTGCTTTTACACCAATCGTAAAATCTTTGAAGGTCACTCTGTACCTGCTCACAATCGTTAAAATATTTAATCTGGGCGAAAAGTTTAATGTCGCCAGCATATATCAAGACTTTACAATGCCTCACAATAGAGACAATGTCGTCAACGCATAAAATAAAGAACAACGGTCCTAAATGACTCCCTTGAGGTACTCCAGATGAAGCCTTCAGCACTCTTGAGATGCAATAACGAAATAAGATTTGATATGTTCTGTTATCTAAATAAGATTCCGTCCATTTAAGAAATGTTAGAGGAAACCCATACTATTCTATTTTAAAGAGTATCACGGAGTGAAATAACTTGTCGAATGCTTTACTAAAGTTTGTATAAATACGATCTGTCTGGTGGCCCTTTGCAAGTCCGCCAATGGTATCCGAGAGAAATTCCAACAAGTTAGTGGTTAGAGAACTGCCCGAAATAAACCCATGTTGGCCTGAAGAGAGAAAATTCTTACAGGCAGTTGATAGTTGACAGTAAATGATAGATTCGAATAATTTGGGCATGCAAGATAATTTTGCAATAAGCCTATAGTAGAAATTTCATTTTTACTACCGTTTTTGTGGATAGATATGATAAAAGAGTTTTTCAAGAGCTGCAAGAAAAAACCACTATCGAGCGATTTTTCAAAAATAATTCTCAGCGGAGGCAAGGAGGGCAAGGCAGCTTGACTTAAAAAAGGTTGGAGGAATCCCATCAGGACAAGTTGTGAAGTCATTTGGAAGCCCATTAATATGATCAAGTATATCCTCTTCTGAAATTGAAAAGATAGTGAATGAAACGTTATAAGGCTCGTTCGTATGACTGAAGTTGCTACTTCGAGGTTGCAAATTTGACGAGACAAAGGCATTGCAAAAAAAAGCAAACATATTGCGAATTTCAGACGAATCAGCACTAGCAGAATCCTTGTACCTCAATACCCTGTATTGGGGTAGTTCTCGGTTCTTTTGTTCATATTAATAAACTTAAAAAAAGTTGCGTGGATTACTAAATAATTTCGTACACATGCTTTGAATATACTCATCATAAAATGTAGAGGAAGGTTCTTTGAACTCATTATATGATATGAGAAAGTTGTTGTGACTTATAATGTGTTTATCTCTAATATAACTTTTCCTCAATTTATACTTTCTATTTTTAGGACCCTTCAGTTCTTTATTGAACCATGGTGGAGATGCTTTAGAGAGTCGCTGACGCTCGCGGGGAACGTGAAAGGAAAATAAATCGAAAAGAATTATGTAAAATTTAGAAACGTCTTCGTCAACACTATTGTGAGACAGTAATGTGTTGAAGTCAATAGATGTTAGTCTACTGGAAGTTGGCCTTTCTAAAATTGAAAAAGTATTGTCTTTCGTCACAATTTGCTAAGTTTTCCATTTCATAGCAATATGTAATTAGTAGAGGGGATGATATTTGTTAAGAGTAGACATTATAACTGGGCTAGGTTCAACTAAATAATAAGTTACCCGCGTTAGTAGCAAATACCAGTCTAAATGCCTACCCATGTCTTTCTTCATATTACTGATTTGCCTGAGACCAAGAGATGAAATAGTGTCAAGGAAAAATAATTCCCTTGTTTTCAAGTTATTAAGTGAGAGGTAGTCATCGTCAACTTCATTTAGTACCCATTGTATATTGGGTAAGTTAAAGTCACCAATTAGTAGTAATTCGTCAACAGATCCATTTTAGCATGGATAAAATTAGATGTTGAAATGAGTAGATCGTTGTTGAAATGAGTAGATCGTAAACATTCTGACCTTTGTCATCAACAATATTTATGGAGTCTGGAGGAATATAGCAACAAATAATGTATAAGTCAGATTTTAAGAGAGATAAGTTAAGAGCAATAAGTTCAATGTGGAGTAACCAGTGGCTTACTATACATACTATAGTTTTCAAAAGATATTATTTATTAATATCTATTAACTGAACTCGATAAACTTCCTTATGTTACTGCCAACGTACAAAGATTCTAAAAAAGTACTTTAAAAAGTACTTCAAAAAGTACTCAGTACTTTTTATATACTTAGTTCTTAGTTACAAGTACTTTTCATATATGCGGTACTTGTACTTACGCTGAAGTACTCAGGCCTTCGGTACTTGTACTTGTACTTAAGTACTTTTTCTTTGGTACTTGCCCAGCTCTGATACTAGTAGTAGCTACGGGGATAGGTGCAAATTAGATCGCTTCTTTCGGCACGACTGTTTGCCACGAGGCTTGCGGAAAGGCTGCTGAGTATGTGGCACATCTACAGATAGCGAAGAGACTTCAATACAAGACATATGCCCATTCACAGGAGGCGTCACGTCAGGAGAAGAAAGAATGTTCAAGTTTCCAGACGTGAAACACTTAATGTTGGAGGCGATACCGCCAATAAGCACGGAGTCCTTAGCAGCAGAAGCAGACCAACCCGTAAGATCATTCTTGACCAGCCGGATATTGTGCTGAATATCTTTAAGGATTGGGTCGGCACCAGGTGGTGAAGGAGGCTCGTTACATACAATTATTCAGCGGGACGCGAAGATAATAATATACATAAAAAACATTCTTACAGATATTTTGTTACCTTTAATTTTATCTTTATTTGAAAAATGTATTCACAATTTTTAACTCACTTGACAAGAACACAATACTGAATAAATCTAATTTCACTTCAGCAATGACACCATTAAGTCTTCCATAGCAAAACACTACACACTTTTTTCAAGAAACAATAAAATATTGGAGTATTATTGGATAACGCCTGGATATAGTGCAGATTCATTTATTCTGAAGATTTGCAGTTCCATTGCTAACCCACACTTTTTCCATTAAATAAAAAGGAAAAAGTTGATAAAATAAAGCGAACGACACAAATTTTGTCCGGTTGTTGTCCGCTGTTTTTCCATTAAAGGAAAGAGTATGGAGATTTCTTTGGATAAAGTGAAGATTTCAATTTTTTCATATGTTTTCATATACCTACGGAATTCTTGAGAAACATAATGGACAAATCAAAGTACAGTTTTAAATATTGTCGGAAATTGTCCACTGCTTTTCCAATTCTTATCTCATAGAATATTTTAATGGGAATTCGCTAGATTTTTCAAGGAACGGCCAAATAGGTCGGGTAAAACTTCGGATATAGTAAAGACATCGTTTATGTTAAAAATTTTTGGATAATTTTTAGAATTCCATCCAATATTTTTGTAGTATAGTTTGGAAAATGTGAGGACATCGGAACTGTGGTTACTAGGAGTTAGATATCGCGCTCAACGGAAGAGAAAGGAAGGAGTTAGAATGGGATGAAAGTGATGCTGGAGACCTTTAGTAATCAGGAGCTGGCATCAAAGTTTACCTAATAATAAGTTAAGAAGCTGGTGAGATATCCGAGTGTTTTACATTTAAAATGCACACGGCAAGAAAAGGAAGGAAGAAAGAAAAAAAATCGAAAAAAAATCAAACTCTCTTTAAAAATTTTATGAATAAAGATAAAAAATGTGAAAGCGCAAGTTGCATGCACTGAAACAGAATGGCAAATGTTTCATTTTCGTAAATAAATGAGAAGGGGTGGAGTTTTCACGTTTTACTCTCATAAAATGCTCCCGCGCTTTTGTGAAAACCGGTTTTCATGAAATATTGATAATGTTAGGACACATGTTGTTGTTGTAAAAGGACTAGTAGAAGGACACATGTTGTTGCTGTAATCCTATGATATTTGAACAGCACGTGTTTCTGTTTACATTCGTTTTGCTATGAAGAGATTAAGTGGGAGAACTCATGCTGAATTCTCTGATATTTTCGGGAAAAATGAGAATTTCATTTGAGAGGAATTTTACATCTCCTTTCAGCATCTGGGCCAAAGCGAAATTTATCTTTTTCTTAATAATGGGAGGTAGTGTGGCCCGAAGTACATTATTATGAATAGGTTGAAAGGATTTTGAGGGATTTAATAAGATTTTGTCGTTCGGGTAATCCTACGTTCTCTCGATTTTTGTTTTTAACTCGTTGTCTCAGTTGCACTACAGTAGTGCATAGACAAGTTCCTTTCCCCCATTCATGCAAAAGACGAAAGTATATGAAATTAGTTGTTTCATTCTAAAAAACACCAGAAATTTGCCCATTTTGCTCTACAGCTTCTTAACTTATTATTAGGTAAACTTTGGCTGGCATATTGCCAACTGCCTAGCTGAAGAATCTCTAGCAACATTCTCAGTTTTTGACATCTCTAACCTGACTTTTCTAAGGTTTCTTTGAGAAGTTCAAATCTTTTTCATCCTCGCCACTTGCCTGTAAGATCTGACCTGATTGTTGAGAGAGTGGGCCTGGAAGACTTTTGTTTTGGCTTCTGGAGAGAGAGGGAGCAAATCTTATGATAAATTTTTGATTTTTTTTTTTTTTTTTTTTTTTGAAAAAACCGATTTCACCTCATGGTGAATTTCTACTACAGTTCGATATTGTATGGTTATTGTTAATAATTATTTTGCTGGTGCATATTTCGTTATCAATTTTAATTTTAACCGTCATCCTTCATTACGACCTCGACTATTCTTCTTCTGAGTACAAAGTACACTCAGCTTCTGGAATATAGCTACATTTTCTGAATAGCCTTAGAAATTCTTACTTTTGACAAGATTGATTTTGTTGGTTCTTTCTTTTCTTTTCTGGCTTAAAAACTTATTACATACGTCAAGCATATAGTCGTGAGTTAAGAGTCTATACCTACCAAAATACGAATAATTAACAACACTGAAGCCTTTTTCCTTCTTTACGTGCTAGATCAATTAAAATGCATTAGCACTTGTCACTGATCAGCACTATGGGTGCTCCCAGCTGCAGTCTGAGTTATTGAAAACAGAAAATAGGCATAACACTATTGTTCTTTTTTTTACCTCGCTGTGTCGTTGCTGGTGGTGCCCAAATATTTGTGTTGTTGTATGTCGCTTTTTTTTTTTGCTTTTTGTTTTTGCCTTCAGCATGCAGAATTTCATTTTAGATTTCTGCAAAATTGGTGGATTGGGAGCAAATCGTTTTTCGGTGTACTGCTACCTTAACTCTAAAATTCCGGCAAATCTGGTGAAACCAAGGTCATTTCTGATTATAGCTTGGTGCCTCTTTTTTCTCAGCATAGAGGGATCGCAACATATATTCTTCAAGAATCCCATCAAATACAGAGTTTAATTACATCTGGATTAGGTTTACACTTCACAAGCACATCATCTACTTCTGTTTCCCTTATCGCAGCCCAAATATGTCTGATGATGACACGGTATCCGTATTTGACAATATCTCCAACAATATTGATTACTTGCTTCCTGTCTCTCCTCTCTTTCGAAAGCATCCTAGCAGGCGATTTTAATGTCCATAACATGCCCTGTCTCAGACCTTCTTCTGCCACAAGCTAGCGGATGTACCAACGCGAGTTCCTGATGCAGCTGGAGATAGAGCTAATTTATTGGATTTGTTTCTAACATCTCATCCTGACAGATATTTCATCTCAGTCGGTTCCCCTTCTGTAATTCAGACCATTAATCATGGCTCAATTTACCACCTCAAACCTGTGCCGCCGTACTTCTCCACCTACAAGTAGGCTTCTTTGGCACTATAAGAATGCTGATTGGGAAAGTCTCAATCAGTATCTTAGAGACATTGATTGGTCGGTCTGTTTTGCTTCGAGGGATGTTGATAAATGCACTTTAGATCTTAATAACATTCTAAATCTTGGCATGTGTGAATACACTTCGTATTCCTACAGCAGATCTCAACAATAGGAATATCTCTCTTGGTTTAACGATAAGTGCAACCAAGCAATAAAAACGACAGTCTGCCTTTCGCGCCTATCAACTGCATCCATGTCCAGAACTAAAACAAGTCTACAAGACTGCACAGAACACCTGTAAGTCCATTATCCAAAGAGAAAAAATTCTTTATGACCAGAGTGTCAGACAAATAATCTTGGAGAGCCACAAAGGCAGAAAGGTTTCTGGTCTCTGGTCAAAACCATCAGGATCAACTTTAACAGATCCTCTATACCATCACTACTTAATAATGGTGAAGTGACTGTGGACTCCCTGGATAAAGCTAATATTTTGTCTGCTAGATTCGCTTCAAATTCTCGTCTTCCGCCCACTTCACAGTGAATCTCCCGCGTGGATGTGTACAAGAGCCAATAAACAACCATACGAGAGATGTGTTCAAGGTCCTTAAGAGGATCGACGTCTCCAAACCCGCAGAACCTGATGGTTTTTCACCCCTGTTAATTAAAACCTGCGCCTCATCCTTGGCTAAGCCTCTGCGTAAACTATTCTATTTGTCTTATTCGACAGGTAAATTTACAACTGCTTGGAAACTAGCTCAAGTTCAGCCTATTCCCAACAAAGGAGAGTGTAACGATTCCTCTAATTGTCGACCAATTGCAATCCCTTCGGTTCTTTCAAAGGTTTTTGAATCTATCTTTAATTCCAAATTAATGAAATATCTAGGAACCAATCAACTCATCAACGATCGCCAATACTGCCTCCGGGGTGATCGCTCATCTTGAGACTTGCTGACTTATCTTACGGAACGTTGGAACCGTAGTCTTCACAATTTTGGGGAGTCCAAAATCGTTGCCCTAGATATTTCAAAGGCCTTTGATAGAGTCTCGCATCCAAGCTCTTTTAGCCAACTTAAAGCACTTGTCCTCTCCCCTCCTCTTCAATTAGGGATTGAAAGTTTCCTATCTATTCGCCAAATAAGTATTGTATTAGATGGCAGTGTGCCTCAAGGCTCTGTTATCTATCCAACTTTCTTTTTAATTTTCATTAATGATCTGCTTCCCCTTATTTTCAATCCCATCCATAGCTTTCTGATGACAGTACCCTTGATTTCGCTTACTCCTTTGACACTCTTGCAGACTCCAGGAGGAATGCCGCATGTGTTAAACGAGATTGCATGATTAGATTATTGAATAACGATCTTAACAACATCCTCGCTTGGGGAATGCGAATCGCATCGAATTCAATGCTTCTAAGACCCAAAGCTGTCTCATCTCATTAAAACAAGATCATAACTTAACCATGCCCGTTTCTTTTGATGGAGCTTTAATTTCTATTTCTGATTCACCGTCACTAAGCATTATTGCATTAATATTTCGAGTAAGCTAAACTGGACAGATCACATCTTCTCTATTGCCAAAGAGGCATTCAAATGTCTTTGATTTCTGAAAAGATGTAAGAAATATTTCATCCCGTCAAATCTAGCGCTCCTCTACAAATCCTACGTTAGACCTAGAATGGAATACAATTCCCATAAATGGGCTGGAAGTAGTCCCACAGCCTTAGTTTAGAGCCTTCAAGCTCATTGGCAATATGGCAATAACTTGTCATATCAACTCACTCGAGCACCGCTGCAATGTTGGATGCCTTTCGCTCCTTTATCATTACATGCATGGTTAATGTTCTGATGAAATATCTAGTCTAATCCCGTGTAGAATGATTACTGCACGCAATACTCGCACTGCAAGCTGCTTTTACCCTTCAAATTACTTTCGGCCTACAGTAAAATTTCGTATTGCTTTTTTATCCCGAACAGTGCGAATGTGGAAAAGTTTACCATCTTCTGTTTTTCCTCTGGCATACAATCTGCGGAAGTTTAAGGAGACATACCGGCACCTCCGTTATTCTCCTCATATTCCCTATTCCTTTCCTTATCTCCTTTCTGCCATCCCGTGCTTTGCATCATAGGATATCCCCTGAGCTTGGCTTAATAATATAAAAAAAAAAACATCAACCTCTAGTTTTAAGTATCAACCCTCAGTTGATGGAGAATTTTTTTAATTTTTCGAATTGAAAATTTTATTGTCCCGACTAGCATCGAAAATACCTGCTTTTCTTTTTTCGAATTACGTCAAAATTTTGTACAACGCTGGAATTATACAAACTTTGACCAATCGTGCAATACACTCACTCTGATTACTACTTGCTGAGACAGTTGATTTCGTAAAATGGCTACCATGCGAATACCCCCTCCTGTCGATGTTTCTATACAGAGTCCAGACCAGTGCACCAAGGTATATAGAGGACAAGTAATCCCATTAAAATGTTGACACATTGCAGCTGATCGCCTGTGACGTAATTCTGTGACTAATGTATATACATTTTTATAGGAAAGACCGAGAGAGGAGAGAGAGTATTGTGTACTCTGTACCGTACCCAAGTAGCCATTTGTGAAATTTGTACGACAAATTGTCGACAAATACTTGTCATTTGTCGACAGAATCATGTCACAAAAATGTCCAGGAAATGTGTTCAGGGTTTACACATTTCGTCTAACATATGTCACATTCATTACAACAAATTTGTCATACTTTGTGGGTACTTTTGTCATAATTGATGACAATTTTTTGACATTTTTAATCAAGAAATGTGTTATTTTTGTCGTTAATGTGTGTGATTTTGGTGGCATTTATGTCAGCTTTTATTTTGTTTCGGGGATCCAAATTAAAATCTTATTTCAGTTCAAAAGCTATATATTTATTATAAAATGTTTGTATAAAATGATGTTTTCAAATTTTTTATTAAACTTCTCTAAACATAAAAAATCACTGGACGCTGACAGTATTCTTCTCTGCCCTATAATTTATTTGTTTGTTTAACACTTAAATTTTTAACAGTCTTTGCATTATTTATTTTATATTTATATTGCCTGCTTAATATAGTTTTTTTTATTAATTTAATTTTACTTTTTTTAAAAACAAACACCAAAAACACAACGAAAACCACTAACAACAACTTTCGCGTTTACTTCAAAATATCCAAACGATCCAAAATGGCGATAACCTGACAGCAACATTTTCATGTCGATAAAATGTCATTCTCTTTCTGGTATAATTTGTGACCACCAATTCTTGTGACACTGTTTACACCTAATAGTGACCCAAAAAGGCTGTCAGAGGAATGTCTAAAATTTGTGACATTTAGTTGAAGCAATATTGCTAATCACATTATATATAACAATTATGTGACAGAAAGTTCACATATTTCTGTTGTCACATATTTTGGCTACTTGGGTACGTTCCTAAACATTTTCGCAATATTTCGTCACTAATGGCGAAACGTGGTTCGTAATGAGAATACCTTGTATTCTATATACCTTGCAGTGTGCAAGGTAGTACCAGTCTTGTACTTACCTCATACTTAGTTTAGTACTATATATTCATGTAATCTATTATACAGCCATCAGCTGATAGACATTGATGTACACACTTTGTATTGTCATCTTGTGCTATGAAGACATATCGTAGCTTGTTTAAATTCTATAAATAAAGATCTATGAACTAAAAGTTAATCTTATATTTACATGGTGCCGAAACCCGAATAAACTAATAAATAAACGTTAGCCAATCTAACGAAACAAATAGTTTAGTAATATCAGAAGGATATTTTTCATAAAAATGACGGAAAACGTTGGAGCCAATCTTCTTCGTCCGCCAAAACCACTCATAATTGAGCATAATAAGGACATGTCAAAGGAATGGAAACTATGGAAACAACAGTATGGTTATTTCGAAATTGCAACACAGATTACAACGAAGCCACAAAACATCCAAATAGCTACATTCATGACAGCAATTGGCAGCACAGCTATACAATTATACAACACGCTGCAACAGCCACTTCCAGTAACAGGTGAAGAGGTAACTTTAGAACAGGTAAAAAGTACTTTTGAAAATTTCTTTCAACCAAAAATAAACGTAACATTTGAGCGTTATAAATTTCACAAAATTTCTCAAAAAGACGGCGAATCCGTAAACGAGTTAATTGCGAGAATACGTTTACAATCACAGAATTGCGCATATGAGCATTTAACCGAAAACATTATGAGAGATCAGTTAATTCTAGGAGTAAAAAGCGAAGAACTTCGTACAAAATTGCTAGCCCAAGACATAACATTAACAAAGGCAATACAATTGTGTCAAGCTACCGAAATTTCTCAACAACAAGTAGAAGAAATCTCAAGAGAAAATGAACGTTCCATCGAATTGATTTATAAATCAAAGCGTAATAATCGCACATTTGACTGTCGTAAGTGTGGTACGCGACATGAAGTACGTAAATGTCCAGCATTTCAACACACCTGCAAAAAGTGCAGTGATAAAAATCATTTTGAATCAATGTGTAGAAACAGTCAAACAAACAAACAAAAAGGCAAACGGTTGACAAAAAATGTTAACATATTAGATGACAGCATCATACAAGTAGGTTTATTGTCAAATGGTACAGCGAAATCTGACAATTGGACAGAAAATATCACAATCGCAGATCATAAATTCGACATAAAATTAGATACAGGTGCCCAATGCAATGTACTACCGAAAAGTGTAATTGATGTTGTGAATGCTAAAATCGATAAGTGTAATGTCAAAACGCTTATGTCTTTCAGCAATCATCGTCTGAAAGTTCTGGGACAATCAGAAATAAAATGTCTCATTACAAATCAAATATGTAAAGTTATGTTTAAAGTCGTAGCTGAAAACATAAAACCAGTTCTAGGTGCCAATGCATGTGAACAATTAGGTCTCGTTCAAAGAGTTCACACAGTAATGGACGATGATATTTTTGAAGGTCTTGGATGTTTAAAAGGATTTGTATATGACATGGACCTAATTCCAAATCCACAATTCAGGATCCATCCACCAAGACGAATTCCGTATAAAATCAGGGATGAAGTCAAAAAAGAGTTGGAAAAAATGATAGAAATGGACGTGATCGAACCAATAAAGGAGCCTACTCCTTCAGTTTCACCAATGGTAGTAGTGAAAAAACAGAACAAAATTCGAATCTGTATAGACCCAACGGACGTTAATGTCAATGTTCTACGACGCCACTATCCAATGCGAACTATTGATGAAATCGCAGTGAGGTTACAAGGTTCAAAGTTTTACACGCTTCTCGATTGTAAACGAGGATTTTGGCAAGTACGTGTATCAGAAAAAACTAAAAAAATCTTAACATTTTCAACACCATGGGGAAGGTTTTGTTGTAAGAGGTTACCCTTTGGGATTTCATCAGCTCCAGAAGTCTTCCAGGAAACAATGCAATCATTATTTTCAAAGATCAAAAACGTAGAAGTATCAATAGATGATATATTAATCCACGCACGATCCATAGACGAGCTCAGACGAACGACAGAGGAAGTAATTAAAATCTTGCGAATCAACGGACTGAAATTAAATAAAAACAAATGTGTGTTTGAACAAGTTAAAGTTAAGTTCTTAGGACACATCATAAATAGAAATGGAATGACTGCAGATCCAGAAAAAACAGCAGCGATCTATCGTCTAAAGGCCCCTACAAATCGAAAAGAATTGCAGAGAATGTTGGGTAAGTTCACCTACCTCAGCAAATACATACAAAACTTTTCAGAATTAACAACGCCTTTAAGAACATTACTGTCAAAGTCAACGCCGTGGGTCTGGGATAGGTATCAACAAATTGCGTTTGATAAATTAAAGTCTACAATAGCCAAGCCACCTGTTCTTAAATTATATAACATAAATGAAGACATTAAACTCCAAGTAGATGCAAGTTCCACTGCACTAGGAGCAGTACTTCTCCAAAGAGAACAGCCCGTCGCATACGCATCAAAAGCCCTAACTGAATGTCAACAAAGATATTCACAGTTAGAAAAAGAAGCCTTAGCAGTGAAATTTGGATGTGAAAAATTCCATGAATATGTATGGGGTAAAAAGGTTATAGTCGAATCAGACCACAAACCTTTGGAAACAATTTTTCGAAAGCCTATACATTCTTCGCCTGCCAGACTTCAAAGAATCAGATTAAGTGTATTGACCTACAATCCACAAGTCATCTATAAACAAGGGATTAAGATGTACCTCGCAGATCCTTTAAGCAGAGACTGTGACAATCCAAGCCCAGATGACACCCACATGGATGAGGAATTAGAAGTACAAATGCTGCTTTCAATTTCTGATGAGGAATTAACAAGACTGACAAACTTGACAAAAAATGATGAAACATGTCAAATCCTTAAATCATTGATCCTAAAAGGATGGCCGGACAATATCAAATCCATACCGAATGTAGCACGTCCTTACTGGAACTTCAGGGATGAACTGTCTATATATGAAGGGATCATCTATAAATCGCATAAAGCATTCATTCCAGCCAAAATGAGAGCAGACTTGCTGAAATATATTCATAGCGGACATTTCAACTACGAAAAATGTGTTCGACGAGCCAAGGACTGTGTATTTTGGACAAAAATGAATAGAGACATATATGACTATATTCAAAGATGTGCATCATGTCAAGCAAACCAGAAAAGCAACATTAAAGAACCTCTTGGTCGAAAAGTTATACCGACATATCCATTCGAAATTGTAGCAACCGATCTATTCCATTTTAAAGGAAAAGATTATATCGTTATAACGGACAGCTACTCAGGATTCATTAAGTTTGAAAGTCTTGATGAAATAACTACAGGAAATATTATAAAATTTCTTAAAAACATATTCTCAATTCAAGGTATACCAAGAGTGTTAGAATCAGACAACGGTCCGCAATACTCATCACTTGAGTTTAAAATTTTTTCGAAAATGTGGAAATTTAATCATCAAACTAGCTCGCCATACCATCCAAGAGGAAATGGGCTAGCAGAAAAAGCAGTACAAACTTCAAAAAATATTTTGAAGAAATGTGCCTACGATAATTCAGATGTCCAATTAGGAATATTGAACTTCATGAATACACCTAGAGAGAACTTAGGAACACCAGCACAAAGACTTTATGCACGAAACCTACGTTCACCTATACCTACTACTACATTATCACTTCTACCAAATCAGCCTATAGTAGAAGACGTACCAGAAGCTTTGCGAGAAATACGTGAGCAACAAAAAAAGTACGCCGACAAGAGTTCCAGAGAAAGGGAGCAATTAAACAAAGGAGATGTGATAGTAACAAGGACAAACAATAAAGCTGAATGGAAACCGGCTATTATTGAAAGTCAAGTTCATCCGCGATCATACATGATTAGGGACAGAAAAGGAAAAACATACAGAAGAAACTCTTCATGCATTAAGCGAACTCAAGCGCAAATGGAGTATCATACAAGAACGGTTCCCGAGAACAACGAAGACGACTCACATATACAACTAGAGTCAACGTTACCTTTGGGAGACGAGTCATCAGAAAAACATATGTCAAATAATATGACTAAACCTGATCAGACACCGTCAATTAGCAATCACCGTCAAACAGTTATAGATACTAAACAGAACTTATCTGAAATAACCAGTACAAGGTCTGGAAGAATAATTAGACCACCGGAGCGCCTAAATCTATAGCTCTCATCATTCTGGAAAAAGGGGGATGCAAGGTAGTACCAGTCTTGTACTTACCTCATACTTAGTTTAGTACTATATATTCATGTAATCTATTATACAGCCATCAGCTGATAGACATTGATGTACACACTTTGTATTGTCATCTTGTGCTATGAAGACATATCGTAGCTTGTTTAAATTCTATATATAAAGATCTATGAACTAAAAGTTAATCTTATATTTACACAGTGTTCTAATTGTCAAGACGTGAACTGGTTTGCCAAGAGGAAGCCAGTAACAACCATTTGTGCACATGTGTTTCACAAAGTGTGTCCACAGACCTGAATAGATGAGCAAGCAAACTGTCCTAATTCCAGATGCGCCCTCACACAACAGGACCCCGATTCTCTTCAGCAGCCAATACTGCCTAACGTACCCCCACCAGTAATCTCACAACCAACTCGTATATACCTATCTCCTGGCCTACACTCAGCTACCATTTGGCATACAAGCTCGCGAAGAAATAGTCGGTCACCTGCCGCTGTGGGCACAGACCTAGTAGCTACAGAAGCACTGATAACCGGTCATAGAGTACAGCTTCAAGATCTAGTAAGCGAAGGGATCACTCAAGGCATGGAAACATTGCGAGATGATATCTCAGATGGTATTCGACAGCAAGTATTTGCTGTTGTCAATCAAGTGGACGTTTCTCATCCACCATCACCTTTTGAAGAGCGTGTCATACCACCGAGATACTTCGCAGAATCCTCTACGCATTAATATTGGAGACCTTCGTCTTCAGCTGCTCAACAGATTCCGACACCCGCTTGGGCCTCTCAACCACCAACATCTTCAGGTAATCATCGAGATGAACCACTGAACAATTCTAGTTCCACCAATCGAACACCGTCCAGTCCATGACACAGGCGCTCAGGTAGTCATATCAGACGATGGAACCATTCGTATAGTGGAGACAGTTCAAAGCTCTCAGTAGATGAATTTGTTTTTCGAGTAGAAGCACTCACGTACTCCGCTCTATTTTCCGCACTGAAACGATACAATAATTTTGTTTTCAAGTTCTGGGACAGTTTAAATTTTTTTACATACATTTCTTTTCTCGCCACACTTGAACATGAGCTGCGTGCAACACTCTAAAACAGATGACTGGCGCATTTGAGATAGAACTAGTTTTTTTTTGCGCGGTGTAATCTTTCTATTTTATTTTATAAAATAAATAAACAAACAAACAGCCAAATTACCTTTACAGTAAATCGAAGTTTGCTCAATACAAGAACATTATCTTACATGAATACTTGAGTACTTCACTTGAAATCCATTTGAAGCTCAAATAGGGTTTTTGGTTCAACTAATTCCAATTATTTGACTTGAAATTTTCTTGAAATTTACTTGAAGTGACATTTTACCTTTGACAACTCTGCATTTGGTTCAATACATAGGTACGGAGTTTTAGATAAATATTATGTGAAAAGTGCTAAAAATCGCAACCTCAATTATCTTCTTCTTGTTTCTCTTTGTCGTTTTCATAACTCGCAAAAATGAAAAATGTTCAAGTACTAAAGTTGCGTTTATATGGATTTTTTTAAGTAAATCGAACAAAATTGATTTACTTTACTCAAGTATACTTGAAGTATACTTCAAGTATTCATGTAAACGTACTGTATGCCACGGTCCTGTTCGCGCTCTAGTGAGAGCAAATTCTTTGTCCAGCAGGGTTTGGAGCTCTCTTCCAATTCATTTAAGGAGGAGCATCAGCAGCCGCAGTTTTCGTAATGATTTAATTGCATATTTGCTATATACGCACTTTTTTTCTTTCTTCTATTATTTATAGTAATTACTACTAAATTATTATGCCTAAATATTCCTATTTAATTGTCTTGAGGGATTAGGGTTTTCGTTAATCTAACTTAGTATAAATACTTGTACATATTATGAATTATAACATTTTTTTCTTGCATTTTATAAACATAATTTAATTGTCATATTATTATTGAGTATATAATTAGTTATCCTACACCTACTTATAAGATCTAATCTTGCTGGTGTAGTTGTTGAAATAAATTAAAATGAATTTAAAGAAAAAAAGACAATGGTAGAAGCAAAACATATTTTTTACCGCACAATTAAGGCAAGACTAGGAAATATTGAATAACGAAAAAGTTATGGCTCGTATAAAAAAAATGCGCTACTCGTCAATAGACACCCCTATCTTTAGTTAAAATCAGAGAAAAAAAAATGTTAATAAAAGTGGGTTTGCCAGTTAATGAAAAACTTTTAATTAAAATTTTTTATTGAAAGACAAGACGTAATGAGCTTTTATTTTCATTTCAACATTCATAAAACCGCTTATTTATAGATCTAGTTTAGACAGGTCAGTATGCTGATTATGCCGCACCAAATCTGTAGTAGGATGATGCTTCATTCCTGCCCCAATCCATCTTCTTACAAGTTTTCGTGAGGCAGAGTCAGCATACTGACTGACCCATCTAAACAGGGTGATTCCACTGACTTATAACAATGGACTGAGCGATTTTCTATTTCATGTGGTGGCACAAAAAATTTTGTGTTTCTGTATATCACCGTTAGAGCAAACTTTAAAACGTTTACTACACAGAAATATGTAAAACTCAACCAATCAGATGAAATTTTACACCCGTAAATCAAATTAAATTAAAAAAAATTATTTTCTTTTGTCCAAGTGATATTTTAATCGCTTATAAGCACTCTTCTAAAAAATTAAAATAATTCTGACTTTAATTTTCAAAAGTTGTTCTTAACTGAATCCTGCGTATGGGCAAGAGAGACGGCGCATGGTAAACACTATCTTTACCTTATTCTTTCTGCGGTGATTACATCTGCAGCCAACATAAATACATCAAATGGCATAAGTAAACGTTCAGTAAGCAATATTTTGTGTTGGTAGCTCCAACTCTGCCATAGGGCGAAAGAGAGAACTGTAAAATTTGTGCCATTCTTTCCTATAGGAAAATGGCAATACGCTCAGTCCATTGTTATAAGTCAGTGGGTGATTCTATTAAAACTTTACCCAAGTTAGAATATAATGTGCCCAAGTCTTTCCATGCATACGTAGCCCAACCCAGACGAGAACTTTTTATGGAAGGAAGGAATTTCCTTCCATTGGCTTAGACGTGCCAAAACAATAATGTTGCTTCGCGTAGTTCCTTATATGATTACCTAAATTGATTGTGTGCATGTTCAATTAAGTCGCATTTTTTGATACAAACAATTATTGTATCACAAATTCACAACAAATAATTGATTATTAAATTATTATATTATCACCTCAAATCGCAAATAAACATCTGTACACCCGTCTGATGAGAAATTTCAGAAATTTCGGAATTTCAAAATGGCCGGCTTGCTATAGTATTGGCACATATTGGTATGCTGTCGGTACTCCCGATCGAAACTTGGTAGCACGGATTTTTTCCTATCCCGGAATACTTCTCACCCGTAACCCCACGGTTACACCTGCAAGTACAGCTTGCATGCAAGCCTCCCTTCCAACACGATTTTTAACTTGACAGCGGAAAGCAGTTCGGTTGATGTCTTATCAGCTTGCATGCAAGTTCATTTAAACAATGGCATTGAGACGTAAACTCTTGCGTATATTGGAAAATTATGGCAATAAAGGAAGCATCACAATGATAAAAACACAAGAAAAAAGGAAAATGAAGGTGTTGGTAAATGATGTATTGCAAATAATCCCAGAAAATTTCATTTTCCCGGTATAAATTTATGAATTTCCCTCAAGCATTTCGTTTCCGCCATTTTGAAAACTGTATAAATGTCAAATTACTATCTCCCAGCTGCCATGGTTTTTCAGCATGCAAGTTCGCTGAAAGCTGTACTGCCAGCATGGCAGTAGAGGTTACACGTGCAAGAAGTATGGCAGTGCAAGTTGCATGCAAGCTGTACTTGCAGGTGTAACCTCGGGGTAAGTGCCAATATCCTCACCTGTGTGGGCTATGGCATACACGTAATCATCTAAGTAACTCGAGGGTTACACGAGATAGTATAGCTTGCATGCAACTTGCACTGCTATACTTCTTGCACGTGTAATGCCTACTGACATGCAGGCAGCTCAGCTTTCAGTGAGGTGATAGTAATTTGACATTATACAGTTTTCAAGATGGCGGAAAAGAAATGTTTGAGAGAAATTGATAAATTTATTCTGGTAAAATGAGATTTTTTTGGGATCATATGCATTACATCATTTATCAACAACTTCCCCTTCATTTTTTCTAGGATTTTTATTATTCTGCTACTTCCTTTATTGCTATAATTTTCTAATATATGCAAGCATTTACATCTCAATGCCATTTTTTAAATTAACTTGCATGCAAGATGATAAGACATCAATTGAACTGCCTTCTACTGTTTAGTTTAAAATCATGTGTCATAGCCCACACTGTGGAGAGGATATTGGCACTTTTTAGGGTTGAGAAGTATTCGGGGGTTGGAAAAAGTCCATGCTACCAAGTTTCGATCGGGAGTACGGGCAGCATACCCAATACTACAGCAAGCCGGCCATTTTGAAATTGCGAAATTTCTGAAATTTCTCATCGGACTGTTGTACAAATGTTTATTTGCGATTTGAGTGATAACATAATAATTTAATAATCATTACGTGGTGTGGATTTGTGATACAGTTATTATTTATATCAAAAACTACAACTTAATTGAACACGCACACAATTAATTTCGGTAATCTTATATATAAGTATCTACGCGAAGCAACATTATTGTTATAACACGTCTAAGCCAAGGAATGAAAATTACTTCCCTCTCTAAAAAGTTCACGTCTGGGTTGGGTCTGGTTATGGATATGATGTGCAACCCCAGCTGGCTCAGTTCCTCTAGACGATAACTACGCCCCTATGTTTTAATAGCAAAAGACATATACTTTCCTACCGCATGGTACCAAAATTAAAATAGAACCGGTATATTTCTAGTTAATAACAGCATTTTGCAACGCTTCTTATTAAATTTCGAAATATCTCTTAATTTAATTTTGAATGAATACGTGTATAGCATTTGGTTATAATTATTGCTGGAGAAATAAAATATGCTCTAAAATTTAATTCTGTTTTGAAATAAGAGATGGTGCGAACGCGGTATCAGTTAATTCTGATAAAAACAAAGATCCCACGTGTTTGATGAAATGTCAATTTTGGCACTGGAAACTGGATAAAATTGTGCAAATAATAATTTGAATGAAATTTTTTTTTTAGTGTAATAACTACTAAAACACTATGAAGCGGTTAAGTGAAGAAAGAGCTCGAATCTTTTTCGACAAACTTGTCAAATAGTAAATAGATAAAATAGTAATAGATAAAAAAACTAATTTCATATTTTCAGCATAGGACCAAACGTCAAACAATTAATAGACCGCCCGGACGGAACATATTGCTTTCGAGAACAAAAGGATAGAGTTTACTATGTATCTGAGAAAATACTAAAACTTTCAGAATGTTTCACTTCGGAGAAGCTAATCTGCGTTGGAACCTGCTTTGGAAAATTTTCAAAAAGTAACAAATTTAAGTTCCATATCACAGCCCTTAGCTATTTAGCACCCTACGCTCAGTACAAAGTTTGGGTGAAGCCTTCGTTTGAGCAACAATTTTTATATGGAAATCATGTACCGAAATCTGGATTAGGTAGAATAACTGAAGGTACCCCACAATATCAAGGCGTTGTGGTATTCTCAATGAGTGATCTTCCCTTGGGATTCGGAGCAGCAGGACGATCAACTGCAGATTGTAAAACAGCGGATCCCTTAACAACAGTGTGTTTTCATCAAGCGGACATTGGAGAGTATATTCGGTCGGAGGATACGCTGTTTTAGAATTTTAAATATGCATAGTTTGTGTAATTTTTATTAAGTAAGAAGAGTTTATATCAAAAACCTAACTTTCTGTTAATTGTTGATATTTTCACTTCAACCTTATTTACAACTGCTAGATTACAAGAAAGACAATATGTAAAAGTAATTGGTTTTCGTATAGATATTAGATTTTAATGTTTGCCGGTTTACACCGCCCGAAACCACTTGCGAACCATTTAAAGAAAAGCAAATGTCTACACCTTAATGCATTTGAATATTGGACAGCCGATACTTAAATTATGGCAACATAGAAATTCCTATATTACTGGTAGTGGAAGCAGCCTATGTACTTACTTTGCTATGATAGGGCGATTCTTCGTAGCTGTGAGGCGCTGATGTTTTCAAAACTAAGTAATAACATTAGAAACTGTCGATTCTAAATGATTGAGCTGAACTCTACAAGAGTTCTATCAGAAGTCATCGTTAAAGAAGACGGAAGGTGCAAAGTTAATCGCAGTTTAAGTGCTAAATACAGACATTCAAAACGGACAATTAAAAGGAGGAGTTCTTATTGGAAATAGTGACCCAGTGATACAGGCAACTATGTCTTTAGTACAAATAACAAACAGAAATTCAAGTATCGTGTACATGGGTGAAAATTATGGATTCAACAGCTAACGTTGTAGGATGTGAATTGTACTATTGAAATTACGAAACTCTTTGCACATAAAATTTCCGTTGAGACAGGATTAGAGCATATTAAGGTAGAAAAAAAAAAGTAAATTTCCCTGTGTGATCTAATTAATAAGGCGAATTATACAGCTTTGACATCCCGTCGCGCTTCGGAAGATTTCGAGTTACAAACAACTAATTGCTTTCTATTAGTTAAGTAATCATAGATGAGTTTAGCCGCAGGACCAGCAAAACCAAATTCTACAACCAGCTTATTATACAATAATTTAAAATCGACAGATTCAAACGCTTTCGAAAAATCAAGTAGGGTAAGGAGAGTTACTTCTTTATTTTCCATACTACATCTTATCGTATCTGTGAGGAGTAGTAACGATGAAGTTGTGCTGTGTTTGGCTCTGAAACCAGACTGGATAGAGCTGATCAAGTTATTAATATTAGCATGGTCGATAATTTGTTTGTATAAGACTTTTTCAAATACTTTGGACATCGTAATATTTCAAGACTGTAGAACAGTGCTTCTGTCCCTCTTGGATTCTCATCTTAGTTAGTGCGATTTAGCGACTTCGGGTTTCAGCATCGACCTTCAGTATGGCTTCAACCATTTTTTTTAATGAAAATTCTATCCATCGTGGAAGTATAGGCAAATATCTTTTGTGTTTTTAAAAGCCATGCTCGAATTAGAGTTGGTATGGCTCTATAAACTGGAGGTTACATTGGATTTCTGCTTTTGATTAAGTGGCAACACTGAAGTTGCATATTATATTTTATATTGACATCATTCCTCTGCTGGTGAAAAAGTTCCAACATTTCCGAATCAGTAAGATTCGGTTATCTTGACTCTAAACATCCCGGACTTTCGTCTGACTTTGCGAATTTTTAACAATGGCTACCATACGAACACCACCTACCACCACGGACCTGAAAAGTGCAGCATCTGCCAGGATGGAGACTGGTCCGTCAAGAGAAAATCAGTTGAGCATTTGCGAACATGTGTTCCACAAGACGTGTTTACGTACGTGGATAGGTGAACAGTGAAATTGTCCGAATTGTATGTAGGTGTCGTCTCACTAAGTATGACTTCACAGTCTATACAGGCGCCATTCCGAAAAAGACTATTACGAAGTCTGGAAATCAAGAGCTGCGACAGTCCGTGCCAGCATTCAATCTGCCCCCACTAACGATTCCATCGCCAAATCGTGGATCTTTGTCTCCGAATGTAACCTTTTCACATCCGAATTCGAGAATTGAATAGTCCAGCACCTACTACCCATTGTTATGGCCTAGTAACTTCAGAAGCATTGACGAGTGGCCTTCGAATTCAGATACAGGACCTAATACGAGAAGAAATCACACAAAGTATGGGTATTCTGAGAGATGAAATTTTTAACGATCTTAATCAGAAAGTTCCTCCCAGTTCCATCTATGGGTGCGCTTAGAGTACAACAAAGACCAGATAGCTCACAAGAACCGCGGCCTAATAACATTCCTCAGGCCCAAGCTTACCAGAATGATAGACCTCAACGTAATTCAGGGTCACGGACAGTTCCAAACTGTCAGTAAATGACTTTGTCTTCCGATTTGAGGCACTCACCTACTCTGCTCTCGAAGGAGATTTTGACCACTTTGTTCGAAACATGAGCACGTTGTTCGCAGGTCCTGCCATGTATTGGTCATTGCTCCGACAGAACTCCACGCCTACATGGGAGTACATCTAGACAGCCCTTCTAGCTGAATGGAGAGTTCCCAAATATGATTTGAAGGTGCGAGTTCAGTTAATGTCCCGTAGAAAAACACCTGGCGAATCCTTTGCGACGTACCATCAGAATCTGGTGCAGTTGCGCAATCAACTGCAGACTTCAATGCCAGATAGTGAATTCCTGGAAATAATTAAGGCTAACCTGTTGCCGGAGATCCAGAACAAGATCTGTTTGTATCCGACAAATACCATTGGGTAGCTGAGATACTTCGTCATAGAAATTCAAGCAACGCAATTGCGGATTGCAACTGCTAGTAGCCTAATAGTCCAGTCAAATAAGCCGAAAAAATGATAAAGATCGCATTTAATTTGCTTCAGGCTGCAATTTTGAGAGTTGGTGCAGGGTGGTCCTGGGAGTATTGTCGCAAAAATGCAGCCTCGCAGGGAAAAAAAGGGGTGAAAGACAATAAAAACACCCCGAACGCGTGACAATCTATTTGCCGTGCGTGCGGTTTGGAAGATGTAAAATTTTTGAAAAAATTAAAAATGCTATATTATTTGGAATATGATTCTAAATAAAAAAGTCTATGATGGCCAACCCCTATCTCGTAATGGATGGAATGGAAAAACTGGGGGAGTGAAGAAAGCTATCGAACTATATGCTGCAATATTTGCGCTCATGTTTTGCTGTGGTGACGTACTTGGAACATTTTTGAATTTTTCTTAGAATTTTGGCTGGTTGTGGCACTGACATATATAATATGGACTGATTAACTTTCTATTTCATGTGGGCTCAGTTGCTAATGTCAAAAACAGTTCTTACGCCGGTGCCAACATTGAAATAAATTATTCGCGGGAAGTTGAAAAAATGAACGTGCAGCTGGAAAAGCGATTATAATAAAACTTTTCGAATATCTAATGAATATATTGCGTTTGGTAAAACAATTTTATCAGTAATTAACTCAAATAATTAATTTAAAAACACTTATTTCGACGGACCCACTTATTTATTTGTTGTTTACAGTTCTCTCTCAGTTGGTACTTGGTGCTTAGACCGAAAGAGTCAGCAATATAGAAGTGAGCCCACTTTTTACAGTACATTTCTATGAACGTAGTCAGTCCATATTATATATGTCAGTGCATAAACCTTGTTGCATACTGCACGCGCATGTCACTTTTTTTGATAATGAGAGAAAAATCTCCCCCTACGAGTGTCTTTCATCGGCAACAAGTCCAGTGTGTTCGACGGACCATAGGAAAGCACGGTACAGAGAACACAATATTTTCTATCCTCTGTATGCCTTTTCAATAGAAATGCATTAGGGGACAAAAAACGTCACATCCAATGTTCTTGTATTCTCTCAGTCGCTGTTCTATGCGCGCCCTCCCCCATCTCCGCTCATCTCCTTCTCCTACCATTTTCTTGCGCGGCGCGCAAAAACTACACCGTCTAAACTACCCCATACCGTGTAAACGGGGAACTGTTACTTGTTATGGGTTTCGCAGTACTTTTCCCATTTTAAAACAGAAGGTACAAAATTGTTGCTGATGTGTTCTAACAAATGTGAACGCAAACAATTTTTTAAGTTTACTTGACTTTCAACACTTTAAATAATTGATAATGCATGAAAACGTACGCAAACAGACTTATTATCCAATAAAATACAAATAAAAACAAGTGTAACTGTATAAAAATACTAAAAGACGGGAGAAATTTTAAGCTATTCATTTTAGAAAATAACTTATTGCGTATGAATATGTAAATATAAACAAGGGCGTAATCAAATACAATTAATTAATGAGGGCATTACTTATATATCATATAAATACACATTTGGAAGTTTTTATATCGTCTTAGTTGTATCTTCATTGCAAATTGTTCTTGATTGGTTGATCATTTAACCAGACGGTAGATAACCAAAGTCCACTAGAGATCTAGAGTGGAATTCAGTGATAAGGAAGCTTTCATCAATATTTTGTTTTGTTTACAGTCGGAGGTGGTCTGAGTAAGTGTAGTATTTATTCTTCTTTTCCTAATTATAATAATTATATTTGTAAATCATTGGGACATTGGATTTCAGTTCAGTGAAGTGTTGCGATATTGCTTTAAAGGTCATTTGTTGAAGAATTCAAAGAGCAAAATCCATCTTAACCAAAAATGTTTTTTATTTGATAATAATACTGTTTTCAGACACGGCATCATATCTAGGCTTGAATAGGGTATGAATTAGTCGGTCTAGTTATAATGCCGTTCAAATTAACCTTAGGGTAGTGTCCTCTTTCCCACTTATCTCTCGACAACGACAGCTTTTTATGGTTCATAGAGTCTTTAAATTCAATGTAGATACTAAATCAAAATTTTTTGTTAAGCGGTAATCTAAATGATATGTTTCAATGCATTTATTCTTTTCTCAATTTGCTGAATCTATTCAATCGTAAATTGTCAATATATATAATATTCCAATCGATGTAGGTAATTGTAATTAATATGGACCTCGTACTAGGATTATTTATGAATGATCTTTGATTTGATTTGGGCTTTGAGCTGAGGTTTTAATATTTCTTGATTTAATTTGGAAAAAGTTATCCCCAATGAAAATACATAAAAGCTCAAAATCCAAAAAGCAGAGAAGGAAATGAGTTCTTTGCAGTCAGTGACCTTTATGGAGCAAAATAATGAAAGTGTAGAGAGTAAATAATAATTTTTTTCTGTTTTGTAAGTAACTTAGTTTTTTGATTAGTCATTAACATCACTTAAACAGTAATACATTGGAAATACATGAAATGAGTTCTTTGCAGTCATTGACCTTTATGGAGCAAAATAATGAAAGTGCTAGGTTTAATTATTTGGTGAATTAAGATAAAACAGTTTATTGTTACAATTATTTGGGGGCCTGATGATTTAATGATTTAGTGATTAAGTGATTTGTGTTTGAGTGTTTGTAGCTGATAAATGAACTGTTATCTTTCTTTCTTTTTATCTTTTTTTTTTTTTTTAATTTTTTTTTTTTTTAATTTTTAATGTTCATGCTACTATCTGTGCTGTTATTGGCCTCACCAATGCTTGTAATAGATCCAAACTATCAACTAATGATTTATGACTCAATTTGAGGAATCGATATTCTATATACCTCCGTTACCATATAAGCAACTAATTTTATCTGTATAAGCTGTTAATTTAGGCTAACTGATTCTTGTTTAATAATATATTGTTTATTTTGCTATATTTTATATAAACTGTTTGTCATACTCTGTAATATCGTGGAACCCAGCGTTATACGCTGCTTTAAGCAGGGGTTTACAAATAAATACACTTTGATTTGATTTGATTTGATTTAGATAGTAAATAATAATTTTTTTCTGCTTTATAAGTAACTTAGTTTTTTGATTAGTCATTACATCACTTAAACAGTAATACATTTATCATGAACGAAATGATACTTGTCATTCTTTATAAAATGCAAATATTTCCAAGTAGGTATGTGTTACCTTAATCAATAAAAAAAATTATTTATAGCTACGAACAATGTTGGGCAATTCTAAAGTGAAACGTTTGCAAACAAGCAACAAAATCTTAATAGAGAACTGTTCATATAGAGAAATATATACGAAGAAATAGATAAATATACTGTTAATAATGTACACAGGTTAGTTTTAGAAAAACAAGTTACTATGTGGACAAAGTCCAAAACAATGGGCTTTTTTTTCATAAGATGAGCTTTAAGTTGCCTTACGCATGTCATTGATATTATGTGGTATATGTGTTGGGGACGATTTTTGCAAAAACCTCATTCGCGCCTTTCTTTCTATTAATGTTTCAGCGTTGATACATGTTTATGAAAGGACCAACGAGGAAGAACTAATGGCAGAAACACATCCAGGCCTCGAGGCTTACTCGAGGTGTTGTAAAAATTTCCAACACGGATTTTAAATGATGCAACACAAAACCAAGCCAGCAGCTAGCCTCAAGGCCTAGCCGCAAGGCGCGCTTTGCTCAATGTTCGAAATTTTTCTCTCTCAGGCCTACTTCTGTCAACAGATGTACTAACAAAATTAAAATGACAGCACCGAGCCTGGTGGTATCATTTTGTTTTCATTTCTCTGCGGCCAGGCCTGAGGCTTGCTTGGATGTGTTTCTGCCTTACCCCGAGGTTACACCTGCAAGTACAGCTTGCATGCAACTTGCACTGCCATACTTCTTGCACGTGTAACCTCTACTGCCATGCTGGCAGTACAGCTTTCAACGAACTTGCATGCTGAAAAACCATGGCAGCTGGGAGATAGTAATTTGACATTTATACAGTTTTCAAAATGGCGGAAACGAAATGCTTGAGAGAAATTCATAAATTTATACCGGGAAAATGCAATTTTCTGGGATTATTTGCATTACATCATTTACCAACGCCTTCATTTCCTTTTTTCTTGGGTTTTTATCATTGTGATGCTTCCTTTATTGCCATAATTTTCCAATATACGCAAGAGTTTACGTCTCAATGCCATTTTTTAAATGAACTTGCATGCAAGCTGTCAAGTTAAAAATTGTGTTGGAAAGGACTCTGACCTTCTTCTTCTTCATCTTCTTCTTCTTCTCTTGGTTTTGATCTGGAACTGTGGGCTCTGTGTGTGAGCTGGAGTTCCTTCACAATGGCTTGACCCTATGGGGTATATAGCCAAAAAAGTGTGCCGTGTCCGACTAGTTATTTGATTGCCATGTCCGGCTAGTTATTTGATTGCCATGTCCGGCTACTTTTAGATGCGCTTATATCTGATGAGCTTTCTGGCCGTTGTCAAATGTTGATGATGGTCTTGCAGGTATTTGATGTTCTCATTTAGTTATTAGCGTGTTGACTATTGACAAACACATAACAGACATCTACAAAGAAGAACATATAACATACAAGGATGTACAACACTATACGAGACGCGGGGATAGGGTCTATTAGCAGTTTGCTATCTGAAGGAATTTATGAGTTTAAGACAAAATGAGTTGAATAAGATGTATTGATTGAGTTGATTAGCTAAAAACATAGCTCATTTACACCTGCAGCAGTCCCGCAGCTGCAGCAAAGCGTGTTAGTTCCTTGAGCCTGCCGAAGTCAAAAGATTCCAGCAAGCTTTCTAGAGATCTGGCGCCCAGAATAGTTGGGAAGCTACTTCTGATTGAGCTGAACCGGGTGCACTCTAGGATGCTGTGCTCTATGAAATTGGGTCTGTTGCATGAATTGCAGTTGACCATGGTCTGAAAAAGTTTGGCGTCGTACCTTTGACCAGCATAGAGTCTATTAATGAATCTGGTTTCCTTGGGAGTGAAGTCCCAGTCGTGACAGGGGGGGTTTTCGGGGTAAAAGGAAAAAATTTTTGTAGAAGGACCCAGAGGAGGTAGACATACGGATGAATTCTTCATCCCAGTCTTTGTGTATGACACTGTTTATGGCTATTAGGGCATCTTCAAGGGAAATGAAGGTCTCAGAGACCTGATCTGAAACTGTAGCTTGCTCAGCCTTCTTGTCTGCCAGCTCATTAAGAGCTAGGCCTCTATGGCCTGGAAGCCAGAGGATGCGAAAGGCGCGGGAAGGGTTCTGGTCTATTAGGTTGAATATTGATCTCGCATAGTAGTTTGAGCTTTCTTTCGTTAGAGCTAGACAAGCAGCTTTTGAGTCTGTGATGATGAGGGATTTAGTTCGGGGGGAAGAGGCTCCCAGCTCAACGGCCAGTCTAATGGCCAGTAGCTCATGCTTTGCTGTGGTGACGTACTTGGAACATTTTTGAATTTTTCTTGGAATTTTGGCTGGTTGTGCAAAGCGAGCCGAGATATGATGATTTTTGCTTTGAATTTTGTCTTTTTAGTTTAATATGGCTGCAGTTTTGCGCATTTGATGGATTTTAGGGTTTTAGATGACTGCGATTGCGTAGGCGTAGGAAGAAAATAATGTTATGTGATTGTGTGCATTTGTTGTTTGTTTTTAATTGTTGTAAAGGGTTGGATATGTGTAGCCTACAGGAAGAATGGGATAGAATAAATTAATTGTATAGTCTAAATGGGTGGGATCTGGGTTGGTTAGATGGTTAAAAATAGAAGCGTTACCTTATTTAAAAATTTATTACTGACAAATCATAGTTATATAAAATTTGCAGGTGCTTTCGTTTTTTAAATTTAATTAAAAAAAGGTTTACTAATTCCCAATATGATATAGTGCAATAATTGTCTCTTGCAATTTTCAAATCAAAGGGATTTATTTCATGTACAAGCCATTTTTTAGCTATAGCTATACGTACAACGTTGGGCAATATGAGACTAAAGAGCATAATTATAGATTAACAAATCAGAAAAATTAACAATAAAGTCATTAGATTCATTATCTTGACTGGTTGGAAACCAGACCAGACACTTACTTATAAGTAATCATAAAAGTAATATTAGAATACATATAGGTACTAAAGAGCAAATAAGATAATAGTAAGAGAAATCTTAGACTATGCAAGTAATCAAAGATACATATAAAGTGAAATGAGATAAAAAGGATAAAGTTATAATTTCACTACTACTAATAATAACACTACCGTGGTCCATATATTCTGAGAACAGCAAATTACCAGAAGTAAACATGTAAGGAGTAAAATTATGTTTATAATTACTGGGTGACATTTGAAAACTTAAAGACAAACAATACGATAGATGAATACGATGAATTTGTTTTCGTCAATTTTTTTCGTGAAGCGAAAAGTCTGCGTTGCTTTGATCGGCGAAGAAATGTATTGAAGAATATCTTCCTCTGATAAATCAGTTGGTACATTTTTCACTATACCCTGCTTGCGTAGGTGAGTGAGTGGAATAAAGCATTTCAGATCTGCCGTTGGAAGCCCTTTTATGAGCAGGCTGTTAGCAGCTTCGCCACTAGAGAAAAAAACTTTTACCGAATTGAAAGACTGCTGCTCAATTTTTACAAATTGAAACTTGGCGTTGGCCAGAATAATACCAACAGCAATGTCACTTAATCTGATTCTATTTTCTTCTGAAATTGTGTTACTTTCAGTCCTTGTGACCAGGACCCAGTACGGGCCTTTGTCTTTGTTGGTATAGATGAAAAGATCCGGATTTGAGACAGGGCTGCAATTTATAGATACAGAGTTTGGAGGACTGGGATTTTCTAAAGTAGAAATGGGTAAAGGATTTCTGGCAGCATCTTTCAGAGCTTGTTCTGAATCGTGCATTTTGCTACGTTTGCCGTTAGGAGCATCTGGGTCAGTGATGCCATTACCACTTCGAGGGAATTCTTTAAGCGCTGTTTCCGTGGTTGATGTCTTAGTGTTTTTGATTTTGTCTGTTGGCACTGAAATTTTCTTTATTGAATTTTGGGAACGATTTTCTGGAAGACTAGGGTTCCGAATATTTGTCACGTCCTGTCCTCCGGGGTCTACCGTGTCCATTACTACATCTTTCTCCGTCATCTTTCACTAATGATGCATATATCCGCACCCGTTATGAAAGTGACGCCGAGAGCAACACACACCACTCAAAATGCACACAGTTCAGTATTGAATTAATTAATTAATATTAAAGATATGAGAATGATATAAAAATTTGGAAAGGCTGTATACTAACCTGGCTATACTGCGAGCACATCAGAAACAAGAAAAAGATAAAAACACAAATTGATTTCTTTCTGTAGAAACAGTTATTAGGACGCTTCTTACTACCTGCTGATAGAGCCTTGTGGAGAATTTTGATGAGGTTATGTCGACACAGAATAAACCACTGCTTGAAAAGATTGTAATGTTATACTGATTTTACTGTACACTTTACTTTGTATGATAAAACTTTGTGTTTCACTTTAGCCACTACTAAAATGAAAGACTGTTATGGACGCTTCTAAAATACCTAACTTGATCGCTTGGGCGTTCTGTACGAAGGGACTCTGACCTGACCACTTATAACAATGGACTGAGCGTATTGTCATTTTCCTATAGGAAAGAATGGCACAAATTTTGTAGTTTTCTCTTTCGCGCTATGGTAGAGTTGGAACTAAGAACATCATTTGATATTTTTATATTAATGCAATCATCGCAGGAAGAATATGTAAGATAAAGATAGCGCTTACTATGCTCCGTTTTTTTTGTCCATACGCAGGCTTCAGGTAAATAAACTTTTGAAAATTAAAGTCGGAGTTTAATTTCTTGTAAGAGTATTTAGAAGCGATTAAGATATTACTTGAACACAAGAAAGGTATTTTTTTAGTTTAATTCGATTTTAGGGAGTAAAATTTCATTTGGTTGGTTGAGTTTTACATGTTTTTTTTATATAGTAAACGTTTTAAACGGTGCTCAAACCATGATAAACAGAAAAAAAATTGCTCAGTCGATTGTTATAAGTCAGTGACTCTGACCATGAAATCAGCAAAAAAAGTTTTGCAGAACCAATGAGATGCACAGAAATAATGTGATCTATATTTAGGTACATAATATGTATGGAAATGTATTGAAAAAGGGATTTTCTTCTATATTTAGTAATAATGAATTGCTAATTGATTTTTAATTTCCAAATTTATTGATCGGACGATTATTAGTTTAAATTACTGTGCTAAATGTGAGATATGAATTATTAAATTATAATAAGCTGTGTCCGCAGAACAGAGCAGAACAAAAGATACACAAAAGAACGCTTCATACATTTTCATAGAAAGATTTTAATGAAGCGAACAGTACAAATAGTTCGCTTCAATCAATAGAACAATTTGTTCTCTCCAGTATATGGGAGTTATAGAACAAGGTTCACAAAAGAACACAGCCATAATGTCTTGAGTAAGTTCTTAAATTTTGAAAAGTGCATCAAACGCCTTCGTACTGCATATTACCATAAAGTTAAAAAAGCTATAAAGATTTGAAAGCAAGATATAAAAGTTTGGATGCAATCGTAAAAGCTTACCATTTAGAGCTTCGATCTTCTATAATGATTTCGGGGGCCACGCAGCCTGCAGCCACTGTGATGCAAGGTTTGATATTTCAAGTTTTGAGGCATGCTGCAACAGTTCTGCCAACATATTGAGGTAAAATATAAATTTCACATTTTGTTTATCTCTCATAATTCCTCCAGATTTTTTTTTTAAGAAAAACGACTAAATTAAAATTATGCACAAAAGTAAAACTCGGTATTAAGGTGTTACGTTTGTAAATAAAGGGTTTTCCAATAAGAGGTGTTATTTTGATATTCAAAGAAAAATGCCATTTTTTTGAGATAAATGATCGGGTCTTTATTTCATTATAAAGAGGAAGGTATGTAGTTAATAATGGAAAATAACATCAGCCAAATGACCACCACGACCACGCCTACAGGACCATATCCTTTTCATGAAATTTTCCATAACCAAATCGTAAAGTGGCTGCCCTATGTCCTCGATAGCCTCACGAATTCCATCTTTGAGGTCTTGAATCGACGGTGGGCTGTTGGCGTAGACCTTCTCTTTCACGTGGCCCCAAAGGAAGAAGTCGCACATTTGAAGGTGTCCAAAGCAGACAAGAGGGTCGTTGAGCTTAAAGTTCGGACGTTGGTAGGGTTTACGCGCCATATAGTGCCATCTCTACTACGTCGCTGTCTTCATTATCTTCGTAGGCCATTTCGATGCGAATGCAATCAGCTTGACGAACTTCTTCAACATCCGAATCTTCCTCGTTCATTTCCTGCACTGCTCTTCATCTGACTCTTCATCTGACTCGTCTTCGACATAATCCAATACCTGCTCTTCATCATCAGATTCTACTAAACTTCTTAAATATTCATGTTGTTGTCCGTAATTCATTCTATTAGGTAAAAATTCTACATTAATATGAAATAAAGTTTCATAAATATAGTGTATATTACCAGTTAAACTCGGCAGCAGGAATTTCTGGTCGTTTGTCCATTTTCGATATAAATAACCACGTAATCAAAGAAAAATCAATTGGCAGCTTTCTTAATTTTAAAAGAAATAACATGCGACTAGAAATTTCTGGGCTATCTTTATAGCTTTATATAGCACGCCAGACTCCGCCTTAAGAGAATTTATACTAAATTTCTCCTATTTAATCTTAAATATATTTTATTATGGTACATATTACTACGGTACTTTCAATTACAGTATGATACAATCACGGTAGATACTTCTAATTACCGTACTTTACTTTAAGCCCTGCAGATAAGATCAAACAGCAAATCGGCATAAATGCAAAATATTCTGAAAACCAAAATTCCAGAATTCGTTACTCTTAATTAAATTTTATTACGGTTGATTTCTTATGCCACTAACATAATCCACATCCATATGTCGGCTACATTGTTGATTTTACTGGAAATTTCCTATGAATTCTTACATCGTTCATACAAATTATACCTGGCTACCGGGGTAGCCGGGTATGCAGGAGTGTAATTTTTTTTTTGGGTGTGTACACAAGGGTTAAACTTGAAGTGTGAAACCGACCCTTACAGCTGCCTAATTCCATAATTCAAAAATCAAAGCATACTTACATATTTTATAAAAACTAATAAATGCAACAAAATTAAAAAATAGTCAACAAAATTGTGTTTAACAAATAAATTGCATTAGACTCATGCTTTAATTAGTTCGATTCTTGCAGAATAATGGACCGAGACCAAATCTTCATACTACGAGATGACGAAGGGTTTACTTTTGATAATGATGACAAATTACCACCTTTACCGCTGCCGAAATTAGAAGAAACACTCAAAAGATATTATGAATCTCTTAAGCCATTTGGATCTGAAATTGAGCTGAAACATACCCAAAATATTATTAATAAATTTTCAATTGGTATTGGGAAGGATCTTCAGGAGGAGTTGGAAAAAAAGGCGTCAAAAGAAAAGAATTGGGTAAGTCCGCAAATAAGACTTTACGAATAAATTGAACGGATATGAAATCTAACTTAAAATTATTTTCAGTTGGAAAAATGGTGGGAGATGTATGCATACCATACTTACCGGGTACCTCTTTACCCATACACCGTAATGGCGATGCCTTTACTTCTAAAAAGTGTAAACACTCCAGAAAATTATGAATATTCTCTGAAAGTATTACATGTTTCATGTTTTTAAGTATTTCACTTGACTTGTTAAACTTTTAGTCCACTGCCAAATGTATGTACTATTCATTGGAACATTGGGATATTCTCCGTCGTGAAAAGCTCCGGCCTGCAACATCTCCTGATGGTAAAATAATATATTCGTCCTTTTTGCAAAATAGATTTTATTGCTCTTCAAGAATTCCTGGGGAAAATATGGATAAAATTGAATGTCATTTTAGGCCAGGTAGCTTCAAATAATTTTCGGCAAATTAATTGGTATAATTTTTTTAAGATTTTCTCTTGTATACATAGTATCTCAGGGTACTTGCCCACACCATGGCATTATCATTGGCAAGGGAAGAATTTTCAAGTTTGACTGTTTAAATGATGATGGATCTATACTTTCACCTCAACAATTGCTTACAATTCTGCATAAAATTCGAGCTGCAATAGATTATGAAAGTATGGGTGATTGTGTACCAGTTTTAACTTCAGATGATCGGACAAGTTGGGCAAAGGTATTAAATCTCGTCTGTACTAATTGTACTCCTAATATTTTTAATTTGATACAGCTCAAAAATTTAAAGATCAATTGCATATTACCATTTCCATATAAGAAATATAATAATAGATGGCGACCTCAGCATAAATCTGTAATTCATAACTATGTGATCTCATTCTATGAAATACAATATATAGTTCGCAATATATGGATATAAAAGTGAAAGTTTGTGCAATTTGCTTAAGTTTTTTTTTTATTTTCCAGTTTGCATCGTAACTGACAAGATTTATTAAACAAAACATTTTTCCATGTTGCTGATTATTATACGGTCATTAATTTTATTTATTGTAAATATTTATTTTGTAGTCTCAAACGATTTGAGAACCGCTTGCATTTCAAGAAAACTTTTAACAAGGTGAAGGCGGTTTAACTCTAACAACATCTAATTGTAAGTAATTCTGTCGAATGGGTAGGGGGTTGAAAGATTCCAAGCACAAAGGTCAAGACGCCCCATTATGCTAACTTGCTAAAAACCTTCTCATCAAAACATTCCTGCCCTCTTAATGAAGCGCATCAGGTCTAGGTGAGGTAGGTTTTACAGCTCATGCACAGATAGCAGGGCAGACCCAGCCTGCTCCGGGCAAAGGCCAGAGAAACACACAGAAAGCGTTCGGTTGTCTCAGACTCTCCTTCCAGTCAGTCAGACCACTCAGGGCCCTCAACAACTCCCAGCCTTGTTAGATGTGCAAAAGCGAGCTGTGGCCGGTGATGATGATAAACAAAGTTCCCCGAAGAAAGTCAGGGAAATTATTATTAGGCCCATCAGGTTCGCCCATCGCTGTTAATGTTTCATGCAAGCATCCACTTTGATTAGAGTGATGAGAGACCTGATCACTGAGGAAGATGCCCGATTCAAGGAGGGGAACTATAAGATGAGCCCTCTCATTCCCCATGATCCCCATGTGCCCAGGAACCCACTGAATAGACGTCTTGCAGTCCCCCAGTAACTTAGATGTTATTCGAGAGTGATGGCCACATGATTATCCGAGAGGATAACAATATCCTTTCCCTTAATTTCCATATCAAGAGCTATCTTCGATGCTATTGCGATGGTCAAGATTTCAGCCTGGAAGACAGTGGTGTGCCTTCCATGTGAGTAGTCCAATCCAATGTCTGATTCAAGAAAGTAAGCACCAGCATCGGCTCCCTTATTTGTGAGAGAGCCGTCGGTGAAAATTTTTAGAGCGGACCGGCGAATGCTCGCTAAATCACTTCTCTCAGCCCACAATTTCCTATCAGGAAACCCCACAGCGAAGCGACGCCCAAAACAAAGCTCTGGTACCATCGCATCAAGTGGCATGCAGCAAGAGGGTTTTCCCGTTGCAGCCTACACGCAAGTGAGCAATGGAAAGAACCCGTCCAGCCGACCTCCGATATCCCCATAAGCGCAATCTGCACACAGCCCATTTGGCATCTGCCTGAATGATAAAGTCCAGGAGTAGCAGATTAAGTAAAACTTCAAGGACGCAGTAGCCGTGGATCGCATGGAGGCTGTAATTCCAGGCCCGCTAGTTTCCGGATTGCAGTCCCCATTTGCGTCCATCGCTACCATACACAGGGGGCATATGTGAGTATATCTGCAGCCAAAGGCTCTCATGCAATGCGCAAAGACCCTCATAGGCGCATTAATTTTTCCTCTACATGCATCATCCACGTCAGCTTCGAGTCAAGGCAGACCCCGGGGTGCTTGAGGCAGTGGAAAAGTGAGTCCAAAGAGCTTTGGAAGAACAAAGGGCCCAAGCTTACGTCTCCTGGAGAAGAGCACCAAGCTGGCCTGTGTAGGGTTCACTGTCATATCATGATGGGTGCACCAGTCCCCAACAGCATGGAGACCTCCTTGCTTGAGGGCACAAGCAGCAGCCATGCTGTGTCTGGTGATGAGCAGAGGGATGTCACTGCGGACTGAAGCTTTTCTACTGCCTTCTCCAAAGCAGCAATACTCCAGATACGTCCAGCCGGAGAAGCGAGTGTGGAAGCTAGTTCCTCCTCGGATTCCTATTCACGTTTAGCTGCCTGTGACAAGCCGGTCGCCCTACGTTTCCTAATGTGTTCAGTCACGGCGGTCCCAGGCTCACTTATCTCATGTTTTGGAGCTCCTTGAATGTCCCAGGAGTCCCTTCTAAAGGATAAAGCCCATCCTGTTTTGCCTTGGGAGGAAGGCGGCTTATTTCTATGGGCTTTTACGCTCACTTCACCAGCATCACTAGAAGAAATCTTAGTGGGAGACTAAGTAGAAGAGTAATGTCAGGAGGGGGGTTCCCTCTCACCTTCGCCTTTCTCTTTCGCCTTTTCTCGGCATCGGCTTTATTCCTCCTCATAGTACGGACTCCAGGGGTATTACTACCACTTTCCACTACCTGCCTAGTCGGACCACCGACCACTTGCGTAGAGAGAGATAGAGAGAGAGAAAGGGAGTAGACCTCTCCTTTTCTTTGCTCCACAGAGATTCTTGCCTTGGAAAGATCCGCTTAGGTCGCTACCTACGGCGCCATTCGGCACTGAGCCTCAACTTCAGCGAGCCCACCCGTGTCGAGTTGACTCGGCTCATAAGGGACATTTGCGATCTCCATAGGAGTCACACTGCTCTCATCAGCCGAGCTCCCCAGCAAGTGGCGATTTTCCATAGATGTCGAGATCTCAGGGATTAAATCTTCCGCCGTGCATCGTTTACATGCATTGAAGTCGTATTATTTCTAAGGAGTTCCATAAATGGTTCCACGAGTTGCGCGAGAAAAACTGTCACCTACAGCAGAGCTCCGCATTACTACAGGAAGGCTAATTGAAATTGGAGGACGCCTTTATTTAGAGTTCGCATACTAGTTCAAAAAGTACATGCTTCAAAGTATAAGCGCAGTATACATACAGTGGAATAGCTTAGAACAAATTACTGAAAAGTAAATTTTAGAATTTTAATTAAAATTAAAAATCTTACATTTCACCCGTTAGAGGGAACTATTAAGTATGATACTGAAGTAAATAGACGAACAGTAGCACAGTATGCATACAGTAGACCAGCTTAGAACAAACTACTGAAAAGTGAATTTTAGAATATTAATTACAAAAAAAAAAAAAACCTCAAAATTTCTCCCATAAAAGGAAACCGTACAATACGGAAGTAAATGGGCGAACAGTAGCTAGTTGCACAATGGTTGGGAAAGTATTAGTTTTATATAAGTACACATCTCGGTAAAAATACTGTAAATGTATTGTTCCATTACTGAAAAGCTGTTTGATTGTAAAGTGGTGTTCGTTCCATGGACAATGTAACAGGCAAAATGGCTGTAATAATTTTATGACAGTTGACTGTTGTACCATGCCGAATGTCATTTTGCCCTTTTCCTCTAGTGCATGCTGTAAGCTCTCTTTTTATACCCTAGATGAAATCATAGGGGTATACTAAGTTTGTCATTCCGTTTGTAACACCTCGAAATAATGATGGTAGAGCAAAATGGATTGGACACCCATTCATAATATTAAAAGTTATTTCGATTTTTGCATGTCCGTCCGTCCGTCCGTCCGTCCGTCCGTCTGTGCGCACGATAACTTGAGAACGCGTACACTTAGAGAGCTGAAATTTTGTACGCAGACTTTAAAAAAAAAAGTAAAATTAAGTTCGAAAATGAGCCAAATCGGGCAACTCCTTCGTGGGGTTGCCATATAAAAATTTCGTTTTCCGCTATATATTTGGTCACTGCCTGAGAACGCGTCGACGTAGAGAGCTGAAATTTCGCACATGATGTTTTTACTACATTAGCAAATAAAATGTCAAAAATGGACTAAATCGGGCAACTCTTTCTTGGTGTTGCCATATAAAAATTTCGGTTTTTTACGTATACTTTGAAAACGATCAGTCCAAGACATTTTTATGGTACTAAAAACTTCTGCAGAATACGAAATCCTATAAAATTGGTTATAATCATTTTGTCTGTGCGACAAACCGTTCTAGAAATATATGCGAAAAACAACTTCAAAATCAATACTTGGACCATACGAAATTTAATACGGGCATTCATCTAGGGTATCCTAAGAATTGGTCTTAGACCAATTCTAGCTTTTTTACTTGTTTCCACTTTAGATTTACATAGGAACCTTTGCATTAAAAATTGACTAGTATGTTAGTTAAAATCTGTTGTATAGTATAAGAATTATGTGTACATGAGTTAAGTCGAAAAACCTTATAATATCTCGAGGGTAAGTGATTATGAAGGACGAAAAAAAAAAACAGGAAGCTTGAGTGATAAATGAAGAATGGGGCAACGTGTATAGAAATATCTACAATTTTGCACTCTTATTAGAATAACTTGATTGCTTCACTTAATTGAACTTATCAGCATTCATTTTCATTATATAGTCTTAAGGACATCTGCTTATATTGTGGTTATGTAAATAACCAGTAAAAAGTCCTTCTAACATTTTTCAAAACTGTTCCAATATAATGATATATTTGCTATGCTGTTTTCTAAGAAATAATTAAATTTTTGTTCCGAAAGATAATAGCGCGGAATTATGCGAGAAATCTTTGATTCTACAATCTATATTCAGATATATATTAGGAATGTACAATTAGTTATTACTTTACATTATTCAGCTATTTTTGTTTACTATCGATTCCCAACACTGCTATTAAGCACATATAGATTTTGTTCTGTACTACACACCTACATTCAGTTATTTTATTTTAATGCAATTACTCATATTCATTATCTAAATACAACATGAATTTAATGAATCAATATTGTTTCTAATATATTTCAACAGAAATATTGGTACTAAGCGCTTGTCTCCATTTTGTTATAACAGCTAGATGGAAAACCGAGTAAAGCTAATGTTTACGTCACAGAGCTTATATGTATATATAGTATACAGGGTGATTTGTAATTGGTGGTCATAAATGAAACAGGTGATAGGTTGAAGTGGTAAAAGCAAAGGTAAACAAAGCAAACAGGGTGACTCATAACTGAAAGTTTTTCATTTGCCTGACATAACGTTTTTATTTGTATCTCTGGTGATTCGTAACCTTCGACTTAAAACAAATTTCCTGTAGTAGGTAACATAATATCTTTTCATTTTTTGCATATTCAGTTCCGATATCTTTCACATTTACGGCGTAGGATACTTCAGTATGAAAAATATATTTTTTTCCCAAGAATGAATTTTAATACACTGTTTCCTTTTTAACGGCATATCATTTATTGCTCCTACTCGTACAAATTCAGAAATATTTCTAAGATAACTTTTGGGGGATTTTTGTATGATGTCGATATACGAATTAACGACAATAATTTCTCTCTTGTGTTTACTGGCTTTGAGTCAATTTTACTTTTCATAACTGTAAACGACATTCAAATAAGTACTAGGCGGATCTGAGTCGAGAGGGGATCCTGTGGACGGATATCTACATTATGTGTACCAGGGATGGAATAACGAACTTCCATAATCCATATATTTGGGCACCATATCAGCGAAAGGAGTCAAAATATCAAAGAAGATCATGTTTGGGCTGATATTATCGACAGTTATTTGCATCTTTTACCTAGGTCCTTAAACAGTGACATCTATTACCGGTTCTTTGCAAAAAGACTTGCGGACGTTGCTTCAGGGTATACCCCTTCGTACGCGGCATGACGGATATCGAGGATATTTTAAAGTGTATTAAAATTCATAATAACACTATCCGCGTAAAATTGCGCGAAATTGGAAATTTGAGAAAAAAATCATTTTTTCATACTTTAGTCTACTGCCCCGTAAATGTGAAAGGTATCGGAACTGGATATGCACAGGAGGGAAGGTAGGTCATTATGTTACCTATTATAGAAAAAGTTGTTTCAAGATGAAAGGTTACGGACCACCACAGATGCAAATAAAAACGGTTATGTCAGGTATCTGAAAATTTTTCAGTTAGAAATCACCCTGTACCAGGACAACAGTTACGATTGCCCTTTCTGTAATTTTTGTTGTTGCTAACACGTTAACCTATCACCTGTTTTATTTATGACCACGAGTTACAAATCACCCTGTATATAGTTAAAACATCTGGTTAGCTTGGTAGCCATAGCCGAGTCAAGATTTGAATTGTCTTGTTCAAATATATTAACAGATTCTGAGGTTATCCTTTTTAGCTATTAAACTAAGCAAAGCTAATCAAACGAATCCATACAGAAAAAATGGCAAATGCTGAAAATTTTAAGTATAAGAAAAGCACAGGTTTTTTAGTGCTTTATTTAAAAAAAAAAAAACAAGTCTTATGTCCCTGGAATGCAAAATGTCTTAGTCTCATATTCATAAAGCAGTCATAGCATGCATCATAAATTAATCTTTTTAGGTTCCGTCCCAAAGCGTAAAAACTAAGACTCGGATGCTCATCCGTCCGTCATCGGGTTGTATCTCATGAACCGTAATAGGTAGACAGTTGAAATTTTCACAGAGTGTGTATTTCTATTGCCGCTATAAATAATAAAAATAAAATAAAATTAAAAATTAAAGGAGACCACATATAAGAAACGTGTTTTTGGCGTATACATAGTGTTAAATTTTGTACGTTGGTACGGAACCCTTCGTGTGCGAGTCCGACTTGCACTTGGCCGGATTTTTATATGTATTGTAGCTTGTCGTATAATTGTAAGTTGTGACTGGTTTGTGACAAAGTCTTAAGACATTTTGCACACAACCTCCTAACAATACGTCAAATATTAAACTAAACAAACAAATTCGGACTGATTAATTTTGTCTTCGTCTAACTCTTATAATGCAAAATTTCTTGTACAACGTCACTAGCTGTTGTAACAAGACGTGGATGAAAATGAATACTTGAGTTCGGAAAGCCCTAATAGAAAATACAAAAAGTACAAGCTAAGACAAGACCTAATAACATATATTTTTCTAGAATCGCAAACATTTAAAAGAACTTTCATTGCACAATAAAGAACTGCTAAGGTTAGTTGAAAGTTCTGCCATTATTGCTGCCTTAGATGAGAATGAACCCAGTGACTATGCTGAAAGTTCCCAATTTACTATAGCAGGAGATTTTCATTCTAAGTGGGCAGATAGAACTAGTCTTTGGGTTGTATATAGAAATGGAAAAATTTCGTGTATTGGAGAAGTGAAGAAGCGTATTTTCAAGTTTATATAAATAATTAACTGTGAATTTTTACAGCACTCAGCGTATGATGGAACAATAAGTGTGAGCTTTGCCTTCTTTATTCTACTCAGTCTCTTAGAAAAACCAGAACCGGATTGGAATATAGCACCAAAAGTAATTCCAATGTTAACTGAAGAAAAATTTGATTTGGACAATCATTTAAAATCAGAAGTCAATAGGGTCCTAAAAGATTGCGATTCACGGGTAAGTTAAAAAATATATATGATGTTTACAGGGCGTTCGCAATTAATAAGGCTCCATGTCCATGACTTTATACGATTAAAGTACGATTGCATTTCGGGCACATAGTAAAAATTGCACGTTCGCACACAGTGGAAAGGTCGCGTATTCGAAGCAACATGTACCTCCTCATCATGGCAACAGGATCACATCAGTTGTAATTTCGCGTTCACTGTTATATTGAAAGAAACAGTTTATTTATTATTGTAAAAGAACTGACAGAAGACTATAAATTTGAAGAATGTTACAGAATATGTTAATTAATACACACTAAATAGCGAATTTATTGAACCGCTTCAAAACTTCTACTGTTATAACAATATCGTCATAACGGGCGTATGACGTACCCATTATGCGATTTGTTTTTGCTTTATGTGCAAATGTTCATAATAAACTATATGTGCGATTTGCAATTGTTTAGCAAACATATTAATTGCCGCGTATGATATGATTAATTTCGCACTCGTCAATAATTCAACATCGTGTATAATGTGATACACGACGAGTCAGGCCCATAGGGGCTAAGTCAATGTTGTATCAGCAGATTCCTATCGTAAATCGGAAACACAATTAAATATTCCATGGATAGCAAGAGGAAGGAGAATGCATGTTAAAGAACATGGTTATTTATTTATTTTCAAACCATCTACAAATAAGAATTTTACTGGTAAAACCTGGATGCACGTATTCCCAACTCACTTGATTTTGAATGAGATCAGCACGTTCTATGAGCAGCTCAGTTATCTCCCATTAGTAGATTTTGCTCGAACTGAGTTGCTTTTTCTGTATATGTACAGAAAGTCCTTGTGGTTTTACGTGGACACCTAGCTAGATTAGCTTTAATTCCACGGCAATCTTAATGCACGGATTAGTATCAATGCGACAATCAACGCCCTCATGAGACAGAGTATATCCCGTCCCAATGAGTACCAGTTTATGCTAGTGCATGCTTGACATTGAACTTACTGGTCGAAGCGAGACCCATCTAAAATCCGATCTCTGGGTCACGGCACCCGGTCCTTCAAATCGTCGGACGCAGTATGCAATTGTACAAAAGACATACTCTTCTGTTCAAATAAGAATGTCTGCCTAAGTCATGCAGACTCAGACACCATCTTTCTGCCGCATTTGGGCTACCACAACCACCACGATGCTCCCATAAAGGGGCCTCTTCCGTGTTGAGGTAAATAATCCTATTGCAATAACTACCTATTACAGTAGAACTATCCAGGGCTCCTTAACTTCATGGTACCAAGTTAGCAATGTCGGCTGCGCAATTGGTATGGCTTCGTAGTCCATGACCATAAGGTCATGGGTACTCCCAGTGGTATCTATACATGTAGATATCCTTTTATAAACGGGATTGGTTACTTCATTCGGGCCTAAGATCTTATTTGCAACGTCTAAAAAGATTGTATACATATATCCTATACAGGCAACACGATCTTAATGGGCGCTGTCAGCGGGATTACATGAAGGTTAAGATATGCCCGGATTCAAGTCTGGAGGGGATAGAGATTACAGAAATCACGCCAATAATCTCATAACTGACCATGCATATAACCATATAAGCACTACTATCGTACATACTTGACTTCCATTATTCATCAACTACAACGTCCTACGCCCATTGGGCTAATGTTTGAGATTTTATTATTCTGACTTGAATGAGCACTTATCTTCTCTGTATATGACCGGGGACAACAACCACCACTATTCCAGTACCCACAGAGTAAAAAATCTCATATTTTATGTCGCAGAGGTAAATACTATATATATATAGTTATCCCGCCATGTGACAACTTATATTCGCCCATATGATATCTTTCAATCATACTATGTTACTGCAGTGCAGTTTTTTATAGGAGTATATACCAATGCGATCTTCGCTCTTCAATACAAATGTTCCAACCAGTTTAACAAATTTCTTCCATCAAGTATAAATGATTTCCTCTTATACAGCTTTCACCTTGGCAGCCCTGCGCCTCACAGTCTTCTTTTCCGCCGCCTCTGTACATGTACAGTGAGAACATTATTCAAATTTTACATTTTGACAGAACATATTCTACTGCTAGTTCGCGCCCTTGTGGATGCTTCCTTTGATGTTATCATCGATACCAAATGAGTCATAACCATCTGTATTACTGAGGAAAAAAACGTGTGGACATCTGTGTCCATCTGTTTCTTGAACATTAGTCAGTAAGTTAAGTGAAAACTCGTGCACAGCGGTAGTTCATCCATGCCCCTTTGCGACTATTAGTTTTAATACTGGTAGAGTTTGGCTATTATAATGCAAATAAAGCCTTGGTGTTCCGAGTTCATAACTGGGTTAACCTAGTTGGTCCTGTCTCTAGTTCGTCCAAAGTTCGCTGTCTATTCTATACATGCCTAGATTTCTTTACACAAGGGAGGATACTACCTTATATTCTTACAACTGCCCATTAAGTAACACACTGTGTGTTTTAAACGTTATTATGCGTATTTTTCTTCTAATCAATGTTATTCACTCCCGACTGTCTCAGTTGTTTTTATTCTCAAATAATTGAACTCATTCGTGGAAAAGAAAACATATATCGTCCTCACTATTTTGCCGCAAATGACATGCTGTTTCTTTCGCGTTCAAGGCGAATAATGATTTTAAATATGGGGCAAAGTTATAAACTTAGTTAACCTTCCTAAAATTTCAAATATAAGTAAGTGTTGGTTAAAATTTTAATCATAGAATAGGAGACAAAGTAGAATGACTTATTTATGTAAAATCTGTGTACTTGGGCGTGGCCTTTAATGACCTTTTGATGTGCGCTATTAGCAGTACAGAATAGGATTGGGATGGAATCGCCCAAAAGTAGGCCGGAATAAGTACTGAAACGTAACTGACGTTTCTAGTTACTGAAAGAAAACTGTAGATTAAACCCATGGTACAAAGATTAAGAAGATATAGCCAATTCGAGAGAAACTTGCATTATTGACACCACATTTAGCAACAAATATTTACCAGCGAATTTTTTTGAGTTTTTCGTGTTATATTGACTGAAACACGTTTAGAATTGTGCAGTACTAAGTTGGAAATGCAACACCCGTTTAAATATTTAATTAAAACATTAGTTTCTGAAAAGTAATTAAGTGCTAGTGGAAAGGCAAAGAAAATTCCAAATAGAAAATTGGTAAGAGCGATTAAAATTGAAACGAATAAATTTGTCGCCAAATCCAATTGACAGATGAATCAGCCATACTTGTATCATGTTCATGGTTTAAACCTATGATAATTGTCAATTAGAAGTCGCGTCATATAATGGATATTTCGCTCGTTTCATTTTCAGTCGGTTTCACGCAGCTGAATAAATTGGAAATTTCTTTGAGTTTCTACCAATACTTATCCACTTTTCGCAAAACGATTGATTTACACAGACCGGAAAAATCTATTTTTTCTAGGTGTTCTTTTGCAATTTAAGACTGAATAATTCACTATATCTTTTAATAAACTTAACGTAAAAGTACTCAAACTTATTAGTTTGTCAAAAATGCACCAAGTGATGAGCCAATCAAAGAAAATGTCGCTGATACTTTTGGGAAGGCCATACCTTGTTTTATATTTATACTACGTCTTAAACTATTCATAAATATATGTGGTACCATTAAAGCAAAAATATTCGTTCACGTGCAGTACGTCTTTTATTATTAAACAGTTCCTTAAGACAAATATTTTGATGTTGGTGTAATGGATAACAAATTATCTCATGATTCTATGGGCTTGCCGTCTGGATCACAGCCCCACCGACATAATTTTCATCATAGTTTTGTAATAATGAACTAAAAGCCCAACATTGCAATTTTTGATTTCGCAATCATGATAAATGAATGACGTAAGCTTTATATTGATGTAGGTCGTACCTAACCCGGGAGTTTCACGAGATAGTACAGCTTGCATGCAACTTGCACTGCCATATTTCTTGCACGTGTAATCCCTACTGCCATGAAGGCAGCTCAGCTTTCAGCGAACTTGCATGATGAAATATCATGGCAGCTGAGGTGATAGTAATTTGAAATTATACAGTTTTCAAGAGGCTGGAAAAGAAATGCTTAATGCTTAATAAGATTATACTGGGAAAATGAAATTTTCTGGGATCATTTGCATTACATCATTTACCAACACCATCCCTTCCTTTTTGCTTATGTTTCTCCGATTCTGCTTCTTCTTTTATTGCTAAAATTTCCGACATGCACAGACTGTACGTCTCAATGAAATTTTTTAAATGAACTTGCATGAAAGATGATAAAACATCAAGCGAACTGCCTTCTGCTGTCAAATTTAAGATCGCGTTGGAAGGGAAGCTTGCATGCAAGCTGTACTATCTCGTGTAACTCCCGGATAACTGGGACGTTATTAGAGAAGTTTTTCTTGTTTTGATGGGGGGAATCACCTGGACAAGTGATGATATATTAGTCTGCGAACACCATTTGATAGATTCTTAAAAAAATTTTCTAATATGTAATTTCAAATAATTTGTAGAAGTTTGATGTAATCGTTGCATATTCTATTTTTGATGGCTATGGAAGAAAATTTATGAAGAGCATCATGATCCATCCAGATGCCTACATACAAATGCTTTTGCAGCTAACATATTTCAAATTGCATAATGAGTAATATTTAACCGAATCTACATTTTTGAATTTCTTTGAAACTATCTTTATTATAGATTTCCTCCAACATACGAAACTGCTTTAATGAGAAATTATTACAATGGGCGCACGGAGACATTGCGCGCATGTACAGAAGAAAGTATGAACTTTATAAGAAAAGCCATGGATGAAAAATCAGGAAAACAGGAAATTATTGAGGCTTTAAAAACAGCTGCGGATCGACATAATTTTTTAATGGCTGAGGCAAGAAAAGGAAATGGTTTTGATAGACATCTGTTTGGCTTATGGTGTGTTGCATATGAACGAAAACTGGAAATCCCAGAATTATACTCAGATCCACTTTATTTCAAAACTGGAGGTGGTGGCAATTTTGTACTTTCTACTAGTACACTGGGATATACATGTCACTCAGGATTTGTGGCTCCAATGATTTTAGATGGATACGGTGTTTTTTATAGCATAACATTGGAACAGTAAGATATTGTAATCATTTCATACTAATATTGTCACATGATTTCTTGCAGAGTTTTTATTCATGTTACGGCCTATCGCAATAGCACAAAAACAAGTGCACACAAATTTGCGAATGCTCTCAAGGATACAATGATGGAAATGAAAAATATTTTTGATGCAGAAATTAAATTAAAATTATAATCCGTAATTTATCTTAAGATAAAAATCGTTAAATAATTGTTGTTGCTATTATTGTGCTGAAAGTTTTACACCAATTTGGTATTTTGGGATATTTTTTACTATTTTAACAATAAACATTTTTCTTATGAGAATAATTTTTTTTTATTTCTCGGATTACAACCATAAAGTCAATACATCAATATATTGTCCCATATAATATATTGAGGTATCATGATTTTGAAAATAGAAATAATTTGATTCACATTCTAATTTCAATTTAATCAAAACTCATTCCTACATTATAATAAAATGCAATTAAGCATAAATTGTATTTTAGTATTAAGACACATATGCCTATATGTACTTACCTGCATAGTGTGCCTTCTTCCTCTCGCATGTACTAAGTACATACATATATTTCTTTAATTCCTCCACTCTAATTGCATGTACATATGTACATACATATATACAATTATTCTTGCCGCCTTAAAATTTAAGACGACAACAATAGGCATATCAGGTTGCAATCTCTTCGTGCGGTTGTACTGCATAAGAACATTCTGGCATTTTCGCACGTACGTTTTTTTTTAAATGGTGAGAAAATAATAAGAAAGCCCAAAGAGCTTTTCTAAATTGTCGTGGGGCCGAACTTTGGGGAGTTTGTTTTTCAATCGTCTCACCGACTAGACCTAAAAGGTTGCAAAATATCTAAAGTTTGCGAAAAATCAAAATTAAAGTTGCCGACAGATTATAGATTGAAAAATAATAATAAAATATAAATTTTTCTTTGACGGATGTCGATAGCGTGTCTCTCTAACTATTAAGTCAAAAACGTATACACTCTCTAAGGAGCACGGTTCGCACGACAAAACCAATGGAGAAAAGAGTTCTTTAATGCCTTGTTGAAGTAAGACTGGAATTATATCGCTTGCTCCAAAAGGTTCATAAGTCTTGAAAGTGCTAACAAACCATTTTTGGGAATAAATTCTTTTCCCATGTCGCGTTTGTTTCTATTTAGTGCTGTGTATTCAACTAAATTTACTGGTTCTAGAATAATTTCGTATCTGCGTGAGGTGCAAAAACCATTATAGAGAATTGTATTGGGTACATGACAACATCTGCAAAAAAGAAGTGGTGCATTGTAACGGCTTTAACCGTAAAGCCTATTGAACTGGCCTTACAAGATGATATCGAACGGCATATAGGGAGTAGAGTCCGTAGTAAATTCTGGAGCAGATTCGATTAGAAATCAAAGATACCTGGCATAGCAAGTTGAAACAAATAATTTGGCTGTGGAAGAGTAGATGCAAGGATCAAGTTGCCTGAATCTTGTTTACTTGTATTGAGAAGAGAAACCACAAGCTTGAAATTTGGAAGTGTTGAGAAGCGTTTCGCTGAGCAGATTTTTAAGGGAATAATGGTCGCTAATACTATCACGGATATATCTGAAGATCGTCATCAAATAACATTTAACACTACATATTGCTGAAACAATATCCTGAATATAAATTGAGAACGTACGGAGTGCTAGGACTGCTCTTGAGGGACGCCAGAAGTGACTAGTCTTGGAGTCGAGTTTTGTAAATTGGATTTATCAGTTAATGTCATATACTTCACATAACTGAAAATAAGCGAACCCGTGGAGGAGGTGAATGCAAATCATGTGTTGAGCTGGACAATGAAGAGATCATGTAGTATAGAGTCAAAAGCTTGTTGAAGTCGATTAAAATTAAATTCAATTCAATTCAATTATTTTTTCATGGTACGAAATACAATAAGATTAAAAATCTTTGATCAGTATCCTATATAAAAAAAAAGGTGTAATGCGGGGACTGAAATATTTAACTAAAATAGCTGAAGCTACTAGAAAAAAAATGTATGTATATCAAAATTAAAAAAAAAAAACATTAAAAAAAGAAGAAGCGGAATTGAACATCTCTACCAGAAAATGGAAAAAAACATTAAAAAGAATATATGAAATATACAGGCAGTAAGAAATATTACATACAAATGAACTATCTGTGAATAAATACAGATCTTGCGCTTAACTGGAGGACAGCTAAATTGCACAATTGAGAACAAGTCGCTTGAAAATGCCGAGAGAGTCCGCGCATTGAAGGTAAATTGTTCCAGAGGTGAGTAACCCGATCAAAATAAGAACCAGTCAGTGCAGAAGTACGACATCGCGGTAGCGGGAGTTTTCGACATCTAGTAAAATGCAACAGATGCAAAAATTCAACAAGATAAGGAGGCTGGCTCAATTGTAATACCCCATAAACAAAAAGCAGGCTCCTACGTTTCAAATTCATCCCCAGGAAACAGCCCGGTAGTGTGGTACTGTGATTGGATACATAATATCTACGCAGCCCGTAAATGGGCCTAATACAATCATTGAATGACAATCTTAGTTTTCTGGAGCACACAGAAATCAAACTAGAAAAATAAGGCATCCATTAGTGAAATGAGGGAGCAATAAAAATTTGACCAGAGTCATGCATAAGCTTAGCTACAGTTAATATGGCTTACACAACCTTCAATGATATCTATGGGACGACTTAAATAAAGCTGGACATCATCCGCATATAGGCGAACTTTCATGCATGTCGTGAGTAACTTCAGGAAGGTCATTTATATATGAACTCAATAATTAAGGGTCAAGAATAGAGCCCTGAGGCACACCACAGGGATTTGAGGAATCACCATTATTCAATATGGCACGTTTGGATCTACCAAATAGAGAATTTGTAATTAAAAGAATGACAGAAACCAAATCGCGAAGACATTTTCATCAAGAGTCTCTCCTGACAAACGCTACCTAACAGAAGCAAGATGGAGCTCATATCTTTATCAAGAGAAGAGCTAATGTCAGTAGTTACTTTGAGTAGAGAGGTTTCGCCGCAGCTATGTTGAGAGCGAAAGCCTGATTGACACCAACTGATTACATTGTTTACACATACCTAGATATCCCAGAATTTGTCAGTATGTATATTAATTTCTCCCGGATATTAGAGAGGAAGCATATAGCCTAATCGGTCATGACCAGAAGCATTATATTTGACAGAAAATACCGCTTTTATCACTTCTTCGCCATCCACACATCGAAAACTCAAATAATCGGAATTTTCGGAATCTGTCAAATAACGAGGCAACTATGAATCAAATTTATGACTAACAGTTGAATGGTGAACTACAAAGTAGTTATTAAGAGCATTGGAGTTAAAATTAACGCGTTTTGCGAGATATGTATGACAGTTTTACCCACATCATGTCAGTTGTAACTTTGTTATGGTAGTATCTTCGAGTGAGTACTTTTGGACGTGAAGTCCATCCTGTCAGCATGAACTGACAGCTCACTCCCGTGATCAGCGATAGCACAGGGTCATGCTAACACCTCGACTAGTGCGGGAAAGTTATAAGGGGGGTTAACCAAAAACCTGCCGTCGATCACGAACCATAATACAAAAGAAATTCATGCCTAACCTAAACAAACAAAGCACACATCCAACCCTGAAAGGGCCCTTACACTATCCACTGTTACCTAGAGTGAAGACATAGATGACTTTTTCCTCAGGCCGCGTCCTATTCACCGTGCGACATTGTGGGCAAGATTTTACAAATGTCCCTGTTGACTGACCTGTATTCCTGCAATGAGCGGAGTAGTGACTCTTAGTCAACCATGCCAAGAAAGAGGACTTCGGGAAAGTGAAGGAAGAAAGAAAAAGCTAGTTTAACATTTCTTCCATTTGACAGAAGCAAGAATAGTAGTTTTTATTGATACATTTTGTTTTTTATTGATAAGTTATTTAAATATGTGTTAATCGCCTATATTTAATTGACTATTATTTCTAAAAAAAACAAAATTGTGAAAGAAATACGGTTTTTGAAAAGATGGATAATTTCCAAAAGCAGTGCGTAAGCTTAATTCTTAACGACTCTAACAGCACTATAGAAAGTGAAAATGAGTTTGATTTGGAAGAGTATATTGCTGACATGCGGAAGAAAAGAAATCAAAAACTAAATGACGATTTGAAAATCCTTTCAACCGCACCTGAAAGAAGAAAAATCCCAAAAGTTCGCTGTTATTCCGAGACTGTAAGCCGTAATTATTATTGTAATGTGTGAACACGATATACTAATTGCCTTAATGTGCTTTCAGATAAATTTATACCAGCCCGATGTTTTCAAGTCGCATTTTCGGTTAAGTCGAGAGGCTGTAGCTAACTTAACCGAAATAATAATGCCAGATTTCAATGCATTGACACAAAATCAATTTGGGGGCAGAGAAAATATTAATTTGGAATATCGCCTTCTTATGACTTTGTGGACCCTTGCCAATCCAGAGTCCTTCAGGGGCATTTCAGATAGATTTGGAGTTGCCAAATGTACTGCACATAGGATTATTTAGAGACGTGTAGCATCATAGCGGGAAAAGAAAAAGACTGTATTACTTGGCCTCAAAACTATCTTGTGATGGCAAATAAATATAAAAACTTGCGACCTCATAAATTTCCTGGAATAATAGGTGCTGTGGACGGTGTTGATATTCCGATTCAATGCTCTCTGGAAAACAAAGCGAGTTATTACAACCGAAAAGGAATTCGCCAATTCGCTCATCGCCAATTTATAAGAAGCTTTTAGATGGAAAGCAAAAGGAGTTTCATTTAATCGGAGATTTTGCGTATCCACTTGATACCTTTTTGATGAAACCGTACAGAGATAATGGGCATTTTTCAACAGCAGCAAATGTCATTCAATTACATTTTAAGCAGCTATCGTGTAACCATAGAGAACGCGTATGGCTTTTTAAAGGGAAAATATCGACGTTTGAAATATTTGCATACGTTTAAAATGGAAGAGCTTCCCAAGGTTATTATGGCTTGTTGCGTATTACACAATTTTGGTTTGGACGAAACTGAACCGTCTGAGCTATGAGATGATGACGAACAGGATGACTTCACCTTAAGTAGTGGAATGGAAGATAATGAAACTAACTCAGAAGCCGAAACGAAAAGAAACTATTTGTGTTCACTGCTAGGAAATTAAATAAAGACCTTTTTCGTGAATTCATTTGTTTTAATTTGTCCAAAATTATTTGTTCTATTTAAATATTAACCTTAAAAGTATGTTTATCACTTCATATTTAATCAGTCTTAAATATTTTTATCACTGTTTGTCTTTCATCAAATTAATGAGCTCTTTTAAGAGACCATTCTTTTCTTCGTCTGCGCGGACTTTCCGTTCTAGCAACACATTTCGTTCTTTGAGCAGGTTTATCCTCTACTCCAAGAATGCGTTTTCCACATCTCTTTGTTTCCGTTCTTCAATGTACCCATTGGAGTCGTTTTTGGGACTCGATTTTTGCTCTTTTGCGTTTCTGTGCCAACATTCTTGCTTGAGGAAGATGAAGAAGCTAATAGTCGCTCTTTTGGGGTATTAACACTGGTACGTTTCCCGTAAGCCTCGTCCATTTCTACAAAGAATGGCCACGTTATTTTCCCCTCCCCAGTTTGTTCCTTCTTTTTCACATTTCTTTTATAAGTAACTAGTAAGCTTTTAAATTTGTTTTCGCATTTTTCACGGGTAGTCGTGTAGCCATTATCTGCCATTGCACGAGAAATTTTCCCTCATAAGGTTTTCTTGGCCGTCACACCAGAGCAGAATCTGTCTTCCAGACCAAGTCTGCAGGAAATTAATAATTTGGTTGCTGACGAAGACCAGCTAGCAGGATCATCGTCTGCAAAATCTTCTGCATCATCCCAGGAAGTCAATTCTTTTCTAAAACCTTCCTTTGACGTTGAGGCAACTGGATCAGCAGATAGAGGGAAGGGTGAACGTTGTTCGCATTTTCGTGTCGTCTGTTTAGATAACTTTTTCTCCTTTATTGGTAAAATAGTTTCTTCAACTGCTACCGCCGCAGTTAAATATTTGTTATTTTCCAAGTTGACCGTCATGAATTCTACCTCTTCTCCAAGATTTTTTAATATATATTTGTGAGCATATAGATCGTCTAGAAATACCAAGTTAAAAAGTAAAGAAGCTTTCAAAAGTAATTTTTACCTGTTTGCAGCTTTTCTATTTCATCCTTCGTATCACCAAATTCATATAAATTGTTGTTTATCAAAAACAAAGCCATTTTCAATGAAGTGTACTTAACCTCAAATACCCCGGCGAAAATGTAAACATCACATTCACAAATACAAATTCACAATACAAATGAAAACCGTTCTGCTTGAATCCGGAAGAATCTCAGGTGCATTCAGAACTATTCGGAGTCCGAAAAAAGCGATGACAGATTGCAACTAAATCGTTCGGATCGAGAAAAAGAACGACATGGATCGAAAAAATTCGTTCTGAACAAGAAAAGGAACTCAGTGTTCGAGTAGTTACTAGCGCGCAAAATCTACATAGCAAGCCATAATATCGCACTTTTGCTTAAATTGCTCTGAGAGAGGAGCTAATTCTAACTCTTAACTATTTGCCGTCAATATTTTACTAAAGGGTTTTCCAATAAGAGGTGTTATTTTGATATTCAAAGAAAAATGCCATTTTTTGAGATAAATGATCGGATCTTTATTTCATTATAAAGAGGAAGGTATGCCGTTAATAATAAAAAATAACATCAGCCAAATGACCACCACGACCACGCTTACAGGACCATATCCTTTTCATGAAATTTTCCATAACCAAATCGCAAAGTGGCTGCCCTATGTCCTCGATAGCCTCACGAATTCCATCTTTGAGGTCTTTAATCGACGCTGGGCTGTTGGCGTAGACCTTCTCTTTCACATGGCCCCAAAGGAAGAAGTCGCAAGGTGTTAAGTCACAAGATCTCGGTGGCCAATTGTGATCACCTCTTCGAGAGATAACACGGTCCGGAAACTTTTCCCGTAAAAGATCAATGGTTTCATTGCTTGTATGGCACGTAGCGCCGTCTTGTTGAAAGTAAACGTTGTCCAGATCAATACCATCCAATTCCGGCCATAAAAAATCATTAATCATCTGTCGATAGCGCAATCCATTCACCGTAACTGTTGCTCCAGCCTCATTCATTTTCGATGGAAAGCCGGATCATTCTCATGCATTTCAAGGATCCAATCAGCAAAGACTCGACGTTGTTGATGATCGGCCGGCTTGAGTTCTTGTGTTAACTGAACTTTGTAAGCCTTAAGACCCAAATCTTTATGCAAAATACGGTGTAATGACGTTTGTGGAATGCCTAATTCCAAAGAACGACGAGGAATGGACAAACCTGGGTTTCTTCAACACTTTCGGCTACAACAGCAATATTCTCGGCTGTTATTGAGCGACGTGCACGGGTTTTATTCTTCACATCACTAACTTGTCCCGACAGCTCGAATTTTTCTACCAATTTCTGTATTGCGGTCCGACAAGGTGCTTCACGACGACCCAAAAATGTTCGAGTTTTACGAACCGTCTCTGCCACATTTTCACCATTTTTATAGTGAATTTTAATAATTTCAATGCGTTGTTGAATCGTGTATCGTTCCATTTTTATTAATGGCATAGTTTCTATTTGTCAAATGTCAAAAAATGACAGCTCCAAAAGTGACATCTACCGAAATAGCGTTCTAATTAAAATAACACCTCTTATTGGAAGACCCTTTATTATACAAGAATTATTACTTGGAATACGGCTAAGTACAGCTCACAAATGCTCTTGTTAAGTGGTTATTACTAAAATTCAACCAGAATCTATAATTTACTCTATGTCGTCATATATGAGACATACAAGTCACTTACGTCTATAGCGATATATACTATACATAAAAAGGAATTTATGATTAATACACAAAAGAGTACTCAGTTTTATATGGTTGCAACTCCGAAAAACTTACGTATAAGGCAGAGGCGCCTCCGAGATGCTCCGCCATGCCACTGTCAAAAAGTAGAAAAATTCTGGAAACTTGTGCGAGTATATGTGAACGGGGCTAAGCTACGCTATGCCTATCCTAATGCCATTTCCTTTACAAAAATTTCCTTTAATATATTAAAACAATTTTGGAGTGAAATTTTCTCTCGTGTGGGTGCCGAGCATTTGTTGTCAGATACTTGATATGCTATGCGTCTACTGGGAAAAGAAGAGACGGAGTTCACCTACAGGTGCACCGCTACGCAGGGTTTTTCCTTCGTTTCCCCTCTCAAAATCGAGGTTAGTTCACACAAAAAAATTCCTTTTTTTTCCAGGGATCTTGGCTTAGCCTCGGGAGCGCCCGCGCGCTAACGTGAGTTCCGTGGTAGGACGCCCCTTCGAGCGCTCTTTTCTTTTCTTTTAAAATGCCGGGATGTGCACTCTGAGGAGTTTTCTTTAACCATGCGAGTACGGAAGTGTATTTTTGAACTCGGCGTTGGTCTATACATTTCTTACTTTTTCCACTATCCTTCCAAAATCAGACCTTTATACAGATTATCCAGAAATATTGGTCTATTGGTTTCACTTATGCAGAGAAAGCCGTTAGGTGTCTATCATGCTAAAGACATCAAGTCCTGATTGCGATTAATTTAACTAAAACATTTGTTAGACTTACCTTAGTGCATATCTCTAAACTCTGGTAGGAAAAAGCCATACCAATGTGTCGCTTAGGATATCCCTAGCCTAGCAGCCGGCATACCTTTTATTAGTAAACCCACTTTTTCACACTTCATAGCCTGATAATGCATCAGAGCCCCTCCCACACGGTACCCTACTGAGGCTACACCGCCATAGGAATCCTACTTATAAAATGCCTTCGAAATTTTAATCTCAGTTGTGTCAGCATCGTTAACATTTAGCCTAGATCTCGAAGACCCTATAGGAATGTGGTCAATTGGAGACACACCCTCCAACGAGTGTTGATCTGCGGGGATGTGCCTCTGACTTGCCGCACTCAGGGAGAGTTCAACCAAGCCTTGTGATTTTCTTAACACCAGAACAGTATACCATCTGACAGAATTATCGGTCGTGGGTCGAGTGACATATTGGGCGCCCGGAGCGATGCCGCCTATATTTTAAGACGGGGGACGGGCTTGCTCAGCCGACCATTTTTCAGTGTCGTCTGATCCCCAGGTCGACTAGACAACCCTGCCCTGTTATGGTCGTACATATACGATGCCGACAGATGTAGCAGAATTTACATTAGTCCACACGGCGAAGGTGCTGCACGTTTGGCACGAGCGAACAATCTAAATCTATCTGGGACTGAGCACAGATAGAAATGAAAAGAGAAAAAGAAGAAGAACATCTCGAGATGCCGGATGAAATTCCCCTCGGAAAGTTCGCCATTCTGCCTGAAAGTGATAAAGGCATGCTAAGTAATTTTGAAGGGTTAGCCGAATTTGCAAACCTAGTGAAAGAAGTGAATTGTTAATCATACGGAGCAAGTCCATTAAAGTTCGGCATCTGGTACAGTATTTCTCGATCTACCGAAAAAACAAACACAATTTAAAATCTAGATTTTAATGGATGTGTAAATCTACTGGAGAAAGACTGATCAGTAAACTGCAGCGGAAAGTCACCGCATTCTTCATCGTGATTTGTATAGTCAATTGCGGTTTCACTTGACTAACGAGAAAATTGAATAAAAATCCCCCCAGGACAAGATCAAGTAAGTACACGGAAAATGTGGTTACCCATTCGTTACTAAATTCACAAAAAGATCCCAACCAAAATTCAACCTTATTCTATGAAAATTAAGTACCGGGCGTAGCATAGATGAAACTCTCGGCAATCAATCCTAAGTAAAAAACTCCAGTAACAAACTACTTGAGAATTGGTGGTAGAAAAGGGACACTGAAAAATAAGTTACTGCCCTCAGTGTTATATGGGTGGATGGGACACAGCACTGAAGGCAAGTGGTGTAAGAGTCCCTTTAGGACCGTATGGTGTTTGTGGTTTTTGTACAGGCACGATTTGTTTTTGTATTATGGTTCGTAACCGGCATTAAAAATACTCGACTTATGCGAACCAGTGGTACTGTGGAGATTGCCCGATGACTCATGTTCATGTCGCCGGCACTCTTACTTCATAGTTCCTGGAACTGAGAGATGCTCGTGAGCGAATTCGCTGCGATCAGTGTTTCCATATGCGGTCATCCTGTCATTCGTCGCCATCGAAGAATCTTCTTGGGTTTGTTACTGTCTATTAAGATTTAAGAAACGGGAGGAATGCGTTAAGAATAACTTTCAGAAAAGTCAAAGATTTACACCAGAAAACTATAACAAATTGCTCCCTTATGTCTATATGAACATATTAAAGAAGAGCTTGTGTTGCTTAACGTGTTTGTAGTACTCCCTCGTTCATTGTTTAACTTAAAACTAGCTCTTTTGTCTCTTAAGTGTAAAATTTAAGAATTTAATTTTAAATTACAATAAAGGAAAAAAAACATGCGCAATACCTACACTTCACATTTCAGTGTTTGCCATATTTTCACCAATGTCATCAGCTTAATACCTTAGTTTGATGGGTAATTCTATTCAGAGTATTTATTAATTGATTCGGCTATTAAGCTGAGTTTAATGTTTAAATACTTTGTTGGAATAATATAAAAACGAAGATTTATTTTTAGACAGACCTGTTATGGAAGCAGGTGACTGAGTGCTTTTGGACGTGAAGTCCAGTGTGTCAGGATGAGCTGGCAGCTCACTCCGTGTGCAGCGTTGCAAGTGCAGTACGGCACGCTAGCACCTTGGCTATTACAGAAGAGTAAGTGGGGTGGGTAACCCAAATCCTGCCGCTGTCACATCACCATTAACAAAAAAATTCGTGCCTTATCGCAAAAACATAGCACCACATCCGGTTCTGGAGGACCAATAAGAAAAATTCCAAAGCGGTGGAACGGACGTTAGTCAACCCCCATTCCGAACAGAGCTTCAGGAGAGAGTAAGGAAGAAAAATTAACTTTAAGTCGGCCAAGCACATCAATTAGCAAAACTGATGAACTCTAACTCAACAAATTCGATATTCATTTATCACTTCAATTAGAAAAGTAGGATTTTTAGGTTTAACTAATTTCTTATCACAAAAAGGAATCACCTGTATAAAATTTTTAAATAAAGAAAGGCAAAAACTTACATACGTTCTTGTTGTGGATTCACCGAAGAGGCGTCTCCCACTGTTAATTAAAATTGTATTCTAAAAAAAAACTAGTAATCATACGTCGAACTGTAATAACCGGAGCCTCAGCAAAAATCCAGTTCGTAGTAAAAAGTTCCTGAAGGATTTCCGGTTATATCGTCGATTTTGGCACTAATCCATTAAAATGTTCCTGCAATAGTGATAGTATTCCATCGGATGAAAACTAGTAGGAATTGATTATTAACACTAGTCGTTACTCTTAAATTTTTGCTTGAACACGCTTCGTGAGCTGAATAGCAAATGTTCGCAAGGGAAGTCTTAACAGTCTCCTTTTCCTTTAAAAACCAAAAAAATACTTTTGATCGATAGGGCACTTTCCTATGGCTTTTTTGCTTCTTTCAGTGTTAGCTAGATATTTACCTTTCAAAGCACAATTCGTTGCTGATCAGATTTTCTCAATTCGATATGGTGAAAACGTTGAATACCTTCAAACATCCACACCCTCAAGTGCACAGTTTTCTCCTGGAACGTAGAGAACTGGAAAGGTAACATGAAGACTATTATTTAAAGGCGACCTTTAATTTAAAATTGTTGGTCCAACAGTTGAGGCTCCTAGAGCACTGTTAAAAAGACTGTGGGTCGTTCGTTGAACTTCCCACGCATCACTGCCTTATCACTGTACTACGAGTGGTTGCAGATGCTCTGGAGAACCTATTTTCCGGTGGTTTTTACTAATTACACAGACGTACAATTCCAGGTTGCGGCTTAGTTTTAGCTCACAAAAGTTTTTGAAAACAATTGCCTTTTTTTTTCAAAAAAGAACATGCGCCTAAAATACGGGTAACTATTCGAAATTTTACATCAGGCGTTCTTAGAAATTGTGCCTGAACAGGCTTATTCTAAGTGATAGCCCTGAAGCCATCCGATTCCACGTGCACGCCCCTTAAAAATGTGGCCTTACGGGGCAGTGCCGCCACCGCCAGATTATTGTGCCATCCAATAGGAGATGGGAAACAGTTGGTAGTAGCATCCGATATTTCTATTTTTATGGATGGTTTCAAGAAAAGTGCGGGCACAGGGGATGTAGTGTACAGTGGCACGAGTCTTATAGACTGCCTGACAAATGGAGTGTTTTTCAGGCAGAACTCGCAGCGATTTATCAAGCGGCAACATCGGTATCTATATGCAGAGCGCCCTCATGGCATATATGCATATATACTGATAGCCAGGCAGCCATCAAGGCGCTGGATGCTGTGCTGGTAAAATCAAAATTGGTGCAGTTATGCAAGACTAGGCTTGAGGTATTGGCTACAAGGCACAGGATGGTCCTATGCTGGGTAGTTGATCATAAGGATATCTCAGGCAACGATATGGCTGATGAGTTGGCCAAAAAAGGCTCTGAATTGGACAGCTCCGCAGTTATAGCTTTTGTGAGTATCCCAATCGAAGCTATAAAAGAGAAAATCTTTAGGGGCGCCTATCAAATGGTAAGTCTCCGGTGGACCAACAGGGATACCTGCCGTATTGCGAGGCAATTGTGACCTGCATATGACAGGAAAAGGGAGCTGCTTGACGGCCATAGGTGACCATGCTAGAAGACTGGGGATAGGGGTGAACGATTTTTGCAAGAGCTGTAAGGACTCGGAGGAAATTGTATCCGTCCAACACGTGGTTTGCGAATGCCCCGCTTTGATGAACAAAAGAAGTAGGCTACTGGCTAGCTACTTCTTTTCAAGTCTGGGGGAGCTACAAAACAAAGATTTTAGGTATATCCTGAGTTTTCTGGGAGAAGCAAGATGGATCTAGGTAAAGAGTCTTGGTCTGGGACGGCTTGAAAAGGTTATCCCATGGGGCCTAGGGGCAGAATGGATGCACTAGAGGTCTAAGTGATGCAGGCTAGTTGTCTTGCGGCACCCCTCTCACCTAAACCTAACCTATTAGCTATATCAATCAATTATTTATCTTGTATGAAAAATTCGGTGTTCTTGTACATACCTCTATCCCTTTATTCTTGCGATTTCACACAAATTGCCTCCCACCTCAAATGCCTCACCACGCAGCTAAGCGGTTTCGCTTTTCGTCGATTTGAAATAATTCACCTCTTCCTTGGTAAATTGTTGTTTCAACTTTTCTCTTGGGATCTTAATTAAATTTCCCGGAATAAAGTCACAGTTCTCACACCGCCAACTAGAGATTTTCTTTCAGATCAGAAGATGCAATCATATGTACGATCCGTGTACATGACCGTACACAAAATTGCCCTGTATTTGTGTATGTTTCATTCCACCATTTTTGAACTTGGTGAAATAACCGAAGGGGCACGAAGCAAATATTACTCACAAACAACTGAACTTTTTTTTCTTAATTATCAACTTTTTTATGTTCATATTTGCAAATTCAGTAAATACTTTTGAGTATATGAAAACAAAAGCGATTAAAATTGCGCACAGATTGTATAATTGTGTAAAAATGTATAAATTTTACGGTGCTTATGTACAAACAATATCAGTGTCAATGTGTTAGAAATGGGTACACGATATTTGCTCATTATACCCTAGACGAAATCTATAGCGTATACTAAGTTTGTCATTCCGTTTGTAACACCTCGAAATAATGATCGTAGAGCAAAATGGATTGGACACCTACGTATATTATTAAAAGTTATTTTGATTTTTGCATGTCCGTCCGTCTGTCAGTCTGTGCGCATGATAACTCGAGAACGCGTATACCTAGAGAGCTGAAATTTTGTGCACAGACTTAGAAAAAAAAAGGTAAAATTAAGTTCGAAAATGAGACAAATCGGGCAACTCCTTCGTGGGGTTGCCATACAAAAATTTCATTTTCCACTATATATTTGGACACTGCCTGTACTATCAAATAAAATTTCAAAAATGGACTAAATCAGGCAACTCCTTGGTGTTGTCATATAAAAATTTAGGTTTTTACGTATACTGTGAAAACGATCAGTCCAAGACATTTTCATTGTACTATAAACTTCCTCAGAATACAAAATCCTATAAAATTGGTTATAATAATTTTTTCTGTCCGACGAACCGTTTTAGAAATATATGTGAAAAACCACTTCAAAAATTAAACTTGCACAGAATGGTGACAATACGAAATTTCATACGGGCATTCAGCTAGCTTAGACCAATTCTAGCTTTCTTACTTGTTTTCATCTCCTTTAGTTATTACTTCGTTGCTGTCTACCCCGAATGTTTTTTCTTCTCTGTCAGTCTACTTTTTACTGGTGGAGGAAGGGTTCATTCGCACACTCTGATTAGAGTGGCAGCACAACCTAGTTTGTTGCTAGATGAGAGAGCCATACGATGCAGCATCCTGCATCGTTTGGGGTTGCGACCATAACAGGTCCTTACTTAACATTTACTTACATTAACATTTCCAACAACTTAAGTTGTCATACTTTCTCTGTTGCCAGCAAAGCAACGAAATGTTTAGGATTTCTGAAAATGTGCAATAGAAATTTCTGGGCAGAGGCGGTCGTACAGCTTTAGCATCTGATAGATACTCTTCAAGATCATTGGTGACGGTGTAATGACATCCAAATTCTATTCGTTAGAGCTCTGTTGTAATGTTCTAGGCCCCTTTATCGCTACATTCTGATGAAATATTACTGAGCAAAATACTCGCACTGTAAATTGTGTCAATCCATTCACTCTCCAAAATAGTTTCGGTTATTCAGTGGAATTTTGAGATGCCTTCTTTTATTATTTTAAAATTTGTGAATGTGGAACCGTTTACTATCCTATCATTACCAATCTACGAAAACTCAAGAGCCCTGTGTTTGAGTCATGTTCCAGGGAATATCCTATAGCTACTAGTACTACTAAAAATATAATATACACGGAGAGAAATTTGCTTTCTAAAATCAAACATTTCACTGATTGATTATAACATTTATAACATTTATATTTTTATTGAAATCAAGCAAATATTATTGAAAATAAGTGCGAATTTGTATGTAATAAATAAATTGAAGTTTGTTTTGAACAAACTGAATATGCTTGTTTCAAAGATTTAATTCTTAGTTTAAGAATGTTTTCTTAAATAAAACCAATTGCTACTTATCATCTAGCACATATTTTCTGCAAGCGTTGCTTGGTTTTCTTACAGCAAAAACAATTGTCCTAATCTCAATTTAATATGTTTAACGCTTTGGTGGACATAGTTACTACAGTAAGAGTGTAAGGATTAGCTTTGTTTTTCCACATGTTTCTTATTTGTTTCATGAAGGACCTGAAACACGAAGTCATTAAAGTAACACATTTGCTTCTTAAAATTGTATATAGGTATACAGAGTGTTTGATATTAAATATATACATTAATTTCACAAAGTCTTGTTGCGAGGAAAAAAAATTCTATATAGGGGTAAGGGAGTTTAGTGTTTTTGGGTACGTTTTCACTTAACACCCTTTACCTTTGTTATTATACACCCAGTGAAGATGATTTTTATCTCAGATGATAGTAAACCGTCCAAGCTTACCACTTAATATCCAAAGTTTCTACACACCTTCTTCTGCGGACTATTATAGGGAGTCAAAGTAAAAAAATGGAGAAATTTTCCTAGTTTTTTAAAATTTTAACGATTTTTCCGCCAAAATGTCTATTAACTTGCATTTATTTTTCAAGATTTGGATTCCCTGAAACCTCGTCTTTCATTTGATATGACATGTATTTACCTATCGTTCACCGTTTACGAGATAAACGTGATTGTTTAAATCGATTTTCTGAAATTATTTTCCATAATAACAACAATTAAGTTGGCTCCTACTTAATTTTAATTTTCTATGTCTAGAACAATCAAACTTTTTCTAAATTTCAACATAACAGCACGGTTAAATCTCAACTTTAACGGAAACTATAGAAATCATTGCTTGATTGTTTTAAATTAAACATTTCTTTCTAAATTTCAATCTACTATGTTTAAAACAATCAAACGTTTTCTAAAGTTCAACGTAACAGCAGTTCCTTTTCATTTTCAACGCTGTGTCGGTTTTGATCAGTATAGATTATCATGTCCGCTCGTGAGCGGTGCTTCATTTGGTTTTGCCGGTGCAATTAAAAGTGTCTCCCAAGTTTTTAGTTAAATTCTTTTCTGAAATGGAAGATATTCAGAGTGTTGTAAATATTCAGAGTGTTGAAAATATTGAAATTGACGGCAACAATCCATTCTATTACGCCTTAGATAATGCGTTACAGGGGGCACAACAAGCCCAAGAACCAGGAAATATTGATGAGTTATTTGTGCTTCTTAAAGAATGGGGACTTGAGTGCGCGTATAACAACTTAATAGGTGCGTTATTTGTTAAAATAGAAGTGATGTGTCTGATTTAATCAGTTTTTTTCATATCATATCAATAACTATACTTCACTAGTAATTAATGAATGAATATTTTACCTAGAAAAGGGCATAAATATTGGATGCTTGCATTTGCTTACTGAGAGAGACCTCGATAAAATATTTCATTTAAATGAACTTGGCATTCTTGTGAAATTCAGGGATAAACTCTGTAAATGGAAATCAGAAAACGTAACCGGAAAAGTGATCAATGATTTTACAAATAGTAACAATTTTCCTTTCAAGGGATACAATAATACGCTTGACGAATCTGGGAGCTTAGTAGAAGTTTGGTTAAAAAAAATTTATCATTGCTTTTCATCTCCGTCATCATCTTCAACATCATTTTCATCGGAATTACCAATCGAAAGTCCAAGTTCATTGCAATCCTTTGCAAAACGAACAGAGTTTGTGAGTATATCAGTGTATTTTACATAGGGATTAACATACAAATTTGTATACTCTAGGATTTGGATTCATATCTCAATGGTCCAGGAAAGTGTATTTGGAACACATATGAGAAAAATAGCAGAACTTTGTTACCAGCTTGTAGAGAAAAACTAGTGAAAGATGTTGTAAAGCACTACGCGGATCAGAACACATTCTTACACGACGAGGATTTTAATAGACTTGCTGAAAACATAAAAAAATAAATTTGAAAAAGAGCAAAAGGTAAAAACGCACGTATTTTTTCTAATCATTTATAAAGTGTTATGTTACAGGAAATTTATTACTGTAAAAGAAATAAGTACCCTTCCGGAAGACTTTATACAACTTACAAAAACCACATCCATAAATTGCGAAAAGTAGGATTGTTCCCGAGAGAAAAACAGCATAAAAAAAAAGACTTAATTTGAATGAAATAGTGATCTCAGGTAGTGAAATTTTGTTTTGGCCGTGTTCATAAATTCAGAACAGTGCAACATGTAAAATATACAAAGTACCATTAACTTGAAAGAAATTTGGGCTTTAAGAGCGTATACTATATAATATAGATATACATACATATATAAATAAAAACAGTAAAAAACTGCCACTGAAAAGATTAACATAGTTCTGAATTTATGAATACGGCCTTTGGCTTAGAAAATATAGCTGATTTTTAAAATTAAACGCCGTTTATTTATCACCAATCTGTCAGTTTTATTTAAGACTGTCTTAATTTTTTTACGTATAGCCTTATCTGAGTAATTATTTAAACATTTTTTAACTCAAAGTATATCATAATGAAATTCCGTAATAAAACTAAAAAAATAAATTTTTAAAAAATAGCACTAATTCAAAACTTTTGTTATAGTTAGCATATTTCTCAAAAGATTTCCTTATTGATATGAGTGGATACCAAAAAATATATTTTCAAAAAATATGCGTTTAATATGTTAACGTCACACATAATACATATTTGCATTTGAAGGTGCAGTATGCTTTATAAACTTATCCAAATTTAGCTATCCTAAATTCAGTTGAACGTGTTTTTAAACACTTGCTATGATTATGAATTTCTGTAAATTAGATTTGTGTGAAAAAATCTGAAGGGGCAGAGGTGTTAATTAATGTCAAACATAGTGTTTAAAATGTTTTTTCTTACAATTTTGCAATTGTATTGTAAAAGGTCTAGTTTGAATTTTTTTTTTACTTTATCTATGTATAGTTATTTCAATAATAAAACATTTCAGACGTTGAACAGCCAACTGATGCACAAATTTGGCTGAAGCATCACACAGAACCTTGGGAAGTTGTCGAGGTAAAATGGAAAGAAACTGGTTCGCTGAGGGAAAAACATTTTCATCAACCAGATAAGAATATCTCTACAATAATATCCAACTGGCCATTGTACAAATCTGCTAATGGAGCTCGTCTCGTAAGTGGAATATAAAGTTTACCTATCTTGGCATACTATAAAAAATTTCAACATATTTTATAGATTGATATTGACTTTTCCTTCCTCTTTCCTGACAGGGAGATATATTATTTGAAAAATGGGATACATTTACAGAACAGAGTATACCTATTTTTGAGCAACATTTGAAAGACAAATCCACTAAAAGTGCCTTAAAGGAATTAAATTCTATCAAAGACAAAGGTAGTTCTTTATCTTCTCTTCGCATACTTGTATAATATTAATTATATCAATTTTACAGAACAACAAAACTTAAAGATCACACGTCTTCTTCATGGGCTTTTGATCCCTAATGGAAAAGCAAAGAACAAGGTTACCAAGAAGATATGGAAATTCAGCATTTTGGACAGCCAAGAAGCCTTCGTTTCAATTGTGGAGACATTTAATAATTTTAAACCCTTGTTAGACAAGAGGAAGCAAACTTATTTGGAGTACGGACTTACGTGTCAACCAATGATTCTTGTTGTAGGTAATGACGATAGTTATAAGGAATATTATACTATATATGATGACATAATTTACAAATTTAACAAATTTACGCACGCTCTTTCTTGTGCTTTTAAAATTCATTACGTGTTTAATCTTACATACCAAGAAGAGTGTAAAACATTTTGGACATTTATTCAATCATATTTTTTTGAAATTCAAGACCGGCAATTAATATCTACAGTTTCAAGTTTAATAAGTTTGCTTCAAAAATAACTTCTCTATTGAATATACCTTTTAAAATATACCTATATATATATATTTTTTTCACATAAAATATGTTCATTTAAACTAATAGGAAATGTATGGTTGCTACGTTTGTTCTTCTATTTTCCCTAACATTAATGATTTATTTTTCCATTTGAAAAACATACATACATATGTTAGGTGCCAATGATCCTTATAACTGTGCTCAAAGCAATTGTCCTCAAACATTTTCCAATTCGAAATCATTTAAGAGGCACTTATCTCGAACGCATTCTCCCAGTGAATTACTAGAGCCTTCTAACAAACCCATTTTTGAGTTTGAGTCAGATGAAATAAGTATAGGCTGCTGCAATGGAAATGAAAGTCATCATAAATTATCTAATGATCTTCAAGACCAAACCGCACTTTTGGGTCAAACATTGCCTCCTCTAAGCGAAATAAAAGAAAAACTAAATGATTCAGCGATCCTTTTTGTTACAAAAATTAATAGTTATAGTACTATTACTAATAAGTCTGTCGAAAATATACTTTGTGATTTTGTAAGTAATTTTAGTGACGTATTTACAATTATAAAAAAAATAGTACTGCCTGAGGTCAATAAGTCTAAAAAATCAGAGGTATCACAGATATTAGACATGTTAGCGAATCCATTTCAACACGTTAATACTGAACATAAATTAATAAAACATCTAAAGGAAAAAAAAGTATTAGAAATGCTGACTAAATTCACTTTTAATACTGAAATAAAAGAGGTAATGAAAAAAGGCATCCCAAGTCTGGAGGAGATAAAAAGTGAAAGTATAATTATGCCTATAGAGCATCAAATTAAAAATTTCTTTGAATTGCCTAATGTTTTTAAGAAAGTGATTACTTTTATGAAGCACTTTGAATCGAGTGACAAATTTCCTATAAGTCATTTTACACAAGGTCAATTATGGAAGGATAAAATAAAAGAATTCCAAGGCAAGGATGTAATTCCAATTTTTCTCTATTATGATGATTTCGAAACAAATAACCCTTTAGGGGCCCACACTGGGACACAATCTATTGCAGCTTTCTATTATAATTTTCCTGTATTACCATTCCATGAATTTTCTAAATTAGAGAATATTTTCCCAGCGATGTTTGTGAAAAGTAAAGATTTAAAGATGTATGAAAAAAGTGTATATAACATAATTGAAATTTTTCAAAAATTGGAAAGTACCGGTCTTATTATAAATACTTCGAAAGGTCCTAATCACTTATAGTTTTGTTTTAGGTTTGATAATTGGGGACAATTTAGCATTAAACTCTTTATTGGGTTTCTCCAAATCGTTTAGTCATAAATTTTATTGTCGGTTTTGTACAAAAAGCAAAGAGAAAAATAGAAATCCATGCCGGGCCAGACATTCAGAAGACTTGAGAAATGAAATTAATTATAATAGGCAGGTAGCTGAAAATAATTACTCTGAAACAGGTGTTCAAGGCAACTCCCTTTTCAATTCAATAAAGTCATTTCATGTTACTACAAACTATTCAATAGACTTAATGCATGACGTGCTCGAAGGAATTTTACATTATGGAATTGTCCACGCCATTAATTGCTTAATTCGAAAAAAATATTTCTCTCTCGAAACATTGAATTACAGAATTCAGCAGTTTGATTATGGGGAAATCGCTGTTAGATATAAATGTTCCCCCATTAAATCTAATCTTTTAAAATCAACTAAATTAAATCTTTCTGCTAGAGAAGCTTTCAATTTCCTACACTTTTTTACCCTTTTTATTGGGGACCTTGTTCCCACTTCGGACAAAATTTGGAAATATATAATTCTTTTAGAAGATTTGGTAGGAAACTTATTTTCCAATTCATTCTCAGAGTTGGATATTGCTGAATTAGAAAAGAAAATTGAGAACCATATCCAAACATATATTGCACTTTTTAATGATAATATTAAGCCCAAACATCATATACTAACGCATTACGGAGAAATTATTAAACAATCCGGTCCTCCAAAACAAATTTGGTGCATGAGGTATGAATCAAAAAATAAAGAGATGAAAGATTATTCTAAAACTACTTGTTCCCGAAAAAATCTGCCCTATTCATTGTCTAAGAAATGTTGCCTTAAATTTAGTTATATGATTATAAGCACGAAGAGTTTTGCTAGAGATTTAATTATTCACAAAAGCGAAATTTGTGATATAAAAAAAAAATCATACTTTGATTCTTTGTCTTTCATTATTCCGGATAATGCAGCAACTATTTCATTTTCAAGTTTTATTACATATAGGGGAACAAATTACAAAAAAAACTACTACTTATATGCCAAGGAAAAATTGTTTAAGATCTTAGATATACTAATATTTCAAAATAAAGTATATATTGTAGTTAAGGAAATAGAAATCATAATCAAAAATGCGCATTACAACTGTTTTATGGTTGGCAATGAATTAAGTAACACGTTTTGTAAAAATATCGATGAGTTTTCCAAGCCATTTCAATTACATTTAATATCCGATGGAACAAAATGTTTCAAGGTACCAAAATTATAAATGCTTTTTATAATATTTTAGCACAATAAGTCCAATAAATAACGAACTAGAAATAAATTTAATTAAATATAATACAATATGTTTAAAGCATAATCTAATGTGTTTATTGTCTTGCATTGGTAATTTTTTTTAATTGAAGTATCAATAAAAGTAATCAAATATAAAATAAGACTTATGCAAAGAGTGAAATCAAACTCCTTTAATCCCTCTGAATGTCGCTAGTGTCCAGAATTTAGTGGATAATCTTACCAATGTCATTCAAGTTTCTTTAATAAAAAAGTGAATTCAAGATAAATTGTTTTATTTTATTTGACAGGAGCAAATATAATTCTTAGATTGTTACACGAATATATTTTTTATTTGTAAAATACTTGCACCAAATTACAGTTTAATAGGCTGGGGTTGGGGTGCCTGCTACTCGAAGGAGTATACTGGAGGGTTAACTAATTTATATATAGAACGACGCAGTCTTTTCTTGATATGAACATAAGTTTCTTAAAAACAGTAAATGAACGTTTAATGTAATCTTTATCGTTTTATTCATTTAAACAATCATTTCTAGAAATCAGTGGTAATTTTCTTGTCTTCATAGGTACTGGAAAATAGTTTACTGATTTTAAGAAAAAAATGAAAGATTTGTTTAATTTCAACAAACCTTTTTCGATAATGATGATAAAAGATCTTCTTATATCTAGTATTAATTTATTAGATTTGAGTAAATTTTTAATTTCTGCAATAAAGAAAATGTTTACTGCCAATAAAAAAAACATTGTTTGACGCCAAATCAATCCTAATTTTGCTTGATCCAATACTGTTTTTGCGACAAAAATTTCTCTCCGTGTATATAGGGTCGACAATTACAACACGATTAAAAAAGCAGCAAAGCATGAATGATAATGAACCTTTGTTTAACAACCCACCACGCAAATGTGAGAAAACCCGCTTTACTTACCTGTGATAGTATACAGAATGTACCTATAAGTTGAAAATAAATGAGTTGCTGATGTGGTGCGGACAATATTAATCTTAATAACTTTCACTTGTTATTGTAAACTTTGGACATATTTTTTATGCTCTCAGTTCGCCTTTACAGAGTGGTGTTGGCGGCTCTTCTAAAACTTGGTGTTTGGAGGAAACGAAGGTTCTTTTTCTGTAGTAAAAGAAAATACTCGATTTTGTTGATGATGGCAGAATAGGCCGCGTGTAGCTAAAGCTGATAGTGAATCAGGCGCGGATCTAGCATTGAAATAAGCGGGGGGGGGGGGGGGGGTCATCTTACAAATTAAATCGAGCAAAAAAAAAAACATCCAACGCCGGTTCGCATAGCCACCGCAGTACCTACTGCAGTACTTGGAACTACGTGGAACTAGGAAATCCGCACTAAGCGGTGAGGATGATGTGTCATTTTTTAGTATACTTTTTTTTACAAAAACTAATTTTTTTTAATATAAAATCCATTGGCGGAAAGTTGAAAAGTGAAACCTCTCGAATTTCTATTAACCCAAATAATTAATTTAAAAACATTTATTTCGACAAACCCACTTCTTTATTTATTGTTTACAGCCCTTTCTCAGTTCGCACGTTACATAGAAAAGTGACCCAGCTCAAAAAATGCAACTTTTCAGGAGAGCGAAGAAACGAAAAGCTGTACATAGAATTAATTCTAGCTTAACGTAGTAATTGTTTGCTAAAAATAGTCTGAACTCTTAAATTTGTTAGTAAATATATTTCTGAAGATTTACATAAAAGAAATTTTAAGTTTTTGTTACCGCAGTTGGCGAGATTAGCTGTTAATCCCGCATCCTCTTAAGTTGTGTCGCTTTTCTTTGTTGTGAAATAAATACTTTTACAAGTTTTTTTAAGTGGCACAACTCATAATACGATTTTTAAGAATTAAGTTCCGTACTTTGAACTTTGTGGAAAAATGTCATAACTCATAATATAATTTGTAAGAAATAATTGCTGTTTTGTGGAAAAGTGACACAATTTAAAATAATACTGTTAAAATGTCGAAAACATATATACGTTTGTTGTGAAGATCGTCACAAGTCTAAAAGTGACACTGAAACACTGTTCTATGAAGAATATCTCTGTTCTTAAGTAACAGAAAAGTGATACTATCGCTATCTAGTGGCAAAAACAATCAGATAGAAATATGCCAATTTCATGGTATAATTAACTCAAATACGACAAATTTTGAGTTAGGTCACATTTATATGTGACGTGCGAATTAGTAGTTGGTGCTGATCGAAAGAGAGCGCTATATAGAAATAAGCCCACTTTCTGCAGTGTATTTCTATGGACGTAGTCAGTCCATATTTTAAATGTCAGTGGTTTTACATAAGAACGCTGCAAATATTTTAGAATGTTAGGAGTGTTACATGCCAAAATTACCTGAAAAGGGGCTTATCTCTCTTTAAGTAAGATTTGTCGAAAATAAAAATACGATATACATGTACATATATACCTACATACCTATCGGGCGCATAAAATTTACTCGGTGAAGATTTAAACGATCAAGTCTTCACCAAAAAGCCTCCTTTCAGGAAATTGTCGCGAGCGGCATACATTCTGGGTGCAACAATGTATGCACGATAGTAAGACGATGGTTTGATATTTATGAAAATATCAAATTTTATTTCAACCATCGTCCACCGCGGTAGGCTGAACACTAATTGTAAACAGGTAAAGAAAATAGAAGTTGCGATAAGAAAAAATAAAATAAACGTTTTGTAAAAATAACCGTAAGAGGAAGTTTGTGAAAGAAAAAGTTTGTGAACAAAGCAAAAGTAAAAAAAAATATATAAATAAAATAAAAGTGTGCGAGTTGTCTTAATCATAGCTTCGTGAAACGGCGTAGAGTGATTGCCTTCGGCTAACGTAAGCCCCGAAATATAACAGGACTTAGGACTAAGTTAAGTTAGGGCTCTGATGTGGTAGTGAGGGAGTCTGTTTCGTTGCTTGGGAAGTGTTTCTCTGAGGTCCGAAACCCAAATTCCGAGAAAAACCTATACACATACATCTCATGCATACAATAGCATTCATTGAAATAAATTTTTATTTTTTTAAGTTTTGGAATAAATTTTTTTTTAAGTTGAATTATATAAATAAAAAAAGTGTAGAATAAAAAATATATTTTTTCAAATAACTCAATTAATTAAATATTTTTTCTTCAAATTTAGGGGGGGGGGGGGGTCATGACCCCCCCCCCCCCCCCCCTGGATCCGCCACTGTAGTGAATTTAGAAAAGCAATACAATTTATATTGATACTAATAATCATAATGAACATTACATGTAACCGATAATTTATTCAAAATATATACATTCTCATATTGCTCACCGTTACGTAATCCAGCGTCCAGCGAATCTTTCATTGACGTTTACGATTTTGTAACCCATTTGACAATACATACAACTCAATTCTCTCAGATTCACATATTTTTAGTAATATCATATCACTATAGTAACGACAAGATGGGTATCCTGTTACTGTGCAATGATTAAACTGCAGCATCAATCATTCGGCAGCGGCACTAAGTAAGATCCCTTGCCTTTCTAGTGGGCGGATCATCCGTTCGGTCCCAGTTCATTTTACAAAGTGGAAAATTTCACACATCTGCTTTTAAATATGATCGTCTCAACGACGCAAAAATAAGAGCAAGCCTGCTTGCTAACTAGGAATTTTGAGTAGACTTTTTTTGCATTAGATTAGAGGTAAATATATATTCTTCCGATTTTTTAAATAAAAAGTATTTACATATATACTGTACATATCTACTTATTGAAGTAGATATTACTGAAATCTATAATGTGTCTGATGTAGGATATTTCTTACAAGCGGGATCCTACAATGGCGGGAAAATTTTATTCATTTTAATAAGAAAATATTCTGGTCTGGTGGATAACGAATAGTTTCATAAAGTTTTCTAAAACTGTAAATTGTTTAACATACTATTTTAGTGATAAGGCTCTTGATCAAAGATTTTCGCAGCAGTTTCCACTTGAAAACAAGCTTGTGCAAATTTGCTGCCGGCATTATTTTCAGTATCTTGTAATTAATGTAAACGGGTACGATAAATTGAAAAATTGAGAAAAAATATAATCAGTTCAACTATGTTTTTAAAGAACTCTAATATAGTTGGGCTTTATAGTTGGTACTACTATATTACAATTATACTATAGTTGAATAACTTTTCGCAAACTATTTTTGTGATAATAAAATCATGACTGTGGTCATCATTTCGTAATAATAATTCATGTTCTTGTTAATTATCATTATTGTTTTCAATACGATAATAAGGATTAGTATAGTTGCATTAATCAAAATTATATTCCTGGACCAATTATAATATATTTACCTCAATCAAAAGTTTCCGTCTTAAGTACTAAAATTATGCAAAAACACCCATAGAATAGTTATTCAGAATATGTCAAATTATTGCAATCATCATGGATTATGTTTTATCAATCAAAGTATGATAATTACAGGCATTAGATATACTTAGTAGTAGTAACCACGAATACAGTACACAGAGCTACAAGAATATATTATGGTTATTTGCACTACAGTATAATATATCAAGCAACCATAAAATATTTTCCTGGGGCTGGATTCCGCAACTGTGAAGAATTTGCCAGTGTACACGAATCGAAAAACTCACAGTGAGCGCAGGTGTACACTTTTCAATTTCAAGCGATTCCGTAAGTAGCCGTGTACACTTAAGTGCTGAATGAAAATTTTTCTGTGCTGAATGAGTTTTACATTGTTGTTTGAAACTATCAGTGAGAAAATAGTCTTTTTTAAAAAAGTTAAGTTTAGTTACATATAACAAATGAGTATGAATTCGCTAGTATTAAGGCGAAGAGAAAGGTAAAGATAAATTCAAAAATTTATTATATTTGAAAATTTGTACACATTCTAGACAGAATTTGATTATAGTAGGAAGGAAGTTAAGGGATTCCGAAAATCTTTCTGAAACAATATCTGAGGAACGATTTGTTGAATTGTATCGGTTTCCAATACATCTGTGTGTACAATTTTTAGGCAAAATCAAGCCGTTATTTTATACAACGGACCGTATTCTGGAATACCTGTACATTTGAGATTTCTATGTGCATTGCGTTTTTTGCTACGGGAAGTTTTCAACGAGCGATTGGGCAGGATTTTATGTCTTGCATGTCGCAAACGTCTGTGAGCCGAAGCATACATGAAGTATGTTTATTTTTCTGGGCAGCAAGAAGAAAGTGCCATCAAACAGGACTTTTACCAACAAGCATCGTTCCCGGGAATCGTGGTTCTAATTGATGGAAGTCACATTCGTTAAAAGAAAAAGAGAAAAAGAAATCTTACCCGTCGTTTGCAAATTCTACGTTAATTTTCATAAAATTAACTAGAATTGTTTTTTGTTCCTCGCTTGCCTTTTTCGCCTTAATTGCAGCCATTTTATCTACAAATTTTAAAATAATATTAATTAATAATATAACAAATAATTTTGAAAATAACGCTTGACAAAAACTCACGATTCAATGCACTTACCTCTTCAAAATTTACGAACAAAATGTCCGTGAGAAAATATCAATTAAGGTGTACACAATTTTGACAGAAAAACTCATTTCCACTTTTGCGGAATCGGAACAAGGCTGTGTACACAAAATTTTGTGTACACGCGAAAACTCATAGTTGCGGAATCCAGCCCCTGATTAGTACAAGAAACATAAAAAATCTTCAGGTATTATTCAAATAAATTTAAACTTCTGATGAATACTGAGTATTTCATAAAATTTTCATTTATTTGAAATTATGTTTTAGTTGAAAAATAATTCTTGTTGAATTCAAGTAGTACTTGCTAATTTTTTAAGGATGTATGTAATATATTCGAATCTTAGTAGAATGTTGAAAGTTTGGAATGAGGAAATGTTTAAATTTATAAATAAAACTATAGGTTTTCATAAAAACAATCTCTGTTGTATGTTATAAGCTTTTTATTTATAAGTATAATTATAAAAATTTTCAAGAGTTAACTATTTTGTAGTACAGCAAATATTATATTATTAAAATTAATCATTTGTACTTCATTGGCAGTTAAACAGATATATGACAAATGCTTCAAATTAATAGACTTTATTGGAAGAGTGAAATAAACATATTCCTTTTCAACGTTATAAGCAATATAATTGGAAACAAACTATTCCTAATGAAGATAAACAAAAATAAAATATTTGATGATGTAATCAATTTGAACAAATTTGTTAACTGCGGTAAGCTTTTATGTGGAATTCATTAAATTTGATGAATTTAGAATTAAAGACTCTACCTGTACACCTAATCTTATACCTTTCTTAACTTTCTCTTTCTAATATTTTTAAGATACCATGTTCCAAATGAAGTGATGTTAATTCATTATAATTCAATAATAAGTTGGACATTTGAATACTGTTTTTAATGCTAATAGTCTCAATATATTTTATTTGCATTTACTATTATATGCTATATTTTTTTAAAGTTTGATGAAAAGCTACGAACCGAATGGAAGAAATGTGCTTCAAGGAACCAACATTTTTCATTACAAATGCATAATGTAGTAATAAATGAAATTTTACAGTTAGATTGCTCTTTGAAATTGTTAGATTTGTCAAAGTGTATTTAAGATGAGCTAGTAATAGGACTGCTGTCGATTCTGGCGAACCAACAATTATAAGCTTCGATTGAATCCGTATGCTTTCTTCCTTGCAGTTCAGAATGTAGTTCCTTTCAAATACTCGTATGTCTGCTTCGGCGATATTTTTTATAAATGAAACATATATAAGTAACTCAAAATAAGCGCATTCTTAAGTTATGAACTTACCTTATAATGACGCATAAAGGATTCCTGAACTTCAATTTTGCTTAGACGTAGAGCACCTTTTCGATTTCTTTTTATTGAAATTGTACCTTTTTTTAAGATTGAGTTTGGCAGGATGAACGGCAGAAATAATAAAGAGAGTACACTTTTACGAACATCTAGAAAATATACATCAGAAATATAGTCCAACATGTATTTTATAAGTTATATAAACAGAATTACTTACAGTTTGTTTCACTGGCGATCAGCTGAAAAATTTCTTTGGCCTTTGTACCTTTTCCTTTTTGTAGAAGTGCTTGCTGTAAAATACAGAGTCACAAAATATAAGTTTTGTACATCCAGGAATAACTAAATTTTTTAAAAAATTGATAATGAGTTGACACAATATATGTATTTATATTACAAGCTTATAATCATCTGCCTGTTCTAGGCAGGAAACCGTTTCAAATAATCAGCTGTGGATATATTGGTTTTGAGTAATTCTTGTCTCAAGTTAGATGTAATCTCCCATCTTTTTTGTAAACCTTCCTCAGATACTTGTGTTTTTAATTCATCTAAATCAGCTCTAGAGCTATCATCATTTTCTAAAAAATCTTAAATTAATAATATAATTAATAATACTAATATGTAATATATTAATACAATTAATTATTAAGTATCCTACATGAAACTTTCTTTATAGCAATATCAAGGAAAGTATAAAAATTAAATAATAAAGGATTGCCTACCTAAATCTAAAATAGATTCCATTGGCAAAGTAGAATTTGTGTTAGTGTTAGAAGTTGAACGTCTCGAAATTCTTCTGATAATCCCAGCCTTGGCGAGTTGAACTCTATAATTATTATATGAGTCCCAAAGTTTACCAGTGGCTAATTTTCCATTGCAAAATTTTTTGTAATATTTTGAGTGCACCTCACTTGGAAAAATCTCAACAATAACTGTAGATAATTTTTCAAAATCGGACCGTTGAAAACTAAAAGTTAGGAAATCCTACAATTTGTTTTCAAAAAAAGAAAAATTATCTTGAATACTGTTTGTTGGGATCTATATCAATAATATGACGAATAATTAACTTGGCCAATAAAATTCTATCGGAATTCGATAAGCACTTCTTTTCTCTATAATTTGCAATTATAATTTTTGTATGACATTCAAGAAACTGTAGCAACTCCTAAAATAGCAAAAGCAAAATTTAAAAAAATATTATAGAAACGCAATTGAAATTCAGTGCACCTCTCTTGATTAAAGATTATTAAATACATTGAGCAATAATGAACAATCAGTTAAATTTAAAATAGATGTTTGAGGTAAATAAGACGGGCCCGCTATAGGCTGGGGATTTCAATTCTCAATTGAAAAATCGACTGAATCTGTTGTTAAATTAATTTTGGATTTTACCTTGCCTAATAGAACATGAAGTTTTAAAATTACATTAATTTTGGAAAGTGCATACTACATTCTAAAAACACCGTATTAATTAAAACTGTACATTGCTATATATAGAATAAAATCTAAGTTAGAGACGTATTGCTTTATATAATCAGCAACATCTTCCTCTGGATTATTGAATCTGCATTTGTAAGAAACACAGGATTTTCTTCCAAGGAAAAGGCGTAAATTACCGAATTCTTTAATGCATCTACGGTAAGATGATTTTCGTACACCATTTTAACTAATTTTTTTATACCATCATATCCGACTGTTAAAAATATTTTATCCATTTTTATGGAATTTGTAATTTAATAATTAGTATAGATTTCTGCGAATATTCCTATAATATTAAAACACAAAAATAATATAAAGCTAAGGTTATATGCTATTAAATATCACTTACCAGCTGTTGAAATCAATTATCCAACCGCAAATTATTGTGCGACTGTATATGGACGCCAAAGGAAAGAAACAGAAGCTTATCACCCTATCAAAAGTTCATCTTTATTTTTTATTATAACTAGGTATTATTTATTCATAGCACTGATTTAAACTTTGTAATTTTTCACTGAAAATAAGTACATATGTACGTCTATTCACGTCGACTTTTACGAAATAAATGAAAACTACTACGAATATGTCATTATCCAACACTGATTACGGTAAATGTAAACAAAATATGGTTGGTCTAAGCTTACCATGATTAATTCAACAAAGCTTATATTTAGTTGAGCCTTAGCATGGTTGAGAAAACCATGGTTGTCTGAAATACTGATGTAACTATTTTATGTTTGGGGGAAACATAATGTGATAAAATTATTGCTCTATTAATTATATTACAAGTTTCAAATAAGAATAATGAAAGATTAGTTAGAACAAATATAAGGCCATGTTGATGCTACCCATAATACGATTTTAATGACCATAACAACCATGTCCATATGGTTATTATAACTATTCACATTACTATTCGAAATATACAATCAAAATGATGATTGTTATAATTATAGTTTGGTTAATGCAAACTTGCAATAACCATGGTTTTTCTTTCAGTGTGGTTGGAAATAACGTATGATTAAAGACGTTTTGCTTTGTTCAAATAAAGGGCGCTTGTTATCACTTACCTGTACTTACTTGTAATACTGACATGTATAATATGGATTGACTACGTGCATAGAAATACACTATAGAAAGTGGGGTCACTACTATTACTATATAGCAGTCTCCTTCGGCCTAAGCACCAAGTACCACCTGAGAGAGAACGGTAAACAACAAATAAATAAGTGGGTTCATCGAAATAAATGTTTTTGAATTAACTTATTAGAATTATTACTGATAAAAATTCGAATGATTTTATTAAAATCACATTTTGAGCTGCGCGCCCACTTTTTCAACTTCCAGCTAATGATTTTTTTTAATGTTATCAGCAATTTAAAAACTCCTTTTGACAAGATAATAAAGGGTTTTCCAATAAGAGGTGTTATTTTAATTAGCCCGCTATTTCGGTAGATGTCACTTTTGGAGCTGTCATTTTTTGACATTTGACAAGTAGAAACTACGCCATTAATAAAAAAGGAACGATACACGATTCAACAACGCATTGAAATTATTAAAATTAACTATAAAAATGGTGAAAATGTGGCAGAGACGGTTTGTAAAACTCGAACATTTTTGGGTCGTCGTGAAGCACCTTGTCGGACCGCAATACAGAAATTGGTAGAAAAATTCGAGCTGTCGGGACAAGTTAGTGATGTGAAGAATAAAACCCGTGCACGTCGCTCAAGAACATCCAAGAATATTGCTGCTGTAGCCGAAAGTGATGAAGAAAACCCAGGTTTGTCCATTCCTCGTCGTTCTTTGGAATTAGGCATTCCACAAACGTCATTACACCATATTTTGCATAAAGATTTGGGTCTTAAGGCTTATAAAGTTCAGTTAACACAAGAACTCAAGCCGGCCGATCATCAACAATGTCGAGTCTTTGCTGATTGGGTCCTTGAAATGCATGAAAATGATCCGGAAATCCATCGAAAACTCATCTTGAGTGATGAGGTTTTCCACCTCGATGGCTTCGTCAGCAAAATTGTCGCATCTGGGTTGGGGGGTGAAAAAGCAAGAGTTATTGTTGAAAAGCCTCTCTATCCTCAACGTGTGACTGTTTGGTGCGCTTTATGGTCCCGCGGGGTCATTGGACCTTACTTTTTCGAAAATGAGGCTGGAGAAACAGTTACGGTGAATGGATTGCGCTATCGACAGATGATTAATGATTTTTATGGCCGGAATTGGATGGTATTGATCTGGACAACGTTTACTTTCAACAAGACGGCGCTACGTGCCATACAAGCAACGAAACCATTGATCTTTTACGGGAAAAGTTTCCGGACCGTGTTATATCTCGAAGAGGTGATCACAATTGGCCACCGAGATCTTGTGACTTAACACCTTGCGACTTCTTCCTTTGGGGCCACGTGAAAGAGAAGGTCTATGCCAACAGCCCAGCGTCGATTCAAGACCTCAAAGATGGAATTCGTGAGGCTATCGAGGACATAGGGCAGCCACTTTGCGATTTTGTTATGGAAAATTTCATGAAAAGTATATGGTCCTGTAGGCGTGGTCGTGGTGGTCATTTGGCTGATGTTATTTTCTATTATTAACGGCTTCCTCTTTATAATGAAATAAAGATCCGATCATTTATCTCAAAAAATGGCATTTTTCTTTGAATATCGAAATAACACCTCTTATTGGAAAACCCTTTATTTAGGTATTAGATCAGCGATTACAGAATATGGGCTAATATAATTTAGCAGGTTCATCAAATAAATTTAAGCGATGGCATAGACGTTTTGGACACATGAACAATGACAATATGATGCTAGTGAAAAATGGATATGTTATAAAGGAATCAGCTTAAGCAATAAACAATCTTTAAATTGTTTAGGTTTATGCCAGGGAACAAGGTTAGTATAAGGTGATTAACTACATTATCGCCACAGCAGTAGAGGACTTTGTCAATGATCGGAGTTTGAAGTGAGTCTCTTTCTGAAGACCGTCCGAACGTGACGAAGAGTAACATCCTGTGTAAGGTCTTCCTACTGACTGAATACGGCAGACCTAGAGGGGAAATTTCGATAAACCCGTAATCCCAGGTGTAAACAATCCTGACTATGGGATGAATGACACTGACACTAGTTTCTCTAGTTTCAACCTTAGACTTATCTCGGCATGCCGGATTTACTGAGATAAACCCACTAGGACTTTTATCTGGGGTGGGCCAGGTATTCCAACTTTCGTACATAGATTTTAACAAACATTTTGTTTGCGAAGTATATACCAGATCATGAGTATTTCCAGCTTTGACCGACATATTTTATGCATTACTCTCAGCACTTACAAGATCTTGATATAATGCCTGAGCTAATGAAATTGCATAGATTAAAAAAACCATAAAGTTACAGAGAGCAGACTGAGTCTATAAGTTACAGAACTCACAAGAATCATAAGCTGTGTTCTTTTGTGTATCTTGCTCTAGAACTCCAATATACTAGCGAGAACCAATTGTTCTGTCGATTGAAGTGAATTATATTTGTACTGTTTGTTTCATTTATAAATCTTCCATGAAAATGTATGAAGCGTTCTTTTGTGTATCTTTTGTTCTGCTATAATCTAAATGCTAGAACATATTTTCCGCTGCACATAAAAAATAAAATAATTCTAATAAAAATAAAAAAATTAAATAATTCAAAAATAAGTATTTGTCGAGGTTGCGATGTTAAGGTCAGAAGAACAACGAACAGTTTTCAATTGTTTTCTATTCTTTATTTTAATTCTCGTTGAATGCTATCGAGTACCCGAAGAAAGAAAAGCAGCATGGTATATCGCTTATCACTTAGTATAAGTCATCAGCATTCAATCAATTTTTGGATAACTATTAACTAGTTAGTCAACATTCGGCGATCGGGCGATATTTATTGCTTACTTGACATTTAAATAATTGTGAAAATAGATAAGTACATAATGTATTTGCGAGGTGAGTGAAAGTCCGTTCTTTTCTTTAATCCAAATGAATCCAAGCGACACTCATCTATTCCCTACAATCCACTCCAAACATCCAAGCTCCATACACGAAGCTGAAATGATAGTGACGCCCTGCCTAATGCCGCAGTATTTATTCCAAGTACCAGTACTAGGATCCATAATTCAAATATTTTAAGTACAAGTACAAGTTCTGGTACTGGTACTTAAAAATGTACAAGTAAGTCTAGGTACTGGTACTGGTACTTATAAGGTTCAAGAACTTTCGAAAACTTAAATCAGAAATTTTGAAAAATCTATAAGCCAGTTAAATAACTGGATGAGGCTTCCATTTATGAAATATCATAAAATATCGTATAAACTCTTGCTGTTTTAATTTCTACATAATTTTGGAAGTTGTTCATACAGTATTTGAGTTTGCCTTTAGCAAAACAAATATTACATCAGATAATGATTACCTTTGTGTAGCATTTACAAGACCTGCAAATGAAAATCAACGCTGTGCGGAGGAAGAGAGCGGATTGTGGCACTTGATTGCCAACCTTCTCAACAAAGCATATCGATTCAGCATGTCAATTTCTGTTCTACAGTTACTCATATATTGCGCTAATTTTCTTTCTATTTTACTGAAGGCGGTAAGACTTCATTAGCATATGAATCTGCTAAATAAGCTTCTCGGAGTGCAGTACCAGTGAGAGAAATTTCGGTGGAGGAATGTACTTGCAACAGAATGCAGTCATCACCGAACACTCCATCACGTGGTATTCTTCGATGCTGGAATTGTAATAGACCAGGACAACTCCAAAGGGACTGCAGAAAACGCCGACGAATGGAGACTCCAGAAAAATAGAGGAGAGAAGAAGGGCTAAGATATTGAGCTGGGCAGCAGACTCGCAGCAGAATGCCGTCATCATATATCATCCCTGTCGTGTCCCAAAAGCAATTTAGTAAAAAAAATCCAATAAACTTTATAAAAACTCCCGTAATTCCAAGATAATACTTTACTTTCGCTAAGTTAATTCTACTATAATATTACTAAATGGAGTTATCACTCCGTCGCCGATACTTGTGTTATTACCACTCGAATTACAACTGAACTGAAGTGATTGAACATCGAACCGTCATCTTTTATCAAAACTAACTTCCAACTACGCAACCCGATCTATCGAAACGACCGCGCTCACCTCCATTCAACCAGGCGGAAGCGACTTTGAACCAGTGACCAGCGCAATACCTTGCAATCATAATTACAAAGTATTACGTTAATCACTGCCGACAGCGGAAGCCCCCAATACTGCATGTAAACAAACAGTGAGCCCAGCTGAGTATTTCACTATGCGAAGTGAATTACTTAACCATGACTCAATGCCCAGTTACATACAGCAGTGAATGTGATAGTTTCCAAGTAAACAATTGGCAATCGCCAGGCATTTCACTGTGCGAAGTGAAATGCTTAGTTATTGCAAATCGTTTAATTACCTGTACACTTGCTTGCTAGCTCGAGTCGTGAAGTCACAATTTCACCAATTGAATATTGGGTCACGACACCCCTTCGGGTGGACTCCTTCGATGCTGGATATGTAGTAGACTGGGACACCTTCAAAACGATTGCAGGAAACGCGGACGAATGCAATTAATAGACGAAAGAGGGCAAATATGGCGAGCTACGAAGCAAGTTATTCGTGGAGAGACTAGACTGGAAGCTCATGACTTTCAAATCCCACACCGCAAAGGACGAATCCATGGAAATATAGAAGCCTTTTCACAATGTTCATACAATCCTGAATGGAAACATTGCGGACGGATGGAAGAAAAAGATGACGATGACTGCGATGACGAAAGTCAAAAGAAGACAGGAAAGAAATCCAAAGACGATAGTTAATTGAGGGTAAAGGAATCAAAGACAATGATAATGAAGATGATAAGAGACGCAAGAAAAATAAAAGGATGGAAGAGTACTTCAACAGAACATTAATCGAATATCTAAGGAAGGCAGTCAACTATAATCAGTGCGATTGGGATCGACACATTCCTATGTTTCTAATGGCCTATCGATCAGCTGTTCACAGCACGACGTCATATTCGGAAAGGAGATGTGTTTACTTAGTGACCTCAAGTTTGGTACACCCAGAGGTGAACAAAAGCTACCAGACGATTACAACGATTAGCTGATGTGCACAAGATCAAGAGAGCGAAATTAGCACCAAATACTCATCGGATGAAGATCTGCTATGACTTTTGTGTTAATTCAACCGGATTCAATGAAGGTGACCTCGTTTGACTGTACAACCCGATGCGACATAAGGGCCGTTATCCAAAATTACAACAACAATGGGACGGACCGTATTCAGTAGTGACAAGATGCAAACGGAAAATCGTTCACATGGATCGTTTGTGTCAATACTGCGAGCATCAAGACCGTGGATCACCTGATGTTCGGGACGAACAATTTTAAGAAGAGGGCAGTGTTACGCGCCACAAACGACATTTATTGAAAATGGAAACAACTTTAGGTTAGTTACATCCTAGTAAACTTTGGGTTTGGGGGACGGAATATTCAGGAAGGTTCTAGGATAATTTGTAGAGTATAAATACGGCGCTACTCACATCCACGAGGCGGAGTCTTTTTTAAGACAGTGAAGTGAACGAAGTAAGCTATTTGGATTGCGATCATTATAAGTACAGTACTAGCGATAACTATAAAGAGTTGATTTGATAATTATTTGTGAATTTATGAGAGTAAACAGTAAAGTTAAATAAAGAAAGAACTTTTGAATTATAACCGAAATATTGTGTTTTAAATAACGAACTAAGGCCACGCTTGTAAGAATATTTAATATTTTTTTAAAATATTATATACAATATTTCAGCTCTTTACGTTGACGCATTCTGAGGGCAGTGTACAAATATAGTGAAAAACGGATCTGTCCCATTTTCGAACTTGATTTTACTTTTTTCAAAGCCCACCTGTACTGTACCTGTACAGCTCTTTAAGTACCCGCGTTGTTGAGTTATCGTGAGGACGGACAGAAGGACATACAAAAATCAAAATAACTTTTAATTTTGATCTACCAGCATTATTTCTCGGTGTTACAAACGGAATGACCCTATGATTTCATCTAAGGAATAAAAATATTGGTTAAAAGACTCAGTTCCCAACATAGTAATTTTGTTAAGAATTTTGTTAACAATACCCATCGTGTAGCTAGTAGTGAACAGAGCTTTTCCAAATTAAAATTAATTAAATATTAGGCTTCATAATATATATAAACCCATTTTTAAATAAATTCACAGGTGTGAAAATGTTCAACATTCAAATTGTCGTTAAATACACCGATTTTACTGAATATATTCGCCTTACATACCTATTCATATCCAAATACCTGACGATGACTGGTTTATGAAAGTTCTTGTGCCACAAGTTAGCATCATGATAAAAGAAATCGTCTCACATAGGTACGGAGTGACTATTCGTACTGAATTTTACTTTATAGCATGAAAACTAATTTAATGCAGTAAAAAAGAAAAAAAAAACACAAAAAGATTATACATTAATTAAATATTTTACTTCTACAAAATCATTATTATTTTAATACATTTATGGCATAAAAAAATTATTTTTGTTTCTGTTTACATTTTCACTTGAACTTGACAGTACATCTTTTTACCTTATTGAACTTAATTATGGTAAAACCTTTATAAAAAAAACATCTAAATTATTCAAAACTTTTATTTTATACACAATTTCAGTAATTTATTGCCAAATTTATTAAGATATCAAAGATTTTCTTAATTTTCTATATACTTTTCTATAGGGGAAGGTGGCCTAAAATGACACATCACTTTTATTTTCTGTCATATTTATTTATAGTTTCTAGCAAAAGCAGATTTGGAAATGTGATTACAAATAGGAACAACAAACCTTTCAAGTTATTATCAGCAAAAAGTTGTAAAATCGCCATTTTTATAAAAATGGCGTAATATGTCATTTTAGGACAGGGTACGGGTAAAGTGACATAACATTGTGCCATTTTAGGCTATGAAATTCTAATTGAATAAAAAACATAATTTAGAAAATATAACACTTTATTCTTCAGGTAAAATAAAAAAACTTAACAAAAACAAAATCTATGTATTTTAAGTATGCATACCTATATATATATATATAAAGTAAAAGAAAAAAATTAAAGTAATTCTTCGAGAAACGAAATGAAAAATCATATCTCTGAAAAAATTATTGAATATAAAATTAATTGCAGCAAAGTTCGCAAATGTAGGTTGTTCGGTTTCTGGGCAACCCAGCACAATCACAATGCGCCCATTTTGAGCAATGCATGCACTTCACCCACGGCTCGTTACTTCGAGAATTTGAAAATACCTCGTTGCAGTAAAGGCAAGGACAATCTTCTTCGTCACTTCCACCTGAGAAGTCATTGTCAGCTGGTTCGCTTTGTGCATCCAAATTTATTTTTTGTTTAGCTGTTTTGGCTGCACGCCGTTTTTCTATTAATAGTTTAGCTGATTGCTTTGTTTGAAGTTGCTTGAGAAAGGAAGAGCTTTGTCAATATCTGTGACCCACAAACTTTTCGTTTTCTAGTCGTCGATGATGTGCCAGCAACTAAAAGTTGTAATATATCAGCTGGTTTGAAATAAGTACTGCTTTCCGGTGGGGGTGTTGTATATCCAGTGTGATCAGGGCATATTATCAAAAAAATCCTGGAATATGCGATTTATGAGGAGCTTTTGTATTAGCAAGCTGTTTTTCATTTCCTAAATTACTTCGTAGTTCTCTGCATTGTCTTCATTTGTAACATTAGTCACCTCAGCTAGTTTGAAACATGTAGTCAGGAAACATATGCGGATTGAAAGGGTATATTCCAGTCGTTGCATACCCACAGCAAGAAATTTCGTACATTGCAGCTTTTCCATATGCTGCTGCAAATAGCTTTGGTATTGGTTGATAGATCGTCCTTATTTTTTGGCCATTTAGTCAATTCAAAATTATGATATGTTTTCAGGGGTCCAAAAAATGTCACATCCAGCGGTTGCATTCTATGTGTGCAGTGCGGTGGGAAAGATAACATATTATCCCATTTTCTTTGGAATAAGTGAGAACATCAATGTTTTTATGGCTGGAATGGCCATCTACTAGAAGTCCCTTCTTACAGTCTGTCGCGTTTATATTTTTATGTAGAAATCTTCTTCTTAATATTGCCTGTGGTACGTTAAAGGTTCTCGCTACTTTTAACCATCCCATCTCGCTATTTCGTACAGCATTAATTGCTTTCGCAATGTCTTCCTTCTTCTACGATTGCCTGTCGGTTTTTCGTTTGTAAACGCCAACCACTGAAAACATAAATCAACACCTATGTAATTTATTATATATTATGTATGTGTGCCTGTCATTTTCTTTAAAATGTTGGCACTGGAAAATAATAATTAAAACTTCCTGAAGTGGTAACCATTTGCGATAGAGACAAAATCAATATTTCTTGTCGCTCATTATAATTTGGGTAGCAATTTAATATAAAAATTCGCAAGTAAATACAAAGAGCTTTTAGCAATTCAGATTGCAAAGAATAAAGCAGCTTTTGGCTGTCGAAAATCTCGCAGCCGCATTTTCTTGCTATGGCTAAATTTGACAGTTCGCAAAGCGTTGCTCTACTGTGCTATCAAAGCAGTACCGAGATTCAGCTACGTCGAAATTGGCAAAAAGTGAGTGAAGTGAGTCACTTTTCTGCAAATTTGATTCTGCTAAGAAATTCACTCACTCACTTCACTCACCTTCAATTTTGCGGTGAGTTGGGAGTGAAATCATCAAGCAGCGATTTTATTTTAGAAATGTGAGTACGTATAGTAATTAATTATCACTAATAAATTTTAACTCGCCATTTGCATACTAGAAAGTTCTAATTGATGGACTACAATAAAGTTATAATGCATTAGAGGGGATGCTTGTTAGTACACGGGAGAAAAGAGCTGAAAAAATAAATTCTTAGAATATGTTATACTATATTCCTCCTTATTATCTGCATAAAATGTTTAGAGGATAATATTTCGCAGCCGTGTTCATTTTCACACATAAAAAAGCCAAAAAGCTGTGAAAATGACATTCGAAGTTAATATTCGAAAATACTCATTTCACTTTTTTAAAGGAATCATTTTATTTTCAGAAGTGAGTGAATGAAGTGAGTGAAAGAAGTGACTGAAGTGAATCACTCACAAATTAGCTGAATCTCGGTACAGGTGTAACTGTAATATTGAACAGATACCAGAACACAATTGGCGGTTTTGACATTTGCAACTTTAACTTATTTATGATGAGAACTTTTATTAAGAAAGGACAGTTAATGCATCCGATTTTCCAAAATTAGGATAAATTCATGCTTTTTCAATAGTTTTCGAGATGTACCAATTATATGTAAAAATAATAGGTACAGTTTTTTTTTATGTCCCACAAGAACTGCTTATCTTTAACTCTAAGTTTTCTTCCATTTTAATATATTTGGTAGCTGTTACTTCTTAAATCTGTCAACAGTAGCCATTCTTATCTGATATTCGACATTTGCACAGTTGGCAACATGAAAATTTCCCTCAAGTTGGCAGTCATTGTGCTTGGAATTTGTAATTTGATCAAATCTCAAGCCAGCTTTAAGTTGGCAAAAAAGTTAAAGCTTCAATTGTGTTCTTCTACATTGATTTACATTGTCAGCAAATCTCAAGCTGACTGAAAAGCTCCAATTGTGTTTCAGGCCTAACTCTCATGAAATACTCTCACGCTTTTGTGAAAACAGTTTTTTTTTAAATATTGAGAGAGTTTGTTCCAAAGTTGTTGTTGTAATCTAATGATATGTTCCAAAGTTGTAGCTGTAATCCTATGATATTTGAGCCGCATTTCTTTTGTTTACATTCGTTTTGTTCTGAAGAGATTAAGTGGGTGTAACTCATGCTGGATTGTCTGATACTTTCGGGAAAATTTTGAATTCTAATTGACAGAAATTTTACATCTCCTTTCAGCATCTTTGTCAAAACAAAATATATCTTTTTCTTAAAAAATTGAGGTAGTGTGACCCGATGTACATTATTATGAACAGTTTGAAAGGATTTTAGAAGTATTCAAGAAGATTTCGTCATTCGGGTAATCCCACGTTCTCTCAGTTTTTGTTTTAACTCGTTGTCTCAGTTGCACTACAATAACGCATAGCCGCATAGCCGACATCTTTTCCCCATTCATGCAAAAGACGAAAGTAGGTAAATGATATTATTTGCTTCTTTCTTTCTTCTTTCGGTTGTGTAGTATCTTCTTATTAGGTTGTCTTTGGTGCAGTGTAGTAAGCATGCAATCTTTCAGTCAGAGAAACACATGTAGCTAATTGACCACCCGGATAAAACCTGAAAATCTAAATTTTTCAATTGACGATAGGTTAGCGTCTTGTGCTTTCATATAATCGAGCGGGTGCAGCCTCACATTTCTCGTTCTGCGTGATTGTATATACTCATCAGTGTTTGATGTTTTTCGAGCTACATCTTCATATTTATCGAACTCGTCTCTTTTCGATTCAACAAATAATTTCAATGATTCCAATGTACGGATTCCAGATTCGAGAATCATTTTCGGATCCTGTACCAGCTTTTTCATCGTAGCCTTTACGTCGTAGAGATAAGAAAATCGGAAGGATTAATACGGCAATGGAGATACTCAAAAAGAAAGAGCTCATCTCTGCACAAAGTTCTTGACGCTATCGCTGGTCCAAATAAAAGTTTATTTGAAAGACAACTCTTTGAATACCATGGTAAAAAACACAGTAAAACTTATACGAAGTTAATGCTATTTAATGGCATGTAAACTGAAGGGACTTAAATTAAGTGCATATAGCATAAGTTATTACATATTAAATATAAAAGTATTATGAATTCAAAAACGACTGAGAATTGCTGAAGTTACCTATTTTAAGAGGATGTAAATTTATTTTGGAGTATTTTTGAAAGACGGTAATAGGCCTACTGGGGAACCGACCATCTAAAATAAACGGTAACGCACCTAAATGTATTACCTCAAAAGGTTGTTTTATATTACCAGCACTCACTAGGTTGCTGCTGATATCCAATTTTGCCTCAAGGTGTTGTGGAAAAATACGTTGTGCAAAACTTTGAATAAAACTCTATACTAATCTTCAATAAGTGAAAATTTGTTATAAAAATACCGTTCAAGGTAATTGAAAACTATCGGTTATTTTAATGTTTATGACAATACTATTCCCCGTTATTATCGATTATATATACTTTATTAATTATTATATTATATTATTATTTATATTTTATTATATTATTTTATTTATATAATATATTTTATTATATTATATAAATTTTGAAAACGTTCTTAACATGAAATATTAAATTTTCATAGTTTAAAAAATCGCGCCAAAGTCCTCCACATAAATGTTTTTTCCATCCGCCTGCAATGCGCATTTTTCATAGTGTGAGTATAAACTTACACAGCTTTAGGATTGGCACGAAAATTCTTATTGATGGGCTTCTCCTTTAGTTTCTTACTCGTAGATCGTAGCATTGAATCGCTTAAAGATATCGTTCCAAAAGATGGAAAAGAAATCAATTTCGAGACTACTCATTTTCTTCATCTTTTTTGCTTCATATTTCACGATGGCTTTTTTCCTCCTATTGGAAAAAATTATGATTAGAGCATATTTAATTTCGGAATAGCCATCGACAATGGCTTTTGTGGCTTAAGCTCGACAAGACCAGCGAGTATCGCTAAGCTTTTTCAAGACGTAATACTGCTTGTTCTTTTTGCTTATAATTTCTGGGACAGAATTCTATACTAAAAAATATATATAAATTCTGAACGAAATCGAAGAATTGAGCAGCTGATGTCACACGAGTTAGCAGCTGCCTTTCCAACAAAACTAAGAGAATAACCAAAACATGGAATTGTTACAGTACATCATTCCCAAAATCTGAGAATCTCGTAATACTATGTACATGTATACCTAAATAATCATTTGCACACATCAAAAGTTCTTTAACCTTAAGAATATGCAAATTGGTGCAATGCATTGCATCAGCGGTTCGTTTACCTTTTATCCTTTTATTAATATTCTACCTGCCATCTGCAATAGAACAAAAAAAAAACAAATCAAACAAAAAAGCTCGCAATATCTTTGCGGGGCCCGTTCCCTTGCATTTCCATTCTTTGCTTAAATAAACAAACGATCAAATTTCATGGTGAACAACCGTATGATAAGAATAATGAAGTGCAAGGTCGATAATTAGGAAAATATCAAGAACAATATTTCGCTGCTAGTTTGTTGGCCTCGAGGTGAAATAGAAAATTGAAAATAATCAAACTAAGGCTATTTTTGTTTGAATTGCAGGGTCAGCGAACTGACTGCTGATTGATCCGGTAAACTAGGCACCTGAAAAAGAAAAGCCCAGTAAGTTAACTTTGAATTCTCAAGTGGGGTTGTTACGCGTAAAAAAGTGGATTATTATGTATCTCAAATAGAGTCACGGTTCTTTTTCTAGACGTTTTGCATTTTTTTAAGACAACGTCACGGTAAAGCTTTGAGTTGGTCGAAAATAAACAAGTTGTCGCCTAAGTTGTTCGTTTTTACAAATTAAGTAAAACAAAACGGAAAAAGAAGCTAAAGACTGTTATCTTAAGTTTATAAATATAAAGTGGAAATAAGGATATAAAGTCAAATATAGCTGGTACATAAAAACTCGCGTATGAAGTGCTGCTAAAAGCCATGTGATTCCTCTCGTCCAGACCAAGGTATGCAGAATATAAGTATTCCCATTAAAATTTTGGTACATGTTCTGTGACATAATTTCGTGACTAATGCATATACATTTCTATAGGAAAGACAGAGAGAGCGCAGAGAGTATTGTGTTCTCGGTATAGTGCTTTCCTATTCATTTTCACGCTATTTCGTCACTAATGGCGGAACGTGGTTCGTAATGGGAATACCTTGGTGCAGACATGTAAAAAACTGTATGGCATTTTGGGAGGGGGGGGGGGTAGCAAAACGTCACCCTTCCGAGTTACAGGGTGATTAGTAAAATATTCTCTTTTTTCATTAAACACCCTCTATCTTCAAAATTACAGGGTTACGGTCTATTTTAAGACGGCATGGTATGCACAACCGTGGGGTCTCTCTTATGAATGCTCAACATCCCCGTACCCCTCCCCACTCCAGAGTTATGACGCTTCAAATTAAAAATTTAATATTTTTTTAATGTTTGGTTTTACATTTTTTTTGTTTTTAAAAACGAAAGCCCAGAGTCTCCTCTTTAATTTAATGTTATGTGGTATCTGTTACGGTTAAGGAGTTATTAGCTCTTAATTCATTCAGGTCACAGATAATTTGTTCCCTAGGAACTGAAAACACGTCACTTTAAAAAAATATTCTAATTTCTAATAAATCTAATAACTCTTTAACGCTACAGTTAGCACATAACGTCTTATAGGTTAAATTAAAGAGGAGACTCTGGACTTTTGAAATTAAAAAAAGTGTATCTTAGTGGGAGTATTTAAAAAAATACGAAAAATTAAAAAAAAAAAATGTAAATTTGAAGCATCATATGTAACTTTGGAGTGGGAAGAGGTACGGTGGTGGTTGAGCATTCATAAGAAAGACCCCAAGGTTGTGAATATAATACCGTACACCCTGTACTTTTGAAGATATAGGGTGTTTAATGAAAGATATAATGTTTTACTATTCACCCTGTAACTGGGTGGGTGACATTTTGTCTCTCCCTGCCATACATTTTTTTATTTGTCTGGACGAGAGGAATCATTTGACAAAATATAGTCATATTAGTCTGGGACACCCTGTATAACCGTACAAACACTGATAAATTAATTAGAGCGTGCGTCCCTTTTTATTCCTATACGCTGCACTGTTAGCACAAATAGACTGCCCGAACGCAGCGCATGTTATGAAATTTCGATCGAAAACTTCAGAAGGGTTTTCTTTCAACTATTCCCATATCTTGCTACATGTAAGAATTATGAAAATAATAAAAATAATAATCGGTAATTATTATTATTATTCAATAACAGAAGAAAAATAATTATTCGTATATTTTTATGTATTCATATTTGTTTTTATAAAAATAAAAACAAAAATGCTGAACGATGGAATCGAACCCAAGCCCAACCAACCCAAACCAATGGTGGAAAACTGCACTTCGTTATTAATCAGGTTTAATATTTTTTCCAGGCACTTTTATACTGGCCGGTGTAAAAGCATTTACTGTCAGTGTTAACTGTGCTTTTTGCATATATTTCTTGAATGGTTCGTCGGACAGTAAAAATGATTATAACCAATTTCATAGGATTTCGCATTCTGAAGAACTTTTCAGTACAATAAAACCGTCTGGGACTGATCGTTTTTACAGTATTGTTTGTTTCTCGTTAATAGAAAACTAGAAAGATTGTAGTTTAGGTACTGAGGTGATTATAAACTCACTTTTAGTTATAAAAAATACCGTTTATTTAAGAGAATACCAGAGTACAAATATTCAGTAGCAATGGAGAAGCACAAAAGACTAGAAATACGATCCAGCGATGCTATTGCGATGAGATTACAAGCGTAACTGATTGCAGTAACTCATTATATTTTATTGGTCTATGTAGTATGCAAAAAGAACAATTTAAATTCTTACGGTATAACAATTCATTGCTCTCATATTAGAATAAAATTCGACATCAATTAAGTTCACTCTTAAAATTAACTATATACAGGGTGTCCCGTAAGTCGACGTCAAGCCGGAATCGGGTGATAGACCAAATCATAACAGTTACCAGTAAAATGTAAAAAAAATCTAAGTCATGTATTTTTCAAATTATAGACATTTCTTTTGTTTTCGAGAAAATGTACACCCTGTGATGGTTTTGTAGCTCCTGTTGCTACAATTCATTATTTTTTTTCAATTTTATTTTTCTTATGTAATCCCGAATAGTGCTTATGTAACCAGTTGCTTTAATTTCTAAGCCAACTGCTCCAGCTTGGAAGAAAATGTCACATTTTGCCGAACCAAGAATAGAAAATTAATATTTCACCCAACTTTAACTGACTGTACTGGAAAAAAAAACATGTACTACGCCAGTTTGGCAAGTAACTTTAAAAGTTGACGCATTTAATAAGGATTCTAAAATGGTATAACACTTTCTACATTATTTCTTAGATTACGGAAAAAAAAATTTTTCTTCAAGAAACCGAGTTTCGAAAAATTTCTTTTCACCTACTAAAAATGATTCTAGTGTACCCAAAGCTTGCCGTAAGACCGTAACTTTGAGATTCTAGTTTGAGTCAGACGGAGAGTCATTGCATGATATGTGAGTGAGCAAGATAGTGACGCTAGCTCGTCAAGTCATTGAGTTTTTACAAATGTGCATCGTCTACTCTCCACGAGGGCCGACTTCCAAACCAAGTACATGGTGAAGGAAGAGGTCCTTACCTTACGAGGACCTAGTCAGCAACGGAAGAATTGCCCATCTAAAGATGTCGAACTTGTATTGCAGCTGAAGGAAGGCAGTTTGAACATATTTTGTAAATAATAAATCTTAGCATCCAAATAATTAGTGTTTAATTTTAAACTTAAGGAAAATTTGTCCTAATTTAACAAAAAGTAAGCATCTCTAACTTGAAAGCGTCACTATCTGTCTCACTCACACTTCATGTAATGACTCTCCATCTCACTCAAACTAGAATCTTAAAGTTACGCTCTTACGGCAAGTTTTGGGTACACTAGAATCATTTTTAGTATGTGAAAAGAAATTTTTCGAAACTGGGTTTCTCGAAGAAAAAAATTTTTTTTTCCGTAATCTAAGAAATAATGTAGAAAGTGTTATACCATTTTAGAATCCTTATTAAATGCGTCAACTTTTAAAGTTACTTGCCAAACTGGCGTAGTACATGTTTTTTTTTTCCAGTACAGTCAGTTAAAGTTGGGTGAAATATTAATTTTCTATTCTTGGTTCGGCAAAATGTGACATTTTCTTCCAAGCTGGAGCAGTTGGCTTAGAATTTAAAGCAACAGACATAAGCACTATTCGGGATTACATAAGAAAAATAAAATTGAAAAAAAAATAATGAATTGTAGCAACAGGAGCTAAAAAACCATCACAGGGTGTACATTTTCTCGAAAACAAAAGAAATGTCTATAATTTGGAAAATACATGACTTAGAATTTTTTAAAATATTTTTCTGGTAACTGTTATGATTTGGTCTATCAAATCTTTTAAGGATATTAAAAAATCTTTTAAGGATATTAAGATTTTATAAAGAAACGCAATATATTATAAGTTTACATTAATAAAATATATTTTTTTACTTAAAACTTTATTAAAAAATATGCCTTTAACGTTATTCCAAATATTCGTTATCAGTCCTGAGATAGGACAGTGGTTAAGGCATCGGCTATCAAAAGTGCATAATTCTAAAGCAAAATTGTCTAGTGAATTCGCAAGAAAAAAGCAAATGATTATTTACGTTTATGAAAATTTTTAGCGACCTAGACTTTTACTTATAAATATAATAGTTTTTTATATTAGGCAAATGTACTAGGCTTGACTGCAATGGCGCATAGTGATCATCTGCAATGATTAGAATTAAACACACAAGTGTGGAACTTTACTTAAGTTTATTCATCTCTGCACATAAGACGGCAATATCTGAAAATTATTATTATTATCTGCATATCTACTTGAAATTTCTAGTTTAGTTTTAGTTTAGACAGGTAAACTGATAATGTAGGACTACTACGAGTACATTCTGAATCTGAATCCTAGATGTATAGAAGATGTGTATCTATAACTATATTTTTTGTAATCAATTGTATAGTAGTTACAGGTAGCGTCATACCTACATAGAGACAAGGCAACAATACAAATAATCAAATAGGATACGGAAATAATCAAAAGGAAGTTGAAATTTGTAAAAGTGTATTTATTTTTTCATGAAAATCTAACAAAATTGGCAAAGTAAATAAAATAATAATAATAAAAAAAAAGTTATTAACCGTAAAAATAAATGAAATTCGCAATTTTTCACTCCTGGGACAAGAACTGTAATAATAATAATAAATTGATCTCTTAAAATCTATGCCTAAAGGACAACAATACTCATAATCCGGTTGCACTGGTCAGGCTGCCATGGTGATGAACTCCACCATTCTGAAAATACATATAATAATTGTACGGCTGTTGAGGAGGCGGATTTGTTGAATCTTCTATTAGCGAACCATTGCCTACGGATGATGGGGGTACATGATGCATTGGAAGAGATGTGGTGGATGCTGTGCATGGTCCGCGCAGAGCGGCCACCGTTGCTTGATGATGGACATTTGCCAAAATATCGCTGACTGAATGGGATGATGGCCAACAGTGGTGGGCTGTTCTAATTGGTGTTTGTGGCGGAGAAGGGCTGCTGCATGGCGCTGATTTCATCCCATAAGTATAAGGTGGATAAATTGAGTTGTACAGGTGAGAGTGATGCGAAGAGGTGGAGTTTGTATGTGTTATGTTTCCTAGTTTATTTCTTAATATACGAGAAATTGAGCTAACGCTCGGAACATTATTTTTGTCACAAACACCCTCTGATAGGAGTCTGTCTCGTATTTCCCATGCAAATATTCCAGGATCTTTTTGTTTCAATTCTCGTATATATGAAACTACTTTTGGTGTTGTTACCCTGGGCTTTGAGCCCCCTATTGCACCTGGTAAAATTGAGCCTGTTTCATGATAACGAGCCAAAATTTTCGAAACACATCCGTGACTGACACGAAGCTGCCGTGATATATCACATGGTCTGATGCCGAGTCTAGCCAGCTCTACTATTCGCATTCTAGTGGCATTAGGTAGTGGTCGTCCATTTACAAATACTCCGCCCAATTGATTGACCTCTCCATACTGCTGTGTTTGGTTATCTGGAATTAGAGGAAGAGGAAATAAGTATTATAAACGCTGAATTATGACTCAAGCATCAAGAAAAACAATTCTAGGAATAAGAAGAGGAATTACGTCATGACGGGAACAATCTGAAGCGTGATACGTGTTGTGGCAGCGAACAGCTGGCGAGTGTTTTGCTATTCATTCATTCATAAAACTAGCTAGTTTAGCTTATGAGCTCATAACTTTCTAACACAAGGTATCGTTATTATGTGATCCCTCTGCGTTTGCCCATTTGGCCGCTACAATGTATTTTTGTGTATGGAGTGAGTGTTCATTAAGAATTGACGGTAATTGTTCCAAGCTTTGTTATGAGAAGTACATGGCGCACTTACTTGCTTTTATTACAGAGGGAATATCAGATTTCTTTCCCTGCTATTACACTCATTGATTTGCTTCCAGCATGAATGGGTTAATAAGAAAAATAAAAAACGAAATTATAAAACAGAATTGAAACATTTGTACTTTTCAATCTATAAATAGGTTTGATAGTTTTAAATATTCTCTGGATATATGGTAATGGCAGTGGTGCCCATTAATTAGTGTACCACAATGCGTGTATATACAGAAGTATATACACGCAATACTTAATATAAAAATAATGTTTCATGTATCATACCTATTTAGTGCGAATAATTAAACTAAATCTCGTTGCAAATATATCCACGTATGTCCTTTAACTCTAAATATGTAGAAGAATACAATGTTGTCTTATAATTGCTTAATTGTGCGGCTCATTTGCATAATTTTTAAAGAAGATGGGCAAAGGAAATTAATTCTATTACAACTTTATGATAATGCTCTCTATCTATCTTGCTTGGATTGGATTAAAACGTAAGTGTCATCCAAAAGTAACCTTTGACTTCGTTACTTTTTCTAGGGATAGTGTCAGTAAATTAAATTTTACTATGCACTTATGCACTTAATGCTTCTGAATCATCTGTCCTGGCTAGATACAAAAATTGATATTTTTTTTTTCAATTGATGTTAAGAAAGGGTAAATTCATAAAAGTTTTGCGCATCATAGGCCTGATCCACACGCTTTAACATTCAAGTCTTTTCCTGGATGAGAGGCGCGTGGGAGGAAAATCCCTCCCCGAGTGTTTCTCATCTACGAAAGGACTTGAATATTGAAGCGTGTGGGCCACGGCATATGGCATCACTGCAGCATATTGATGCGCTATTGTGTATATTGCTGCAGCACTGCATAGCTGATGTTTTCTCCTGACATTTTTGCATGTCAATTGTGTTATACCAATTTCCATTGATATTTAAAAAAAAAGTGTACGCCAATCATAGAAAAACGAGTTCATAGCACAATCTTTAACGTAATGTGAATGGAATAGTAGCTCTTAGGGTCAACCCACCAAGAAGGGAAGGAAGGAATTTCTTTCGCTTGGCTTAGACGTACTATACCAATAATGTTGCTTCGCGTAGTTCTTTATATGATTACCTAAATTAAGTGTGTGCGTGTTCAATTAAGTTACAGTATTTGATATAAACAATAACTGTATCACAAATTCAAAGCAAGTAATGATTATAAAATTATTATATTATCACCTCAAATCGCAAATAAACATCTGTGGGCATGTATCTTTTTCCCGTTCCGTAGATCGAACAGATTTTTTAGAACGCTCAGTGCGCTCTGGAAAAAAGATACAAATCCGGAGTGCTCTGAGTGTTCTGGTAGTTTTTTTTTTATATTGGCAGCACTTATGATTTGTGAAATATCTATTGAAAATACAAAATTCTTTATAAAAATAAATAATTAATAATAATAAAGTTATAAAAATAAATAAGGGGTGAGGGAAAGAAAGGAAATATGGAATTTAAAAAAGTATTCACATTTTCAATAGAATTTTTTTGCGCCCTATTGGTATTACTGACGGATTGCTCCAAATTCTCCGAGGTTTCTCTACGATTAGTTAGAGCACTCTGAGCAATAATAAAGATACACGTTCAGAGCGATCAGAGTACTCTGAAAGTAAATAAAGATACAAGAAATCAATGTTGAGAGCGCTCGGAGTGCTCTGAGCAGAATAAAGATACACGGCCTGTACAACCGTCACTACTGCAAGCGTTAAAAGCTCGACCCATATCGCTCGAGTCGCATGGTTTGGACATGAACAAAGACGCCGATTCCAACATTTTCTACATTAGTTCCACGGGTAGACCCGATAGTATCCGATTACGACTTTAAAAGAATGCAAATCGGTGTAATTTTCCGAATCATTCTGTTCATATCAGCAATGGAGAGCTCACTGTAAAGCGGCCCATACACGGCGAACATGTTGTTCAACTTGGTGTGTCACACATGAAAGATTTTTCTCCACACACTGTCAAACATGCTGTCCAACATTAGGACAGCATCACATATCAGGAGCTGCTAGAACTATTAATTGTTATCTTTTCTTCAATAGAGTTCACTCAAGAATGACGAATGCGTGACAAACATCGCCCTGCACGGTTCAATATATTATCAAACTAATTTGATTTTTGTCCAACCGCTTGATAAACTGCGTGTCACACCGAAACAGGCCCACACACGGTCAAATCTGCGTGGCAAAATCGTTGTCGTACTCGAGTTGGCCAACATGCGTGTCCGTCTATGGGTCACTTTATAAGGGCAGCAGAAATAGATCACAATAGTGAGGATGATTGACGTGCTTTGATTTACTGTGCAGTCTGTATAATACTGTATTTTTTTTACAATATCGTATGAGTCTGAAACTGATAATAATAGTGGTGATTGGTTGGATTGTGATCACGAATCGATGGAGATTAGTAATAATTCATCAGTCAGCAGTTTAAGTAAATATAAAAAAAAAAAAAAAACTCGGAGAAGTTTGAAGTGGGATAAATTTGAAATTCACACGATGCGAGGTTTGTGTAAATCATGCAATAAAAGCATTTCTTCGAGAACTTCAACATCCATACTAAAAAGATACAATACAAGCCATAACGACGAAGATGAAAATACTCTAATTCAAATTCCGTCTGGTTCCGAAAAGCTTAAAGTTTCAGGTAAAAATCACGATTTTGATGCCTTATTAAAAAACTTTATAATTCATGGTAATCATTCATTTCGTATTGTTGCAGAAGAGCACTTTCAGCTATTTCTGTCAGCCTTATATATCCTACTCCATAAACTTATATCGGAATTATAAAAGGATGAAAAAGAAAGTGGTCATAGACATAATAAAATCAGTTAAAAGTAATCTATCTCTGAATTTTGATTTTTGTACATCTGTGACGAATAAACGTTATCTAGCTGTAACTTCCCAGTTTGTGTCCAAAGATAATAAACTAGTTTCAATATTATTGGATTTCGATATAATACCATACCCGCATAAAAGTGAACACATTTTGCAAAAACTTGTCAACATATTTTCAGAGTACTCACTTAAACAAGAACTGTTATGAATTAGACAGACAATGATGCCATAATTGCAAAATGTATCTAGTTTTGGACATTGCCTCACGAGGAGTATAAAGACGTTATACATACAAGATGTTTTGCACATGTCCTCAACCTAGTAGTTAAAAGAGGTTTAATTAAACACCAGTCCATAGTTCCTCCAGTGTTAAGTCTTGTAAAGTATATAACGTTTTCAGTAAAAAAGATCATATGGTGAGTGTTGCACTATGCCTAATATAAATAGGTTAAATCTTGCGGAAGATATGCCTATACGTTGGAACTTAGCTTACCTAATGTTGGTAAGAGCTTTTGCCATGAAGGTAGATTTGAATTTCATTTGTTCTGAAAAATCAGACTTTATTGAGTACACTATTGAAATCTGGAATGATGTGGAAATAGTTGTCAATTTTCTTCAGCCATTCCATGAGGCTATTATCATGTTTTCAAAACATGAGTATCCAAGTTTACATTATGGATATATTAATGGAACACATAAAAAGTTCTGAAAATATTAGATGTCTAAAGGAATGTTCAGGATTGCTGATTTCCAAATTTATGGAGTATGAACCACTATTAAAGACTGATTATGCACAAATTTCTACTATGTATTTTAGATCCTCGTCGAAACGCAATAACCCCGAACCATTAAAAAATTTAATGGAACTGTATAAGGAAAAATATTCCAATTTGCAGACGACTTCAGTCGAAAATAGTTGTGGTGATAACGACGAAGCCATGGAATCTATTCCCAAAACAGGAGGAAAGGAAAGTATATTTTCCTCTGTATACAAAAAACAAAATAATTAGAAAGCAGACGAAATCGAAGCGTATTTAAGCACACCGATCAAGTCCGAGAGTACTGAAATGATACTGATACTGGAATATGATATCCTCAGTATTCCAGCTATTAGTATACCCAGTCAAGAAGGATGTTGCAGGTCGGGAAGCATTATTATAAAGAAAAGAAACAAATTGGACAACAAAACAATACAAGCTTCCTTGTGTTTATTCTCCTGGTTGAAAAAGCTCGAGGGTTGAGTTCGAGCGTTGCATTGACATTAGGGAACAGCAGCTTATTAAAACGCTCGAGCTGCGCTTGAGCTTTTCACAAATACCTCGAGCTACAACTCAAGCGATTTTATATTGCTCGAAGCGCAAGTCGAGCGTTGTAGCGCCGACTCGAGCGATTTCACAGCACTACCGGTTAACTGGTCAAACTTACATTATTGCTCATTACAACATCTTATTTTAAGAAGGTAGCAAGTGTAACAAGTCGAACGAATTTACGAACATTTTCGAATTTGCAGCAAAAATAACAGTAATGGTACCCATTCACTTACAGTCCGCCTGCAGGCCGTGGACTGTTAGATCTCGACTGCAGATGAGAACTAATGTAGGCCACACATTATTCAGTTTAACTGACAGTCCATACCTGCAGGCTATGTCTGTCAGGCCGCGGCCTGCAGGCAAACTGCAATTTCGCTACGCACACATCAGTGCGCCTGCCAGTCCAACTTCATATTTCAAAGCGATAAAATAGCTGTTCCAAAGAAAAAGAAGTTGTGCTTTTTGTATATTATATTGTTTTTATTAAACAAAAAACCGACAAAAATTAAAAAAAGATTTTGGGTGAAAAATTGGCTCCTGGAATGCGAGAAATATTCGCATAAGAAAAGTTTAAGAAGCAGTAATGCCCTAGACACACAGCACTCTTAATGAAGAAATAACTAACGACTCATTAGTCTATAATGATTCATTATAAACTGCAGACACACAGCCATTTCTTTAATTAAGTTGATCTGTCAAACTGGCTTGGATAAACTTATCACATTAAAAAAGCAATATGGATCGAATTAACGCAATAAACTTTGTTTTTATTAATTTTAAATTTTATTTATTTTTATTTTATTTCATTTAATGATTGTGAAATGAAAAAAACATTTTATTAAAAAATATTTTGACATAATTACTTTGTGCTTTGCATTTCTTCTTCTTATTTTTCAAATCAGCAGATGCACAGCGGAGCTCCATACTTAAATTATATGCTAAATCTAGTACATTTTTCCTCATTATAGCTATAATGAAGGAAGAAAACACTTCATTAGTGTACTTCATTATCATCTGATTTTCCAGCCATAATGACGTACACTGTGTGACACACGGCATTTTAATGAATAGTTAGTACTAATGATTCATTAGATCGTGCTGTGTGTTTAGGGTATAACACGGATAATTTGAAGAATTATGTTCGTATGGATGACCGGTGCTTTTAAATTTTACTGAAGTTGGTTAAACCTTACATTAAAAACAAGTAAAAAATCTAGAATTGGTTTAAGACCAATTATAAGTAATACCCTAGATAAATTCCAGCCCGTATGTAATTTCGTATGGGCGATCATATCTATGCAGGTTTGATTTTTCAAAAATTATTATAACAAATTCCATAGAATTTCCTATTCTGAAGAAGTTTTCAGTACTACAAAAAAGTCTAGGAGTGACCGTGTTCACAGTATACGTGAAAACCCTAAATTTTTATGTGCAACACCAAGAAGAAGTTGCCCATTTTTGCAACTATATTTACTATTTTTATAAAAAAGCCGTGTATTAACTGTTGACGCGTTATTATGAAGTAACCAAAAATATAGTGAAAAACGTAATTTTTGTATGGAAACTCCACAAAGGAGATACCCGATTTGTTCCATTTTCGAACTTAATTTAGTCTTTTTTTTTTTAAAGCCAGTGTGCAAAATTTTAACTCTCTAAGTACACGCGCTCTGGAGTTATTGTGTGCACAGATGGACAGATGGACAGACAGACGGACATGCAAAAATCAAAATTACTTTTCATATTATGGGTGGGTGTTCAATCCATTTTGTTCTAGCAGGATTATCTCTACGCGTTGCAAACGGTATGAAATGACAAACGTAGAACAGCCTATGATTTCAACCAGGATATAAAAAGAATACCAGATTAAGACGTGCTATAACCGCAGAAGTGAGACTTATCGCAACCTTGAAATTTCTAGGTATTGGACGTAGCTTGTAAGTTTTAAAATTCTCGACGGCCGATGCAAGCTTTGGAAACCATTCCACCGAAGACATGTCAATGCATTTATAATGCTTTGAAAAAGGATTACTGGATTTTGATTTGATGTGCCTTAACGCCTTATTATTACGAAATATTATATTAATATAGCCGGTAATAAAATCTGTCTTTTTGACCATTTTTTAAATTTTTGTATGCTAAATTGCGGCTAAAATATTAACGGAAACAAAAGTTGCAGACGACGACGGCCGCGGGCGAGGATACAGCAACACACACTATCAGTTACTTATTAGTTTCGTTGAACTGCAGGCCTGGATATGCAGGCAGTCTGTAAGCCTAATCTACAATGCATGGTTAAACCACGTCGTCAAAAGGACATGGATTTCTGTGTTTGCTTCCCACTCTTGCATTTGAAAATTCATGCTTGCAAAAATGTCTCTTCTCTTTCATTCATTTGACGACATGAGCACGACCTTATATGTAGTAGTTAACCAGCAAAAACGATGTAGTAATACCTCAGGTGCATTCAGCATAATTCAGAACCATGTAGGGGAATTTAGAACAAAACAGCTGTAAACTGGAACTTGTACTTTCAGTCTTGAAAGCAATATTTTATATTATTCGCCTTGTCCCAAACAATTTCTTAGTGTACTATACTATAACGGGATTTCCAATAAGAGGTGTTATTTTGATATTCAAAGAAAAATGCCATTTTTTGAGATAAATGATCGGATCTTTATTTCATTATAAAGAGGAAGGTATGCCGTTAATAATGGAAAATAACATCAGCTAAATGACCACCACGACCACGCCTACAGGACCATATCCTTTTCATGAAATTTTCCATAACCAAATCGCAAAGTGGCTGCCCTATGTCCTCGATAGCCTCACGAATTCCATCTTTGAGGTCTTGAATCGACGCTGGGCTGTTGGCGTAGACCTTTTCTTTCACGTGGCCTCAAAGGAAGAAGTCGCAAGGTGTTAAGTCACAAGATCTCGGTGGCCAATTGTGATCACCTCTTCGAGAGATAACACGGTCCGGAAACTTTTCCCGTAAAAGATCAATGGTTTCGTTGCTTGTATGGCACGTAGCGCCGTCTTGTTGAAAGTAAACGTTGTCCAGATCAATACCATCCAATTCCGGCCATAAAAAATCATTAATCATCTGTCGATAGCGCAATCCATTCACCGTAACTGTTGCTCCAGCCTCATTTTCGAAAAAGTAAGGTCCAATGACCCCGCGGGACCATAAACCGCACCAAACAGTCACACGTTGAGGATAGAGAGGCTTTTCAACAATAACTCTTGGGTTTTCCGAGCCCCAGATGCGACAATTTTGCTTGTTGACGAAGCCATCGAGGTGGAAATGGGCCTCATCACTCAAGATGAGTTTTCGATGGAATTCCGGATCATTTTCATGCATTTCAAGGACCCAATTAGCAAAGACTCGACGTTGTTGATGATTGGCCGGCTTGAGTTCTTGTGTTAACTGGACTTTATAAGCCTTAAGACCCAAATCTCGGCTGTTCTTGAGCGACGTGCACGGGTTTTTTTCTTCGCATCACTAACTTGTCCCGACAGCTCGAATTTTTCTACCAATTTCTGTATTGCGGTCCGACAAGGCGCTTCACGACGACCCAAAATATTCGAGTTTTACGAACCGTCTCTGCCACATTTTCACCATTTTTATAGTGAATTTTAATAATTTCAATGCGTTGTTGAATCGTGTATCGTTCCATTTTTATTAATGCATTTTTATTAATACTTGTCAAATGTCAAAAAATGACAGCTCCAAAAGTGACATCTACCGAAATAGCGGGCTAATTAAAATAACACCTCTTATTGGAAAACCCGTGTTTGAAAATTCATGCTTGCAAAAATGTCTCTTCTCTTTCATTCATTTGACGACATGAGCACGACCTTATATGTAGTAGTTAACTAGAAAAAACGATGTAGTAATACCTCAGGTGCATTCAGCATAATTTAGAACCATGTAGGGGAATTTAGAACAAAACAGCTGTAAACTGGAACTTGTACTTTCAGTCTTGAAAGCAATATTGGATATTATTCGACTTGTCTCAAACAATTTCTAAGTGTACCATACTATAGTATAAATTACTCAGACCAAATACTTCCCTTGATGTAAGTCTGCAATGAAATCGAGAAAGCAATTACATTTATGATAATTGACAGTTCAACAGCTGTTTAATTTAGCAGCTTACCACTACTTAGATATTTCGTGTATTTATATGCATTCTTCAGCAAACGATATCGTTTTACGACGTGGTTTTACCATGCATTGTAGATTAGGCAGTGTTCAGTGTATGGTGGAAATCAGTCGGCAGGCCTCTGGCCTTCAGTCCACGGCCTGCAGGCGGACTGTACTCACACTTCTTGACTTGATTCACTACTAATGTTTTGATATAAAAGTAGCATAGATTTTGTCCAAACACGGTAATTTACAGAAATTTGTTCTATTCGTTAGAAAGAAAATTATCTAATTGGATTGCAATTAGGTAAAGCTTCATTTTTCCGTAAGAGCGATAGTATAAATTAGAATGAATTTGTACATAATTTTTCTCGGTAAGATAGGAAATCGGTCAACTAGTTTATATAAATGTATTACTGAGATATCCTACTTGATGGCTAGTATTATATGCCGGGGTTTACATCAAAAGAAATAATGGGGTAAAACAAGAAAATTCATCTAGCAATATGTCAGGTGTTAATTGATCCCTGATGAACCGAAATGACAGTGTTTGGATGTCGTTCAGTGCATCTAGTGCAGTGCGTCTTGCTCCAACCTACTTATATGTAAGAATTATTCCAAGTTTGGGTCTAGTTTATGTTTTTTTTTTTTTATATATATATATGAAGATGGCCAAGGCACTTCATTCAAGTTTTTGCAATTGCAGTATTAAGGCCATACATGGCCCAGTCGTATGATTTGCATGAGCATGTGTAGCGCAAGTCGGAGCTTGACTTGAGGCTGAAGTTTGCCATAAATGAAATCTGACGATACTGCTGTGTATAGGCAGACCTAACGACTTCGCTATATAAATGAATTAAAGTTTGAATAAAATTCGAATTTGTCTAGTTTCGTCCGATTTCACTTATGCTCTCTCAACTCAAGTTCCGACATTCGCTATACACGCTCATCCAAATCAAACGACTGGGCCATGCAAAAGTCGCAAGATTTGCTTGAGCGTGTGTAGCAACCTTTATACGAGATGGTATCTTTTCCCATACATGAATGCCAAAGCTGAACCAACAAAGTACTCTCAACAGTAACAATAAATTTGATTTAACGTAGATATGTGCTAATAAAGATATTAGCAGACTAGGTAGCAACGATTAGCCCAACTGAGGGATTCAAAAAGTGTAACATACCTGCACAGTAGAAATTGTCTTTAATTTTCCTTCAAATTATTGTAGTAAAATTTTACAAAGCAGAGTATACTGTAAAAAAAAAAACAAAACAACAATTAAAAATTCCCTTTATTTTAGGGAATATTTTTAGGGAATATTTTTAGGGAATATTCCCTAAAATGTAGGGAAAAATATTTAAAAAAAATATGAAAACTCCCTACATTTTAGGGAATATTCCCTAAATTTTAGGGGGGAAAAACAAAATTCCCTACATTTGAGGGAGAAAAACCTACCTACACTTTAGGGATAAAAACATAATTTTAGTTTTCTAAGGTGGGGCTTTCCCTAATCTTATCGACAAATACCTACATAATCTGTCTGGCACAAATTGTTGCCACTCACTTTAGGGAATTATTTTTTACTGTGTAGGAATTTCATAAATTTATCTTTACATAGGAAATTTATGCTCGTGTTTGCGGGACTAAAAGTATAATGAATTTTACTGTGTACGTTAAATCAAATTTATTGTTACAGCTGAGAGTACTTTGCTTGTCCACCATTCAAGCAAGCATAGGGAGCTTTGGAACTCATGTATGGGAAGAGATATCATCTTGCCTAATACTACATGGATAGAGCGATTGGGAAAACAAATTTCTTTTCAGCAGAGTAAATGATGATATTGGCAAAGGCCTTTCAGTTTAATTAATCTGCTCATTAAAATTTGGGCACATATTTGTGACGCAATTTCGTGACTAATGTATATATGTTACGGTAAAAGTAGATATTGCGGCAAATGTGCACATTTTCCGGTAAATGTGCACATTTGCCTCCTCGTTTGGGTAATGTGCATTCAACTAACATTTACAATTTCAAAGAAGGGAAATGTACATTAAATTCACAATGACCATGTCGTTTTGGTAAATGTGAGCATACAAAATACGAAATCGCAAGTGCTAGTAATGTGGTACGCATGCGCACTTGTAGTGGTACGCGAACTACCGTTTTGGCTAGTTCAGTAGGCGCTGCTATTTCACGTTACACATTTCGTGCAAGTGCTCTATCTATAATGTTAATGTTATTATGTTTATGTACCCTACAATAACTACATTACAAATTAATGCCATAGTACTGAAGATTTCTGGATATAATTTAAGATATTTAGAGAAATAAGACTCAGGTAAGTTAAAATTATCATAATTATAGATTTAAAATTTCAATTTTTCTACAAAAAAAAAATTTTTTTAGTTAGAATTTTTGAAAATAAATGGAACAAAAAGAAAAATTTAAAAACCAACTAGAACAGATTGTATCACAAAAAAACAAAAATAATATTTATTTAAACCAACATCAGTATGAAAAAATATTATTGGAAGTAAAGGCAGCAAAATTAAAAGAAAAGAATAAAAGTGATGTAGATTACCGCCGGCTGAAAAGATACGATATAATAGTGGTAGGGAAGGAAGAAAAATTAATAAGTCCATTAAAAGAAGGGGGTAGCATAAAATATTTTGCAACAATTGAAGAAACTTATGGAATTATACACGATGCTCATTTGGCAACTGGCCATGGTGGCCGAAACAGATTAGTGAAAGAAATTAAGAAACAAATCCAACAACATTACTACTGAAGCAGTTATGTTGTATTTATCTTTATGTGAAGCATGCCAAAAAAAGGCAAAGGGCAAGAAAAAAGGAATTGTGATAAAACCAATTTTGGCGAGTGAAATGAATTCTAGGTGTCAAGTGGATCTTATAGATTTACAGACACAACCAGATAATGAATTTAAATTTATTTTAAATTATCAGGATCATTTAACCAAATTTGTTGTACTGCGCCCACTAAAAACAAAAACTGCGTCTGAAGTAGCAAAACAACTTATGACATTTTCACTCTTTTGGGAGCCCCATCCATTCTTCAATGTAATAATGGTAGGGAGTTTGCAAATAAAATTATCCAAGAATTAGCAAATATGTGGGATGGTGTGAAAATAATACACGGGAAGCCTCGCCATTCCCAAAGCCTCGATAGAGTGAGCGAATTAAGATGTTCAAAATATGCTTACAACCTGGCTTATCACTAACCAAACAACCAAGTGGACAGAAGGTTTAAAATATGTTCAACTGATGAAAAATAGAGCTTTTCGTGAGGGTATAAAGCAAACTCCCTATGAAGCTTTATTCGGAACAAGAATGAAATTGGGTTTGAAAACATCACATTTACCTATGGAATCTGTTGAATAGCTGGAAACAGAAGAAGAGTTAGAGCAATTACTAGAAGGAGTATACACAGCCAATTCACCACATAGCAAGTCGCAGAAAACGATGAATTTAGACATAATTTTGGATGATGGTTTATTATATAAAGATGGAAGTTTTGAGTTAAATTCTGCTTTAAACGAGAAGAAAATTTTAATTGATAATGCTCGAAAGAAAGCAAGGGAAAATTTAGAAAATCAAGCTATCAAAATGTGTAATCTTTCGAAAGAAAAATTTCCTGCTGCTGTGATTGGTGACAATGTTAGAGTTTCCATTCCAGACGTTGATCGTGGTAAAACGGATCCAAAAAATTTGATTTGCGTTGTTTTGTCTAGAGATGACGATAAAAATTTATATAAATTAGGAACTAAACAGGGAGTTTACAAACAATCTTATTCTAGGCATGAATTCGCCACTCGCGAACAAAAGTTTATATCATACGAAGATGTTCCTCAAGATGTTGAGCAATCGGTAAGAGAAATTATAGGAATGCAGTCCCTTACTGGTGGACAAGGTTTTAAAAGATGCATCTGTAAAGGAACATGTTCCTAAAAAAATGCAGTTGTAAAAATGCTGGAATATTATGTAATTCCAAGTGCCACAATAGCAATTCTTGCTCAAATAAATAAAATTTTTTTTCATTATGAAATTTCTATATGTTCCTTTACAGTTTTATAAAATTTAACTGTTATAATGAAGAAAGGTATGTTATTATTATTATTTGTTTGATTCCCATCGTATTGGTCCTGGAAAACTAGGACGAAAATTGTATTTATGAATATTGGGATCATAACCTACGACATATTATATAATATGCAAAGAAAAGTATGTTTTGTTTGTCATTTACATTTTTTAATTAAAATAATTTTATTTTATTTAGCCTTTTGTATTATGTTTATTTAAATAAATATTTTTTTACTGCAACAACATTTTTAATTTATTTGTATTCCAATTTTTCTTAAAACATGAAGGTAAGAGTATACATTTACCAAAACGTGAATGCAAGAGTACACATTTGCCGGGAAATGTACATATACATTATATTCAGTTCACATATACCTAACTTTTTGGGAAATGTACACATTTTACGGTAAAAGTGTACATTTCCCAAGAGTGTACATTATCAGTGGAGGATACAGCGGGGGGCGATCGGGGCGATCGCCCCCCCTAGAGCTCTAATAATAATAAATCAAAATTTATATTCTAATCCAATGAAATAGAAAATACAAAAAAAAAAAAATTTTTAAAAAAGACCGTTTCTAAACCGGCGTTAAAAAAATAGAAAATAATTTCTCGCTTCATTTCTCCAGAGTTTTCCTTCATTTTGCATTTAATTAAATTTTTAAATTATATTACATTTGTTATATAATTTATATAATTTTAAAATTTTCAAGGTATACAGAGAAAATAAGATCTGGACAGCTCAAATTACACTACAGTGAATAACAATTTCCCGAAATTTAAATTTGGAACTCCTAATGTTTATCAAAATACTTAATTAAATTACTTTCCTTTGAATATCCTTTCTTTGTGTACCATGAAAATTTAAAAATTTTTATACAAATGTAATTTGATTAAATGGAAAACTCTAGATAGTTATTTGATATATTTATTGTTTTTTCCTTTTTAGTCATAAATTATTCTCAAAAAATGTAAAATTATATCACTAATGAATTTTCAGTACAAGCATTGTTGCACTTTTTCGTGATCGAAAGCTCACAAAAGCCGGGTATTTTGATGAAAAGTAGTATGTTGGGAAAATTATCATAGCCGGTGTAATTAATCTCAGATTCAGTTGTCCTGCAAATAATTAATTTAAGGCAAATAGGATAATATATATATTAACCCTACCTAATTAGCATTCCTCGAAAATTTCTTCCACCATTTAAGTTGCAAGAAATTGCAGTCCAGCCGAAGAAATTATGGTGTTTTAGCTAAATGCAATCGACCTATGTATGAAAAACACCAGTAGTAAGGCAAGCAAGAATTGTATAATGTCAGTTTTATGTGGGATTAAATTTTACTATGCTTACGGGATCAAAAACTTATATTATATAAATAAAAGAACTCTGGCGATATCTGAATGCTAATGAAATTTTCATGCCAAAACGAAATGAGAAAGCTATACAGATCAGTCCACAGCTGATGGCAAGTGCAGTTATAGGGGGCGATGGGGGCGATCGCCCCCCCCCCCTAGAGCAAACGTCTGGATCCGCCCTTGACATTTACCGTACATATACATTTCTATAGGAAAGACAGAGAGAACGCAGAGAATGTTGTGTTCTCTGTACTGTGCTTTCTTATATATTAAAGAAGATTTCTCGTCTAACAGACTGAAATTTATTGAAAAAAATTTCAATAAATTTACAAAAATGCATTTAAGTGCAAAAGATTGATTGAACTTTTCGACCCAGCGATCAGAGAGGTCTCATCGGTGTGACCTCCATCATTGAACTTCTATGGTAGGCGATCAGAGATAACCATACCGATGAGACCTCTCTGATCGCTGGGTCGAAAAGTTCAATCATTCTTATATATTTTCATGATATTTCGTCACTAATGGCGAAACGTGGTTCGTAATGAGAATACCTTGGTACAGTGCAATCGCTCCAGCCCTCAGTGAAGTTACTGTGTGTATAATGTCAATATTTAATACATAAGGTGTTTGGGAATAAAACGATAGATGTTGAATTATAACTTTTAATTTCCTGACGTATGCGTAAATTAAATTCTAAGCAGTTGGCCTTAGGGCTACTGTTTTACTAAACAAAAGTTTTAAAAAGAAGCCTCTTGTTCCTTGCTTTTTGCCTCTTCCCCTTGCCATTTGCCTCTTGCTTCTTGCTTAATTCACCTGAGTGAAGGCATTTAGTAGTCAGGATTAGACATTTTCACGTTTGATGTGATCTTAGATTATATAGCAAAACGGATAGGGTATGCTCTGTAAATTTACGAGAAATAGTTCCATGTTTTTTAGTGAATTTTTATTAAAGAAAATTGAGACTCCGGAGTCTTGAATTATGGTGAAGAAGTACGCTATGCTGTGCTGCAGAAACAATCGGAGTTATTGCCATAGGATATCATTATTAAATTATAGAGTTTTAAATAAAACAGAAGTGAAGTAGTTATAAAAATAAACAGCCGTGGTAAAAAAATTGAAGAATGTTAAATGCCGGTTTGTTTGACTACAATTGAATTGTTATCGGGTATTTATAAGATGTCAGTCATATAAAGGCAACCCCAAGAAATATAGGAAAATTATTAAAAATTTAAAAAGTTATAAAAGAATTATAAAATTTAATTTAAAAATTGCGATATAATGGTATCTTTTCTATTAAATTTCTTCAATACTTAATAAAGTTTGAACTACTAAATTATGTTCCCGCTCTGAAAATATCGTAGTTTACTACTTCGATGTCTAAACAAACACATCGATACAATTCTACTACATGAAGAAAAGTGCTTAAGTTTTTCTTCCTCATATAGCCTATCCTTTTCGGTATATAATCTAACGGTAAATATCCAAACATATAATATAATGTGTAGTGTTTATATTATAAAAATTTCAACAAATACCTACAATTTAATAGAAATAATTAAATATTTAACAATAAAATATATTGTATTCCACTAAAAGTGTGCACCATCAGTCAACTCAACAGGCATAGCACTTCGTTAATTTTTGTCCTGCTTTGTTGCTGGTCCTTGGCTGCTGAATGTTTGTTTATGCTTCCTATGTGCCGTTTTATATCCATGCTCGTTTTTTCTCTTTGTTGTGTTTTATTTGCCATTTTCGAACTGATCTATGATTAGATTTTCAACTCTGATACAGAGAACAAGGAAATTGCAGTCTACTTGGGCAGACAAGTGACTGTCATAGCCTTGAGAAAGCCCTTTTTTGCCACCTTTAAACTATTACTGGTATGTAAAACCACCCTGTATATTCTCTTTATCGGTGTAATGAGGTACTCGTCCTGTGGGTGCCAGGTCACACCAATATAAGGGGAAATAAAAAGGCGGATTAGCTCGCTCGTTTTGGGGTAATCTCAAAGGCTTTCCCCTTCACAATCAGGATTGCACTAGCATACCTTACCTCTAATATTTTGGATTGGGCCGAGTGTCAACACAGTCGCCTTTGGTTAGACATCCCCAAGAATAGAATAACAAAAAAACTTTAGGACAAACCAACTAAAGCTCAATGTAAAAGCTATTAGGACTATAGAAGGCAACCCTTAGAACCATGGTGCCAATTCTCACCGGACACTTCTTTCAGGGATCACCTACACAGGATAACACTTACTGACAGTCCTGTGTTCAACGGATGCTGAGGAGAGATCGAAACTCTTGAGATTTCTTTCGCTCTTATGCCTTTCTCCGGTATGTGATACAGATACCTTAGCACATACTTCGTAATTGTTCTGCATGAAATCGAAAAGGAAGGATGGGGCCGACTTTAAATTTCATTAGAGGGTCGGGCTGGGATTTATCAGCACCTGTTGATTAAGATGTAAGTATAGTTTATGGGTAATTGAAATAATAGAGGTTTGGTGAAAGTGACTTAAATATATTGCAATATGGAAAGCTTTTCACAAGCAACTCAGTATACTGACATCTTTCCTCCAACAAAAAGGGAGTGCTATTTATATTAGAAATGATGTAATTAACGACCTTGATTTTGTTATTTCAGGATTTAATTATGCCTAGATTAAATTATATTAATATAGAACATCTCCCTTAACATACTTTGGGTGAGATATTTTTTAACCAGAGATTTTGTGAATTATTCATCTCTTTGAGACGCGTTTAACTTGCAGCAATTAACACATGTGCCAACTATCATTCTTGAGGTAGCCGGTAATAATTCTAATCTACTTCATTTTTTCTTAACAACATATCCAAGAAAATACTCAACATCAATAAATTCTTTTCTTGGCACATCAAATTACTATCAAAATTCGATCCATTTTTACATCTACGATCTTATTCCCAATAATCTGCCCTTTAGTTCCAAAAGAATAAGCATTATGAGCGAGCCAACTGGGCTCGTTATAACCAGTACCAACATAAGAACAATCTCGACGAGAATATATTGACCATTATATTGATGTTATCTTTAAAACCATATACTTTTGAATGTAAATAATATTTTAGAATGTAAAAAATAGACCTGGTTAATTATCACTAATCTTGTAAAGCCATACGCGACAAGATATTTGCTATCAAAGCATATCAATAAATTTCTATATCTGCATAACCTAAACAGGATAGGTCTGACTGATACCCTAGAATGCAAAGGATGTGGATTGGAGACCGAAGCAGGGACATATTCTGTGTTACTGTATGGCACTCTCTTTCAAGTGATCAATTGCCTTAGGTCCATTTTCTTTAATAAACTTGTCACTTCCTGAAGGAAGCCTATTATTAGCTTCATATAAGTATTCGGTTGAAATTTATAAGCTCATCACTTATAAATCTTAGGGGTGCACAATTAGTAGTCTAGTTGATGATTATATTGGGACTCAACCTCTTTTAAATCTATTCATCCATCCATCCAAATCCTTCGTACTCCGCGGGGTGTTTTAAGGTGCTTAGGGAGCTTGATATTTCAAAGTCTGTAGCACTTGATGATTAATTAATTATTGAAAAGGAAAATTGCCAAGTGTATGTATGTATGGGAACTCACTTATATTCAGCCAGTTTTTAAAAATATCCATTTGCCTACACTCCAATATAGCGGAAACGAATTATTGATGTCGCGTTGGACGTTTTCGTACTTATGCTCAGACTACTTTTTGGTCCACACGTAATACAATTAATCCTGAGATTTCTAGTTATAAATCTTATTATTATTACTCAAAATTAAGTACTGATCATCTAAAAAACTCTGTCTTGGGAATATTATGGAAATAGGCTAACTATTGTAATATCTGTATCCCGAATAAAATGAAGCAGTTGTTTGAGATTATCCTTCAAGTATTTTGATCACTCGAGACGCTCTCTGTGAGGTGGATGATAATAATTTATCTGGAAATATTCAAAAATTATACCCATTCAACGTTTAGTGGAAATTCACCCCATTTCCATTTGCACCTACATATTCCAGGCCTTTAGAAGACTTCTGTAGGTAGATGACAATTCTTTTTAGACAGACAGACAGAAACGAATGTAATTGTACTACAGCATTAATAAGGTGCGGGCAATAAACCACTTTAGATTCGGAGAATCGATGTTTTTGGAGTGGAATCTTCGGGAAGGTTCTGGAGAATTTGTTGAGTAAATAAATACAGCAGTTTTCCACGGCCCAGGCCAGGCCAGTGCGGACCAGCTAGCGTAAGGCCGCGCTGCGTCTATACACTTCCCAGGGCACATGTTGGCCTGAGCTGGATTTGAGGCACTGTGCCTAGTTTTGATTAGATTACTATTCCAAAATGCCGCATGAAGAAATTATCGTTATTTCTGCTGCCACTTTTATAAGAAAAAATGACAGACTCTTTCGGGTCACCACGGGCCACAACACGTATGATTGTGTCGCGCCTTTGAAGTTACCGACCCGAAATCAGTGCCGGATCTAGAAAAGTTTTTAAGGAGGCAAAGACGTTAGTTACCGCCCCCTCTAACAACGATCTTTATTTGGGGAAAATTTTATTACAGTTCCAGGGTATGCTAAGCATAATATGTATATAATAGATGACCTATTTATTTTATACTGCATACCATGGAACTAGAATCAGAATTGTTAAAAACAATTTGAATTTGAAACAAATGATTGTTAAATAAAAGGAATTTGAAATTCAAATAAAAATCCATTATAGATCTTAAATGTCGTTTGAATCTCAATCTGTTTTCAAATAAAATGAAAGTAAAAAATCGTATTATTACAAATACAGTTTATTTTATATCATAGACAGACTTGCAATTTCAATATTGATATATTGATAATGCAATTATGTCAATTTCAATATATAATATCAGAGACACACTTGCGGATTACGATACTAAAAATTTAAGTAGAAAACTTACATTTGATTTATCACTTGATTTGTCATTTGACTTAAGAGAGTTCCCCGCACGTATAAATGCGAGCAAATATTGCGAAATTACTTGTCTATATGAAAAATAAAACGAAATAGAAACTTCAGTTTGACAAGTGTCAGAAAAAGTTGGTTGTTGCCAACATTGCAGTATTAAATTCGGTTCTAAAAGGTTCGTGTATTAAATGATTCTGGTTTATAACTAGGGTCATATTGCAATAAACTCGTATACCGCGTACATTTTTCACAATCTCAATATTGAGTTCCAATGTAGTACATACTGAGTGTACACCGAGCATATACCGAGCTGTTTCTTAGTATATAGAGACTGACTTGCGGTTGAGCGCAAAATTCAATATTGAAATTGCAAGTCTGTCTCCGGTATTATTAACACAAGGGTAACCAATTAAAACTTAAATTAGTTAGGGATTAGTTTTTTATTTTTACCACTTTTCAAAATGAATCTTCTTGGCTAAAACTACTCAAATTTGAGACGTTTTCAGAAAACTCTGTTGAGGAAATTCTGGGAAAACTGCCGTTCAGGTTGAAAGGATTTATCCGATTTTTTACTCGGAATCAAAGGCCTTAACTCCGGCTAAAATGGCTAAATTTAGCTGGCATAAAAATAATTTTCGGATAACTCCGTGCTTGTGCCTACTATCTTATATTCTTTCTACATTCGAGGTAGGATTGGTGGATGATGGAGAACATAGGATTGCCAGCCACATTTGTACAATTTTTGAATTCATTTCATATGATACAAAGGTACAATTTGAGAATTTATCAGAATTTTTAGTTTAATTAGCTAACAGAGGCTTACACACTTAAATTTAGATTCCGGAAAGAAGACTGAAGTGTTAAGTATGGTCTAAAAAAATTTTCCAATTCTTGAAATTCGATATTTTCTCGTTTAGTTATGGATTCTGAAGTCCGTTGTATTGCTGCCCCCTTAAAACTAGCGCCCGGGGAAAGTGCCCTCGCGTTACCCCGTATTGTAATTGGATTACGATAATTTGAAGTAGCTAGTGATAATAAAAACGAACTGAGAATTAATTGTTTGATAAAATTAAATAATAGAGGGAAATAAAAAGAATTCGTTACAATATCAAGATTACCTGATAAGTTTAAAATTACGACAGAGCGATGTAAAGTAAGTAAGTTTTTCCGACTAAGGGAACGGTGAAGTGCCTCTACTTCCAAGGTAGGGCTGCCATCTGTATACTCATGAAACTAGGACAACGAGTTCGAATGCTCCGAATTCCTTAGCTCGAAACCCGGACATTCTCGCCAGATATGTTTCCTATTTTACGTACTAATGAAGCGGGTTCAAATTGTTATTCCGTCTCTTTATTTATTTACTATAAAATTAGTCAGTTTACAAAAAACAATAAAGCAAAACGATGCCAACGAACTAAATTAAATCTCTTTTATATTTATTTAGAGACGAAAATAAATTCTAAAAAATAAATAAAGATACAATTTTACTTCTATAGAAACAAAACAGAAATTATCTAATAATAAGTAAAGGAACTAAAAACATCAACTTATTATATTTTATACTATTCAGTCTGCCTTCAAAGTAGCTTCATTGCTCAGTAAGGATTTACAAAAATCAACACAATTAAAATCTTTGAAATTATTGTTTTGATAAGTGACAACTGTTTAGAAATTAGTGAAAACAGTCGTACGTTGACATTATGAGCTGGTATACAAAAGAATATGATTTGCCATTAAAAGCTTGTATTTTTCGCTTAAACTTTGACTGAAATTATTTAAATTCACCCACTCAATTTCGATGTTTTTGTCTTATAAAAATAAAAAGGTATTCAATCGCAGCCCATAGAGTATTCTCGGTTATATTAGGCAAAAACATACAAGGTTATACACTTGAACTATACCGTGGAACAGCATGTTCTAGTAGAATGCACACTTCTACACTTCCAGTCTTCGATAAAAGCTCTGATATTTCTCTCTATTAAACGTGAGTATTATTATACCCTAGATGAAATCATAGGAAATACTAAGTTTGTTATTCCGTTTGTAACACCTCGAAATAATGATGGTAGAGCAAAATGGATTGGACACCCACGTATAATATTAAAAGTTATTTTATTTTTTGCATGTCCGTACGTCTGTCCTCTATCCGTCTATCCATCTGTTCGTCTGTCCGTCTGTTCGTCTGTCCGTCTGTTCGTTCTCACGATAACTCGAGAAAGCGTGTGCTTAGAGAACTGAAATTTTGCACATGGGCTTAAAAAAAATTATAGTAAAATTAAGCTCGAAAATGGGACAAATCGGGTAACCCTTCGTGGGGTTGTCATCGGAGCTGGGCGAGTACCAAGGAAAAAGTACTTAAGTACAAGTACAAGTATCGACGGCCTGAGTACTTCAGCGTAAGTACAAGTACCATATGTATGAAAAGTACTTGTAACTAAGTACTAAGTCTATAAAAAGTACTGAGTACTTTTTGAAGTATTTTTTTAGAATCTTTGTACGTTGGCAGTAATATAATGAAATTTATAGAATTGAATTAATAGATATTAATAAATACACGGGTAGAAGTTTTGGAATATATTTAAATACAATTTCAATATAAATGTAAAATTGTGTGTTATTTTCAATATACAGCAATTTAGTAACAAATAATGGACAATAATTAAAAATAGTTTAAATACAATTTGAATTTAATTTCAATTTTTTGGGCTTTAGTAAACTAATTTTGTAAATGTTTTATTAAAACTCAATACAATTGTATTATACTGCATTGACGCATAAATTTTTAATCATTTTCTCAAAGTAGCATATTGTATCGAAATTAAATACAAATTTGACCGAACAGGTTCTAAGTTTCGTGGTTTTTTGTGAAGTTTATCGAAATAAAGGTGAACAGAAAGAAGTTTTTTATAATTGAAAAAATATTGCAGCTCATACAAACAGTTCTACGTGAAATCTTCGAAACTCCGAAAATTTATGGCATCTTTTCATGAATTTGAGGTTAAAGTTTTAACAGTTTAACATTGCCGTGCAATATTTTCACAATTATATTGGCTTCAATAAAATTCGTTTTAAAGTGAGTGAAACATTTTCTTTAATATCCCAGAATTGTGTATATTATGTGTATTAATTACAAGTCTGTCAATCAGCATATAAATACATATAAATGTATAAACTATGTAAATTTTACAAATTGTGCTGTCATTTTTTGAGGCCATCCATTCCCTTTAACTCGTACACGAATTTGTCTATTTATATATTTCTTTACTATTTTCGACACTCTCGTAGACCCACTTTTCGTCATCACAGCAAGCTGAAATTTGGTACACAGGTTCATGTCGCGTGACAATTGAATCTGTCAAAATTTGAACCGGAAATTTCCATGGAAAACCCGGAAAATCGGGAAAAATCATTTGAAAATATGGTACAAATTTGATTAGTGATACATCCGTTTCAGGAAAAATGCAGAGTTTTCTGATTTTTCCGAAAAATTTTCCGGAATTTTCCGACTTTTTCGGAAAATTTTCCGGTAAAAACGTTTTCTAAATTATGCAGGATCAAGTTCCCTATCAACTGGCATCATACTTTCTCTCCGACAATGGTAAAAACTTGCAGAAAAAATCGAGGAAAATTCATGTAAAACGCTTTTCCGGAATTTTTCCGACCAAGAAGGCGTTTGAGCGTTTTGCAACCTAAGACAAAGTTTTAGAGCGAAATGAGTTCCATAAAGTTGCTTTTGTGGAAAACTCCATGGAAAACCCGGAAAAGCGGGAAAATCATCGGAAAAATTTTCATCGATATGATTATTAGTGATAAATCTGTTTCAGGAAAAATGCAGAATTTTCCAATTTAGTTAACGTGAAAAGGCAGAAAATAAAATAAGTAAAAAACGAGTTTTTAAACAAAACTGAGGCCAAGTCGCATGAAAAAGTAAAAAAAAAGTATGCAATTTCATAACTAAATAAATCAAATCATGAACTTTAAATTGCATTTTTTATTTCTATTTGAACTTGGGTTGAATTGGTTTCTCAATAAATGAGTAGGTATATTAAGTTTCAATATATTTTGATTAAATCTTTTAATTACACATTATATTAAAATTAAATTTATAGGAATATTTCATTTGCAATTCTAAAGGCAACTTAGTTTTAAGTCAATTTATATTATAATGCAATATAATTAAAAAGTTTAATTTAATATAAAATAAAGTAATACAATTGAATTAGATTTAAATTTTGGGTCACATTGAAGATTACTTTTAATACAACCTACAATTTTAAATCTAATTCAATTTGGGTGTGGATTTATAAACAATATATTAATTATTTAAATATACTCCAAGATTTCTAACCGTGTAAGTACTTTTTGAAAACTATAATATGTATATTAACCAGTGGCTACTTTTTATAGTTTTTTATAGTTTTCGGCGCTGCACGTAGAGTAAAACTTTCACCTCTCATTGCCACACTTCAAAAAGAAGATGGGAACTATACCGAGAGTTGTGAGGAAACAGTCAGGCTCTTATTAGAAACTCACTTCCCCGACTCTACCAGTCCCGCTCAAGGAATAGTAGCTCCAGACCCAATTAAGGTGGGCAATTACAGGGTCTCTAACAGGGGTAAGAGCCTTGCGGGAAGAATCTTCACTCCTAACAAGGTTAGATGGGCCGTTGGTACGTTTAAACCCTTTAAATCTGCTGGAGGGGACGGCATCTTTCCTGCCTTACTACAGCAAGGGGTTGAAGAAATACTTCTTCCACTACAAAACATCTTTCGAGCCAGTTATGCTCTGGGGTATATTCCCCAATGCTGGAGAGACGTCAGGGTGGTATTTATACCCAAAGCAGGAAAAAGAGCTAGCTCTCTAGCCAAATCGTTCCGACCCATTAGTCTCTCGTCATTTTTACTTAAATCCATGGAAAAAATCCTAGACCTACATATTCGAAGTGAAGTTTTGATTAAATCACCACTTCATTCTAAGCAATTCGCTTATCAAGCAGGCAAGTCTACCGAGACTGCCATCCACACTTTGGTTAAAGACCTCGAAAAAGCTCTTGAAGCAAAAGAGGTGGCCTTATGTGCATTTGCAGACATAGAAGGTGCTTTTGATAACACCTCCTTCGAAGCAATTAAATCAGCTGCCGAGGACAAGGGCTTCGAGCCCCCCACGGTTAATTGGATAGACTCCATGCTTAGAAGAAGGAGGATAACTACTACTCTAGGAAACTGTTCAGTCACGATCACTGCAGCTAAAGGCTGCCCACAAGGAGGAGTTCTCTCTCCACTCCTATGGTCGATCGTGATTGATGATCTCTTAGAGAAGCTGACCAGTTCGGGTTTTACCGTACAAGGCTACGCGGATGACCTAGTAGTCACGATACGGGGCAAGCATGACCAAGTCATATCCGACCTCATGCAAAAAGCCTTTTATAAAGTCCGCACTTGGTGCTTAACCAAAGGCCTCAGTGTAAACCCAAACAAAACGGTTATCGTTCCGTTCACGAGAAGATCAAAGCTTTCACTAAAGGCTCCTCTGCTCGATAACACGGAATTGATATTTTCAGAAGAAGTCAAATTTCTGGGGGTCACCTTAGATAAGAAACTTTCCTGGAATTCGCATCTGTCTAGAGTGACGGAAAGAGCGATAGGATCTCTCTACACGTGCCGTCGCTTCATTGGCAGAACATGGGGTCTGAAGCCAAAAATGATGTACTGGATGTACACCACGGTTGTTAGACCCATGGTCACCTATGTGGCCCTCGCATGGTGGCCAAAAACTAATGAAAAGAACGCTGAGGCTCTGCTTCAAAAAACACAACGGCTTGCCTGTCTAGGAATAACTGGTGCCATGAGGACCTGTCCTACAGCAGCCATGGAAGCCTTACTAAACCTTCCACCCCTACATCTGCAGGTGAAAAAGGAAGTAATCTCCAGTGCTATTAGACTGCAAAAGGAGAAACAGTTAAAACCAGGGAATCCGGTTGGTCATTTAAGTATCTTAAAACAGATACGCTTTGAGCAAATGACGACAATATCTGATATAATCACACCCAAGGTGGATTTTGTAAGACCATTCGATGTGGTTTTGGGAAACCGACAGCAATGGCGTTCCACTAAACCGTCCGGACTGGGCGTATACGGCCCCAGATGCCATATATCAAAGGCCCTGGGCTCTACCCCTACCGTATTCCAGGCCGAGGTATTGGCCATAGAAGAATGCGCCAATACCTGCATTAAAAGAGCCATAAATGGCTCAACTATTAATATTCTCTCGGACAGTCAAGCTGCCCTCAAGGCCTTAAAGTCCTACACCATCAAGTCAGGGATAGTCTGGGAGTGTCTACAAACCCTAAAAGATTTATCAAGAGGAAACAAAGTTATCCTCATGTGGGTACCTGGACATGAGGGCCATAAAGGCAACGAAATTGCTGATGACCTAGCCAAAAGAGGAGCGGAAACTCCCTTTGTCGGACCGGAGCCATTTTGTGGCACCTCAAAATGTTACCTCAAAGCTGCCCTAAATAACTGGGAGAACAAACAAAAATCCCTATACTGGGAAAGGCTACAAGGACTTCGTCAGGCAAAAAAGTTTATCGACACCTCTTGAGGAAAAACAAAAGAACTATTACTCCTCAAGAAAACAGAGCTCAAAATAATTACAGAACTCTTCTCAGGCCATTGCCCCTTGAGATATCACCTTAACAAGATGGGCTTGGCTGAGACTTCATCCTGCCGCTTTTGCCAGGATGCTCATGAAACCTCGGAGCATCTGCTCTGCAACTGCGAAGCATTGACCAGGCGGAGATTACTCCATCTCGAACATGCTTTTCCTACACCTAACTACGTACGGAACCTCAATCCCAGAAGGATCCTAGACTTTATTAACAGTCTGAACCTAGAAAGGGAATAAATTCAACGGGGACTCACAATAGATCTTTTAGGTCGCGGTGATTGCGTGGCTGACGCCTACACACCCCTCTACGAATCTAATCTAATCTACACTCATAAATACTATCGAAGGAAAATATTTCCAGTAAATTTCTAAGACGGAATTGAGGCCATCCCTACATCAGGTTGAGGCATCGTCGATTTTATATTCGAGCGAGACGTTACTGGTTTTTTTCTACTTGCCCAGTCTTGTTTGCATGTTATTAGTTTGTCTAAGGTTCTGCCTTGACGCGTTAGTGCGACAAATGCTTTGACAGTTCTTTGCGTGCTTTAAAATTCAACAAAAAAGGAGCTGCGCTAGAGATTGTGTTTGCTTTTCTACGAAAAGTAAGATATTTATAGGTACTTAATATACTCAGAAATACTAAAGTAAAAATCTTTGGTACTTAAGTACAAAACTAAGTCTTAAGTACAAGTAAATAGAAGCAAGTACTTATGTTCAAGTACTAAATAGGGCATTTCAAAAGTATTGAGTAATAAGTCTTAAGTAACGAAAATGTACTTTAAGTAGTACTCAAGACTTTTTATACCCTAGATGAAATCTATAGGGTATACTAAGTTTGTCATTCCGTTTGTAACACCTCGAATAATGATGGTAGAGCAAAATGGATTGGACACCCATTCATAATACTAAAAGTTATTTCGATTTTTGCATGTCCGTCCGTCCGTCCGTCTGTGCGCACGATAACTCGAGAACGCGTATACTTAAAGAGCTGAAATGTTGTACACGGACATTAAAAAAAAAAGTAAAATTAAGTTCGAAAATGAGACAAATCGGGCAACTCCTTCGTGGGGTTGCCATATAAAATTTTCGTTTTCCGCTATATATTTGGACACTGCCTGAGAACGCATCGACGTAGAGAGCTGAAATTTCGTACATGATGTTTTTACTACATTAGCAAATAAAATGTCAAAAATGGACTAAATCGGGCAACTTCTTCTTGGTGTTGCCATATAAAAATTTCGGTTTTTTACGTATACTTTGAAAACGATCAGTCCAAGACATTTTTATTGTACTAAAAACTTCTGCAGAATACGAAATCCTATAAAATTGGTTATTACCATTTTTTCTGTGCAACAAACTGTTCTAGAAATATATGCGAAAAACCACTTCAAAATCAATATTTGAATAGATCGGTGATCATTCGAAATTTAATACGAGCATTCATCTAGGGTATCATAAGAATTGGTCTTAGACCAATTGTAGCGTTTTTACTTGTTTTACTTAAGTATTGCCCAGCTCTTGTTGTCATACAAAAATTTCGTTTTTCATTATATATTTGGACACTGCCTGAGAATGCATCAACGTAGATAGTTGAAAATCTTGTACATGGTGTTTTCATAGCAATAGCAAACAAAATTCCAAAAATTAACTAAATCGGGCAACACCTTTTTGGTGTTGCCATATAAAAATTTAGGGTTTTACGTATTCCTACTGTGAAAACCAGGCATTTTTATTGTACTGAAAAGTTCTTCAGAATATAAAGCCCCATGAAATTGGTCATAATCATTTTTACTGTCCCACGAACCGTTCTAGAAATATATGTGAAAAACCACTACATCAGTCAAACTTACACATATGGGTGATCATACGAAATTATATGTGGGCATTCACCTAGGATATCATAAGAATTGCTCTTAGATCAATTCTGGCTTTTGTACTTGTTTAAGTTGAATATTGTTTCAATTATTCGAGTAACACTTAACTATATTTATTATGATGTTTTATACAGCTTTTTTACTACAGATATTAGTGTAGGAGATATTGATAATCTGCTCCATGATTGTGAAGTGAAATCATCTAGATATTGAACTGTTCTTTGCATGCATGGGAAAAATTGTGTCTGCTCAGTAGATCTTCGTTAACAATCTTGGTTTACAAGCCTATCACACATTTTACAATTGAAAAAATACATTTCAATTTAAATTACTAAATTTAAATAATCTAATAAAAAGGGGAAACATTTTTTTTTTTACTAAAATATTGATCATTGGCTATTGACTATTGGCCATTGATAACTTCGGTCAAAAGGTTTCCTTAGTGTAGTGGTTAACACATTGGTTCATCATTCTATGGGAGTAAGTTCGATGGCCACCACTGCGTCAAGGAATTTTGCTGACAACAGATTACTCAATACAAAAACCATATCAATGTTGGAATGTATAATTTGCAGGTAAAATAACTGCATTTGTCCAGAAACAGATGAATACAGCATCTCTAACTGCATACATATGCATTCTCATGTAGGAAGTAAGTTTCCCTTTTATTTTTTCGAATCCGAATATAAAGATCGGTTTTTCTTTTAACATATATTAAACGTTTTATTTTGTTAGTGTTAAATATTTGCACATTACTTTAGTGAAATATAAAAATGGAAGTGAAAATTTGTTTCAAATTTGTTCACCTTCACCCCAATTATTTCCCGTCTATAGCGCAAATGGTTTACTTTTTGGTTTTCATCAAAACACATTCCCACCTTTGTTTATACATTAAACGGACTGATTTCAAAAAGAATCGAAAACTTATTGAATGACAATCTGAAATAAGATTTTTATTGCTTGATTTACAGACATTTACGTTGGAAATTTTAATTGTTTTTACACAGCCGCTTTGAACAAAAGTAAATTCGCGGGCGTTTAACTTATCGGCAAACTTTTTGTCTTCTTTCTGTAAAACAACCCTGGTACGTTATCAAAAGTCATGTTAAAAATTCCATATATACAAATCAGGAAGCAAAAGCTGCTGAAAGGTACATGTCGTTACAATCTAGACAATGTGTTAATTATTAATGGAGGAGATAAGCTCTGCTCAGACGTACATTTATGTATATATTGAAGGTGGGGCAGATGAGACGCATACCCATCGCAATATCGTGCAGCTGCATAAACATCACAAGTGATTAAGCAAGGTATCGAAAATGCTTTAAAGTGTTGTGCAACAAAGTAAGTCAAGGAAATACTTCCAGCAAATTAATTACCTGCTTAGGCATCCTCTCGTATTGTATATGTATGTAGTATATATAGTGCGAATTTTTCGTTATTGAATCACTTCAGTTTCGACAAGATTTCAGTTCCGAGTTTTTTTCAAGATGGATTGCAAGTTATTATTCTTAGCAGTGATGATGGCTGTGTTTTCAGTTAATGTCAGTGGATTACCGTATTGGAGTTTTGATGTTGCTGATAGTGACAAGCAAAATAGTGATGTTTTTAGTGTATGCAAAAATAGTTTATACTTTCTACTTTTGTTTGTATAATTCAGTTCTATAAATTATTTTTTTGTAGGATTTTTGGGGTTTTTTATTTCCCGGAGATGATGACGATGATGACGATGATGATGAAGAAGAAAAAACTGTTTGTATGTTTTTAATATTTTTAAAATATCCTTATTAATCGTTTTGCTTAAAGTAACATGCACGAATTGCACAGTAAACGTTATCTGGGACAATAACACTACTAATGGTACAGGAATTGTACCATCAGCTCTACAAAATGTAGGCGATCAACCATCTATTCCTGCAGCTCAAGCACCAAGTGCTGCTGTCCAACCATCAAATCCTTCGGCACCGGCGGGACCTACGCCATAGGCACCATATATAAGTTATCATATATATATGTATGTATAATAAGCAAGCAGCCAAAAAGTTCTTAAGGAATATTTACTAATTATATTTTAATTCGCATTACTTAAATTGAGTCAGTTAAGTAGTCCAGAGTAATACGATTATTTAATATAAATAAAATAAATACTATAAATTAAGTGTAAAATGATTATTCTCATTCACACATATTACCTAATTAAACGTTATTCATAAATTCATTCATTCTTGAGAAATGCTGTTTATGTATGTAAACATATGAAGAAGAGCACTACGAGGCAGAAGATAGCAATAAATTCTTAAAGAAATAAAAACTTTGTCATGCTGAGATATTGTGGTAAATGTTTTTGAAAGAGTGCTGAAATGAAACATGTTAAGGTGACAACTAAACACATTGCTTGAAATTATAGCATAAATCTTCCAGGGATTTGTAGTAGCTCACACACATTCATTCAAAAATGGAACTGAATTTTTAAGATTTATGGTGTGATTTGTAATGTTTTGTATGAATAGTTACTTTTTTTAATTGTTTTAATTTTGAAGTGGATGTTGCGTTTTAATTCGTAAAAAAATATTTTTTTAGTAATTAATGGGAAATATTCATTTAATATAATATTTATCTTTAATTAATAATGCTAGATTGTATGGAATTGTGTTACCTGGACTATATAAAAGTAATTGCACTTAATGAAAAATTTCAAAATTTTTGTTGATCGAATGTTTTGTACTGTTTTTGAAGTATTTTTTAGGAGATTCTCGATTTAGCTTACGTATGTGTTTAGATATCTTTTAATTATTTAAACAATATTTGGAATTGCGGGCTTTCGAGTCCCCTTCTTTGGGGCTGAGCAAATTTCTTGCCAATGTCTGTGTTTTTGTCAATGCCTGAGTTCACTTTTTGGGAGTTTTGAAGTTTGTCACAACGACAAGCAAAATAATAATCTTTTTAGTGCATGCGAAAAATAATTATTTATACTACTTTTGCACGTATTAAGGTCGATGCCAAAACCCTCGAGAATACTTCACAAGCCATGAAACAGAAATCTAGATGTGTGCGTTCGGAGTCCGTTTTCTAAAATGTTCTATATTGATACTTATGGAAAAGTGCTAAACATTGGCTTTATGTATGCCACAGAGCCTAAACTACTATCCATACAGGAAAATAGTCTTCTAGTAATTTACAGCTTGATTCCTTATCTTCCGAAAGGCTACACTTCCTATATACCTTACTTAACAAAATAATAAAATAGTTTTGATTACAAAGTAACCTTACCATTTAACGCTCAATACATCTTAGCTTAGTGATAATTGCATGTGTGTATGTGCAGCCGGAGTCCGAATCTGTAGGCAGCTACATTCGAAATCATCAGCCCACGGCATGCCATGACGGCACAGCGACATTGCAATGATAACTCAGCTGAGAATTTTTGTTTGAGAAATCGTAGTCATTTGGTTAATATTAATTTTTTTAAATAATTTCGTTAGGAAAGGTATGAAAATTTTTTTACAGCTCGGATGATAAGAAAGCAAGCTTAAGATTATCGGAACATCATTTTTCTATATGAATAGTAGTTTAGGGCGGAGGAGCTATTCAAATCAAAATTTTGTCAGTTTTACTTAAGACCACTGCAAGTATTTTAGAATGTAAGGACTCCGATAGGCCTCGAATGTGGTAGGGAGGGAGTCTGTTTCATGGCTTGTGAAGTATTCTCGAGGATTTTGTCGATGCATATTTACTGGCCCAGACAGGAATCTTGCTATATATACATATATACATCGGCATAAAACATATAACGACATAAAACGGAAAGGAAGCTTTCAGTTAAGGCAGGTATCACGAGTAAACTATAGAAAAGTGATCCCATGCTAGCTTTGCAACTAGACCAGCATCAGAGAGCGCCCGGTTTGGTTTTTAGCCACCAATAGCGACCGGCAATAAAGTTTCAGTTTCGTGCCGGTATCTGCCGGTGCCGGTTGATGTGAATTAGCTGACTTGTTTTCATATTAAAATATTTTGCCTGTCTGCGACGGTAAGTGTGCATCGACCTTTATTCAGTTTTATAAATTTTCTTGTAGCTACACGAAAATATGAGTGAAATGAAGTGAAAAATCAAAGTCTTGTATGGGTACACCAATAAGTTCATTTTTGACATTGTATTTACTATTTTTATGAAAACGCCGTGTAGGTGGGATACAGCTGGATGGTGCGGGACACGCTCCCCTCTCTGAACACGACCGACAAAAAGTTGCAGTAGATCGTCTGCATTTTTCCGAACAAAACGATTCACTGTGCAGTACATCTATTCGACTAACAAGTGCAGATGTTGAAGACTATAGAGAAAACAGGAAGTGCTGATATCTAAAATTTGTGTAGTTGAGCGTGGCTTTTCTCGGGGTGTTTGAAACAGGACAGAGCATATTCGGGTAAAAGCGATGGAAAATTTGTTTCAATTAAAGGCAGCTGCCAGATGGTCTTTGATGAGTTTTCGACGTAAATATGGCTTATTAGAATATTATCGGCGAGACAAAGCAAACGATTAAAGCAACAATTATTGTTCTTGTAGGAAATCATTTTTCAGGCAAGTTTAATAGCTTTAATAAGAAATTATAGTGTTAAAATAAGAGTGAAAGTTTTATAAAATAAGCAGCCATGGAAAAAAAATAATATTTAACATTTTCCAATCCGGTTTGTTTGTTTACAATTAAGTTGTCATTGTTTGTTTATTTCGTCTTAAATTATGTCAGCCATACAAATGCAACGCCAAGAAATAAATATTAAATTATGTGGCCGCATCTGAAAATATCGTAGTTTTACTGCTTCCGTGGCTAAGACGAACACATCAGTGGTACCGTGGTGAATTCCTATGGAATAATTATCGGACCCTTACAAATAAGACTTGTGCTTTAATTAGAAAGGTTAAAATAAATTTGTACTCTAAAGCGTTTGACGCAATTTTACCTTCTCCCAAACTTGGGAATAATATTCGTAAGCTTAATATTATTAGAGGCAGCTAGCCATCTATAATTAACATATTATACATATATTTAATACTAATATTACCACTGGTTCTTTCTCCTCATCTTGGAAAATCGTGTGGTTGTTCCTATTAAATAGAAGATCAATTCATTCTCCCGGAAGATTATAGACATATTACCATTCTTCCTATACTGTCCAAGGTATTTGAAAAAGTCTTATACAAACAAATCATAGACTACGCTAATAGTAATAATTTAATTAGTTCTATCCTGTTGAAAAATCTATCGTCAGCCATTGAACATTTAGTGGAAATTGATCTCCTGTATGTCTAAAAGGTCATTGTAATCCTCTGAAGTCTGCCAACCTTCTAAGACAACTAAATCTATTACGCCATAACGAAATTGCAGCCCATACCATGACGGAACCAACAGCGGAGTGCCGACGAGACAGAAACAACTAAGATTTCATGGAAGTAATACTGAAAGTCATCAGGCCCATCCAAATTAAATTTCTTTTCATCAGAAAAAATCACCTGTTGCCATTCTTCCTTCCAATTTAAATGAGCGCGACTGTATTCTAATCTGGCAACTTTATGACGCTGAAGTAAACGTGGCTTTTTCTTAAGTTTTTACCGTCGGAGATAGGGACACTGTTTAATCAATCACTCTACAAACTGTCCGAACACTGGCTGAAGTTCCAACTTTATTCCTTATTTTGCAAGCGGATGCAGTACAATTTGATGCTTCGCGTAAAATTTTTGATTGTCCAAGGATCTTGACCAATTTCCTTCGCAATTTGCTGGTTGGAGTAATTTTCTTGTTTAAATGCAAGAATTTTGATATTTCTATCTTAGGTTTACCTCGACCCATATTTGTTACGATGCAGCAAAAATATCAGTAACAATTTAAAATAACACTTATTTGTTTTGAAATACCTTTTTGCTCAAGAAGTAATTTATATGTCCCAATCAGCAACAAATTGCAAGTGACAGCTCTCAAGTGACAACTGTCAAACCATTACCCCGAGAAATTCTTAGTGTAAGCTCGAGGTAGCCCAGGTTTTTCAAAAAACAAGATAGTCTAGCCCGGTTTTCATCAAACAGACCTAATATATCACAAGTTGTGACCCGTGAAATAATTATAAGAAGACGCCCGTTACATTTCATGAAATGGGATGACGTTGATTTTTATTCTCGGTTCCGATTGTTTACGTTGTCGAAACATTCTGCAACAATGATTTTGGATTTGATTTCCTTCCAGATAAAAACCACAACAAACTGGTGAATAAAAAGTTTTTTTTTGTTTGGTTTTTAATCCACAATTGCAATTTTCCTTTAAAAAAATTCACAATTAGAGCAGTGTTGACAACTTAAAAATTTTCATCTGCGGCTTAACTTATGGTGAATTCTTTTCAACAAAACTGAACAGGCACTGAACTGAACCAGAATCTGTCAGATCTACACCGAATTTAGCCCTGTTCCGAATGGGGACAAGCTGAAAAGAATGCAAGAAAGTAGAATATCCGAAAATGTTCGTTCTTATGATTTTAATAAAAAAATAAACCACTTCAATAAAATAATTATATTTTCACAAAATGTACACATATCCCCACTTTAATTACAAATATTTTTGATTTGACGTTTAGCTCCGAATCGTAACCACAAATTTTCATGGAACAAGAAAGTTCAAAACTGGTGCAGAAACCGAACATAGACTCGCTGTGAAAAGAACAACGTGCGGAACCAGTTCTGTGTCAGTTTGGTGAAGAAAACACTTAAGGTTTAGGAACCGAACGAGTTACGGTTCAGTTCAGGTAAAAAGAATTCACCATAAGCCTCAGTTTACTGAGTATTGTAAAACCGAGTAGTAAGTTCCGGGCTTAAGCCACGTCCGTGGCTTAGCTAAGCCCTGGCTTAAGCCTGGACTGTGAAACCGGCCATAAGTGTTGCATGGAAGTTTCCACTTTGTTCCATTTTCTCACCTCCGTCATCAGGTAGCATGGAACAAGAGGTAAGAAATCTTGTCTTCATGCGTTCCAGGAAATTGTTTCCCTACATTTGGCATTCGCATTGTAATGGTTTCGCATTGCAGGTTACCCCTACATTGTGAATTCGGTCAAAATTTCAAGTGAGGGCAATCAAGTGACCCGAGTGTATACCATTTTAACTAAGAATCGGAATCTTCGCTTGATCTTTAATAATCGAATATTTTGGGCGACCACATCGACGTTGTTGTACGTACGTAAGATCTTTTAAGGCCGTGACACATTAAAAGCAGAAAGCAGCGACAGAAGCAGAAGCAGAAATCCAACATTTCTGCTTTGTCAACCACATTGAAAGCAGAAGCAGAAAACAGTGACTTGTCAATTACACATCTCAGGTGTTATAATTTTTAAAAAGTTAATTGTTAATTAATTTGTTATTTCTAACAAAATTAATAATTTTTCTTCCATAGACATTTTGTTTTTCTCGCATCAAATCTCTTGAACACTTCTAAGGAAAGGACGCCAACAACGAAATAAAAATTTTAGCTGTCTTTATATTGGCAGTACTGAGAAGAAGCAGAATTTTTTAGATTTGATCAACTTTAAAGTTCTGCTTCTGCTGCTGCCGCTGCCTCTGCTTTTAATGTATCACGGCCTTTAGTCCACCGGCTTCGACTTGTGAAAAGCTTACTACTACTGGTTATCAACTATGCTAACGTTGTATATGTATGCATTCAAATTGTTGCATCACAGTCTTATGCATCCTAATCAGTTGTGACATATTGACCGGCGAGTTCATAGGATTTGCACAGTTTGTGCTGGTGAAGGCACCCTTTTTCACAGGTTCTTCTATCCGAATTTCAGCATTACTAGGACATCATTTCTATGGGGCCTCTCCTCGCTTTGGAACCGTGGCAAGTGCTGTGGGAAGGACAAGCGCTCCGTTAGAGATGCTAAACTGGAGGAATGATGAGGGCAGTTTGTGGAGGTCTATGATACTACAAGCTGCACTCGCGGGACTCTATAACAATATCGGGTAAATTTTTTTGTTCGTTCGGCTATTATGTTTTTAATTCGGTCTCGGTCTCGGTGCAAAATTGCAAAATTTTTTGTTGGGAGCATTTTTATTAGTTTATGTTGGAAATTTGGAACTCCTTGGAACTGCCACTTACATAATTGTCAAAATTGGGACTGGCTCTAAATTTTTGGTTAAACTTTAGATCTTTTCCAAAATACTTGTGTTCGTTTTTAGTCTCTTTTGAGAATTTTGTCATGTTTGTTTTCCTTTTTGTGTGTCATTTTTGTTGTATTAATTGTTTTTAATTGTCCCTTTTGACTGTTTATAAGTTAGTTTAGCTAGTGTCTTTTTTACAATTTTCTGCCTTTTGCCAATTAGCTTTAAGGAATATTTAAAAGAGCCACAAAAAAGAGCCAAAAATAAAGAACAATTATAAATAAAAACAAAAAATTATCTTCTTCTTTATTCCCTAAATATCCTCCTTACCCAGTCTCAAATACTCTATTATAAGTAAGACTATTATATGTATACCTATAATTTTAGTTTCCGAAATTTCCATTTTTTTAGTAAATTAAATGAATTACTTTTAATTTACGAGTTGCATAAAGTGCTTAAAATGTAAAGAGAAAGTGGGTATACTTCAGAAACTCTCAAATTTCGTGCGTTTCGTTTGCTGCATTTGGTATTTGCGGTAAAGTTATTATACAGAAAAAAAGAAGCTAGTGAAAATTGATCCCATTTGACTGTAAATAAATTTATAGCGATGAACAGTTCAAGTTATTTATGCAGTGGTTAAAACAAAAAATCTACTGACTCTAAGAACTTGTAACTATGAACGAATAATTTCTGATTTAAAAAAAAATTTCAAATAAGCCCACATTTTTTATGTGTCTCAGAGATCTTATGATAACAATTAATCAAAAATTTATTTCTTATGTCTTCGAGATATATGTACCTACATATAGCGGCTCGGAGTACTATCATGTCATATTAGAGCACAGATTACACCAGACAGAAACAGATGTCATAAGCATTAGTACGACATGTCGACTGTCGTACACATTTGACGGAATGTTTGACTATTTAAATCCTTCGCCAATAAATTACCAAAGAGTGCAAGTGATTTATTTTTAGTCCAACGCGCACTTATGTATAGTTATTAAACTGAACTGCGTAACTTGTCTGGGAAAGAAATTCGCTGGAGATTATTTAACTTCGCCATTTAGGCATGTATATATTTATAGGTAACATATGTATATACGTTTGAAATTGCATTTCCTCGCTGATCATCCGATTTTATTTCTCCAGAGAGAAATATGTGTTAAATAATAAGCAAACTAAATAGATACCTAATCCTCTTTCCAGATTTTGTTTTTTCTTTCGCTTAACATCAATATTTGAAGTCAGCGCCGTAGCTGGTAATAAGTCACTTTAAACGGTGCGGAAAAATCAAATTTCCCGCACCCCTGTCTGACAGGGTCTTCGGTGTCGCGGTAAAAATTAGACTGATGTGTCCTTATAGAATAAGGGAATTTCAGTGTCTTGCCCTCTCTTCATTCCGGGTGTAATTTAAGGCGCACAGAATATTTATGTTCCAAACATTAAGAAAATGTATAAAATGCGGTTTTGAGGACCAACGAAAGTAAATTGTTTTTAAGCTGATGCTAGCTTTGTCTTGGGAAATTAATCTTCTTGATTGATCATCAGTTTTTCTCAGATCTTCAAGTGCAATGGGAATTAATAGTTTGCGGTACGCGGTGTCTTTTATGCTTAAGAGACCTTTCAGCATATAAAAAACAAATTTGTTAGTCACACTTTGAAAAGTGAATGTAATCTGTTATTGGAGCGAGAACATTACTAGTAATTAGTAGCTAATTTTATCAAAGAGCTCCTTTTCTTTTATGTATTCAGGATATAACTAGAGCTTTGAAGGTTTTAAAAGTAATTTTCTAATTAAATACCCTTTAAGATTGGTCTTTGGGGATTGAAAACACTCTACATGAATGGAATGTGAACTGAAAAAAAAACGTGAGGTTTTAGCTAGTACACATAATCATTAAGTCAGTATCCTGTTGTCAGAAAAATGCTTCAATTATTGGTAGTTGCAGTTGGATCTTAAATCCACACCCATAGAAACATGAGTCGTTATCTATCTATCCATACAGAGGAGTTGAGTTATATATATGCGATATTCCAAGATGAATATAATCAACCTGAATGCTTAAAATATCATATCGCTTTCTAGGCAAAACCACCTGGAGCGGAGTCGTCATCAATAATAATGTTAGAAAGGATTCTTGCAAAGTCACTGCTTTGTATAGCACGAAAACATAAAATTCTGAGTAATTTTGTAGATTTCGGGAGAGAATTAAGGAATTGTAATCAAATCAATTATGTCAATCAGATGGCACAAGATGCTGATATTCATTCTATTATGATCCCCAGCGATTCAGTGGACTGAGATATGTTTACAAATTATTATTTCCGTTGGATTCTTATACTTTTGAAAAATTGTACACTATGATATGTCCAATCGATGCCTTAATTAGCTCTCACTGATCCACCTCTCGAAATATCCCAATGACCTGAAATTGCTAACGCATAGCTGAGACAACTTACATCTAGATGTGCAAAACCTCACAAAAACGCGGTCCAACTAAAACGAGCTAATGGTCCTCTAATAGAAAGCTCTACACATTCTCTCTCTCTTGCTGTAGTATACCACATAAATTCTTCGCAATGATAGCTTTATTTGGTTGAATAAAAAGTTGAAGAGCTTTCAAAAAGTGATCTGGGTTTATATGGCGATTTTCATATCTAGTTGTAAGTTGTCTCAGTGCAGGGTTAGCAATTCCTTAGGTTTTGTTCTTGAATTGAAGATATAATGAATAGTTAGATGAATCGAAATCAATAAATCTGGCCCCAATGGAGTGGTGACTATTTGCAAACTCTTTTACAAATTTACAAATCGTATGTGAAGAAATCACGGTTCTTCTGATGGTTTAGAGCTCCTTTTTTTTCTGAGATGATCCTTCGGTCGCAGTATGCAAATATTAAGATCCATTAGTGTTCAAAGAGCTAGAGGTATGACACTGTGGGTGCAATTTATCTACTATTTAAGCAATTCTGATATTTTATCTAAGCACGAATAGGACAACTTGGATACTACAGAATTCTCCGTTTTCTATTCGGCCGCTGCGAAAAAGGAATTGTTGAATACGAAAGTCAGCCGCCTTACCAAATACCCTTGAAAAAATGGAAATAGAAAATAAGAACTAAATAAAAAAATATGAAAAAGAATCTTTTAATCGATAGATACATAAAAAAAAGAACAACATAAAAGAAAAAAGATCGGGATGATGGCATTGATGATATTATTAATTCGTATAATCTCCATCAATAAATAAAAATAAATATTTTTCCCGTCGTTAAAAAAAAAGAATATTTCTTTATTATTTATCAAGTTCGGGTAATCACAGAGAAAACCAGAAGATCATTCTGGGCCTGCCGCAGAGTGTGGGGTGCAACATGGCGCTTAAGGACCAGGACCATGTATTACATCTATACGACCGTCATAAGACCCATGTTAACATATGAGGCGATTACATGGTGGTATAGGATCAAGCTCAATGCGGTTAAGGCACAATTGAGTAGCATACAGATACATATATTATGTGCACACCCAAAACTTCTACACCTGGAGGTGAAAGGTGAGGCATTCAATGATGCATACACGATGCATGTGGCAGATCTTCTTGGAAAAAGCTTTGGTAACAGTCATACTACTATCATAGAGGTTTTCGAGGAAATTCCTGAACTAGCTATGACATTAGACCATATGCCGGCGTGGAGATCTGAGAATCCTGGAATTTTCCGGCTATCCTTAGCAGAGGACTCGTAAGGTATATGGATGGGTCAAAAAATGATATGTGTGCCATGGCTAGGGTGTGTTACAGGCCGACGTTTATGCAATACTGACCTCTGCCGACAATAATCTATTATTACATTCTCCGACAGTTAGACAGCAATTAGAGCTATTTTATTTTTTGCGGTGCAATCAAAACGCCTTTGACGGACTGAGTATATCCAATCGGGTGAGCCTGATTTGAATCCCGGATTTCAAGGCTTTGCTGGTAATGAAAAATTTGAGAAATTTGCGTAATTAGGCTCAACTGTACTTTTAGTCCAGAGCCGATGAGCGGATTGCCTCTGTGTGTAGTAAAGGGAACTTCTGAGGGCCACAGAATGTAGGTATTGGAGGAGCATTGCTTCTGTAGAAAACATTTTATATATAGTAATAGTGGGTTTGATTATATTTTAGTCAGTTGAATATCAACTTCTATGCTAGACGGTTGTTCAATTTCTTTTGAAGAACATTATTCTATCCTATTCTGGGCAACTATATACCACAAATATATTGTGTTGAAACAAATATTCCCAAAAGAAAGAGTTTGTCTTAGTGATATAATTGAAGACAGCGATGATAAAAATGATGAATTATACTACAATTTAGCAGCTGTCTCCATAGAACCAAATAAAAGGTACCATCCACGGGAAAAAATCTTAAGAAAAACAGTTCTTCGTTCATCGGCTAAAACATCCAACAAATCACATCAATATTTGTCAGCATATTTACCGCCGCAATTCTTTAAAGATGTGCTCATTCAATAAGTGTACGCCAAATGAAATACAGACCTGTTTTGCCATTACATGGAATTATGGGTGTGTTGAGATTTCCCCGTATTAATATGTTTTGGCAATACATTGCCAATGTTTATTGAAAATATTAATCGTAATAGATTTTATGCAATTTTTTTTTTGCATTTAGTAGATAATAATGCTAAACCACCCGATTATACCAACAAATTATACAAAGTGCGGCTCATAATGGAAATAGTGTATCAACGATTATTGCAACTTAAGTTTGAAGAACAGTTACGTTTTGATCAGCAGATTATTCAATTCAAGGATCAGTTAGCAATAAAATAATCTATTAAACGAAAACCATGCCCTGGGGTATTAAAGTTGATGTAATTTGTGGAGAAAATGGAATACCTTATGATTTTGTTACATATATCAACTGAAATTAATGAGATCACTTTCAAAAACCTGGGGCTCTCAGCAGCAATAATTCTAAAGTTTCCTGAGCATATTCCATGTGATATATTTGGCCATATGTTATATTTGATGACTTTTTCACATTTTACCAACTTTTGGAAATACTTGAATGTCGAAAAATATATACGGCGGGTACAGTTCGTATCAATCGTTTCAAGAATTCGGCTCGCCCTTTATATACACCAGTAAAAAAGAAGGGACGTGGTACATATATCTGAGCAAGCTATCAGTCGCGATGGCAAAATAATAATTACAAAATGGTATGACAATAAAGGATCATTCAGGCTCGGCAAGTTACTTGCCCAAATAAGGACTCCCTTCACTTCCCTATGCCCCTCGTAGGTCTAAATACTTACTTGTGACAAGTTGGAAATCTTGTTCCACTCTTTTCTACTTTTTAGAGCAAGTCCACACTTTTAAATTCAATTTTATGTGAATTTTAAACATGGCGGAGGATGTAAATTGTCAGATGATATTGATTTGTGGAAGTTGTCAACCTTGCATCATATTAAAAAAAATAAAGAAATAGTTTGTCTTCCTCAAAATAAGTAGAAAGAGGTTGATCCAAAAAAGTATTATGGAAATATTTGAAGTGATGAAAGACAAAATTGTGGACACATTAAATGAAAGAGAAAATAAACGTGTTTGGGTACGAAAATAATTAAACCGAAAATATGAATTTGGTGCTTTTAGTACTCTTCTCAAAGGACTAATTTTTGATGATAAGTAAGCGTATCGGAATCATTTACGATTATCTCCTGAAAATATTGTTGTTAATGTAATTTGAAAGGAATGACAGCAATCAGCTGTTTTAAGTTAATGTTCCACTTTAGTTCCACTTCAGGAAAATTCCGGCAAAAATAGTTCCACTTCAGGCAAATTCCCGCAAAAGTACTTGAGGAATGTGAACATGAATTTGCTCATATGTTGCAAGCTAATTGTGCAAGTAACTTGCAGAGTTTGAATGGGCCTTAAAGCATAATTTTGTCGATATTGAGAAAACAGACGAAGAAAATGATACAATAAAAAAATTCATAGCTATAATGACATACCTAGACCTGAAATCGTGCAGTTATGTGTAATTCAGGAATGGGTGAGGTGGATTTATTGGATCAAATGATCCAAGATTATCGTATATTTATAAGATCCAAAAAGTGGACATTGTGTGTTATTATGTACTTTATTTTGACATGGCAGAACCATCAAATTGGATGGAGTATAAAGAAGATTGTTCTGAAAATGGAATATTCGAAAGGACTTGATGGCTTCCAAAATGGATTTGTGCAGTATTTTTGTATTGATCCATAAAAGTGGTGAGAAAAGAGCTGGGAGTCCATCAATTTCTCTAGAAAAAGCAGGCGCTCAATAAAAAACAAATGCTGTTAGATGCAAGTATGTATGTATGTATCTTGATTGCAAAAAAAAAAAAAACACTTTCATAATGTGTGAAAAATGTAAAGCTTTCCCTGAAATTGTATTTGGGAGGCCTGAACCGAAGCTTTCCAGCTCCAGTGAAAAATGATAGGCAGTCTTGATAAAATTCAGGGGTAACACTAATACATATAAACATTGTCGCATTTTTAAATGAATTATTTGCGTATGCAAGAGCAGGACCGGTAGCACTACCAAACCGAAAAACCCGCACTTTCAGAAGGGAAGTAACAGTTTGTCATTACTGTTATGGTGTAGTCTTTGGGGGATGTATTCGGTACTTCTAAATCAATGAAAAGAAGCACAATATTCAAGCATATTTCAGTAGTTCTTAAGTAGTGAAGAGAATCACAATATTCGGGCATATATAAGTAGTTTTGAACTAATGAAGAGAATCACACCATTCAAGCATAATTCAGGAGATAAATTTTTTCCAAAATAAAAAATTCTCTTCTTTTAATGTATTTAATATAGATAATACTTTACTATTTAAATTTATTAAGTTAAGAACCCTATTCACAACACTACCTCTCTAGTTATAGTCTTTTCATTGAGTCAATGGCTATAAATATAAAATATATATGTATATAAGGGTAGTCAATTGACTCTTGTGAACCTTTCAAACAATAGATAGTCTGTAATTGTAAATTTTTTTTTATATTATAATTAAAACTTTGTTTCTCAATTCTTACCAATTTATTACTGATATGTGAAATCTATGTCACTCAAAGGCACTTCCAATGGATTTAACTGGAAACGAATTCTGAATTTCTTCATGCAATGTAGGTACTTTACAAGCCCTGAAGAGATGTAAACCAATTAGAATGAGACAAATCTATTGATATACTTTATCTCTCTATGATGATAAAATAATGAGCGAGAGAGAGTATATCTCGATTTTCGTTTTATTTCATTTCATGCACAGAACTTTCCGTAGTGATTCAGTACATTTTTACGGACTGAAGTAAAATAATAAAAGAATAATGATTGTAGTGGTAACCCCTGAAGTCGTGTTATCATGGTTTCCTTTATATAAAGCGTGGAATCAACTGTTACTATAAATATCATATACAAATTAATCTATTTGTTAATAGTAAAATAGTTAAAGTACTTTATTCAATTCATAATAGCAATCTTCTTAAAATATGAGTTTGTATATAAATATCAAATATAAGGACGAGAAATTTTTACACCCGATGTCCTGTACAAGGCACAATTTATACCTGCCAGGTGAGTGAATATAAAAATGGATTTTTATTTAAATTTTACTTAGAGGAAGCCCCTAAAAAATGTTTTTCTCTCTGAGTACTAAAATACACCTGAAAGAACAAATTTTTACAGTCCAATAGATTGCAAGGAGACAAGGTTATCGATCAGTTTGGAACAAAAAATGTTTAACTCTAATCTGCTTAATAGGGATTGTAAGAATCGTTTATAGAGTCCCGGCTTTTACGGAATTTTCTTATCGGTAAAATTGTAATATTTAAAAGTAAAAAGTAAAATTATGCATATTTGTATTTTGGAATTTCTACTACATATAAGATGTACGATAAACGTAAGGGCTTTACAGACCAAGATATTACTCCTGTTTTCATTGTCATGGGATTGCACTTTCGACGTGATAGCTCTTGCCGAAACCTTGCTATATTCAACGATAAAGGATGAAGAATTTTTTTTTTTGATTTTCAAGTAGGTATTTAGAAAAGACCGATTCTCCGACTCTACCACCCGAATTAACGCTCTCAGTAAATGCCTCAGGCATAAAGCAAATTAACTGCATCCTCAATTGTTCCAATAGACTGTTGGACCAAGTATATACATCTGATGCCGGCTGCTGTCACTCGAACTGGAATTTCTTTGGTTCCTCAGGGCTTTCATCATCCTGCACTTGTAATTTTATACAATAACATTCCACCTGACTCTAATAGAGTTTTCACCCATTCTTATTCTTTTGACTTTCATAAAGCAGACTTTTCGCTACTGAATAACTTTTTATCAACTTGTGATATTCACAAATTTTACAAAATAATGTTTTATGGATTTATATTATTAACGCCATCTATTGCAATAAAAATCCACACCTAGGTCCCCTCCTTGGAATGATGATGAAATTAGGAGGAGGACTCGTAACCTAACGTGGTTGAGATATAATTTATCAAAAAATATGTCTCACTACAATGAACTCGCCAGTTTGCAGGGAAGATATTCTCAGCTAACTAAAGTTGCGTTTTTGAATTATTTACATCAAGTTCAAGTAGAGATGAAGATTGAACCTAGAAAGTTTTGGATTTTTATCAAGATGCGGCGGAACTCTGATGGATATCCATCTCAAATGAAATATGGATGTCACACTAGTTCCGATTCCAACATTATGTGCAATCTCTTTGCTGAATTCTTTAGTACTAGCTGTATACCCATCATAGTGAAGTAATTGATAAATCCTATTTCAGTTCCATTCTTCAGTCCTCAAGAGTGGGGCTTGGCGATCTTACGATATCTGAAGATGTTTTGCTTGGGTTTATTGGGCCAAACTCGATTCCAAGTTCAATGCTGGTCCTGATGGAGTCCCTTATGAGCTTTTAAAATATTGTGAGCATAATCTTGTAAATCCCTTGTCACATCTACTTAATTAGTCTCTGGTCATCTGTATATTCTCATTACCATGGAAGTTATCCGATACTACTTCTATACACATAAAAGTCAGAAAAGATGAAATACCTAATTATAGGAATATTTTCCAGCTTTATGTTATTCCTAAGCTATTTGAAGCGCTTGGATGTAATGCTGTATACCTTCACTGCAAGTATTTAACTACAAGGAAAGGCAAAACGGTTTTGTAAAGAAAAGATCAACTTTCACTAGCCTGGTTGAATTCACCTAGGTTTGTCTCAACTCTATAAAATATGGAAACCAAGTTGACTACATCTTCTCCGACTTCAGTAAGGTCTTCGATAAAATCTCACACAAGCTTTTGCTCTTCAAGCTTGGTGTACTCGGATTTCCTACTTCTTTAATTAAATGACTAGAGTCATATTTATCAAACAGGATCCAGTAAGTTCTGTTTTGGTTGGCTGTCTCTTATGAAGACCTTTCGGTGTTCTTCAAGGCAGCCATCTTGGTCCCTCGCTTTTCATATTATATTTAACGATTTGCCAAACGTTATTAATATGTCTGATATTCTGATATATCCTGATGATGTCAAATTTTTTAAAACGGTCGATAGCTGTATTGATTGCTACGCTTTGCAATCAGACATTGACAGTTTCTTCATTTGGTGCAGTAAAAATGTTATGTACCTAAATATTGATAAGTGTAAAGCCATTAGATTTATCTTTAGAAATTCTCCACTTCTGACTACATATCATATCAATGGTATCGCTCTTGGCAAAACCAATGAAGTCAAAGACCGTGGTGTACTTTTAGACACCAAACTTAGCTTTTATCTACATATTGGCAAGATAATCAATAAGGCTAATGCCGCATTAAGATGAAGACCCAATGATTGTAATGCGTGCGTTGACATGCCCCGCATTTGTAGCGCAAAAGTTAAAAAGTATTCAACTATTGCGTTCTGCGTGCGTTTAATACATTGCTCATTTGGTCAAGTTCCATAGAAAAGCTATATTTTAACTTATCTGTCAACGCATTTACGCATGCATCGCAATCATTGGGGTTTCACGTTTAGGCTTTATAAGAAGATAGGCGCCTGATTTTAATGATCCTTTTTACTTTAAGGACCTTGTATCTAGTTTTAGGGCGACCTGTTATTAAGTATGGATTCCAGTTTGGTGTCCTTTTTATGATATTCATTTATAATGCTTGGAATCTATACAGAGGAGATTTATTCGCTTTGCACTTAGACGTTTCCCATGGGATAAGGTAGTCTTCCTGTTTCAAATAATTACTGGTGCCGTAGACGCTGCTGAGCTCTTATGTAAAATTAACTTCAATATTCGCCCATGAACTTAAAGGAATGACCCACATACCCTGTTGCATGTACCTCATCTGGGCCCCAACTACGGCTATAATGAGCCTATTTGCTCTATGATGAGAGTCTGCAATGACCACTTAGATCTCATTGATTTTGACTAAACTCCGACAAAGTTGAAAAGTTTGCTTTACGAATAAAAGTAATTTCTTGTATTTTTGCTTACATTTGATTTTTTGTTTCGCTTCCGTACCGTATTTTTCTCTTTTTATTATTTTATTCTAATTGAAATTTTTATATATTTTCGGTTTTATTTATACATATATATGTTTTGCTGTATTAGTTTTATAATTTATTATTCTAGTTTTATATAATTTTTTTTTTGTTCATTAGGGTTCCGTACCCAAAGGGTAACAACGGGAACCCTATTACTAAGACTTTGCTGTCCGTCCGTCACCAGGTTGTATCTCATGAACCGTAATACGTAGACATTTGAAATTTTCACAGCCTGTGTATAAAAATAGAATAAAATTAAAAAATTAAAGGGGGCCCCTATACAAGAAACGTGATTTTTTCGGCGTTATTGTCCTCGTTTTATTTTCATTCATTCTTATTATCATAAGTAGGCATTTTTTTTCCAATGACAGCATTATTTTTCCAAATTACAGCATTATTTTTTCACATGACGCCTACTCTCATTTGAAAAAATAAATTAAAAGTACATAGTATTAAATTATGTACGATGGTACGGAACCCTTCGTGCGCGAGTCCGACTCGCACTTGGCCCGTTATTATTTTTTATTTACATATTATGATTATTTTGTATTTGTTCTTTATTTTTGCTTTTTTATGGTTTTGTATTTTTTTATTTGTCAGGTCAAATATATTTGTCCTGTTGCAAAACCCTCAAGAATATTTCTAAAGCCATGAAACAAAAGCCTATATGTGTTCGTTGGGAGTCCGTTCTCTAAAATGTTCTATATTTATACTTATGGAAAAGTGCCAAACATTGACTTTATATATGCTCTAGAGCCTAAACTACTATCCATACAGGAAAATAGTCTTCAAGTAATTTACAGCTTGGTTCCTTACCTACCCAAAGGCTACACTTACTATATACCTTACTTAAGGGATCATTCTGATTTAGATGCTCAAAAAAAGGCCTAATTTATCATTCTAGATATTCTAGATTTTTTTAAATTTATTTCAAACACTTTTTATACACTAAAATAAAAGGCAAACATAATTCCTCGAAAAGTATATATGTCACTGGCGGCGTTGATATCTCGATAAGGGCTCATCGAAAACAAAAAAATCAAAATTATTTAGATTCAGTATGATCGTAGCTCTCGCGCATTCTATGGATAACAATATTTATTGATAAATAATAAAATGGCGGAGATTAAAAAAGTAAAGAAAAAAAGCAAGTGTTTTTTTTCACTGTTTTTGGAAAACAAATAGTAAAACTTAAAATTTTAATACGGTTATAGAATGCGCTAAAGTTATTCATGTATAGAATATGTGGTTAAAATTTCATAAGAATCGGTTGAGTGGTTCCGGAGAAATCACCGCCGCCACGTTGTTTTGAGAAAAAACGCGTTTAAAGTTTTTTTTTTTTAATGAAAAGCGAAAACTGATGGTACTGTAGCTATTCAAACGTTTGGAGGTCCCTCTTCACTTGTCAAATTTACCAACAATGGTTCAATTCTAAGAAAAAAAGCAAGCAGCTGTTTGAATGAATAACGGCAGAGAGAGCAAATTAGACAAAAAACGGGTCGGCCGAGCGCGCCAAGGTAGTAAAGGTAACAACCTAAATTTCACAGGATAACATAGCTAGACTGCTCCGATAGTTCTAAAATTTTTACACAATAGGGGTATTCACGCAATTTTGTATCAAAGAATGTATCGTTGTAAAAGATGTATTTGATTACAACCCAGTAAAGTCATACAAGGCTTATGCATATAAAATGCAATACAAGGGTCTTGTATTTTGACATTCACAAATTGGCAGTGTAAACCGGGTTGTATAGTTGTACTTAGGAGCTGAGATTGAACGTCAAATGTCAGCGGGTGCAGCCGTGGAGGGGAGTGTCCTAGGAAAATTTCCAGTGTGCCAAATGAAAGATCCTTTTGAGGACTATCGACTGGTGCACTCGTATTTTTTCTAGGTGGTACTCGGTTGATTTTGCAGGGTGTTCAATTTACATCTACCCGCATCATGATTTTCCCCCACAAAGAAAGGTATTGCAAATTTGTGAGCCCAAAACATCAGTAATGGCGCATCAAACAGCATGAAACTTTCTGGAAAGCTTAATAAAACATCACCGAAAAACAAATTGGTGCGATCGATTATCTTTTTCCGCACTAAATTACTTAATAATAGTATTTGAAGTTCAGCAATTAGCTTTAATTATTTTAAAAATTTGAACTTTTCTTGCGGGATGAGGAGGGGACCGTTCAAAAAACGAACTTGATATTCGTCTTTAGTTCAACAAGGCGATTAAATTTATCGAAAAAAAGTTTCGAGTGGGGATATTTTGGGTTGCGGGGTTCTTACCCCCACCCTCCTCAAATCCCAAATATGACATGTGGGGCGTCTATTTAAAGCCCCCGCTGAGCTCTATCGAATGGCGTTTTTTAAATTTCAATCCGGTATAATCCATAGTATATTTTTTTCACCCTCTAAAACTTGATTACGTTTTAACTGAAAACCACTTTTTTACTTTGTCGGATCTTGCATCATAAGGGATGCCCCTAGAGAAAAAGTTTTGAATCTAAATTAAAGGTAATAAAATTTTCTATCTATTAGAAGGTTTTTATTTTCAATTCGAGATATTTCCACACTGAGCTTTTATTCCCGAAGTTCACTGTTTTTCCCCACCATTACTACATATGAGTTATTTTTCTAATTTTTTTTTCAATCATAGGCATAAGTATACGATTACGAAACTTTTTCATCTTTACAAAAAAATACCTCCGAACCACTGTTATTCCGTAAACGTAAATTGTAAATTTTTACATTTTGTAACGACAAAAAGCGGCAAAGATTGCCGTAAAAGGAGGTTGTTCTACTATTATTAACATTTCTCCTAAACTATTAGCATGAGCTGAAAACTAATTAGAAATAACCGTTCCCAAAAAAACAGGCTTCATTTTATCCGCTGACATTATACTGAAATAGTGTATAATTAAGTAGTAATAGTAGAAATAACAACTTGGGAAACAACCGAAACGGTTAAAAAATTCTATGAAAAACCGGCATTTCCTTAATTTAAGCCGTTCTTTTCATAAATAGTTGAGATACTTTAGGTTTTATCTCAGCTATTTCTAACCGGATCTTCACAATTCTTTCTTTCTAGGATAACTATGAATCCTAGGAATTTTGAGGATTTTCTCAATTTTTCCGGGGGCCAAGGAGAGCTCCTACGGTCCCATTTTATCACCCTGTTCCCATAATTACATTTCGAAGTAAACTAAAGGCTAAAGAGTGTGTTCACTCTTTGTTGTAAATTCTTGTTGTATATTTACATCGGTTACACTGATACATTAAAGAGTGAATACCCCTAATATTTTTCGATAATTATACAATCGAAAAATGTAAAAAAAAAAAAACAATTTTTTGAAAATTATAAACTAGAATGATCCCTTAACACAATAATAAAATAGTTTTGATTTAAAAGTAACCTTACCATTTTACGCTCAATAACTCTCAGCTGAGTGATAATTGCATGTGTGTATGTGCAGCCGGAGTCCGAATCTTTGACGGCACAGTGACATTACAATTACAATGATTACTCAGCTGAGAGTTTTTGTTTGGTTCAGTTAAATTTTTTAAATAATTTTGTTAGGAAAGGTATAAAAATTTTATTTCGGTTCGGAAGATAAGAAAGCAAGCTTAAGATTATCAGAATACCATTTTTCTGTATGAATAGTAGTTTTAGACGCAAGAGCTATTCAAATCAAACTTTTGTCAGTTGTACATAAGAACACTGCAAATATTTTAGAATGTTAGGACCCCGTTGGGGCTCTCATGCGGTAGTTATGGAGTCTGCTTCATGGCTTGTGAAGTATTCTCGAGGGTTTTGCCAGTTGGGTCTGCTGAATAAATAAGTATGTGTGTTACATTCATTTGATGAATTTGCCTAATTGCCGAAGTAACTAAGAAATCCCAGAACTAAGCAAATAAAGGCGCCATTTTATCTATAGAGCATCATATTTTGGTCACACCGAAGACAGAACAATCCGCTGTTTCCCTACGTTTTACGGCGATTGAGCAGTAGAGAGAGACCACTTAGAGGATGGTTGGGTATGTGTAATCTTAAAATATTCAAACAAAGATGAGCTGGTCGCAAGTTAATCAAAAAATTAATCTGATTTTCAATTATGTAGGTACTTTTAAAAGCTTATTCTTCTCACAAAAAGTCAGATAAAGCTTTTTCATGTACATACATACATGAATTCTCATTTGCTGATATGCTTCACAATTAAGTTTTTTTTCTATGCATTAGCGGCACAAGAAAGCTTTTTCAAGCAAGGCATTAAAGTGTTGAAAGTATCAAGTTACACTAATTATTGTAAGCACTAAAACAGGAAAAACCAATGCGATCACGAACTGTACTAAGCAGCCTCTGAAGCGCAGACGAGGTGGCCGAGTGGTTAAGGCGTTGGACTGCTAATCCAATGTGCTCTGCACGCGTGGGTTCGAATCCCATCCTCGTCGGTTGTCCACTTTTTTGTTGCTTGCTGGTGAGTACCTACTCCTTTTTGTTCTTTCTACTGTTTTTTCTCAAAGCAGAATTTTAAAAATTATTTTGCTTTTATTGCATCCATAAAAGGGGTAATTAAAAATAACCGCACAAGGAATTATGAATAAATTCTGGGAAATGGCTGAATACAATGTCGGCATTGTATGAATCCGAGTGGTTGGAATCTCTTGACGGATGGTTAGACGCCGGACGTTTTTTCGTTTTTTTATTTCAATTGAATGAGAGCCACGTAACTTGGCTTAGTTACTATAATTTAATTTCAAAATTGATCGTAAATTTTGAATAATAAGTTAACGGCATTATATATTTTGGGACACTGGTTCTTGATATTTCTTTGTGGACTGGTAATTGAACAACAGAGCAGCCGTCAATGATTGCAACACATACATAATTTTGTATATTTACGCGTATGATCGCCAAATAACAAAATTAAAGCAAAATAAGGAATTTATTCGGAGGAAGTTTTTTATCAGCCATTCTTAAATGTTTTTGGCTTCGTAATCCTTCTAGATAGATTTCAATACTTCTGTTTTCAAATGCAAGATATCGACTAAAACTGCAAAGGTAATAGAAAAAATTTTAAGGAGGAAAATTGTTTTGTAATTGTAGATATATTTAATTTTTTTTCGAAACCAAAAAGTACTTGGAGTTTGATTAAGACCGTTTTAACTGGAAAATTCTAGTGAGTTGAAAATAGCATGAAGCCAGGATATATGGAACGTTATTATTGCCACCAATGTATACCAATCCCGTCTACTTAAAAACACGTAACGACTATATAAGAAATTCGTTTTATAGAAGTTTATCAATTCAAGTTGTAATGAAATTGTTAAAACGTAATTATCTTCGACGCTCTAATATCTATTAAAATAATTACTGTATGCTAATTAAAAGTTGCTCTTTTATGCTGCCAAATTATCCTGCCAATGAGTATTTTCGTGAGTTAAAATAAGTAAGGAAATGGTAAACTCAGAAAAATAAATAGTCAAAATCAACTATTTTGCAATCATTTTCTGATTGAAAGTTACTTTTTATCTAGAGAAATAGTTAATTTGTCTGTTGACGGATTCGACAAATAAAATATATGGATACATTTGATTATTTTTTAGTTGTGAATATTAAATGGATAGATATTACGTAATTATTTGATAGTTAACTGCTCAGGTATTCATTTGTTAATTTTAATAAATAAATAGTTAATAATGTGTTACTTATAGTAACTGTGAAGTAAGACACAAGAATTAATTTATTACTTGTTTTTATTTAAATGCTTATATATAGGAACTATAATAATTATAATAATTTATTCAAGGATTTGCACAAAAGACTACATCTCAAAATAGGAATTTTAAATATAGTGCAAGAAAAAAAAACTAAAAATTAAATTTAAGATCAAATAAAACTATAATAATAATTTAATAATTGCAACTAATAGAGAGATAAAATACCACACAGAGCAAACACCAAAAAAGTAGATAGATAAAAAACATTTATGAATAAGCTAAAGAGAAGCGGTCCAAGAATTGAGCCTTGCGGAACTCACATTTAACGTTAATGCACTTCGATTAAACATCCCCGACTTTAACATGCTGAGAGCGGTTCAAAAGGAAATCTGAAATCATTCTAGAAGAGGAATGAGAAAAATTATACATTTTTTGCAGTTTCGATAAAAGTAAACTGTAATCGACGGAATCAAATGCTTTAGTGAAGTCGAGGAGTACTAAAGCTTTTAACAAATCACTGTCCAGTGGATTGAATATATCAGTAGAAACTTTTAACAAGGCAGTCTCACTGCAATGGCCCGAAGGAAAACTGGACTCCCATTTCGACATGAGCTTATTATCCGACATGTACTGGAGAACTTGCGAGTTCATTAATTTCTCGGGAATTTTGCTAAAATAACAAAGTAAGCTTATTGGCCGATAAGCAGAGACTGTCTTTGGTGCAGAGCATTTAGCCAAAGGTATAATAACAACATTTTTCCATATTTGACGAAACTGAGAAAATGTGAGGCAAGAGTTAAAAATATAAACTAAACTGTCAGGAATTACGGGCAATAACAATTTGAAAAATGATGGTGCAATTCGTTGGCGACAGACCTAACATGCATGCCTTGAAAACTTCTTCATGTGATATACATCGGAAACTGAAAATGCTGTGACCTTTCTCGTTCAAACTGATATTAGGAAGGGGTTGTGTTGAGGAAATATTACAGGGTGTAGTAAAATAAATATTAAGATCATTAGTATTCAAGTCACAAGGTGGCAAACCCTTTCCGCATACGCCAAACCGCTTCAAATTAGACCACAGTTTCTTAGAAGGCAGTGGTGAATTTAATATGTTATTGAAATAGTTCTTCTTTGTCCTTTTAATTACAGTGCTCGTCTTATTTCTAATTGCTTTGTACCTGGAAAAATATTCCTTCATTCTAGGCGATGGTATCTGATTACGAAAAAGGACATGCAAAGAAATAATCCAAAAGCGAGGGATTATTACAATTGTAGTAAGTAGGTAAGCCATTATTGATATTTTGTAAAAAACATGATTGAAAGAAGTGTAAAAAACTGTCCGCAGTGCTATTGTTATGTAAAAGATTAATATGAAAATTTTCACTAACTACTATATTGGTATATTTCTGTGAGAAATGGGACACCTAATTATCTAGTTACGCAGCATTGTCAAGATTGAATGTACCTGGTGGGCAATAAACACTAATGAAAAACAATTTCTCTATAGCACAACACACTTCAACAGCCAGAAACTCAATGCCACCCTTAATGGATCTTTTAATAATTTTGAATTTAAACTAATCCTTAAAAAATTAGCAACTCCTCCTCTGATATGAAATTCACGATCAGGCCTAACAGTTTCCATATATATATATATATATTTTTTTTTTAAAGACAGGGGGACAGGAGACCCCATCCCAAGCATGGAGGCCATAGCGGCCCATTGTGCTGTCCTGCTAGAAGCCCATTCACCAAAACTTACTTGTCCTCTTAATGAAGCACATCAGGTCTTGGTGAGCATGAGCAAGGTTTTTCAACTCATCCAGAGATAGAAGGGCAGACCCTAGATAGAGTATTCAGTCTGCTGTTCGGTTGTCTCAGGCTCTCTCCCTATACAGGACAGACACTCATGGCTGTCAACAATTTTCATCCTTGTCAGATGAACGTCAAGTGAGCTGTGGCCGGAGATGATGCCAACCACAGTTCTACATTGTTTCTTTCCGAGCCCCGTGAGAAAATCGGAGATATTCTCATTGGGCCCTTCAAGAAACAGTTTTGTACACCTGCAAGTATTCAGGTTTGCCCATTTGTGCTGATGCTTTCTATGAACATCCGCTTCGATGAGAGACCCAATACTCGAGGTAGCAACGCCTACGGCGGGTTACATTCCGAGGAATAGAGAATCAGAGCCCTAGCTAAAGGGTCAGCCCTTTAATTCCCCATGATCCCCATGTGACCGGGAACCCACAGAAGGGACACCTTGTTGTGGATGCACAACTTATCTACAGAAGCTCTTCAATCCCCCAGTAACTTAGATGTTAGCCGAGGGCCATTCCAAATATATAGTGAAACACCAAAGTTTTGCATGGCATAAGAAGTTACCCGATTTAAACCATTTTTGAATATGTATTTTAAATTTTTATGAAAATGCCGTCTACAAAGTTTTAGCTTTCGACATCTACATGTTGTCAGGCTGTTTTTTACGTCTCGACAATAGCGCCATCTATCGTGTCCAAAACTATCCTATCTCTTAAACTGGAATCAACCAAGCACATTTACAAAATTTCATTGAAATCGAGTGGGCGTTTTTGGAGATAAGCGTATAGAAACACAGTGACACTGGATTTTTATATATTACGATTTCCAAAAACCGTTTTCAGTCACATGCTTCTCAAACCTAGTACCTTGAGTATCAGTATCAGCACCAGTACCTTGGGTTTGAAAATTCTGTGACTGAAAACGGTTTGTAACTTTATCCAAAGTGCTTTTATCCGAGATTGACTGTGTCTTGTTTAATCTCTACAACCCTTTGGACATATTCAGCCACTGTTGACTTACAGTCATTATTAAATATTTCAGTTCTGATGATAGTATTGATATACGACGTAACTATCTTTCTATTGTTATTAGATCTGGCCCCTATCAGTTGAATGGCAATGCTGTAGTTATCATCGTTCAGCTGGAGATGGCTGATAACCTTCCTTGCTTCAAGATGAAAGAGAAGGGGTTGTGGTCTATCACTTGGGTAAAGATGTCGCTGAACGTCTTTCAATCTTTATAGTTATAGTTTCCTATAAATTTAGGTATTTTTATTGGTGGAAGTTTCGGAAAGTTAATGGTATTGTTTTGCTGTAAGCCATTGGTGGGCCTGGCTGCTGTATCGTACAACTGGGATTGGATAGAGGAAGTTGCGTCGGAATGGTGAAAGTAAATGTTGGAATAGCTGTTGTTAGGTTGAAAGCCGACTTTGCAGATGTCGTTGACGTTGTAACGGATGTTGCAGGAGATTTTGGATCTGTTGAATTATTTATCACTTCGTATTGTTCTATGAGTTGAATAAAGCTAATGTATATTGCCTTTGTTTTATCAAACACGTCTTCCTTTATATATGCGTGATCTTCACTAATCGCAGTCACTGTATCTCTGTGAAGCTCATTAAAGCTTTCCCAGTATTTTTCTATTTGGAGTTGTTTGGTTGCGAACTTTTCTGGAGTATTTCCTGAGGGCCCATCTTTTCTAAAATTCGTCATGAAATTTTCAATATTTGCAGCAATTTGTTTCTGGGTCTTCAATAGGTGTTTCGCGGCCTTTAATGTTTCCTCTGTAGACATCTTGACGATGTGAATGGAAAAGCTTCGAAGTAAAAGAATTCAAACTCAATTTGAATATCTTTTTTATATAACGCTGTAGTTTACTGAGCCTTTAAAGCACGTTGATGATAAGAAAATGATCCAATGATTCTTGAATTATTATCTCAACTAATTGATAATTAATCGTAGGGATAATTCAATGGTTCTTGATCTGTTTATGGCGCGGCTATTAGTGTGTTGTTGCTTTTGATTAATAATTAAAAGATTTTTTTTAATTAATTACGCTAATGTATGCAGATATGTTACTTTATTTCAAATATAATTCAAAGGTTCTTGAATTAAGCTCGAAGTTGCTGGAAGTATCTTTTCAGATGATTAGAATAATAATAATCCAAAATTTTTTAAATTACCACTTATCATTTATTGATAAATTGAAACGACTGAAATACAAAATTATTGCTAACATAATTAACAGAATCTTTCATTGTTTCTTGGAAAATTACATTAAGTTAAGCTAACACGAATAATTGTTGACATCGAGGTCAATAACTCGTACAACAAGCACCAAAAAGCATAGCTTGAATTTGTTTGCCTATTTAAAAATATTTGCAAATTGATAATTTCTTCGCGTACATATAATTTCTGATATGTTGAAATCATGTCCCGAAGAAATTAATGAAAAGATGTTCAGCTCTGATATCTGTAAGTGCTATCTCTTAGTTTCTCTTAACACTTTTCAAAGTCGTTTAGCTGCAGGTAAGAAGTATAGTTAATATGTGATCATATCCCATGCAATATTTAGATTCCCGAATTATATTCAAAGGGAAACATTTCTACTGCTGGTTGTAAGTCTTGATCAGTCGCGGGATTAAGCTGACAGTGAGAATACACTTAGTGCACAATTTAGTATTAGTAAAACATTGATAGACTCGATAGACTTGTACATATATACTTAGTTATACACTCTAGCATTAAATATAGTAAAAACTATAGAAGCTATAATTGGATAAGACCAATTTTGGTGATACCATAGATGAATCGTATGTATATAAACACTCCTCTGCAGTTTTGAAAATATGTAAGTTAGATTTAAGAAAAAAATGCGTATATCTCTCTACGACGGTTTTTCGGATAGTAAAAATCGTTATAACCAATTTTAAAGGTTCTTACATTAGAAAGAATTCTTCAGTACCTAGTACATTAAAAACGTCTGGAATTGACTTGTTTTCCCAGCTTACACCAAAACTCTGAGTTTATGTATAGCAATCCTACGAAGGAGTTACATGATTTTGCCTATTTTGTAACATTAATGTCTTTCCGTCACACCATAAATCCTAGGTTATGATAAAGACGAATGATGCTAGTCTTCATATATTCTCCTGCGATATATGGCGAATCTCCTGCGATATATGGCGAAGGTCCTATATTCATTTTCAGTACCGTTGTATGTTAGCTATTAAATAGGAACAGCTTTAAACACAAAAACAACAATAGAAGCAACTATTCATCATATCACATATATATGTATACCATGTATGTATTTGTACATATATACATCACAAGTATATATCGATTTTATAATGCGAACCTTATTTGAATGATGAATTAAGGCAGATTTGATCAGTAATAATCTAAAAGTATTTTTTTTTTTGGATAGTCCTCATCCTTGGCTAAACCTTTGCGCAAACTCTTCTTATTATCTCATTCGAAAGGAATCTTTCCAACTGCTTGGAAACTAACTCACGTTCAGCCTATTCTTGAAAAGGAGAGGATAGCAATCTCTCTAATTATGGACCAATTACCATCACTTCGATTCTTTCGAAGGTTTTCGAATCTATCACTAACTCCAAATCAATAAAATATCTAGATAATAATTAACTCATCAACGATCGCCAGTTTAGCTTCCGGTCTGGACATTAATCTGGGGACTTGCTGACTTTTGTTATAAGCAATGGAACCGTAGTGTCCATTATTTTGGTGAGTCGATCGTTGGCCTAGATACTTGCCTTTGATAAAGTTGGCATTCTGGCCTTTTATTCAAACTTCAAATAATTGGTATCTCCCCTCCTCTTCCATTATGGATTGAAGGCCGCCTAATATGGGTTGTACCAGATGGCGTTACACATTAACCTCACTCTGTAAATGTCGGTGGATGGCATTTTGCTGATGACTGTACTATTTATTTCGCTTACTCCTTTGACACTTCTACAGACTCCAAAGTGAATGCCGCATATGTCATCCTTACTTGGGGTAAAGGAAATCACGTTGAATTCAACGTTTCTAAGACCCAAAGCTTGAAAGCTGTCTCATTTCTTTGAAATAAGATCATCATCTTATCACTCTCCTTTCTTTTGATGAAACATTAATATCCGATACACCTTTACTAAGTATTTGTGGCATTAATATTTCCAGTAAATTAATGGTACTGTCTCTTTGAAGTATCTGGCTATCACGTCCGGATGCTGTATCCCGGTGTGGGGTCTTGACAGTGCGTCCAAATCGTCTGGTTCAGGCGTCTTGTAGCTAAAGATTGGATGACTTACAATCGAGTTCATTTGAGTGAAGTGGTTTAATAATATAGACAGCATATGTAGTTAATTTTATGATATTACTCGAGTGACTTATTAATGAACGAACATTTACGCAATAGTGAAAAATATTTTCGAGAATTTTTAGGAATTAATAAAAATTAGTACGAGTTTATTTTAAGGTTAATGCACTCATATTGAGTCGATAAACAATAAACCGTGAGTACAAAAATCAACACAAATTGCTACTGTCCACGTTCCGACTGGTATCTTGAGCAGACGCGGACACTTGCATCCCGATGTGACGTCTAGCAGTTGTGACGTTTCAGCGGGACTGCATATATTGCATCATATTCAAGCAGTCAGAAGATACCAGACGGGACTGCTAAATGTGGCGGCCACACGCTTCAACGAGATCGTAAAGCTGGACAGATTACATCAAAAGCATCGAAAGGTCTTTGATTTCTGAAAAGATGTAAGAAATATTTAAGCCCATCTAGCGCTCTTCTACAAATCATCAAATCATACCTAGAATGGGATAGAGTTACCATATCTGGGTCGGGGCTGGTCGCACAGCCTTAATTTCATTAGAACTGTCCAAAAGACAGCGTTTAAGTTCATTGATGATGTGGCAATAACTCATCATATCGACTCACTTGAGGACCCCTCCAATGTCGGATGACTTTTTAAGGATTCCCCTTTATCGCTACATGCATGGTCAATGTTCTGATGATATTTCGAACAATGCTAGTTCGGTCATATGTCATAGCCAATCGGCAAATGCACTGCTTCATATTTTTTTATAATTGCTACAGTAACGGGTTGAATTCTGGCCAAAGGGAAATTCAACTAAAATATTGCACACGTGAAACTAGATTAGCGGCAATTAGGCATAACATTATTGTTGTTGGTCAGTTTCACTGTGATGGTAAAATAAAAATCTAGTTTTCGAGTTTCACCCGCTCTGAAAGTCTGTATGACTTTTACTATTACCCTCACCTCACCGTTCATTTCTGTCAAGGTATCAAAAGGTATTCCCAGGGGCATTGGCAACCTTTATAGTATATGCATATTGTACATAGGATAGGGCTTGTTGGTGATCCAGTATACAGAGGATGCAGAGATCAATCCGAAACGGTAACTCATTTTATTTGTCACTATTTCTGGCTATCTCAGGAAAACATTATAGATTCCTTGGTTCACATCTCATGGAAGAACTGCATGCAGCCAGGAAGGAAGGTTGATGGCCAATTTTCAATTGTGTTAGAGCTTCCGGTTGGGAGCTATGAGCAATTTCTCATAAGTCTAGAGAGTGAACAATGGGCCTAATTGTCATTTACATTCAGGGGATCTAGTCCGGATCCCAATTTCACTTCAATCCATCCATCCAATATATGCATAGATATGTCTTGTGTATAGGAATATATAAAATACCCACTTCAGAATATTCAGCTCTGTATTTCACGGATCAATGAAGTATTGAAATCAAATAAGTCATGTAGGATCGAGAATTCCCAATGAATGAAAAATTAACTTAATCAGAGAATCGGAGCAGTGGCCCCAGTTCCTCAGTAGAGCTACAGAAGTAGAAATTAGAGTTTAAAAGTCTCGAAATTTTTTCAGTTCTCATATATATGTTTTGTACCTAAATCTATAGGGTGCTCGGTGAAAAAGTAGGATGAAATATGCTAATGGATTCATTGGAGTATCCTGATTATAATTTTGCTCTCGACCCCCCTGTAATATCGGTCCATCGACCTCAAATTTACGTTTGAAAATTTTTAAAAATCAAGTGTAGTCACTTAATTGGTCATAAGTCCTTTGAAGCAGCACTTGTTACAATGAAAATTATTCATTCTTTATAATGATATCCAACATGTTACGATTTATGGTCAACTGCATCAGTTATCTATTTGTATTCTTGTAAAAAAAAAACATCATACAAATTTGTTGTATTATCCTTGATCATGTAAAATTTATACACATATTCCATCCTACCAAACAGCCTGTATATTATATCTTCAAAATAGAGATGCAATTCTTCGTTCTAACACCAATTGTGACGTACTTTCAAACAACATGGAATAGAAATAATTTAAAACTTAAATACCAAATATACAAATCAGAACGTTCTTTGCCAGTTACCAACACAAGAAATGTTTGAATGATAAAAAAAAAAAAACAGAGCTCCAATAGATTACGGCAATATCTATAATCAGAAATATGCTGATAAAGGATTATGATTTTCTGAATCCCTTTTTTGTAGTATCAACATTTCACATACTTCCTTTCATAAGATATAGATAACTTTCATCTACAACTCCAGAATACTTTTATCAGACTATACTACCTCCATTAAGTACCTGTAGAGTACGCAAACAAACATTTTTCAGAAGCATTTTAAAAAGACAGTGGTTGTTGAGAATTTTTAAAACAAATACCTAGAAAGAAAAGTGGTTTTTGTTCTTCGTTGTGTATTCAGCTAATAACTCGACAAATCTTTAATTTCCGTTGGGTGAAGTGCTTAGCAAATCCGGTGAACGAAGGTAGAAATCCGTTTTGTCAACACCATTTCATACAAAAATGTACACGGTTTAAAGTATCTGTGGAGTCGAACACTTCCTTTTAATCATAGTCCATACATAACTGTGTATATTCATCCTGGTCAGGGCTAGACAGAGTTTACTCTGATGTGCCCACAGCATGTTTTTATTTTTCAAATATTTCCACTACCGGCAACTACCTAACGCGTATATCATAAAATTTAATAAGGCTTGTACACAATGCCGCCTGTGCTGTGGGAGAACATCGTCCGATTAACCTTATTTGATCATTGATGATAATTTTTGGAAGAAAAGGTTACCAGAGTAAATAAATTTTTTTGTGATATGGCCGCTTACCTTCTGCTGTGGCTGGATCTTGGACCTCCGGGAGTAAACGTGGCTTTTTCAAATCGAACTAACAAATTAAAACAAACATAAGTCGGCTACCGCTTTTAAATCTTCTCGTGCCTTGACCTTATGTTTGTTTGCACTTCATATGAGTTTTGAGTTGAAGTGTTGAGCATATTTCTTTCATGTAATTAAAGATGCTCTCTTCTTCTCATTAGTTTAGTCTTTGAGGACTATTCTCGATCTATGTCAGCGATATATGTATATTAGTTATTGGGTCATCAAAAATTGTAGATATTTGTTAGTACTTGCGCAAAGCGGATTATCTGCTCTAAGTGAAAACCAGATTCGCATCAACTATTTGAAATTTGCTGATACGATCGCACAATATGTCATCCAATGAAAACAACCAATTTAACGCTGTTGTGAAAATCGATGAGCCTCAACGATTGTGTGCCTGGTCTAGAGCTTGCTACTTTATCGGGGAAGGGGCAGGCCGGCTAGCAAACTGCTTAATATTTTGTTGCATTTACGATGTTGAAATTTATTTATTAATACATAAATGACGACTTCGATCTGTCGATCGGCAGACGCCACTTGCAATTAAAAATATCGATCGAGCCGTCCACAGTGAAGTCTGTGCATGTTTGTTATCATGACCCGTTAAAGCATTATCAAAACCCTGAACGATAACCCCTTGAACTTTTCTCAAGACAAATGTTTTGCTCTCGTCTTTTTTTGGTCGATCGTTTCTACTAGAAGGTTTAGAGTTAAATGAACTATAGTTCAATTTTTGGTTGTTTATCACTTTTAACCTGAATAAATATGGGAAAGTATTTGAAATGGGTCGTCTGATTCAAATCTTCTAATAAACACTTTTAATTTAAATAAAAGAAAAAAAAATGACCATTGATTACAAGTTGTGAAGTTAATCCGTTTGTAAATAATTTTATTGCTTATTTGCTGCTGAGTATAGTCAGTAGAGGCACTGCGAATGAGTAATTTTTAAATGCATGTTAGGTATATTGTTGCACATGGAATTTCTTAGCGTGCTCTACAACAACTTTTCTTTATCGATATCTGTCTTCAGCATATCCAGGACACCTTCGAGGATCACTTTGGGAATCGTGTAGCTGATTATGATTATCAATACAAATTTCCAGATTTAATGTAGCTCATCATGTTGGCAGCTCGGAAAATCTTATTTAGTTCCTTGTTCGTCCCTTGCCGATAATCACCGTGACTATATCAGAATTCATCATATTTACAGAGTGGGGCTCTCCTCTCGCCATAATGATCTAATACTGTCGTATCACATAAGAGGACATACTGAAGGAAAGACTTTCTTTCCCTATATGAAATGGAACATACTTATTAGAGCGCCTTTTCTTGAATTTACCGATAAGCTTGGTTTTTAAACACGGCTATAACTTAATGCAGACGTCTACATACATATATGATTCGAATTGTAATATAAAAATGAACAGTGCCTTACGGAAGAATTGCTTGAAATAAATTTTGAATGTAAGGAAATTATAAAAAGTCTTAAGTATAGGATAGCTAAATTCAAATTTATTCTAAATTGTCATTTTTTGAAGAAGATATCCAATTCCGACAGCGAATTCTGTCGACTGTGCGAAAACCTGTGCTGGGTGGTTTAAGGTTGTAAATCACTAGAGAAACACTTATCTTTTCAAATAAGGTTTGCAATGTAACCCCAAGGGCAATAATGGAGCTCGTAAAAGTACTAGGTTTTACCTAACCACCTTAGAGGAAGGGCGGAAGGCACAATATATCAACTGTAGTCGTGGTGTTCGCACGGTCCTAATGGCCTAGTCGCCCCTACGCTCAACCTAACCTAACCTAAATTGTCATACAAGGTTTGAAAATAAATAAATTAGTTTTTTTAACATATTAATTTTACTTTATCTTACAAAAAACAGACATATGTAATATTACTACATCTAAAAATATTTAAACAAAGTTTAGATACTATTACACTGTAAAAAATGTGCACAAAAATATTTTACGGAAAAATACCTAACTTTGGTGACAACAATTGTGCACATATTTTACAATGTACCCTGAAAATATTAGCGACATATATTTTTTTTAATATGCCAATCTACAAGGGCTGTTGAAACTCTGTTTATTTCAGATATTTAAAAATAATTGTAAAAAATCGCGTGAGGTTTCGCATTTCATAAGAACTGCCCGGTTAACATCAAAATCTTTATGGATTTATAAAACAATTGATGTGATTGATTTGAAGTGATTTTATATCAAATGGGACGGGCTTAATCTTAAAGTATATTTATGTCGCCATTATACCTACGTATAGAAAAATCTTCTATGATTTTGTAAACAATTATAAAATGTTTAAATGTCAAAGCTTTTAAAATTAGTGCTAGTGCGTCAGTTGCACTTTCACTGAATATTATTTTGTTTTTCAAAAACGATTAATGGTAATTTTGATTTTCCGAAGTTTTGTATTAATATTAATTTTATTAATAATCTTCATTATTATATAATTTGGTAATATTGGTAAGCATTAGATTGTCTCAAAACCAAAAGATTTTTTTTCGGTCACCTAAATAAGGGAAAGGGAACTTATATGGTTTCATTCAATAATACTCGGTATGTATTACTGCTCAAACTAATGAGAAGAAATTTTAACAGCGCTACGATTATAATTTTCCTTAGTGAGGACTTCTCCTAAACTATAAATTCGAAAAGAATGCTATGGGATTCATTGATTGGGCTACGGACCCGTGACAGTGTCTTCTTTATCTGATTTTCTGGAATCCCGTGAAATTCGAATTAATTATAAAAATAATCAACTTTATTGCTGGCAAAGGCAAAAAGATTTTGGAAATCTTAATAATGTACAATAAAACGAAGAAAAAATTCTAAATATTGTTACGTGCAATAGAAAGAGACAACTGGTGACATCTATGTACTGGCAATGGAGAGTAAACGACTTCAGGTTCGGAGAATTGATTATGGTATCTACAGGAAGGTTCAGGAATAGAATGAATAGAACAGTCAAGAAGCTTCTGGAAAATAGAACAATCGAGAATAATCTGGAGAGTTTCTAGGGTATAAATATAACAGTTGTCATAGCCAGAATAAGAGTCTTGTCTTAGACGTTGCAGTGTTAACAAGTGAAAGTAATAAACGTGCGAAAGTGTTGTAATTAGATTGCGATAATTGAAAGTACAGTATTAGCGATAATTAGAGTTGAGTTGATTAATAGAAAGTTTATGAATTTTGTATGATTAGAGTGTCATAGCCAGAATAAGAGTCCTATAATGAGATATAGGAACGGACTCATTCTGAGCACGAAACTGCTGATGTACAAGCAGCTCATTAGGCCCATCTTAACGTACTCGTTTCCCATATGGCACACCATTTCGCCAACTTATATGGAGATCCTTGCGAAATTCGAGAGGAAAACGCTCCGAATCTGCACTGGACTCTACCGAAGGCCCTGTGGAAAGCATTATCGCAATCAGGTCCTGTATGAGAAAGCTGGTATTTCTCCAATACAGGACTATTTGGTTGAGATAATGAAGAAGCAGGTAGCCAAAATCCCCAATCACCCGAATCCAATTGTCCATGAACTAACCAACTTCCCCCACTTACCCACTAACAAATATTTATCGCCTTTTTGCATCTCGACTTGTATTGAAAAATATTACTGCGAAGAAATTTTTACCTTTTTCAGGGAGAAAGGAGATAGTCACCGTGGCTAGGAGAGGAAGACAGGAGGAGGATTGCAGCCTGCAGGACGGGACTTATGCAACCTTCCACGGACAATACCCGCAACAGGGAGCTATCAAACACCACCAGGATGGGAAGGCAGATCCAACCTGGAGATTTTTATATAGGTTATGTAGCTAGTACTTAAGTTAGCTAAGTATTAGATTTTCGGATTACATTTAATTAATAATAACTAGGTAGCGCTAGCCGTAGTTTAGAAGTAAGTCATATGTTAGTTAGTAACTCAAGTATTTAGAAAATAAGAAAATTTAGCTAGATTAATTGAACTCAGGGCCAAAGAAAAGCCCGTAGGAATTATAATCAGGGAATAGGTTTAGATAAGAAAAATATTGTTAGGTTAAGTGTACAATTTTTAGCGTAAATAAAAAACTTGAACTTGAACTTGCCAGAATAAGAGTCTTGTCTTAGACGTTGCAGTGTTAACAAGTGAAAGTAATAAACGTGCGAAAGTGTTGTAATTAGATTGCGATAATTGAAAGTACAGTATTAGCGATAATTAGAGTTGAGTTGATTAATAGAAAGTTTATGAATTTTGTATGATTAGAGTGAAATAAAGAACTTGTATAATAAGTATTTAAAATTGTGTTTAAATAACGAACCAAAAGCCACGCTCGCAACAATATTAATAATGTGTGTGTAAAATATAAATGCGGAATGATAAACGTATATAAAACCTTAAAAAATTGGTAAATAAAATATAAAGATTTAATATAATGTCAGAGTAGAAGAACAAAAATTAAAATAGAAATTGTGAACAGATTTTTGCTCTCTATCCCAAATCAACCGTAAAAGAGTCCAGTGACCAAGTGAAGTATTTTCTTATTTTCAAGCGCAAAACAAAACCGCGTTTTCTTTGAAAAAGAAGTGAGGTTAAGCTTTGTTTTATAAACCAAAATAAATATTAGGTTGAGGTCTATTTACCGTGGTAACATAAGCTATTACCCCGGTGAGGTGTTTTAACATTAATTTCATTTCATATTCGTTTAAACTTAGTGATTTCCCTTAAATATAAGTATTTTTTCTTAATACATTTTCTTTAGGCTTGGTATACGAAAACTAAAGTCTCGCATTATTTTGAGTTCCATGGTATCTCTAATAAACTATGTGGTGCCCATAAACCTTTTAGGTAAATATGTTACTCAGCCAGTTACCACTAAGCAGTCACAATCTCATGTTATGTTCAAAAGGAATTCTTATTCAATCACTTTTATTCCCTGTTAATTAATATGGAAAAGGTAATCTGACGGCTAGGAATTGATAATGAAGAAAATGTTCTACGTAGTATACAGACTAAAAGGAAATTATACCATTCAATAGAAGTCGGTGACGGTTTTAATTTCTTAATCTCCCGCTCATCCGGTTTGTCGTTTTTTAAATAAGGAAGTGGTAATCGGGGAAATCCAGATTCCATGCACTTGTCCTCTTCCGATGCGTGTAGATATATATGCTATATCGCAAGGCATATTCCCCCTTAGAAGTAGATCGCAGAAGATCAAATAATTCTGATTTTAAAATGTAATATACAAAGTGTTTCTGTCTAGATGGTCAATAGAGCAAGAGGTCATAGTACTCACCATTACGACATTACGAACAAAAGATTTTATGGCAAGGGGGGGGGGGGGGGGTCCACATAAGCCGTATCTATATCTTGAAAAGCACGTGGCATACGGCACAACTAAAAATTTTGGATTTTCTTACTTTTTTTTTACGTTGACCTCTATTTTTTTGCAAAAAAATCATTAAGATTTTTTGTTTTTAAAAAATGGTTGTAAACTGTAAACTCTTCTCTTTGATTTACCCTATATATTTTTACTCTATGTCCTAATTGTAGTCGTGAAAGTGTTATTAGCTCTTAACCTATTCTCAAAGCTATTCTCAAACATGCTTTTAAAGATAATTTCTTCCCTTAGTGACTGCAAACCGCAATTTAGAAAACAATATCGTCTAATTTCGGTATCAACTGAATAGGTTACGACCTAATAATTGTTTAAACGGTTACAGTTAGGATATATAGTGTAATAGGTCATATTGAACAGGAGAGCTTACAGTTTACAGTTTTTATGAAAAAAAGTTATGCTAACAACGTTTTGCAAAAAAATGAAGGCAGGATACGGTGCTGGTTGCATACAATTAGCAGTTAACTGTGACCGTACACCCTGTACTTTTTAAGATACATGGTGTTTTGTGAAAAACTAACTTTTTTTTCTTAATCACGCTGTAATTCCCAAATGGTATATGGACCCCCTACCATACAATTTCTTGTTCGCCTAGGTGAGTACTATCGCCCTATGGACCACATAGACGGAAACACCCTGTATAACTAACTACCATTTTGATTCCTTACCGAAATCGCATACATACTAATCGATGCGCTTTAAATTTTTATTCATAAATTCTGACTACTTAATTCACCAGCCCAGATGTTTCCAAAAGCACCTTACACAATCTTCTAGATGGTTAATTGTCGACGCTATTAAAAAATAACGATATTTTGCGCAAAGAGGGCATTTCACAAAAATTTTAACTTAAAAGGGAATTTGCATTTTAGGCCCGACACCTCCAGACATGAGAGATGTCTTCAACTTAAACGATGCATTATGATACTCCGCACATATTTTATTAATAATAATATTTATTTCAATTCAGCGAGGGAAAGTTGAGGGAGGGGAGGGTGTCAAAGTTTGATATAGTACATTTTGAAAAATCTTGTACAGAATTGAATTCCATAGGTCCTGAGTAGAAGTACCCACACTCCTATACTCGAAGCCTTAAATCGCTATTTATATAGCTTTACATATAAGCGTATAAGCTTTCCCCCGATGAATTGAAATAAACATTGTTAATAAATAATGTTCAGATTATCATAATGCATCGTTTAAGACATCTCTCTTGTCGGGCCTGAAGTTGTATGAAAAGTGGGCGTTACTCTGCGAGAATTCGAAAATTTTCGAAGACAAAAATATGGTTCCTATATAGCAGGGGTGGCCAAACTTTTGATCGCTACGGGCGACTTGTGTTTTTTTTTTAATTATAGGCGGTGGTCTACCAACACCGTATGTGTTAAGTGATCATACGAAAAATAGTAATTTGAAACCAGAAATACGTTTATGTTCTTTTATTGCATATTTTCGGCAAGCTTTTCATATTGGTTCATATGTACTTATAGCTATTCGTAAAAATGCTGCCAAATGGGAGCGATATTTTGTTATAATTATATTCATGGTAGAAAATGTTGTTTCACAGAGGTAAGTGAACCGAAAAAGGTTGTTAAATATGCTGCACATTTCCATAAATATGGATATTTTTCTTCACAAAGTAAATTCCAATAACTATTTTGAGACGATGCTCTTGATTTAAAAAAATATTTTTTAAATTATATCGCCGTTAAGTTAAAGACTTCATTCTCAACTAGTATTTGGTCCACATTCACAAATTTCTTTAATTTAATTGATATTTCTTCTATTTTTATTTCATTATTGAATTGGAATAAAATGAAAAATAATTAAGAAAAAATATCGAAAAGAATGAAAATTTCTGTGCGGTCTATGTTGAGTTGATCTCTTATTTTGTTTTTATTAATGTTAATTGCTGAAAATACCCGTTCTACATTAGTGGAGGAATGAGGAAAGCATAACATTTCAAAAAAGGATTTAGAAAGTTTAAGGAAAACTAAGGAAAACTAAGGAGCGTCTCTTAACAAATGATAATTTTTTAAAGAATTCCTCATCCGTTAGATTTTTAAAGGGACTAAAATCAAAAACGCGCAGCTCTTTCCATTCATTGTCTTAACTATTGTACATAGATTTGGAACGACGCACTGGAATAAAAAAGAAACTTAAATTAACAAAACATTTGTTTCATGTCGAGAATCGAGAGTGTACATATCAGCCAGGCGGGCGACTAGGATTAGTTAGGGTCAAGGGCGGATACAGAGCTCTAATATATCAAAATTTATACTCTAATCAAATGAAATGGAAAATACAAAAAAAAAAAAAAAGAAATCGTTTCAAATCTTCTAAATCTGTATTTTAGAAATAGAACATAATTTCTTTCTTCACTTAATGAATACATCACAAAAGTTCTCTAGAGTTTCCCATCATTTTGCATTTAATTAAATATTAAAATTATATTACATTTGTGTAAAAATTTTAAAATTTTCAAGGTATACAAAGAAAGCAAGATCTCTGGGGCCGAATTCTGCAACTATTAGTTTACGCGTGCACACAAAATTCTGTACACCACCTTGCTTCGATTCCGCAAAAATGGAAATGACTTTTTCTGTCAAAATTTTGTACACTTTAACTGATATTTTCACTCCGCCATTTTGGTCGTGAATTTTGAAGAGATACTTGTGAGTTTTTATGAAGCGTTATTTTCATTTTTTTTTTTTATATTATTTATTTTACCTTTTTCTAAGCCGTAGTCGCCTTAATACTAATGAATTCATGTAACTCATTTCTTCTTGAACTTAACTTTTTCAAAAAGACTATTTTCTCACTCAAACAACATTCAGCACAGAAAAATTTGCATTCAGCATTTAAGTGTACACTTTCCCTCCCGGTGAGTTTTTTAAATCGTGTATACTGGCAAATTTTTCACAGTTGCGGAATCTAGCCCCTGAGCAGTTTTAGTTTTTACACTGCAGTGAAAAACAATGAAATTTTGAACTTCTAATGTTTATCAAAATGCTAAATTAAATTACTTTGGTTTGACTTTGACTTTCTTTGTGTACCATGAAAATTTTAAAAATTTATACACAAATGTAATTTAATTTTAATATTTAATTCAATGGAAAACTCTAGATAGTTTTGTAAAAAGTTATTTGTTATAATTATTATTTTTTCTTTTTTAGTCATAAATTATTTTTAAAAAAGCTAAAATTATACCACTAAGGAATTTTCAGTACATGCAAAATTTTTGCACTTTTTTGTAATGCTCACAAAAGCCGGGTATTCTAATGACAAGTAGTATGTTGGGAAAATTATCATAGCCGGGGTAATTAATCTCAGATTCAGTTTTCCTGCAATTATTTAATTTAATTTTATACATATATTAACCCTATCTAATTAGCATTCCCCGAGATTTTTTTTAACCATTTAATTTGCAATAGCAATATCAAAAACTTATATTATATAAATAAAAGAAGTCCGGCGATATCTCAATGCTAATGAAATTTTCATGCTGAAACGAAAAGAGAAAGCTATACAAAGCGGTCCACAACTGAAGGCAAGTGCGGTTATAGGGGGCGATGCCCCCACCCCCCCCCACCCCTAGAGCAAATGTCTGCATCCGCCCTTGGTTAGGGTACATACACAACGTGGCAGGGCAAGGCGAGGCACTGATCGAGCGAGTTGAAGATACACCTCAAGGTGTAGTGTTCACAACAAGGCGTTCAGTTTCTTGGTAAATCGCGAAGTGAGAGCATATAAATTATGTCGTCACATTCTGAAGAAGAAATTATGTGCTTGTCAAGTAGTGCATCTATGTATATGCCACTTTTCACATAAGTGTACTTTCGGCAGTTTTGTTTGTGACCCGATAAATAACAAGCGCTTAGAATTTGGGGAATTCGTCATTCACATATGTATATGAAGATTTACGTACTGATCCTCATATATTCTTCCAGTATATGAGAATGAGTTAAGAGGAGTCTGTACTCAGCAAAAATTTCAATTTAGATGCCAGCGAGCCTATAGGCAATGAAACTTACTATACGTAGGTTTGTGTCCTGAAAGTATGAGAATACATATAAAATTAGCCTAGACCTAGACCACAAGTCACATTAGAGACATCTAGCGTAAAAGACAGAAACCCAACATGCGACAATTTAAGACGAAAATGAAAATTTGCAGTTCAAAGAAATTGAAAATTTTTAAAGAGAATTAACTCTCCTAAATTTTATTTTGCACATAATTGTTAAATATTCTATTTGGCTTTGTATTTCAACGAAATATTGCAATTTCTCGTCGGTGAAATATCTAGAGAAAAAACAAGTACTATTAGAGTTAAACAATTAAAAAATGCGCCACTAAAAATGAAAAAAAACTCAACGTTATTTGCTAGATCTAGGCTTTATCTCTCTAAAGTAGTCACAATACCTACTAAGAGGAATTTGATTTGAAAAAAATCAATTTTTACCATTTTTACAAGTTTCCAAGCTAATATCTCCATTCCAATGCATTTATTTTTATTTTTCTCGACGTTATTTACTAGACCTCTTCGTTACCTTTAATTTAAGATATAAATCATTATTCTGCTAGAAAGTCGGATTGAAAAATGTATGAAACTTGCAAATCTTGGTACTGACTCCTCTTAAGAACCCTTCGATTATATCAAAGAAAAAACCTATACACGAATATGCCAGTTATCAAAATTAGCGCGCTGCACCTCGCGAAAAAGTGAAAAATTTAATTTTCGAGCGAGATACCTCGAGGTGTCTCACCATATCGCACGCTGAAACAGCGTTGTTATGGACACTCTCATCAATCATTTTATTTCTTCAACTCTTGATATAGTCTCTCCTCGTCTAGCCTCGCCTTGCTTCGCCTCGTTGTGCACGTACCCTTACGCGGTCGAACAGTCGACCGCAGGCGACCCTTTGACCACCTCTGCTATATAGGGATGGGTTGTAACAGGTAAAATTGAATACCTGTTACAACTGTTCTTGTTATCTAAAATTAACAGTTCCAAAAACCTGTTATAAAATAACAGCCTGTTATTTTCAATTTTTCAATTTTTCATACCATCATACCGCGTAGATTAGCAATACGCATTCATTTGTTCTTAGAACTTTACAGATAATGTTTCGGCAGAATTTTTATTCACTTTTGGCTGAGTTATTTTCAGATACAATGCTTTCACATGTTGTCGACCTCCACAAATACATAAAAATTCTAAAGAAAAAATTTCCAGTAAATTTCTAGGAATAAATTGAGGCCTTTTCTACATCAGGGCGAAGCATCCTGCCTAGTATTTCTTATAACAGGTTACGATTTCATATTATTCGTAACAGTTGTTTGTAAGGCTAGTATTTCTTATAACAGGTATTTAAGTTGTAAGTAACAGTTGTTATCTTCCATGTGTAAATACCTGTTGTTTTTATCTGTTACGATAAATACACCTCACCCGTACTGCTATATAGGTTTGAAAGTATTCAATTCAAGTTATAAAGGAAAGGCGATAACGAGGTGGAAGAATATTTCCCCTTTCCAACAGAATATATGTAGGTCTTTACAAGTATTTTTTCAAGTAAAAACAGGAAAAACGTCAAATTTTATGATCCAACAAGAAATTGAGAGTGACACTGGCAAAGTCCGCGAACAACTTGGAGTAAAAACTTGTGTAACTGCAAAGTATTAAAGTGGATTAGCTGATTTATTATTTATATTATTGAATTATTGTGCTCCTATTTGAAATAAATATGCATGCCAGAAAATTATGGCAGAAACACATCCAGGCCTCGAGGCTTCCTCGAGGTGTTGTCAAAATTTCCAACACGGGTTTTTAAATGATGCAACACAAAACCAAGCCAGCAGCTAGCCTCAAGGCCTAGCCGCAAAGCTCGCTTTGCTCAATGTTCGAAATTTTTCTCTCTCAGGCGTACTTCTGTCAACAGATGTAATAACAAAATTAAAATGACAACTCCGAGCCACAGTATATTGTACGGAGGCCGGTGGTATCATTTTGTTTTCATTTCTTTGAGGCAAGCTGCAAGGAGGCCTGAGAGAGGCCAGGCCTGAGGCTTGCTTGGATGTGTTTCTGCCTTTACTTTCTGTAGTACAATAAACACTTTGAATACGTAGAAATGTTTTTGGAGAACATTCTACTTTCACTGGAGAAGGAGTGGCAAATTTTCCATTTTTATTTTTTAAAGTAAACAAAAAACTTGAAAAACAACTATAAGCCATTGAAAAAATAACTAATAAGGAAGCGGGATATCGTGTACGTGCTTAAGCAATTCAATTACAATATGATTTAGGATCGTTGGGGAGGGGGGTGGAAATCACAAGAGGGCCTACTGCCTATCATGCGTTAGTTCAACACTTCTGACACTTCATATTTTATAAAATTGTAATTGTCATACAAAGCAACGCCTAGGAATATTATTTGAAAATATGGGGGCGCTAAAAATTGGTTTATTTTCCATAGCAATTTGGATTATAAAAATGTCCCCCTTCAAAATATCAGGATTTTATTACTGCCATGACGAAACGAATACAAACAAACACAGCACACTAATAGAAGAGTGGCTTAGGCTTTCTCCCGATATACCGTTTCCCTATTAGTTATTTATTCAATGCTAAAAACCCGCGGCGAGCTGTCAGAACTGACACTTTCGTCGAAGCTTCTACTTGACGATTTTTCTCTAGTTAAATCAAGAAATATGTAAATTGAACGGAGAGGCAAAGTGACGTCGACTATTTCTCTCTCAATTTTCTAGTACGCGAACGCCATCGAGTAATACTACGAGTCATACTAATCCTCTTATCATGCTCTAAACGAAATACAACGCAACGCCTTAATGCCAGTCGTTTCAGATTTCACAATGGACTTAAAGGTGTAAGTAAGGAAATTTTGGTGTGCATTTGCACAAATATCTACGTCCCTCAGTTTGTCAAATATTTTCTTTGCCTTGTCTGTGCTCCCACATTTTCGTTCTGTTTGAAACAATGTATATGGGCAATAAACATTTGTTCTCACACTACTCGTTCATTCGTCAGTTATGCGTTTATGCTTTACATACAATTCAGTCTCACATTTGTAATTCGCCTTTCACAATGGAGAGCGTTGATGAAGTAAAAGCTAGTGCAGCTGCAATTGTTATGATGTGTGAATTCGTATGTAAATCCTTTTCTTTGTTTAGTACAAAAGCTGTGTTTCTGTCAGCAGAACAGGGTAGAAAATTTTCGTAGAAGATTTATAAACGAAGCGAACAGTACAAATAGTTCGCTTCTATCGACAGAACAATTTGTTCTCTTCAGTATATGGGAGTTCTGCAACAAGATACACAAAAGAACACAGCTAATATAACTAATCTACTACTTATACAAAATAGTCATAACGCGAAGGACATGATAACGTATTTGCAACGAGAGCCATAAGGAAAATTTGAAAATTTCTGTAGAATGTCTGTAATGGATTTCGAAGATTTATTAAATAAATTTGGTCTATTTTTAAGAAAGGCAGACACCCGCTGTAGGAAAGCAATTCCTATGTAGAAAAATAATTAGCTGTGACTCTCAGATATTTGGCTTCTGGAGACAGTTTCATGAACTGGTCCTATCTCTTCAAAATTTTGTCATAGCTTGATAATAAAACCAATTAGGCTTGTAAACATCGTCTGTGCCTGCTCCTGATTTTAAAGTCGCCTTCTCCTTCAGACAAAGGGGTCAAAAAATTGACAATAGGGAATCTTTCTTCTTTTTAAGTTCTACTACAGCATATCTTTGCTCATATAGCTTTCAATTCGCCTCCACGCATCAACCACAGAATTTCTAATTTTTTGTTGGGGATTTTTTGGTTCCCATATAATAGGATCTAGCTCATAAATCCCTATAAACTCTAGAATCAGCTCATTTGACCATTCCATTTTTGAGCGCAATATCGCCACAGAGTGTGTACACAAATAATCGTCTGTTTCATATTTTCAGTAGGAAGCGCATATAACACATAACAAGTATTTTCTGCATTCAGCTCCCACATACCTCGCCAAATAGAGAGACACAGAAAACAGCGAGACACAGAAAACGGCATTAGCTACATCTCATTTCCACCTAAACATGTAGTTTTGAAGAGTAGTGGCTCATAGATTTAGTAATGTAGACTTTGGAGCATAATTAAACATATAAATCATTGAATACTAAATAAGCTCGTTCACATAAAATAGGATATAATTTATCTAGATATACCTAGTCAAAAGTTTATCCACATTCATAAATTAGAAAAAATAGTGACAATTAAATTCTAGATTTTTAGTTGTGGATAGTATGACTAAACATAGTTCACAAATGAATATAAATTAAATATAATCAATAGCTTAGTTAATATTCTCATTAAAATGAGGAATTATACTAATATTTCTTAGCTCTAATTTAAGGGCACTATTTAATTAACCGGCACTTTACAGTGACACAAATCCGTTATAATATCGTACAGCTGAAGTGAGGTATTAAAAACAAGTTTTATGGGACCAACAACACAAATTGAATGTAAATTTGGCATGAAATAGAAAGTTTAATTAATTATACCCAAAATTAAATTTGCTGCAGCCATATAATATTAAAACAGGGAGAATACATCACGAGATCTGTTTTCGGGTCCACCATTTTCCGTATCCGATGCATCGTATCGTATAAGTTCGCTCACTTTTGTATGTAGATATCTACCATTGGTTTTGCGAGCGGTTATCTTTTATTTTTGGTTTGGTCGTAAGGAGATTTGGATTAGTTTTATTTCGAATAAAGTATTCCATGTACAAAATTATGCGACCGGCTAAAAATAAACATTTTAATAGGATAAATGCTCTATGAATGTCAACGTTTCGCATAAAATTCATCGTGCATACTCCATAAAGACGTCTCGTTTGTAAAGTTTCATTTTGTAAGTTTTTTATTATCTTTAAATATTTTGTATGCTTTAGTGCATCACATCGGGTAAATCTTTATGAATATAAATCGTTCAGTTCATTTAGGTTGTTAATTAAAATCTTACTATATCATACTATAAAAGTTTTTATATAAAAGAATACTTCAAATAAAAAATTATCATAATTTCATAGTTCCGGTTTAATACTTGTTTGAGTATATTTGCAGTAAAAATAATAATTGGGAACTTCAAGAATCATCTGTTGTTGACAATTTATCAATCTATAATGTCAGATTTTTAAATTATTATAATTAGTAAAATAGAGCAATTAGGCAGTTATGCCTATTTTCTCAACACAACGATCATTACATCTTCTCCGATATAGCCCAACTTAAAGAACCCACTTAAATCTAAGAGAGAATTTCGGCGGGTTTTAATACTTTCTCTTGTCATAAAAACATCTTTAATTATTTTCTTTTTTGTCTTTTCCGACGTAATGTGCTACACTTTTTCGCTTGTCTTAACGCTGGAAGGTTCCAGAGTGTGGCGATTTCACCCTACACCTGTATCCCCATATACTCCTTTACCTTTTATAAATTGAAGATAGTGTGTCCTATAGTATTATAGTAGTTTAGATATACAAGTGATCAATCGAATATCATAAATTCACTTCCTTACATGGAAATTAAATAGAAAATGTCTAACACACATGCTATTAGCTACTCGCATGAGTATGAGTACAGATTACTGAGTTGTGTTTTCCCTTGGACCCTTTGTTATGTTAAGCAGCGGCCAGTCCGACTCATATACATAGATCTTAAATAGTCATAGATCTGTAGGGCCTTTCATGAATTTGATAATGTACAGGGTGTTTCAGTTTGACTATGCAATACTGAAACTCCTTTAAGATGAGGTGATTTCCAATCGAAAATGTTATATTCATTTTTTTGAATTCGTATTATTTTCGAAGTTTCGGGGGATTTTAGATTTTTTCGAAAATGTGGTCCTTGCAACACTTTTTTGGCTGTAGCTCAGCTCGTTTTACGTACTGAACCTCAATGTTGGTCTTATTTTATTCGTATTACTATTGGCTTTCAGTTGTAATAACTAGATTTAAAAGTGGATAAGTATAAAATAAACGATATAATTACAAAAATGATATATCTTCGAAAAATTATCTTCTTTGAAGGTCAAAAATCTCCTAATGTAACCAAATTAGTAAACTGTTCCGTACCCACATAAAACATTTCTAATCTGTTACTTTTCAGATAAATCCAACATTATTGGCCTAGCTCGAGTACTACAAGTGTGGCAACTCCCATACTTCAAAGAAATTATTTCGAAATTCAACATGTTTTATAAGAACTTAAGCAAGAAAATCGAGTGAAATCTACTTCATAATATTAAGATTTATGTTTAGGACTGTTAGTAACATGCTATGCACTATTAATTTTAGTCTGTCGTTATTAAATAAAACAATGTCGAACCTCACCTGTGAGTGGTCAATAACCTGTCTTAGAAACGCTAAATGTGCAGAAAGGTAATCATAATAAAGCACCTTTTAAGTTCAGGTATCGCACCACACATAGAATGGATATATAAAGAGATATTGGTATTTCAGTTTTATGTAGGAATTCAGGATGGTGGAATTACTTCACAACTTTGAGTGCTTTCTTGCAGTTAGATTGTATCATTTGGGATCAGGTAAGTAGGTCAGCAGAATTAAGCGAAGTAATGCCTTCTAATTTCGCCTACCAGGAGTTGACTATTCAGCGTGTTGTAAATGTAAGTAGCAATACTAAATTTGTTTTTTTTTAAAGAAAATTAAGCTCAAGATACTTTTGTAATTCAAGGTTTGGAGGCGTTTGCATGAAGAAAGGCTTCATCCGTACCACTACACTCGAGTGCAAGCATTACACCAATTTCAATTATTATTTGAACATAATAATATTGTGAGGAATATTTTATGGACAGATGAGGCTAATTTCTCAAAGAATCCAAACTTGATTATTCATAACCATCACTACTGGGCAGACGAAAAGCCAAGGCTTACAAGAGCAGCCAGATTTCAGGGGTCCTTCCTTGTCCGTATTTGGGCAAGAATAACTGGGTCTCGATTAGTAGGTCCTATAATATTTCCCTCCAATATAAAAAGCGACAATTATTTAGAATTTCTCCAAACAGCTTTGGAGGATATAATTGACGACCCTCCTCTCAGCGTTACACACGGAATGTGGTTTTAACACGACGGTGCTGCAGCACACTATATGGAGTGCGGGTGATGCAATACATAACGGGTTTTCCAATAAGAGGTGTTGCCATTTTTTGAGATAAATGATCGGATCTTTATTTCATTATAAAGAGAAAAATAACATCAGCCAAATGACCACCACGACCACGCCTACAGGACCATATCCTTTTCATGAAATTTCCCATAACCAAATTGCAAAGTGGCTGCCATATGTCCTCGATAGCCTCACGAATTCCATCTTTGAGGTCTTGAATCGACGCTGGGCTGTTGGCGTAGACCTTCTCTTTCACGTGGCCCCAAAGGAAGAAGTCGCAAGGTGTTAAGTCACATGATCTCGGTGGCCAATTGTGATCACCTCTTCGAGAGATAACACGGTCCGGAAACTTTTCCCGTAAAAGATCAATGGTTTCGTTGCTTGTATGGCACGTAGCGCCGTCTTGTTGAAAGTAAACGTTGTCCAGATCAATACCATCTAATTCCGGCCATAAAAAATCATTAATCATCTGTCGATAGCGCAATCCATTCACCGTAACTGTTGCTCCAGCCTCATTTTCGAAAAAGTAAGGTCCAATGACCCCGCTTGACCATAAACCGCACCAAACAGTCACACCTTGAGGATAGAGAGGCTTTTCAACAATAACTCTTGGGTTTTCCGAGCCCCAGATGCGACAATTTTGCTTGTTGACGAAGCCATCGAGGTGCAAATGGGCCTCATCACTCGAGATGAGTTTTCGATGGAATTCCGGATCATTTTCATGCATTTCAAGGATCCAATCAGCAAAGACTCGACGTTGTTGATGATCGGCCGGCTTGAGTTCTTGCGTTAACTGAACTTTATAAGCCTTAAGACCCAAATATTTATGCAAAATACGGTGTAATGACGTTTGTGGAATGCCTAATTCCAAAGAACGACGAGGAATGGACAAACCAGGGCTTTCTTCAACACTTTCGGCTACAGCAGCAATATTCTCGGCTGTTCTTGAGCGACTTGCACGGGTTTTATTCTTCACATCACTAACTTGTCCCGACAGCTCGAAGTTTTTTACCAATTTCTGTATTGCGGTCCGACAAGGTGCTTCACAACGACCCAAAAATGTTCGAGTTTGACGAACCGTCTCTGCCACATTTTCACCATTTTTATAGTGAATTTTAATAATTTCAATGCGTTGTTGAATCGTGTATCGTTCCATTTTTATTAATGGCGTAGTTTCTACTTGTCAAATGCCAAACAATGACAGCTCCAAAAGTGACATCTACCGAAATAGCGGGCTAATTAAAATAACACCTCTTATTGGAAAACCCTTTACATAAATCAGCGGTTTTCAAACAAATGGATTGGACGTGGAAGTGATATTCCTTGGCCTCCTCGATCACAGGACTTAACCCTTCTGGATTTTTATTTTTCAGGCCATCTAGTACTAAATCGAATAGTAGCAGCACCTAACCGAGCAGGCAAATTAAAAGCCATTACAAAATGACCCAGGAAATGTATCCAATGCGACGATCCAACTATTTGAGTAATTTTTAAATTAGTAGTGATTAGTAGTTACTTAGAACAACTTATAGGATAAACACTGCATTATAAATGTCATTAGAATAATCAAATTTTTGATTTTGATCATATGTTTCGGAAAATCCAATATCACTTTTGATTGTTTAATTTGATAACGACAGATTAAAATTAATAGTGAAAATATGTTATTAACAGTCCTTAACATAAATCTTAAAATTAAAAGTAGATTTCATTCTATTTTCTTGCTAAAGTACTTAATTTTTGCACCATTATAAAAAAAAAAGAAAAAAATTGAATTTCGAAATAATTTCTTTGAAGTATGGGCGAGGTATGTTGCAAGACATATTTTCCTATATCCGGGTACTAACTACTCGAGCTAGGCTAATAATATTGGATTTATCTGAAAGGTAACAGATCAGAAATGTTTTATGTGGGTACGGAACAGTTTGCTAAGATGGCTACTTTAAGAGACTTTTGACCCTCAAAGAAGATAATTTTTCGAAGAGAAAAACATTTTTGAAGTTATCCATAAACTGTTTTGAAAGCTGGTTAGTACAACTGAAAGCCAATAGTTATACGAATAAAATAAGACTAAAATGGCTGTTCAGTACATAAAACCAGCTGAGTTACAGGCAAAATAGTGTTGCAACAAGGACCACATTTTCGAAAAAATCTAATATCTCCCGTAATTTCGAAAATAATACGAATTAGAAAAAAATGAATATAACAATTTCGATTTCAAATTATCTCATCTTTTAGAAGTTTCAGTATGGAATCAGGGGTAGGGATATATGTTTATGATATAACAAGTTGATATCTTTCTTCCTTCTGGTCGTTTTCATAGTAAGGCATTTTTCGACCCAATTTTAATCCATATAACTTCTACAAAAGTCTTTGTAAGCAACATATATATATGCTTTCCAAAGTCTGAAGGAAAAAACGTCCGAGTAAATAGCGTCCAAAAATGTAGAATGAAATAACGCTCGAAATACCGATAAAATTTCTAGCTTAATTTTATATGGAATTAGACTCGCAATTTTAGATCCTATTTCGAAATTTAGAAAGTTATTTTATTTCAGATACTCGGCCGTTATTTTGTAATGATATTTTGTGGGGTGCAGAGAAATAAGGCCCGCCCAAAAGAATACCTGAAAATTAAGAATAAAATAACGCCCAATATTATCATAAAATTGTTGGCCTATTAAATAAATTCTATGTTATTTATGTAATATTTTATTCATAAAAAAAAATTTTTAAATCGAGAATAGAGCAGGAAAATTTTAAACAAAAATTTGAATAACTAATACCCTGAACTAGTTGATGACAGAGTGGATAATTATAATGCTAATTACCATCAGCTCCGCTCTGTATTTGAATTCCCATTTTTCTGTCGTCTCAAGATAACTATAAATCGTATTAAATTTTAAATAAAGCTATTTTGCGGAAAAGATAGCTTTTATGTAAGAGAGTCGCAAAAAATATACTCAACAACTGAAGAATTGATGATTCTAGATCATGTTTTGTTTTTAGATATATATCTAAGTACTTTTCTAAATTTTAATGGATACAAGAACTGACATTTAAATATAGTCAAGTCAATAGTGACTAAATGAGGCCTTTGCCCTACAAAAGGTGTGGTATTTGTGATTTTTATATATGTTACTTAGTTCCGGGCTCTGATGAAAAATCCAAGTTTCACCCTTGAAGGGGGTCGGCGCGGTCCCCTTAGGAGTTATGGTCGTCTAAACGAAGAATTTCGGATTTTCTTACCTTTTTATTGACTTTGATCTCTTGTTTTATTTACAAAAAGATGCTTAACGTAATTTTTTCTTATGAAAACTGGGCTCTCCTTTTTAATTTGACCTATTTTACCTATGTATAGCTGTTAAACAGTTATTACCTCACAATTAGCTCTTTAACGACTATACACCTTCCACTTCTTAAGATACAGGGTATTTTGTGAAAGACTATCACTATGTAACTCCTAAACGGTTGAGACACCGCCCTTCCATTGCTATACAATGCTTTGCTTGACTAGGTGATTACTGTCACCTCCTGTTCTAAGGCCACCATGGACAAAACACCCTGTATAAGGGGTACTATACATATACATTTTTTTGGAAAAATGTCCACATTTCCGCCGCTGTAACTCGTTACACAAAAGGTTTACAAAAAGGTCTTTATACAAAAAAAATTGAGAATTTAGTCTTCTGCAAATTTATTTTCTTACATTTTTGTGATAGGATCAACCGTTGAGGAATTTTTTTGAAAAAACCAATTTTTGGTATCTTTAATCAAATATGGCGGTACGCGCGGACCCCTGAAAACTTGAATTTTTCATCAGGGCTTCGAACTAAGTAACATATATAAAAATCACAACTACCCCACCTTTTGTAGGGCAAAGGCCTTATTTAGTCCCTATTGACTGGACTATATTTAAATGTCAGTTCTTGTATCCATTAAAATTTAGAAAAGTACTTAGATATATATCTAAAAACAAAACATGATCTAGAATCATCAATTCTTCAGTTCTTGAGTATATTTTTTGCGACTCTCACATAAAAGCTATCTTTTCCGCAATTATAATTGAAAAGCTATTTAACCTTGAAATTTTATTTCTCTTCTGTATGCTCCACAAGTTTTTTTACCGATCCGTTCGCTTGAGAAACATTCTTGGAAGATTCAACTCTAGTAAAAGTACTGGTCGTCATATTTTCTGGTAGCATGCTGGTTAGGCTTAGGGATAGAGTTTTCTTGTTAAGGACACCTAAGTTTTAGAAATTATATTGATTTCTACAATAATCCGGTAGACGATAGACTTCATTCATGTTAAAGTAGTCGCGCCCTTCGATCTCTTCCATTTTGTATCTATCTCTGAAAACTGAAATTTTTTTAATTTAGATGTCCCGATTTATTCAAATTCTTTTTTTACTGAAATCGTGGTAGAAAATTATAAAAAATGTTGCATTGGCGCCGTGTAGTTCTAGCAGATGGTTATCGGGAGGGAAAGAGAGTCAGTATACTGCCATATCCATTTTCGAAAGTTCTCCATCAATTTGACTCTTTTAGTCTTAAGGCACTTCTTGCAGCAATATTTTTGCAATGACTGTCCAGAGGTATGATACGAATCATAGTTTTCACTGTCGCAGTTGGCGCTGTATATAGAACTCGCTTTATACATCGGAAGACACAGCTTCGAATTAGAGCTAGAGGGTGTTCTACCTGAAGAAGTTTGAAGCGGAGCAGTATCGGGTGCATCCACTTGAAAGAAGTCAAAGCTATGGTAAATTATGCAAGTGTTCATATTGGCGCGGTTTAGCGGTTTAAGGCAGCGTGTTGCGACTCATTTCAAAACGTTTAGAGGCTGTTAAATAAGAGATGAAACCGCACGTGTATTGTCATAGTGTAAGTACTTCAACATCTAACAAATAATTTTTGTAATGAAGTTGCAATAGAACTAAAATGTACTCAAAAGTAGCACTTGTCATATGAAAATACGCATAAAATTTCTCAGGGTGTTATTTGAGTTCACTGAACAAGTGATGAAATTCATCGAAAATTTACTTCTTTTATTGATTGAATTCATTGCATTTTTTGTTCGTTTTAAAAGCTGTTAACTTTAAAATTTTCATATAGAAAAACCTTCACCGTTCTTTAAATGGACATGTTTAGCGCATTGCCGCTTTTACGTTTTTGTGCTTTCTGTTTCTAGAGTTTTTAAGCAAATACGCTCGCATCCGTTCCGCTCCAAACCTCTTCAGACTGAACATAACCTTAATTATACGAAAGATTTCTCGTCTAACAGACTGAAATTTATTGAAAATAATTTCAATAAATTTACAAAAATGCATTTAAGTGCAAAAGAATGATTGAACTTTTCGACCCAGCGATCAGAGAGGTCTGTGTAGGTGAACAGAAACTTAGTATAGGGGTTCGATCTCGATGGCGTATGCTACAGCCTTAATATCATGTTTATCCAGTGAGATCGAAAGCGCTGATAACCATTAGTCAGAGCACTGTTGATAAAACGGCTTTAGACAAATCTGTCCACTTCAATATTGCCCTTCTTATAATAAATCAGCCTCCTTTCACCATTGGATTGACACATTCCCGAATATAGGGTCTTAGGTTATTATGGCGGTCGTTATTGACTCTATTTTGGGGTTATTAAAGGACCACCCAATGTCGCCGAAGGTGGTCAATGTAAATTTATTCTATTTGTAGGATTTTTTAATGGTCGTGAAGGTGGGTATACCACTCCTTATGAAGCGTAGTTTTCATTGATCTTCCCTTTGAGTAGGCATGCTGGGACGTAGTTATACCTTCCTTTTTGAGACTACAACGGAAGTCTATCTCAAGAACGCTGTTAAATATTAAAACATTAAAACGAAGTTATGTAAAGAAATTCTTATGGGCTGTATGGCCGCTGTTTCCTGCCTTGAGAGAAGACATTACATAAATTTGGCTTTAAGAAAATAGAATGTTATTATCATAATTGTCGAGGCCCGCAACATTTTCCTAGTAATTTCGAGCACTTTTACTCTGTTAATAGCAACCCGCGTATTAACAATACCTCCTTTATAGCCATTAACAAAGCATCTTAATTTTTCTATTTCCAATGTGAATTTCCCCGCATATAGTCACAGTCAGCTTCAATTTTTCTGTTCAGCGCAGATAGATTTGGCAGTTACACGTTGGTTTAATCAAAAAAGAAGCCAAAATGCTATTATTACAGGACCTATGATACGGGAGTGAGCAAAGAAGTTCGCTGTAACATTAAATGCTGATGACTTCGAAGCCAATAACGGCTGACTGTGGAGATGGCAACGAAAAGATTCTGTTACTTTTCATAAACTTCATGGAGAAAAAAGTTCAGCAGATGCCACAGCAGCATCAAATTGGGCCAGTGGGATTTTGCCACCTTTATTAGAAAAATTCCATCCAAGGGATATCTTTAACGCCGATGAGAGTGGCCTTTTGTATAGAACGTTGCCCAATGGGACTATGGCACGAGGAGGAGAACAAGTTAGTGGAGCAAAACTATTTAAAGACCGAATAACATTATTATTCATGTGCAACATGGAAGGGTCTGAAAAGTTTTCTTACGCTATAGGAAAGGCGAAAAATCCACATTGCTTTAGGAGGAAAGAAATTCCAGTCGCATATTTTCACCAAAAGAAAGCTTGGATGGTTAGTGAGATATGGACAGATATCCTACTAAAATTTGATGAGAAAATGAAAAGGGCTAAAAGAACCGTAATTCTCTTTGTGGACAACGCAGCTTGCCATAAATTGTTACCGGGCACCAGTCTTAAGAACGTTGCAGTGCATATGATTCCTCCAAATACCACTAGTCTTGTACAGCCCCTGGACCAAGGTATTATTCATTGCTTCAAAGTATATTTTAGACAAAATCTCGTACGGAAACAGTTATTTGCACTTGAGAAAGGTGTTACTTCATCCGAGTTTGCTAAGTCAATAAATGTTTTGGATGCTTTAAATATTGTAAAACGTGCTTGGTGGCTGGTCACTCCGAAAACCATTCAAAATTGTTTCAAAAAAGCAGGATTTGTAACAGATGGAGAAGATCCCCAAGAAGCAGATACCGTTATAGAACTGCCTATAGAAGATGAGGAGTTTAACGAGTATCTAAAATGTGACGACAACTTAGAATGTTTTGGAAACTTAACAGACCAGGAGATAATGGACGATATCCTTGAAGCAGACCATCCAGGCAATGACGAAGACATATTGGACGTTATTGAAACTAATGCTTCTATCAATAAGGTACCAAGCCGGAAAGATGCCATTCTTGCGCTGGATGTTGTGCACAAATACTTACGTGCAAATGATCTCGACTTAAAAAATCTGGATTTACTCGAAGAACAGTTTATGGAAATGTCCATAAAGTGTAAAGCACAAAAAAAGATTTCCGATTATTTTAAGTAAATCTCCTCAATGGTGTACGTACATATAGGTATGTTTATAATTTTTTTATAAGTTTATTTTTTCCATATGCACACGAGTACTTATGTAATATCTTTGCTAAGAAACAGTTTTTTTTCATACATTATTCTTCAATAAAAGTATTTGTTGACAATCTGATGTTATTTTTTCAAAATTAGGTATCAGCAGCTACTTTATAAGAAATGGTTCGTTTGTTGTTTTTTAAATCGCGAACTATTTATAATACCATCTTGTGCTTGTAATCGGCTATCGCTTACTAGCAATAATTCGCTTGTTTTGTGCTTTTATTTGGGGATTTTTATATAAGCATAATTTGTGTTTATAATCGGGTTATTGGTTATAAGCAACACCCGGTTAAAATCACAAAAATTTGGGCCCTCGTTCATGTGCTATTATGCGGGGACTACTAGTCCACGTGGACACTATGAGAGTACCGAGACTGACAGTATGTTTACATGAATTCTTGAGTACTCGACTTGAAATCCAATTGAAACTCAAGTAGGGTTTTTGGTTGAATTAATTCCAATTACTTGACTTGAAATTTTCTTGAAGTGACATTTTACTTTTGACAACTCTTCATTAGGTTCAATATATAGGTGCGGATTTTTAGATAAATATCTTGAGAAAAGTGCTAAAAATCACAATCTGAATCATCAACAATGATCTTCTTCTTGTTCCTCTTTGCCGTTTTCATACTAGCAGAAATGAAAAATGTTCACGTACTAAAGTTGCGTTTACATGAATTTTTTCAAGTAAATTGAACAAAATTTTGTGATTTACTTGACTTAAGTATACTTAGTCAATGCGCGTTTACATGATATTTTGATTACTTGATCTCTACTTGAAGTATACTTCAAGTATTCATGTAAACGTACTGTGTCTAGGCATGAGCAATTCGTTTGGCACTTCAGATCAGAGATAGCATACACAGTAACGTTTAGAAATAGGGCTGCCAGTATTTAATAACAAAATTATTTCGATTGTATAATATTTCATTTAACAAATTATTTTATAAAAGGATTAATTCTAATTTAGATTATATATGATATTTGGAAGAAATTCGGAAGTAAAAGCAATTACATTTATGTATCAGGGAGTTTAATTCAATGTGACGCAATTTTTGGTGTATGTATAATTCGAAATAATCATAACAGCTTAGCACGTATTAATTTCTGAAGAGCTGAAGTTAATGGTTCATTTATATCGAAGTTTGATGGTAGGAAAAAGCGAGGCAATCATGTTCTTAAAGGATTGGTATGAAACATTTAGGATGCTTAGAAATTCAGCAGAAACGATTATTCCGCTGAAATTTTAAAATTTCAAACAATTATATCAATCTTGATTGGATTGTATTTTTTAACATTCAAAGAAAGATTATACTTGGTGCACCACTAGTATGGCCGCTGACAGGAATAAAATCAAAGACAATCAAATTAAAGGATTTAACGTATGCATGCATGCTTTCGAAAAGAGCGCGGTTCTTAAATTTATTAAAGCCATTAGAATTTGAAGCTTGGAAGACTCTTAAAAGATATCTAGTATTTAAATTTCAACAGAAATAAATTAGTTTAAAAAAAAAAAAACAAAATCATTTCAAAACATTCATTAAACATTCAGTAAATAATCAGAATTGAAACAAAAGCTTAAATAACAGTAAAAATTAAAATATTTAATTTTTGAACAAAAATTGCAGTCTTTTGTTATCTGCTTAAAATTTATTCAACTTTTTTTCAATTATTCATTTTTGTTTTCTTTAATGAATTGGCTGGGAATGTTTTCACTATATGCAATCCCAAATAAAAGGTTATCGACGAAATAGTAAGTAAATCTTTACCACCATGTCTTAGCCATTCTTATACTATACTGAAAGTTTTCTCAATTGTATTCATATCGTCAGGGGTTAAAGCTAGGACTAGTAATTTTGTACTTGTTTTAAATTGATCAATCATATCACTGAGACAATTTTTATACCCTAGATGAAATCTATAGGGTATACTAAGTTTGTCATTCCGTTTGTAACACCTCGAAATAATGATGGTAGAGCAAAATTGATTGGACACCCACGGATAATATTAAAAGTTATTTTGATTTTTGCGTATACTTAGAGAGTTGAAATTTTGTACACGGACGTTAAAAAAAAAAAGTAAAATTAAGTTCGAAAATGAGACAAATCGGGCAACTCATTCGTGGGGTTGCCATACAGAAATTTCGTTTTCCACTATATATTTGGACACTGCCTGAAAACGCGTCGATGTAGAGAGCTGAAATTGCGTACATGATGTTTTTACTACATTAGCAAATAAAATGTCAAAAATGGACTAAATCGGGCAAATCCTTCTTGGTGTTGCCATATAAAAATTTAGGTTTTTTACGTATACTGTGAAAACGATTAGTCCAAGACATTTTTTTGTACTAAAAATTTCTTCAGAATACGAAATCCTATAAAATTGGTTATAATCAGTTTTTCTGTCCGACAAACCGTTCTAGGAATATATGCGAAAAACCACTTCAAAAATCAAACTTACACAGAAGGGTGACAATACGAAATTTCATACGGGCATTCATCTAGGGTATCATAAGAATTGGTCTTAGACCAATTCTAGCTTTTTTACTTGTTATATACAAAATGCTCTTTTTGACTAAAAGAAAATATTTCTAACAAGTTTGATTATTTTAGTATTTAGTATTTATTATATTCAATTCAAATTACTGTACGTGTTAAATTTAACATATTTAAGAGTTTTAGAGGATAATTACTTTTCTTTACAACTTAAGCATTTCTTACGATTTGTTTCTTTCTTTCGATTTGTAGTTACCTACTACTAGAACAAAATGAGTTATTTGATGATAAATTATAAAATAAACCCTATTTTAACCTTAATCTTAATTTCACCTACTCTCTACACCCCAAAGTTTCCTACAGTATATGACTAGACATGGAGACACTATTTGGGAATGAGTTGCCGTATGAGTGGATTTGTGTAAATATCAAAGAATTTATTATTAATATTCCTTGATTTTATTTCAACTAGGTCAATGTTTGCGTTAATATGCAGTCACTGTAGAATAGAACCATGGCAAATTAAAAATCATCTTTCAAGCTATTAATTGAGATGTTTATGCTTGGCATGTTATCTTGTTTTCTTTTACACATAAAAAACATTGTTTGCGTTTTACTATAATTCAGTTTAATTTTCCATTTATGGTAGTACTCATCTGACAAATAGATGACAGTATCATCCGCGAACAAAGAAATATGGCAATTCTCTAGAGTTGGAAAGCGAGTTGTAAATGTACTTAATAGTGCAGGTCCTTGGGCATATCTCTGGGAGACACCCGCATTAGCTCTGTGGGGTTCAGATTGATCCTTACCTATATAAGTTTGAAAGAAACAGTCACTAAGGAAGTTTTTTACTAATGAAATCTCGAATTCAATCATTTTATAGATAAATTCTTTGTGTCACACTGAATTAAATGCTGATCGGATTAGGATTAGCCATGTAAATTTCTTCAGAGATATCCTGTTGTTTTTAATATGCTGGGTTATTCTAACTATTATATGGGGTATGTTATGCCCGCTTCTGAATCCAAATTGTATATGCGGAAGTATATTTTTATTTTCCATAACGTCCAAAATTACATCTTTCATTACTTCCTCCAAGATTTTTCTTAATGAACTTATTAGCCTAAAAGTTCGATAAATTGAGGGATTTTCAAAAGGTTTACCTGTTGTTGGAATGGGTACAGTCTCAGCCATTTTCCATTTTGTAGGAAAGTACTGTAATTTTAAGCAGAAATCAATAACATGAGTAATATAATACATAGATGGCACAAGAACTAGATGTCGCATGGCATACTAGAGCAGAATATACAGATTGTGAAATGGGTAGTGCATTCTGGAATGGACCATAATACTTTTTAGAGCATGCCGAAAAAAAATGATTTTATAATAGCAGTTTTGTATACATTTGATCGATATCCTCAACACTTCAGATACGAAAAATATGAATCACCCGATGTACACATCATTTCCGGAATGGACCAATTTTGTATACTTTTTTGGTACTGCATGCGACATTTAGTTCTTGTGCCATCTATGGGAATATACTATAAATCACATTTATTCTTGGAAGATTTTTGATACAGCAATTTGATACCTTGTCAAGGCCAGATGATTTGCGGCTTTGTGTATTCCTAATAATTGTCCTAATTTCTTTGGGTCTTATACATATAAATCATATTGGAATTGGGGGTGTTATTATCAATAAAATTGTTAACTACTTGTGTTACTTCGTTTGTAGTAACAACATTATCAAAATTTCTTGACATTAAACTATTTTTAAAGAATTTATCATTAAACAAATCTGTCTTTTCTGGTTTGGTAATATATTTTCTATTTTCATACTTCAGAAAAGGTATGGTACGGTTTTTATTCTTGATCAGTTTTGTAATATTCCAGAATAGTTTTCAAGATTTGACTGGGTTGCTAAGAAATCTATTCCACCTAGTTTTTCTATGCTTTATAATCTCATACTTAATTCGTTTGTTTCAACTTACCAGTTCTGGTTAGTCTCGTTCGCTGCCATAATCTCGTGCCTAATAACGATGGCGAATGATATTCAGAAATTCGGTTGGTAATTTGGGTTGTCGTATTTCTGGGGATATACATATATTGGACTAATGCTCTAACTGTCGCGTTATTGATCAGGTCGATTAAAAAGGGAACATTGCATCAATCTGATCAGTGGTATTTACATTACTTAATGCCAGATTTTTAATTACCAGGAATATAATTTCTGTACAATATGTTTAATATCAAAAATACAACTGTCATCTGCTTGTATTTTTGTAGGTATATGTTCATACAGTTTTTACTGAATTAAATATGAAAGTAATTTCTTTGACTATTATTAGTTATATATGTTTAGTTTCTGTAAGTTCTGCTGCTTCAGCGCAAATTAACAAAAACACAGTTTACACAATAACGAACGTATTTTGCACAGCCAAGATGAGATAAATACTCCTTACCTTACAACATCCTACCAATGCTAATATCTATTTATGGAAAACGGTGCAATTGATTTTACTTCTATGTTACTAATTTGTTTACTTGGTAGGAGCAAAGTTGGATATTGGCCAGTACGGCCTTTGCTAATATTATCCTTTTCCATTTGGGAAAATTGATTGAAAATATCAAATTAAAACTCATATTATTGGCATTACGGCTGTATCTGCAACATTTACATTCTTACAAAATAAAAACTGTGAACGAATATTTTTATTTATTTGTATATTGACTTTATTTTCCTATTTTCGTTAAGTAATAACTCTAATTCCCAAAATAATGCTAGTTTCCAATAATTTCTTTTAAACAGAGAAAAATACTTCATTGAAAAAGTTCAAAAAAACCTAATTTAATTTCCATAAATATACATATGTACATATATAATGTATTCCATCCAAACTGTACACATATAAAATGATTTCAAAATATTCTGTGAACATAGTTCAATTCGAACAAAGATAAACTCCATTACTATCACATAAGACCAATGATTGCTTTGTTTGGGTTTTTAACCGAATAAAAAGCAATAAAGACACACAAAAAATCATTTATGCCCGGGTTATCTGGGTAATCTGATTTGACGTTGAACCAAAAACAGGGACCAAAGTAAAAAAAAATTTCATCTTATTTATGTTGATAAATGGAATCAAAATTTCACAGCTCTCCGGACTGTTTACTGGTAACTCACATCAGCCGTGACATTACGACTTTCTTTATCATAAAGCCCGCCCGTGTTGCTTTTCCAACAACTATCACGCATTTATTGTCTTATTGGGAGCATGTTTTGAAATTGTTTGTATTTCTCTAATCGAAATTTGGTATGTTTGCTGGAAAGCTACATTAAAGTTCGATTTCGAATATAATAAAAAATTAAAAATAATAAATTTATTATATCTTTGTATACAGGGTGTTTCCTCTTAGGAGGTCAATAGAGCAGGAGGTGATCGTACTCACCTAGTTAACAAACAAAAAATTGTATAGCAGGTGGGGGGGGGGGTGGAAGGGGAATATCTACAGTTTAGGAGTTACAGGGTGATTAAGAAAAAAAGCTAGCTTTCCCTTACTGACTGAATACACGTCATTTTAAAAAAATATCGGCTGATTTCGGTATGACATGAATATCTTTTGAGCTAATAACTCTTTAACAGCTGCAGATATCACATAGGGTGTAATAAATCAAATTAAAGAGGATAGTCTACAGTTTATGGTTTTCATAAAAAAAACAACTTAAGTTAATGACCGTTTTGCAAAAAAAAAATAGAGGTCAAAGTAAAAAAATCCGAAATATTTTGTTTCGACCGCCGTACTTCCTGAGAGGAGGGGTGTACGGGGATGATTGAACAGTCGTTGGAAAGGTCATGAAGTTCTGCATATAATGAGCTCTAAGCTGTAACCGTGTGCGCCCAGTACTTTTTAGAATACAGGATGTTTTGTGAAAACAGCTTGTTTTTATAATCACCCTGTAATCTTAGGTGCTAATAAATGTTTGCTATCCTCCGTGTATTGTCCGCCAAATTCTTTTTCCATTGAAAATGCAGCAGAATTCCGTGCTGCTTTCTCTAATCTAACACAAAGATATACAAATGTTATCTTGGTTGGCGATTAATGTCAATTTGTTGAGACATAATAGTACGACGGACTCTTTCTTATTCTTTCTATACTCTCTTCACCTTTGTGTCATTAACGATCTCCCAACTTATCTCAATACGGATAACCTATCCCTGCTTGTCCTGCTTGTTACTGCTGATAATGATTCTGTTAGCTTTCAAAACCAGATTGGTTCGCCTTCCGTCTTCGATCATGATTTCCTTTTCATGGATATATAGCATTGATATTGGAAACTGCAGAAAGTACAGGGATATATCGTATAAAAAATGGGAGATGAGTGTGCCTCGCTGCCCTGGAATGACATCATTCTGTGTACCTCAGTGGATGAGAAAATTAATGATTTTAACGTACTACTACATTATCTTCACGATAAATTTGCTCCAATTCACTCTCGCAGAATCATGGCAAATGGTTGTCCTTGATTTTTTGCAGTGATTCAGTCACTTATTGCTGAACAGGATGTTTTATATCGCAGATATCTTAGACTAAAGACCACTGAAAGCCATGCGTGTTACAAACTGATTAGAAATTTGGTCAACTCTAACCACTGAAAGCCATGCGTATTACAAACTGATTAGAAATTTGGTCAACTCTAGGATACGTGCGGAAAAGAGGCGATACTTTCAGCAAAAATTTGACCTCCCACTATCATTCAAAATCTTGTGGAGAAACTTGCATAAGGCCTCCGTGTATGGCAGAGATAAATCCCAGTATAACCTGGACTCTGATTTACTTAACTTCTATTTTACTTCTATCCCTACCCTTTCCTCACGTAGTTCTGAACAGCTGGGTTTAAATCGTTTGATGTTCCCGTCAAATAATGATCAACCTTGTTTTTCTTTCAGATGTGTCGATGCCATGGAGATTGTCGTGGCAATTGGTGCCGTCAATTAATGCAATGGGGACAGATGGTATATCTCCTAGGTTTTTCAGGCTTCTTCTGCCTCTGATAATACAGCCGATTCTCCATGTTTTCAATACTTGCCTTACCATGTCCATATTTTCGTCGGATTGGAAACTCGCTACAGTTGTACCTGTATCTGAAACGAATACACCTGGGGTTCTCCGGTGCTTTTCGATTGATTAGCCTTTTAGGAGTTCTTGCTAAGGTCCTGGAAAAGTTGATGGTACAACAAATATCTGATCACTTAGAAAACCTTGACTTATTAAGTCCTTTCCAGTCTGGTTTTCGGAAGTCTCGTAGTTGTGAGACAGTCCTTCTGAATGTCACAAGTGATATTCGCAGCTCGCTTGATAGGGACCATCTGTGTGTTCTTGCACTACTTGATTTCTCCAAAGCATTCGATATGGTGAATCATTCCTATTTGCTTATAAAGTTGGCCTCAGACTTCCATTTTCACTCTTCTGCTGTGTTCTTAATTCACAGCTTTCTTTCTAATAGATTCCAGCAGGTTAAGGGGAAGGATTATGTTTCCGGTGCTTTGCCTTTAAACTGTGGTGTCCCTCAAGGGTCTATTCTTGGCCCCTTGCTCTTCAGCCTGTATATTAATGACCCTCCTAATGTTTTTGAAGATTGCAAAGTTCACTTTTATGCCGATGATATGCAGGTGTATCTCAGTCGACTAATAGAACTTGTGGAGTATTGTATCGACAGGCTGAATTCCAACTTGCGCAATATTGCACGTTGGGCTGATAATAATCTTTTATTGTTTAATGCCGGAAAGTCGTAGTACATAGTTTTCTATCGCAGAGCAGTTGAGGTATCTGACCTTCCACCTGTACAGTGCTGCAATTTTCGAACCGTGTAAAAAATTTTTGTATCTACCTCAATTCTAGAATGCAAGGCTGTGACCATGTTAACGATATGACAGGTAGGATTTATGGTGAACTTCGTCGGCTGTGGTCGTCTTCGGGAACTTTGTCTGCAAACATGCGTTCGCTGCTGGTTAATTCTTTGATTCTGCCATACTTTTTTTATGGCTGTCTCCTTTTCCCTCACTTGTGTTCCTCCTGTTCCACCAAACTAAATGTGGCTTTCAAAGAGTGCACAAGATTGGTTTTTGGCCTTAGGAGATTTGATTATGTTTCACAACATCGTAACCATCTACTTGGTTGCTCCTTAAATCAATACCGTTTACGTAGGCTTCTAGCATTTCTACATAACCTCATATATACAAAAAAAAACCGAGCTATTTATTTAAAAAATTAGAATTTTTGGGCTCCACAAGGCGTTTCGATTTGCTGATACTAAATTTTGGAATAACTCGGTATTCAGCGTACGAGCTCGACGCGTGGATTTATGGAGCAAATAGCGCGTTGTAGCACCATTTTGGAATAGGCATTTGGTTATTTTTTATATGGTCTTGGCTTTGTGTTGTTTAGTTCTTAGTTGTTATATATTTGTATTTTTTATTTCTTTTATTTTATTTATTTATTTATTTCAATTATTATTTTATGTTTTAATTATTATTTGCTCATATTATTTACGTTACAATTTTTCAAGTTTAATTTTTAATTTGTTTATTTTTAATTTATATTATTAGTCGTATGCAATGTCCGATTTAATTTTGATTCCGCCTTCTTTTCGAACTAAAAAAAATATTTATATTCTTGTAGTACATAGCCCTAATTAAATAATTCTATTCTATTCTAAGCTCCTAAACGGTTGATATTGCCCCCTTCCATACAATTTTTTGTTTGCCTAGGTGAGTACTATCACCTTCTGCTCTATTAACCTCCTAAGGGGAAACACGACACCCTGTATACAGGGTGTCCCGTAAGTGTGATACTAGGAGGCTATGGACAGGTCATACTTAGACGTGCAAAAAATTGTATTGGCCGGCGGGAGGTGGTGGGGGGGGGGGGTGGAATCCAAACGGTTTCCGAGATAACGGGACATAAAGATATTTGGGTATGTTTTAATAGATCACCCTGTAATTTCTGAACGTTACACCCTATGATGATTATTTAAACTTTGGTAGATAGATAATCGTTGGACATTTCCAAAGGTTTATAAATGTTTTGCCTTTTCCCCTCCCCTTTGAAGTTATGACTCAAATTTCGGCGTTTTACTCGTGTTTTTAGTTAACTACTATTTTTATTAGAAAACACGTCATCAATATCAATTTTTCATATTGGATTTAAGAAGCCCAAGATTTTAGTTTTAAAATGACACACTATATCGAAAATGTAACCCTTTCTGCGTTGTTTTGCACTTTTTCTTAAGCATATTCAGCGAAAATGGCTGAAAAAGGTCATTTCCTAAAAATAATTGCCTTCTCTCTGGCACTTATTGAACTTACAAGAAAAGACAAAAAAAATTTATATTATTTATATTGATGACGTATTTTTTGATAAAAATAGTAGTTAAATAAAAAAAAAACAAGTAAAAATTCCGAAATTTTAAACTTGTTGAGCCATAGCTTCAAAACGTAGGGGAGGAGGGAAAAAATGTATGGACCATTGGAAAAGTATTAACCAAAGTTTAAATCATCATCATAGGGTGTAATGTTCAGAAGTAACAGGGTGATCTATAAAAAACCCGTACAATTATTTGCTCGTCTAAGTATGATCTATCCATAAACTGTTGATATCACACCACTTACGGGACACCTTGTATAAAAATTATACGTTTACAGTTCGATACAAGTATCGGGATTTATATCGGCACATTTGTCGACATGTATATGTATATTCAGAAAAATTTTGACTTCTGTTCACATTATAGCACTTGTCGATATACTAAGTTGCTTACCGCGCAGTAATAAAATGGTATTAAACACACGTGACATATATACAGTATATAAATGAGTTAACTTTGGAAGGTGGCAGCTATTTTACAAACCATGTCAGAATAAATAGTGTTGATTTTGAACTTAATGGCGCTACTTATAGTAAAGTAAGACACAAGGTTTTGAAATTTTACATCACCAGACGATCAGTTACCGATTACATTAAAATTTTGTTGCTGCATCTTTGATTTATATGCATCGACATAGTCAGAAATGTAGCTAAGGCTATTTTAACTCCTGATCGAATTAATCTAAATTATAAGTTTGTTTTTATTGAAACTAAATTAACCTAATATCCAAAATATCATTTTTTATTATTTTTTTTCCATAAGAACCAAGATGACATGATTTTCAGTTTAATTTAACCGCCCGCACTTTAGAACTAAACGTAAAAGTATCGTGACAAGTAAAATCAAGAGCTGGACAATACTTAAGTAAAAAAAGACTTAAGTACTATTTAAAGTACATTTTCGTTACTTAAGACGTAATACTCAATACTTTTGAAATGTCCCTACTTAGTACTTGAACATAAGTACTAGCGTCTATTTACTTGTACTGAAGACTTAGTTTTGTACTTAAGTACTAAGATTTTTACTTAAGTATTTCTGAATCTATTAAGTATCTACAAATATCTAAATCTTCGTAGAAAAGAAAACACAATCTCTAACGCAACTCCTTTTTTGTTGAGTTTTAAAGCACGCAAATAACTGTCAAAACATGTGCCGCACTCACGCGTTAAGACAGAATCTTAGACAAACTGATAACATACAAACAAGACTGGGCAACTAGAACAAAACCAAGTAACGTCCCGCTTGAATAAAAAATCGACGATGCCTCGACTTGATGACATAACCACTGACATGTATTATATGGACTGACTACGTTCATAGAAATACACTGCAGAAAGTGAGCTCACTTCTATATTGCTGACTCTTTCGGTCTAAGCACCAAGTACCAACTGAGAGAGAACTGAAAACAAATAAAATAGTGGATTCGTCGAAATACATGATTTTAAATTAATCATTTAGGGATATTACTGATAAAAACTATTTTACCAAAGACGATATATTTATTAGGTACGCAGAAGAAATTCTAAATGTTTTGTTAAAATCACTTTCTGAGCTGCGTGCTCACTCTTTCAATTTCCCGCCAATAATTTTTAAATGTTGGCACCGACGTATAACAACTCTTTTTGACACAAGCGATTGTGCCCACGTGAAATAGAAAAGTAAGCAGTCCATATTATATTCGTCAGTAGATCGCAAAGTGGCTGCCCTATGTCCTCGATAGCCTCATGAATTCCATCCTTGAGGTCTTGAATCGACGCTCGGCTGTTGGCGTAGACCTTCTCTTTCACGTGGCCCCAAAGGAAGAAGTGTTAAGTACAAGATCTCGATCGAGGTGGAAATGGGCCTCATCACTCAAGATGAGTTTTCGATGGAATTCCGGATCATTTTCATGCATTTCAAGGACCCAATCAGCAAAGACTCGACGTTGTTGATGATCGGCCGGCTTGAGTTCTTGTGTTAACTGAACTTTATAAGCCTTAAGACCCAAATCTTTATGCAAAATACGGTGTAATGACGTTTGTGGAATGCCTAATTCCAAAGAACGACGAGGAATGGACAAACCTGGGTTTTCTTCAACACTTTCGGCTACAGCAGCAATATTCTCGGCTGTTCTTAGCGACGTGCACGGGTTTTATTCTTCACATCACTAACTTGTCCCGACAGCTCGAATTTTTCTACCAATTTCTGTATTCCGGTCCGACAAGGTGCTTCACGACGACCCAAAAATGTTCGAGTTTTACGAACCGTCTCTGCCACATTTTCACCATTTTTATAGTGAATTTTAATAATTTCAATGCGTTGTTGAATCGTGTATCGTTCCATTTTTATTAATGGCGTAGTTTCTAATTTTCAAATGTCAAAATGACAGCTCCAAAAGTGACATCTACCGAAATAGCAGGCTAATTAAAATAACACCACTGGTTACTATACATATTATAGTTTTCAAAAGGTATTTATTTATTAATATCTATTAACTGAACTCGACAAACTTCATTATATTAGTACTGCCAACGTACAATGATTCTAAAAAAAGTATGCTTTAAAAAGTACTTCAAAAAGTACTCAGAACTTTTTATAGACTTAGTACTTAGTTACAAGTACTTTTCATACATACGGCCTCCGATACTTGTACTTAAGTACTTTTTCTTTGGTATTTGCCCAGCTCTGCTTGTAACTCATACAAATCCCGATTCAATTATTTAAGTGTAAACTAAGCTTAAGAACAATTTCGTGTATTTTACATTTATCTGAAAATATTTCTTTATGTCCGTCTTGATGAAATCAGTTCATCTGTCTGCACGAACTTTGCAAACTGCTATTCTGTTCACAGAAATTTCACAAAAATTGTAGGTTCTTTGTACATAGTTCTACAATTCTACAAAACTATAGAATATTTTAGCAAATTTATGCTTCACAATATAACCAACGGTACAATTAAAAAATTGCAATTATGTAATTGTAACCAACAATAATATGTAGAAAAAATATTTACTTTTTCTGTATTTCGCAATTTTTTTTTCAAATTAAAACTGTCACATTGCAGGTATTATTAGTGGAATTTACACTTTTGTAAATTTTTGCAGAACAGAGTCTAGCGGGATTGTAATAATCTATGCGTATTCATTTTGTATTTGTTTTCAGTTTCGTGTATCTTACAATCGTTGCAGTGTAAATGCAAGTGATTTTCGTACATTTTCGAAAAAGTAATTTTTATACGAAATGGAAAATGAATTAGTTTATTATCAGGGTTGTTAAAGAATGCATTATTTCTGAGCTGCATTCCTATACATTTTTTCATTGAAATGAACGAATTGGAAGCTGCAGTCAAAGTATGTTTAAAGAATTGGAATGGAATTAAATGAATTCTATTCCCCAAAAAAAATAATGCCCAATGCATTCTTTTTCCTTTTAGAAAAAGAATGCATTACTTTGAGCTGCATTACTTTGGAATGCATTACATTCATTGAAGTCTGTGTGAATTCACTTGCATTCAGCATTCACTTGAATTCAGTGAAATTATTCCATGAAAATATTTTGTGATTAAGAATGAAAGAACAAATAAAGCACTTTTACGCATTTTTTTTTAAAGAATTTCAAATATTAATTAATTTGTAGAATTCTATCACATTATGAAAGTAGATGTATTTTGTTCGCATAATTTAATTCATCTGCTTCTCCTCCTTAAATGATTTTTTCACATAAGAAATGAAAAATAATCATTATTTTCGGTCTCTGGAATAAATACTATTTGATTTGAAATTCTTAAAAAAAAAATGCTTAAAAGTGCTTTATTTGTTCTTTCATTCTTAATCACAAAATAATTTCATGGAATAATATCACTGAATTCAAGTGAATGCTGAATGAAAGTGAATGCAAGTGAATTCACACAGACTTCAATGAATGCAATGCATTCCAGAGTAATGCAGCTCAAAGTAATGCATTCTTTTTCTAAAAGGAAAAGAATGCATTCGGCAATATTTTTTGAGGAATGTGGAGTTGTATATCCTAATTCCTAATACTGAAGAGGAATGAAAGATTGCTAAATATGCATTCTTCATTCCTTTGAATTAAAACCAAAAAAGGCTGCATTCTTTAACAACTCTGGTTATTATAACCTTAATAAAAGAAAACAAAGACATGTTATTTGGGAAATTTTCTTCTAAGTTTACTCAGTTGATGAAAACAGACAAGTGCAAAGAACTAGACGAAAAGGCCACAGCTACTAATCTAGTTGATAAAAACCAAGATTGAATATTTTTAATGTAACTCTATATCTTCTGATGTTTTATTCGTCACTAAAATCTTTCCATATTTATCGAATCCATCCATCCGAAAATTTGTTATTAAGCGAGTTTTTGTAAAATTGGATTTTTTTTATAAGTTTGTTAAACGTTGATCACAAGAATTGTAAGAACTCGCGAAGTTTGTGAAACATAAATTACAGGATTTATAGTCTACACTTTTGTAAAATATCGTTGTTTTACTACAATACTTACGCAAAATTTACACAAAAACCAAGTGGGCACTCAGGCGGGTTTCCTGATCGTTGGGAAATTTGCTCTGAAATTTTCAACGTTGTGGAGTTACACGAAAACGATAGATGATTGCCAATGATGAATATTAGATTTCGCACATGTTTCAGATAAAGTCGGTATTTTTGATTCGAGTCAAAGGGCTACCGAATAATACTACTGTGAATATTCGTATGAAAGTTTCGGTGATATTCAACAGTCGTGTAGGAGTGGGACCGGCATAAACTAACAAGGATCAAATAATTCGCGATGAATCTGTGTCTCCCACGTCTCGAGACAAGGAATCTTATACTAGAGCCAAGGAATAAATATGTAAAGAAGTGCCAGGACACTTCGAAGTATATAAAATTTTTAGAGATTGGTGTCACAGTTCAACTGAGAGATTTTCTAACTAAGCTGTGCCTCAGCACTAGAATGCTATGCTAGCGCACCCCAATGCAAACTTAGTTCATCGATTGGGTTGTGTTATGATGTTTTGTTTAAGGGTGAAATGATGTGCACTGTATGCAGCGCGTGTATTGCCGGTAGGAATTATTCGACAAGGGATTAGACTAGATATTTCTTCGGAAAATTACCAATTATTGTTACATCGCCAATGGGCTTGAAGGCTCTCTTCTGGATAATTTCCAATGAACCTAAAGCTGTGTGACCAGCCTTAGCGCAGATATGGGAATTATATTCCGTTTTCAGAAATCAAAGACATTTCGATGCTTCTTTGGCAACAGAGAAGATGTGATCAGTCCAGCTATACTAATTGGAAATATTAATGCCCAGAATGCATAAAGACTGTGTATCGTAAGAAACGGGAGTGGAGAAATTATGATCTTGTTTTAAAGAGATGAGACAGATTTGGGTTTTATATACATTAAATTCGACGTGATTTGCTTTGCCCCAAGCGAAGATATTGACAAGATCGTTAATCAATGATCTTATCATGCAATCTTGTTTGACAGATGTAGCATTTCCTCTGCAGTCCGCAAGATTTTCAAAGGAGTAAACGAAAGCAAGGGTACTGTCGTCTCCGAAGCTATGGATGGGATTGAAAGCAAGAGAAAGGAAATCATTAATGAAAATTAAGACGAAAACTTGAGAGATAACGGAGCTCTGGGTATACCGGCATCTAATACGACCCGTATTAGGCGACTGGATAAGAAACTTTCAATCCATAATAGAAGAGGAGGGAGGGACCAAGTGCTTTAAGTTTAGGTAAAATATCGGGATGTCAGACTCTATCAAAGGCCTTTGAAATATCCAGAGCAAAGATTTTAGACTCACCAAAATTGTGAAGACTACGGTTCCAATGATCCGTAAGAAAAATCTGCAAGTCTCCAGATGAGCGATCAGTCCGGGAACCATATTGGCGATCGTTGAAGAGTTGATTGGTTTCTAGATACTTCATTAATTTGGAGTTAATGATAGATTCAAAAACCTTTGAAAGAATCGATATGACTGCAATTGGTCGATAATTTTGAGGGATCGCTACCCTCTTTTTTCTTGGGAATAGGCTGAACATGGGCTAGTTTTCAAGCAGTTGGAAATTTTCCAGTCGTATAAGATAAGTAGAATAGTTTTTGCAGAGGTTTAGCCAAGGATGAAATGCAGGTTTTAATTAACAGGGGCGGGAAATCATCAGGACCTGCGGCTTTAGAAACATTGAGTTTCTTAAGGACCTTGAACACATAGCTCGTACGGATGTGTATTGGCTCTTGTACCCAACTACATGGGAGATGCGAAACAGGTATCTGTGAAGTGGGTGGAAGATCAGAATTTGAAACGAATCCAGTAGCCAAAATATTAGCTTTATCCAGGGAGTCAGCAACCACTTCACCGTTGTTAAGCAATGAGGGTATTGAGGAACTGGTGAAGTTGTTCCTGGTGGCTTTGACCAGGGACCAGCAACCTTTGCTGCCTTTGTGGCTTTCGAAGATTCTTGGTCTAACATTTTGGCCAAAAAGAAATTTTTCTCTCTGGATAATAGACTTGCAGGTGTTCCGTGGAGTCTTGTAGACTCGTATCAGCTCTGGACATGGATGCAATTGAGAGACGCGAAGACCATATTCTTTCGCTCTTATTGCTTGGTTGGACTTACCGTTAAACCAAGAGCGATGTTGCTGTTGTTGAGATCTTCTGCAGGAATACGGAATGTTTCACGTATGCCAAGACTTAGAATGTTACTAAGTAATAATGTGCATACATCAACATCCCTCGAAGCAAAACAGACCGACCAATCAATTTCTCTATGATACTGATTGAGACGTTCCCAATCAGTATTTTTATAGTGCCAGAGAAGCCTACTTGTAGGTAGAGAAGTTGGGTGGCACAGGTTTGAGGTGGTAAATTGAGCCGTGATTAAACAGTGGTTTGAATTACCGACTGAGATGGAATATTTGTCGGGGTGAGATGTTAGAAATAAATCTAGTAAATTAGCTCTATCTCCAGCAGCATCAGAAATTCGTGTTGGTGCATCCACTAGGTATTGCAGATTAAGAGATTCATAAAAGAGGTCAACGAGTCGACCCGCAGGGCTTTTGGTAGAAGAATGTCTGAGACACGGAATGTTATGGACGTTAAAATGGCCTACCATGCTAGGAAGATTTCGGAAGAGGGGAAGACAAAAAGCAAATGATGAATATTGTTGGAGATATTCTCAAATGCGATTATTTCAAAAGCCAGTACGTTTTGCATAGTTACTGTAAAAACGTTTTTTCAGTACGTACGAGTAAATTAATTTTTAAGAATTTTTGTTACCTAGGTAGCGTAATTATCGAAACTGATGAAACAGAAGAAAATATCGGTTTTAGAAAAAGCAAATCGAGGGGTGCTTTTTTCAGTTTTTTCAGCTATTTTAGCTCTGGAACTCCAGAGAGATCTCAATCAAGCCAACAATGTTAGGCCAGTCTTATTATATGGCTGTGAAACGTAGAAGGTAACCCACCGTTAGCAGGTGTCTACGTCGAATCCTAAAAATTCGCTGAAATAAATAACAGAGAACTGTGGAGGTGCTCCGGCTAGAACAGGATCACTGCAGAAATTTAAAGCCTTAAACACAATTGCAACGGCCGACTGCAAACGACCAGATAAATTCGCTGTAAAAGATTGAAAAGTACAGTGTCTTATGTGAAAGCTCAAAATTACGACGGTCGATGAATTCTCCTTCGAAATTGATCAAATTGTAATTTGGTCGTCAGCTGCTGCAATATCAAAAAATTAAACAAATGAAATTGTTTTCGCATTTATTTGAGTCATTTTGAGATTGTAGAATACTACACCAATTTCAAAAAAATCAAAAGCATGGATGTTGAGGAAAAATTCTGGATAGGCACAAAATAATTCGCAACGTACAACACAAACAGTGGATAAAAAAGACTTGATTCTGCATATTGCGATGCGCCTAAATACAAATATTTAAGCTGTAACATTTTGCATTAAAGATTTAGTTAATTTTCAGTTTATAACTGCAGCAAAAGATACTTAGAACAATTTCCGCAATATTTATAAAAAGTAAGTATTGACGGCAAGATTACATGCAATCGGAGAGCTACACACACAATCGCCGCTCGCCGCCGTTTGTTGCAATTGTGTTTGCAATTTTTCGACTGCCTCTTTTGACACCGGATTTCCGTCGACCATCGGCCACTCTATTCGTCGCAATTGTGTTTAACCAAAAATAATAACGGGTTTTTCAATAAGAGGTGTTATTTTGATATTCAAAGAAAAATTCCATTTTTTGAGATAAATGATCGGATCTTTATTTCATTATAAAGAGGAAGGTATGCCGTTAATAATGGAAAATAATATCAGCCAAATGACCACCATGACCACGCCTACAGGACCATATCCTTTTCATGAAATTTTCCATAACCAAATCGCAAAGTGGCTGCCCTATGTCCTCGATAGCCTCACGAATTCCATCTTTAATCGACGCTGGGCTGTTGGCGTTCACGTGGCCCCAAAGGAAGAAGTCGCAAGGTGTTAAGTCACAAGATCTCGGTGGGCAATTGTGATCACCTCTTCGAGAGATAACACGGTCCGGAAACTTTTCCCGTAAAAGATCAATGGTTTCGTTGCTTGTATGGCACTTAGCGCCGGCTTGTTGAAAGTAAACGTTGTCCAGATCAATACCATCCAATTCCGGCCATAAAAAATCATTAATCATCTGTCGATAGCACAATCCATTCACCGTAACTGTTGCTCTAGCCTCATTTTCGAAAAAGTAAGGTCCAATGACCCCGCGGGACCATAAACCGCACCAAACAGTCACACGTTGAGGATAGAGAGGCTTTTCAACAATAACTCTTGGGTTTTCCGAGCCCCAGATGCGACAATTTTGCTTGTTGATGAAGCCATCGAGGCGGAAATGGGCCTCATCACTCAAGATGAGTTTTCGATGGAATTCCGGATCATTTTCATGCATGTTAACTGAACTTTATAAGCCTTAAGACCCAAATATTTATGCAAAATACGGTGTAATGACGTTTGTGGAATGCCTAATTCCAAAGAACGTCGAGGAATGGACAAACCTGGGTTTTCTTCAACACTTTCGGCTACAGCAGCAATATTCTCGGCTGTTCTTGAGCGACGTGCACGGGTTTTATTCTTCACATCACTAACTTGTCCCGACAGCTCGAATTTTTCTACCACTTTCTGTATTGCGGTCCGACAAGGTGCTTCACGATGACCCAAAAATGTTCGAGTTTTACGAACCGTCTCTGCCACATTTTCACCATTTTTATAGTGAATTTTAATAATTTCAATGCGTTGTTGAATCGTGTATCGTTCCATTTTTATTAATGGCGTAGTTTCTACTTGTCAAATGTCAAAAAATGACAGCTCCAAAAGTGACATCTACCGAAATAGCGGGCTAATTAAAATAACACCTCTTATTGGAGAACCCTTTATAACATAAAGATGTCGCATGGCCATGGTTGTACTTAGAAAATTGCTTTCTGGGATTTGTTAGCAGAACCCGTGTGACCCGGTCTCAGATATTAACAACGCCACTGCACATATCGCTCTCGGTTTTCAATTTCTCTGAGAATTTTATTTTATTCTCTTTACTATATCCTGAAATAAGAAAAAATACATTACATGTATTGTGCTGCATCCCCCGGAATATAATACAAGCCATGAAGTCGCCAAAGGCACTGACACATTAAAAGGCCTTAACCTTAGCAGCCAAGCATTGTTTTCGTCAGATATGATTTTCGCGGGTGATATAATATGCTTGAAGTGTAGGTGAATGAAGTAGGTATATATAGTATACCCATGTATGTATTTATATTTCAAATGAACATTAACCGTACAAGAGAAAATTTGTCGGAAATTAGAATTATAGGATTAGGTAGACAGTTTTGAATAAGACCTTGAATCGTCGCACATCTATGGAACATCGGGTCACAAAAGTAATTATATGGCATTAGATTTAGTTAGCAAATATTTAAATTTAAGGGGTCTGAAGGAAATTCGAATACTTTTAAGTTTTCAGTCTCCCTCTCGAGTTTCTTCAATAATCCAAACTGCATTTGATTCCCATTTTTCTTTAATCCTTTCCCATATTCGTGTGACTAAAATCCGCGGGAAATTTACTGTTATAAATAAAAACAAACCTTTTTCGAAAAATTAAATCTTCATAGAATTTAAAGTAACCACATCACATTAAATTTTCCCCCTCGAAATTTTGATCAATTTTCGTTGTGGCGTGGAACCAAAATTAACTTAACAATCTCATCTCTCAAAAAATCAAATAATGTTCCCGGGGTTTTTTGAAAACCGGTTTTTGCTGAAATATTGTGATAATTATTCATTGTTTTTTATATCATAACCAATGTTTGTTAGTGTAATTCCTATGCTGTTTGAACAGCACGTACTTCTGTTTACATTCGTTTTGCTCTGAAGAGATTAAGTGTGAGATACACATGCTGCACTCTCTGATATTTTTGGGAAAAAAAGAGAATTTTATTTGAGACAAATTTTACATCTTCTTTCAGCACCTTCGCCAAGACGAAATTTATCTTTTTCTTAAAAATTTGAGGTAGTGTGACCTGATGTACATTATTATGAAGAGTTTGAAAGGTTTTGAAGGTATTCAATAAGATTTTATCATTCGGGTAATCCTACGTTCTCTTAATTTTGGTTTTTAACTCGTTGTCTCAGTCACACTGCAATAATGCATAGCTAAGTTCTTTTCCCCCATTCCCGCAAAAGACGAAAGTATACATACAGATTCTAATCACCACCACCCATCTGCATTCTGCCTTTAATATACACCTTCTTGCACCTACCGTGTAATCGTTGCAGTTCAAAATCAAATCGAATTCGAAGTAAATCAATTCGACTAGGTGAAGTTAAGCTTCGAAATCGAATTCGATTGCGACATGCTTGCGAATAGCATGAGAAAAAAACGGAACACGATATCGAATCGTATTGACGACCTGACAGCGGCCCTCTAGCTCGACTTTATTTCGAAGTTCTTGTATGTGTTGGTAGCTCGTTTCGGAGTCGATTTTTTTTAATAGTATGATGACGATCTGGTATCGATTTCTCTTGCGAAGCGTTTTGCAAATAGCAAGTAAATTTCATATCGAATAAATAAATAATAATTACTCACCGTAGTAAGACTTCCCTTTGCACTTCACTCAATAAAATCTCAACTTCCGGCAAAGGACAATTTCTTGAATAGAAAATATTTGCTTTAACGAATTCCTCGGAAATTGACATGACATGACGTACTGCAACTTCGTATATAGCAAATCGAAGAATATCTAGCTACACAAGCGATGCATGTGTTTCTAGTTCTCGGAAATTTATCTATTTCGAATTCGCGGAAATTATGCATGCTGCTAAAATTTCGTTTATGTTAAAAATTCGAAAAGACTTCGAGCTGCAAGCGCTTTTTCTATTTCGAATTCATTTCGCTACAGTGAAATTTCGTCCAATTGTTTACAGCGGTATCGTAACTTCTATATATAGCAAACAAATCGAAGGAATTTCGAGTTATAAGCGATGCATCTATTTCGAATTCTCGGAAATTAGGGCATGATGCTAAAACTTCGTTTAAGTTAAAAAAATCTAAGAGATTTCGAGCTACGAGCGTTTCCTCTATTTTGAATTCATTTCGCTACGGCGGAATTTCATCCAAATGTTTGCAGGGTACACTCCGCTGGATGCTAAAAGCTGTGTGCCAAAGCCATCGACAATACTTCACAAGCCATAAAACTTTTTACTACCACATGAGAGCCCCAAACGAAGTCCTAACATTCTAAAATATTTGCAGTGTTCTTATGGAAGATTGACAAAAGTTTGATTTGAATAGCTTTTGCGTCTAAATCTACTATTCATACAGAAAAATGATCAGCTGATAATCTTAGGCATGCTTTCTTATCTTCCGAACCGAAGTAAAATTTTTATTTTATACCTTTGCTAACAAAATTATTTAAAAAACTTTATCTGAACCAAATGACTACGATTTATGAAACAAAAACTCTCAGCTGGGTAATCATTGTATATATGCCGCTGTACCGTCATGTCATGTCGCGGGCTAATGATGTCGATTCGGACTCCGGCTGCACATGCACACACTCAGTTGAGAGTTAGTGAGTGTAAAATGGCAAGGTTACCTTGTAATCAAAACTATTTCATTATTTTGTTAAGTAAGGTATATAGTAAGTGTAGCCCTTGGGAAGGTAAGAAAGCAAGCTGTAGATTACTAGAAGACTATTTTTCTGTATGGATAGTAGCTTAGGCTCTAGAGCATATATAAAATCAATGTTTGGCACTTTTCCATAAGCATCAATATAGAACATTTTATAGAACGGACTTCCAACGCACACATATATATTTCTGTTTCATCTTGGGAAGTATTCTCGATACATTGACTTGCAAAGAGATGAGAAAGGAAAACAATTCCAGAGAGCTGGAAAAGCTGAGAACAAAGTATTCAGTGGCGTTGGTATTTTTTAGCAACTTTAACACAGGCGTAGCATGGGCTGTGCAATATCTTTATGTTATATTATTTTTTGGTTTAACCCTTGAAGAAGAAACTGGACCTGGATTGCACATATACTACGGTGGACAATCCATTGATTGCAATCCTCAAAGAAACAGGCATATTGGGAGAGTAAAAATCACATGGAGTAGAACTGTACAAACAGACGTTGCAACTACTGATAGATTCTAGAGGGAACTGACAGCTTTTCCATAGTAAAGAGTCCGCCTTATGTCCTTAGCAACTAGATGATGATGAAATTGGTTGATATTTTTTTATTTAAATATGGAAATACATACTATCCGAACTGAAAAATGTTCACCATTTCACCAAGTGTAAATTTTAGAGTGTTGAAGCTTAGGTTAGGTTATAGTGGGATCATCCAATCTTAGACTGTCAGTGGTCCAATTCTGATACCATTTTTGGGACCTTTCCTGGAAAAATATTGTTTTAATTCAAGGGTGCGTTAAAACTAGGCACAAGAGCTAATGAACCTCAAAAGCCCGTTCGACTCCTTGTCTGCTAATTATACCTTGTTTCATTCACAGAATTCTTCTTTTTTCATTTTCTGAGATTGTTAACCTTCCGGGAATTATTAAGCTTATAAATCATCAATAATCGACATGTGGACAAATGCTCCTCATTTCTGTTTAAAAATAATTTCAATTTTTCTTTTACAGAGTGCATTTCAACTCATTTCCAACACAATCTGAAATGATTTGACCATGATTAACAAACGAACCTAGATACTGGTTCTATACTTGGTTGTTCTCTAATATCTTAACATATGGAATATCGCTCAATTTTTACTTACTACTAAATAAGATTATTTCAGAATTTATAGGAACGGGAGTTAGGTACATACCTAAATTATAACGTGCAATTTATTCAATCATTAATTATATGTACATAATCTGTTTTTCCCTATTTGTTGTTAAATTCGTATGTACTGAGAGACAATTTTTTTCCAGGCTCTTAATTATGGAACTCTTTTACAATTATAAATGAAAAAGAAGAAAATCAGTTTTTAAGAAACTTCATTATAGTAGTGTATCGATAGCTTACTAAATTCTGACCATAAATGGTAATTAGTAATTTTATTATATCGCAGACTCTTAACCATATATCTAAGATTTCTCTAACAAAAGCCTTTCCCAATGATAAAAGTACATCCAAAAAAAAAAAAAAAAAAAAAAAATTTACTCCAAGTTGAAATATCTACATCTCTACATTAATAATGCTAATCCAAATTTCACTTAGCTAGGTACATACCAACTAAACATTATCAACCAATATTCTTCTGTCCAGGTATCGCGCAAATAGACCGTGCTGAATTAGCATTATTTCCATGCGTAACTAAATATTAGTAGAAGATGAAGCTAAACTTATCATAAACAAATTAATTTTAACAGATTTTTTCTAAGTATGCCTCCTAATCCATCAATATAAATATATAAAATAGGCTGGCTGGGATGACTAAAGATGCCAATGATATCGTTGCTAACCAAATAAATACTAAAGTCAAGGAAGGAACATTAAAAGCAGCAAGATGGCCCAGCATCTACTTAACATTTCTCTTTCGAAATCTTGTTAATGTGAATGCATGCCAATTGCACATATAATCTGTATATATGTATATATGTTTCGAAGAAATAAGTACATATACGTTATATTGCTAGAATATGTACATATTTATATAAGAAATTTATTAGCTAGACTCTTGAGACCTATGATTCGTAAAGGCATGTGTGGCAGGTAAGTTGGTTGGAAAATTAATGAGCATCCGCCATGATTGTATGATTATGTGCCAAGGATGGGTTGAGAAAAATCATTTTAATGTAACAAATTGATTTAATTAGCGCTCAAGTATTTAGAAATTGGCGAAAACTTTATATCTTAATGTTTCAGCTTTAAAACATAATTTGTACGCCCGAGATGTTCTCTGTCTGAAATTTTGTCAACAAAATAAATGACCCCATAAATCACGTTGGACACTTCTGTTTCTTCGGTAAGAGATCTACATATCTATAAAGAAGCACTTCTGGGCTATAGTAACCCTTGTTTCTAATGAGATTCTTTTTTTTTTTTTTTATCTTGGAGTTTTGGTTATCTTTGTCGACAGTTTAACACATTCTTTCATATGTCACCCTCATGTTCTGAAGGGCGTGCGGTTCTCATTAACCAAGTGCACCTTTTACCCTCTGGGGTTAAGAATCTTAAGGGACTTGTTAATTATAATCTTGTCGGTATTGCTGGAATTTTTAAACATCCGGCGAATGCTGTAAAGTAAAGTATGAATATAAAGCGTGAAGTGTGCCCCTTATTCTAAGTAGATATTATTATAGTTTGTTTAATTCAAGAAAAGAAAATTGAAATTTTAATTAATTACGGATATAATAATTGTGTTTGCAACGATTTAATCGCAAATAATCCAAGTGATCCAAATATATAAGTACACTATCAAAAAGATTAAATGAGATGCTGAAATTTAGCGATAATAAAAATAATAATGATGAGCATATTATAGTCGTGGACTCCCTACAATAATTTCCTAAAGACACACACAGAACGTTATTTCGTTGTAAGAACCTAATTTTATTTACTACAAAGGTTGGAGGTTTTGCATTGAAGAAAACATATTTTATAAAGGATACTTCTATCAATTAATTAAATTATTACTGAGAATTATCTCGAGGTGAAATTAGATCGATATACATACTTATAAAATGACCTATACCCAGGGCCTTGGAGAGCTGAGAGGGGGCCCAGGCCAATAAAAAATATGGGGCCTCTTGTTTGAGTAAAAAAAAACAAATTTACATAGTTCTTTTATTATTTTTAATTTATTTAAAAAGTATGAAATTAATAATTAAATTACAAATAAGCTTTTCGAGCTTTAGTTGTAGCAAAATCTTTTATAATAGTTGAAAAATCAATATTTCGTGCAATATCTGAATTTATATGTAAAATTGATAGCCCATTCAACCGTTCTTGGCTCATTGCAGATCTGTTAAAATTTTTAACCCTTTTCAACACACTGAAACTGCGTTCCGCTGAAGCAACGGAGGCAGGTAGACTTAAAAATATTCTTAAAGCTGTTGATATATTTGGAAACAATCCAATTAGGTTTTTTTCTAAAATGTTTAGCAGCAACTTAGCTGGAGATGATTCTATATCAAAGTTTACTTTAAAAATATTTTTTAAAAATATCATTTCATCACATATTTCATTTGAAATTTCCTTTGGATATTTTAAGTGCATATTTTTTGCTCTCGATTTTATTTCCTCATCTGATGAAGTTTGAAAAGTCCAAAGGAATCCAAAAGTCTGGCAAATTTTGCGTAAAGACTCAAAGCGACGTGTCAAGCCTGAAATAACCGAATCAATAATGTATATAAAAACATTAACTCTATAATGTTCTTCAGCATCAAACTGTGACCTAATATGACGAGTTAATTGAAAATCAGTTGAAATTTTGGAAAGTACGGCAATCTCTTTTGAACTTAACAGTAATCTGCCCCACTCTTCACGCATTATCTTCATCATTGCAATAAGATTGTTAATATTTTCCATTTCGACGTCAAGTGTTGCAATGCGTGCTTCAATAATTAAATTAGTTTGTTGCAATAACGTTAATATTTCAAGCCATATTGTTGTCAACACAATGCATTCGAATGTATCCAAATATTGAAAAATTGACTGAAGCTCGGTACGTGCGTGCGGTGGAAGGTTTAGTGACTTACACTCCTCTAAAGCAGCCAGAATATTTGACTGATTATTGTAAATTGGTTTAACAGCATCAATTCGAGTAGACCATCTTGTCTTTGATATTGTATGAAGTGACACAGCTAAATATTTCTTTAAAATCTCCAACTTTCTAGGACTGCTGCTAAAAAAATTATACATCTGTTGAATTCTCCCAAAATATGTAACTGCTTCTTTACATGATTCAGCAGAGTCAACTCCAACAAGATTAAGAGTATGATTTCCACAACTGGAAAAAATGCAATTCAGATTACGCTCAAGCAGCACTGCTTGCACACCGTTATACTGTCCTGCCATATTAGCACCATTATCATATGCTTGCCCAAAGCATAAATTAAAATCAAGGCCAAAATTTTCAAGAATTTCAATAATTCGCGTTCGATTCCTGTGTGTAAATGAATCAAATGTAATAAATCTTTCCTCAATTGAATACGATGCATTATTTATTATTTTTACATAACGAATTACAAGACACGTTTGTTCTTGGTGTGAGCAGTCTGGTGTCGCATCCACAATAATGGAAAAATATTTAGAATCAAGAATTTCTTCAATAATTTTTCTTTGCACAAATTTTCCACAAATCTGAATGAATTCATTTTGAATTCTTGATGATAAATAATGAACTTGAAGACGTTTGTGCTTGACTTGTGACTCACGAACACTTTTTACATGTTCGTATAAAACTGGATCATACTTACTGAGCAATTCTATGATACCTAAGAAGTTTCCATTCCGCGAATTTCCAATATTCTCATTAGAACCAAATAATGCCAAACCACGCTCACTTAGGAAAAATATAACATCCAAAATTCTATGAAGAACTTTCTGCCAATTACTTGCCTCACAGTTTAGTTGTTTCAGTAGAGATGATCCTAATGAGGACTTTAATAATGCAGATCTACTTGCTGATTTCCAATGGACATAATTTTTTTTATGAATAATTGAATTTTCATGAGCGGGTACGCGATCTTTCAATTTCCTCCATCCTCTTAAAATATCCCATCCTGATTGGCTACCGAGAACTGATGAATCAAATTTCGTATCTTGTAGGAAGCAGGGAAAACAAAATAATGACTTTTTTGAATTGCTCCAACATAGCCAATCTCTGTTGCAAATTTCTCCATTCGCTAAAACCTTCTTCGTCAGACGATATGGAAATTTATTGTTTTCAGCATCATTTGGGATGTTTTCAGGTATTTTAAAATGTTCAATTTTCAAAAAATCTTCCATTTGCATTATGTTTTTCTTGTTAAGTAAGGCGACGTCATCGTTGAAAACAGATATTGAAGTTTTTGCTTCAATTCCTTGAATATTGGGTAGATTAGATGACACGTAATTTTCTTCCATGTTTGCATCATCAACAATTATCTGTAATGGTGACAAAGAATCTTCTATTTGTTCTGAAGTTATATTTTCAACCACCGAAATTTGAGCATCAACATCCGCAATAACATTTGCCATTTGTGAAATAGCATGAGTAGTTTCATTTTCAGGATTGACTGTTTGATTGATAATCTGTTCAGGGATGTTTTTTTTATTAAAGAATTTCGTTAATCGTGGCAGACTTTGCTTGGCTTTTTCTTGTTCTTTTTTCTGTCGTCTCTTGCTTGCGCCACTCGGATAGGTTCTTTTCATTATATTCCTAAAATTAATTACTTATGAATTAAATAGAACTATTTTTAATATTAACTCCATTTAAACTTACAGATTACAAATATCACTAAACAATAAAAAAAACACTAATTTTATAATCACTAAAATTTATAGTACGAAACCAAAAGCTATACTCAATAGGAAAATTAAAACTGTACTGAATAGGAAATATAGTTAAATTGAAAATTAAATATTCTTTTTTATGCAATTGGCCTACTACGTTAAAATTTTTTGAATTTTTCAGAGTTCAACATATTCTTTTTTATGCAATTGGCCTACTACGTAAAAAAGTTTTATACATACATATAACAATAACTTGAAATTTTTACTATAACTTTTGTATCGTTATATTTTATAAATCTTTGGTTAAAATAAAATAAATTAATACTCAAAATAATATTTCAACTTAATTTTTCCGCACCTACTGTGACCAAATTAGGAAATAAATAGAGGCCCTTTTGCAAGTCCGTCTGTCCGGTCGTCCGTGCGTCTGTACATCCGTCTGTTTGCCCTCACGAGCCTTCTCGAGTTAGGCATGCAATTAAAGAGCTAACATTTTGCACACATGGTTTTCGAATTGTAAACTTAATTTTGAAGATGGAACAAATCGTGGGGTTGCCATACAAAAATATCATTTTTCACTATGGACACTGCCTGAGCATAATAATAATAATTGATAATAATTTAAGTTAAAGCAAAAGACTTGCAATGAGTAAAATTAAAATAATGCTAAGTTAAAAAATAAAATAAAAAAATTTAAAAGAAAAGAAAAATAACAATTATAGAAAAATAAAAATAAAGATAATTAAATAATGCACTCCAATAAAGACTAAGTTGGTAAATATTTACTAACCAAGGTCATTCAAAACGCGCCGATTTGATTTTTTAAAGTACAGGGTGCGGCAAAAAGATCTGACGGCTCACGCCGCCATACTGTGGAGCGAGTAGGTGGTAATGGGTGGTGGGAATAGGCATGTTCCAGAGCCCACACGTCGGGTGAGCACCGTGCTTTTGTTGTCGAGGCGTTTTTTAAAAGTGACGACTCCTGCGTTACGTTGCGGTCAATTCTCAACGTTATCTGTAGATGTTGAAGAACTTTCTGATCCCTGAACTTCAGAGAAATTGTTTAGTGCGCGGGAGGCTGTGCTTCCAGCAGGATGGGGCAACTGCCCATACAGCCAATGATGTTATGGACTTTTTGAGAAGCAAGTGTCGTGGCCGAGTCATCTCGCGTTTTGGGGATATTGCATGGCCAGCTCGCTCCCCGGACCTTAGCATTTATGATTTTTTCTTGTGAGACTTCCTTAACCACTTGAAAGTTTTGCCCGAATGTTACTCGGGCGCGGATTAGGTTTGCACACTGACGAGCCCGAGTCTCGCTCGGGTAAATCTAGTTACGACTTGCTAGAAAGGTGACGGATGATTTTGCGCTGGGTCGCGCTAGAACGGCAACTAAACGAAGGGTTGACGATGAGTCATGAGAATTCAAGGGAGGGGGGGGGGGGTGGCGATGGGTGGGGAAAACCCGATTTTTACATTTTCGATCATAACTCGAGTAAATCAAGTTCGATTGAGGAACGGGTTTCACCGTTCGACTCGATTACCCAGCATCTACAGTTCGTAGAACAACTTTTCCATTGGCGTACTTTTTGGTAAAAAAGTAGGGGGGCTCAGAAAATTTTATGGTGCCCCCCATGTCATATATTAAATTCATAGAAATTTGTTCTGATAATATGTAAAAAATTAAACTTGTAAAAATTTTTACTAGGAAATGTTAAAAAAAAAACTGACAATTGTTAGACAATATTTCTCACCAAAATAGGACTGGTAAGTGGTTAAAGCAAGACTTTACACAAACAAACCCCGCACACTGGACGAAATGAAAGAGCCCATAAGCCAAGAAATCGCCAACCTGTCTTCTGTAATTTTAGATAAGGTGTTCGACAGCTTTAGTGCAAGACTGGAAGAATGCTTGGTCAAAGAGGGAAATCATTTAAAGGACGTTATCTTCAGATCTTAAACGGATGAAATCGGTTGTTCTGATGTTATTTTCATTAATTTACATGCACACCCTTCTGTAATAAGCAATAAAACAATTTTTATCACTTCTAATTTTTGTGTTGTTTCTATTTTAACACCGTCAGATCTTTTCGCCGCACCCTGTATATCAATTGATTTTAATAGTCTACTAAAGGTCCCTCTGCTCTTAGTAAGTTGCATATCATGTGGTAAGAGATTGCATTTGCGAACACATTGGACAAAGTAAGAACACTGCGCGTAATTGGGATCTACTTCGAGGTATAAGGAGATTCTTCTGTCTATTCTACTGCGAGAAATTCAGCTTTTCAAATATGCATCCTGGCTGCTGCCTGAATATGAGTCGATATAAAAACTTAACTCAATATAGAGTTAAGTAGGCTTCTAATGGGCAATCAAGCAAAGAAGTAATGTATCAGGAGATATGACAAACTCGAGATAGTTTATATATAAAGTGAAGTACATCATTACATCATATTATAGAATCGATTTTATTCCTATAAATTGCCAGACGTGTAGATTTGTCAGGATTTAAGTCTAATTTATTACTCAAAGACCAGTTATAAATGTGCTGTAGATCATCGTTTAACCGGCATACACAGTCTTCCATTAAGCCTATGGGTCTGGTTAAGTATATCTGTACATCATCAGCATACATATGAATAGATGAATCCACGACAGCATCAGGAAGGTCATTTATGTAAAGAATGAATAATAATGGATCTAACATAGATCCTTGAGGGACACCGTGGTGTAAGAATGCACTATTTAGAAGACTCCAAATTAGTTTAGCTGCTGATGATGAAAACGAGAATTGGCGAGACAGCGTTTGCAGCAAATTACCATGGTCTATTGATTTGCTGAAATCAAGTAGTACTAATATTGATAGATGGTCGTTATCTAAAGCCTCGTGAATATCTGATGTTACTTTATGCATCGCAGTTTCATAGCTATTATTACAGCGGAGTCCTGATTGGCGGTAGGTTAAGAGACCCTTGCGGTCTATATATTCCGTGATATGCGAATAGAGCACATTTTCAAAGACTTTGGCTAAGAAACAGAGAAGACTAATTGGACGGTAGCTAATTAGCAGAGAACCATTAGACTTTTTTGGAATGGCTACCACTCGAGATTTTTTTCCATTGATTACGAAACTGAGATGTCATGAGGCAGTAGTTGAAGATATGAGCTAGTATTCTAGCTATATCTATTTTCCAATCAATTTAAAAAACAGGGAGGTAGCTGATCTGGTCCTGTTGCATTAGATTTAATAGAGGACATAGTCAGTAAAACTTCTTTTTCACCAATGTTTCGTAAATAAAGCCATCAGGATAAAAGTCTTCAGTAGAAATATCAATGAGTGAAGCTTGTGAAAAAGTATTAGATGCTGACGAATTTCTTGGGAAGTAATTATTCAATGCATTTGGATCTACACATACTTTTCACGCCCATGTATCCCAAAACTTTGAACGTTTCCATTACGAACTTGCTTGTACATCGTACGAACTTCATCAGAGTGCGTAGCTTTATAGCGTCTATACAGGAAATCACGTTCCGCCAGTAGACTGTGAATTTGAGGAGTCAACCATGGGCAGCCTTTTTTTTTTGATATTACAAATTTGCTGTGGGACATGTTTATTGTATAGATTTTAAAGGGTGACTTGGAAAGTAGCTACCTTGTTATTTACGGATACTGAGTTACTTATGTTTTCCCATGTCGTTTGTTGGCGTTCAGATACAAGCTGTCCAAGATTTATATTTTTGAAGTTGCGATAAAAGAGAGAAGTTACTCTAGGGACAAGTTTCGATTTAAGGTCAGAGGTCATTAATAGAAAATCATGATCAAATGCACTTGGTCTAATTTGATTATGAAATAGCACCGTGTCAATATCGGTCATAAGTACATGGTCGAGCTTAGATGGGTTAGCAGTATTAAAATAAGTTGGCAGGTTATTAAACATTTTTAAGCTGAGTGTTCTATATAAGTAATGTAAATTCTCAGTAGTACAACAAGAACTAAGATTATTTACATTCATTGTCACCACAAACGACTACGTTATCATTTTTTAGGATCTGTTGTAACACTGAGTCTTTAAAACGCATGGCAGTTTCATCACATTTGGCGGAAAATAGCTGCTTATTAGGAGACACTTTTCGAAACCGGAGTCAACCTCAACACTTAAGAATTCCAATTCATCTTCTGCAGCAGAGGATTGTGTTACCGTCGCATTTAAGAAATTATGAACATAGATCGCAACACCTTCCCCAATTCTGCAAATACGATCATTTCGTAATACTGTGTAACCTGGCAGAGATATCGATTGTGAGGCTAGATCGCTAGTAAGCCAGGTCTCACATACTAATAAAAGTGTGAAAAAAAACTGAAAATGCGGAAATCAAGTAAATTAAACGCTTTAAAAAATTCATCCAACCCTTGTCTTTTTTGTCCACTTGTCTTGCCTATCTTGTAAACTATAAATTATTTTATGGATTTCGCATTTCCTCGATCAATTTTTCCTCAAAGCTCATTATTTTAAAATCTCTGCGGCGTGCTACCACCTAAAAAAGACAAAAGTGAATGCCACAACCATTTCATTCGATTAATTTTGTTGGTAGGACTGCAGCGACGACGGCAAAATTAGAAACTGATCAATCCCGGCGATAATGTCGTCGATCGCTCAACGTCGGTCGTCGCAATTTGGTGCATTCGCATAAGAAGCTGTGTTTTTAGAAGTTTGACAGCGATATATCGTCGTCGTTTGTCGTCTGTCGTCGGAATTGTGTTTAAGCCTTAATGTACGAAAATCAGAAGAACCCTAGCAGACGTGAGATTAGATCATCAGTTTCAGCGATCGTTTTGCGGATGGGACAAGATTTAACAAAAAGAGATAAAAAAAGAATAAAAAAGAGATAGAGAAAGATAAGAAAAAAAAATAAAAACATATCAAGGTTGCTATTTCGCATTTCTTCAGAGTCCGCTTCAGAGATAATTGTCTGCAGAGCATCCAGTGTTGTAACTTTGATTGGTGTCTCCTCTTTTTTTTTTACACCAACCAAGACTTCACCATTACGAGTAAAAGTTGCATGTAAGTGACTCTCTCTGTTAGATTTTAAAACATTCTGCAGAATTTTATAGTTACGTTGTGTAAGGCTTTCGCACACATTGACCTTATTATCGGAGAGAAATCCGCACTCTTTACTGCTCAACGTGACGGTGCCGGTATTTGTAAATAAACTCCCTTTGGTTAGCATGGGTAGGAAACTTTACAGCAATTGGTACGATCGATCCATGCTTACTTTGTTTGAGAGCTGATGGCCTTGGTCTAAATACTGTCACATTAGGTGGGAGCATATAATCTACTTTTACTTTAGCAGAAACTTGATTCCGTATTTACCTTGGGTTTTCATTCTGGACATGAGGAATACCGGTAATGATAAGATCAGTGCATCTACTAAGGCGACGAATATCATTCATTTCATGACAGGTTTCAGTGAGCTCTACTTTCAGCCGCTCCACTTCATCACTCAGTCTAGTTTGTGTTAGTTCTGCTTGTGTTGATGTTACTAAAGCATCAATTTTGTAGGTTATGCGCTCTTTTAATTCTTCTAGCTTTTCGAAAAATGTTACCATTAAATTCTTTAGGAGCCTTCTCTCGAACAATTCCATGCGATCAAAGGAGCAAATGGAATTAGACCTGCCTAAATCGGGCAACCGATTCTTGGCGTGACCATATAATAATTTAGGTTTTGTACGTATACTGTGAAAACGATCAGTCTTAGACGTTTTTATAATATTGAAAACTTCTTCTAAAAATTCGTTCCCCTCTTCTAAGAAAAAATACCGACCAATCAGCATACTCTGCTATTTCAGTAAAGTGTTCGAGAAAATAATATATAACCAAGCTGTTAAGTCTATTCACCGGAACAAGCTCTTATCGCCTTGGCAATCTGGGTTCCGTAAAATGCACAGTTGTAAAACAGCTACGTGAAAAGTAACATGTGATATTACAGAAGTCCTTGATCAGGATTTCCTGACGATACTTGTTCTTCTCGATTTAAGTAAAGTGTTTGACTCTGTCGATTATACTCGCCTTATTTATGAAATAGCCAGCAATTTTAATTAACCTCATTGGAAGCTTCCTTTTATATAGACAACAAGTCGTTGAGGTGCGTAGCATAATATCGCAGCACTCTACTGAATGTGGTTGTTCCACAAGGCTCGTTTCTTGGTCCTTTCTTATTCAGTTTATATATAAATTATCTTCTCAATGTTGTCTTGTACATATCTATTCATCTCTATGCTGATGATGTACAGATTAACCTTAGCAAACTAATTGGATTAAAAGATTACTGCACTGCTCGTATAAATGAAGATTTTCATCGTATATCTGAGTGCTCAGTTTAAAACAGGTTGATCTTAAATGACAATAAGTTGAATTGTATGCCTATCTATAGAAATGATCTTGATATCAGATATGCCTCCTCTTTTACTTAATAATGTTATCTTACCGTATCAAAACTCAGTCAGAAATCTCTAGGAGTTGAACTGAATGATAAACTTTTCTGCTGTAGTCATATTACGAATATTATTTGCAGATTTTATGGGTCCTTGTGCCAGTTATGGGTCTATGGATATCTTCTCTCAACTGAGGTGTACATGAAATTAGTAAGAACACTTATTGTACCTAATTTCATGTACGGTACCATATTATTTCCAAAGTTGGACTCAGTCTGCCGTACAAGACTTACAGTAGCATTTATTGACTCTATTCGATTTGTCTATAAACTACCGCATAGTGCTCATATCTCAATGTATTCAAGTTCTGTTCTTGGTCATTCACCTTGAACATTGTGATCTGTTCTTTTTGCATAAATTACTATTTAATAAGTGTCCCGAATATCTCTACAAGAGATTAAGATTTATGCATTCATCCAGAAGTATTGGCTTTCTTCTTCCTCGATATAATTCACATTGTGGCGAACGCTCTTATTTTGTTTAAATCCTACGTAAGTGGATTCTACTGCCATTTGACCTAAGGGCAGAGGACTCTAGCAGAGAATTTATTAAGCGATTAAAGTACCTTTCATATAATTAGTGTACATCCTGGTTCGTCTTTATTTCTATTTTATTATACTTTAATTTTAATTTCAATTAGATCTTAATTTTTTATCTTTTTTATTTGATTGTTTTAATTTTTACTATTATTATATATATTTTTTTCTCCTTTTCCCCTTTTTTTTTACATAAGTATATGCATTGAAATCTCTTTCCTGTAATTAGGTTTAATCTGCTTGCTATTCGATCATTATATTTTCATTTCAATATCATATATATATTTAGTCTTTATCAGTTATTCTGTATATATGAAGAGGGGGCTCTTATCTGTATGTTAACAAGATTATATAATCTTTATACAGTAGCCAGCAATAAAAGCATTATCTTATTATCTTATTAATATAAAATCCTATGAAATTGACTGTTCTAGAAATATATGCGAAAAACCACTTCAAAAATCAAAATTCTACCTTTTTTACTTTTTTTATCAAAAACGTTTTTTTTATGCCATAAAATCCCTTTCATACCCAATAACAGTCCTACTGTAAAAATTAATAATAATAAATTAATGTTAGGATTTATAATTTTTCGTTTAAACACCTTTGGAACATTAAAGCAACATTTAAAACAATTTACGACTTAAAATTATTCATCACTTGTAAGGTATTGAACACGTAAAATTAACGTTTACCGGAAATATGGAACATATTAGCGCTGATTTGACAACTTCGAAAAAGGGTAAAAATCCATGAAAGTGTTTTAGATTTGTGGCGTAGGCATTTACTTTTCGCACAGCAGCGTTATGAAATAAAGCAACCGAACAAATATAAATCTCGTCTGTTGGTCAGTTTTCTTTTTTTCGATTTTTCTTGCTTCAAAATATACTTCTGCATCAAGAGGTCACTGAAGGAGACACAGAGAGAAACAAGAAAAAGCCCATTAGCCGCATAAGTAAATTAAAAGTAAACTTCTCCTAAGTGCGCACATATCTTGAGTCCAGCAGAAGCTGTGTACATTGTCATCAGTCCATAATGTGCCGACCAGTAGCAACACAGTGGGTAAATATTGTGAGATAAAACAATAGAACAGTTCTCCGTAAATAATATGAAAATAGGCACTTTGAATTTTGTTTGTACTGTGGATGCCGTACAAGTCTTTATGACTTTTTGTGGAGTAATGAATGATTAGGAGATAAACGAAAAATAATACATTTAATAATATTTATTGTTTTACGCTTGTTTCTGCAATTAATGCTCATATAAATAAATTTAGTACTTATAAAATTTAAAAGCACAGGTTGGAAGAATTCGTAATAAATAATTTTGTTTTTATGCATTTTTTTTTTATAAATTACAAATTACGTGATAGTGACGCACCACAAAGGATGATGCAAATTTTGGTACTCCAATCCAATAGTTATATAAAGGGTTTTCCAATAAGAGGTGTTATTTTAATTAGCCCGCTATTTCGGCTATTTTGGAGCTGTCATTTTTTGACATTTGACAAGTAGAAACTACGCCATTAATAAAAATGGAACGATACACGATTCAACGACGCATTGAAATTATTAAAATTCACTATAAAAATGGTGAAAATGTGGCAGACACGCTTCGTAAAACTCGAACATTTTTGAGTCGTCGTCAAGCACCTTGTCGGACCGCAATACAGAAATTGGTAGAAAAATTCGAGCTGTCGGGACAAGTTAGTGATGTGAAAAATAAAACCCGTGCACGTCGCTCAAGAACAGCCGAGAATATTGCTGCTGTAGCCGAAAGTGTTGAAGAAAACCCAGGTTTGTCCATTCCTCGTCGTTCTTTGGAATTAGGCATTCCACAAACGTCATTGCACCGTACTTTGCATAAAGATTTGGGTCTTAAGGCTTATAAAGTTCAGTTAACACAAGAACTCAAGCCGGCCGATCATGAACAACGTCGAGTCTTTGCTGATTGGGTCCTTGAAATGCATGAAAATGATGCGGAATTCCATCGAAAACTCATCTTGAGTGATGAGGCCCATTTGCACCTCGATGTCTTCGTCAACAAGCAAAATTGTCGCATCTGGGGCTCGGAAAACCCAAGAGTTATTGTTGAAAAGCCTCTCTATCCTCAACGTGTGACTGTTTGGTGCGATTTATGGTCCCGCGGGGTCACTGGACCTTACTTTTTCGAAAATGAGGCTGGAGCAACAGTTACGGTGAATGGATTGCGCTATCGACAGATGATTAATGATTTTTTTATGGCCGGAATTGGATGGTATTGATCTGGACAACGTTTACTTTCAACAAGACGCCGCTACTTACCATACAAGCAACGAAACTATTGATCTTTTGCGGGAAAAGTTTCCGGACCGTGTTATCTCTCGAAGAGGTGATCACATTGGTCACCGAGATCTTGTGACTTAACACCTTGCGACTTCTTCCTTTGGGGCCACGTGAAAGAGAAGTTCTACGCCAAAAGCCCAGCGTCAATTCAAGACTTCAAAGATGGAATTCGTGAGGCTATCGAGGATATAGGGCAGCCACTTTGCGATTTGGTTATGGAAAATTTCATGAAAAGGATATGGTCCTGTAGGCGTGGTCGTGATAGTCATTTGGCTGATGTTATTTTCCATTATTAACGGCATACCTTCCTCTTTATAATGAAATAAAGATCCGATCATTTATCTCAAAAAATGGCATTTTTCTTTGAATATCAAAATAACACCTCTTATTGGAGAACCCATCATTGGATAGCCCTTTTTGAGCTAAATACAAGTATAAGTATTGCACCTAGTTCCAAATTCCAGTCCATCCAGGATTACATTGTACTATACATGTCATATCAGTAATGTTTTGGTTATTTCATAATCCACTCCCATTTTGTGCATCATTAGGAATGAGTCAGCGTCACATGTTACCTAAATCCCGGTCAAAGTTAACTTTACCCCGGTCTTGAGTTCACTCTTCCCTCCCTCTGCACAAACCACTATCGATTATAGGCAGGATCCAAGGTATATAGAAAATAAGATATTCCCATTAAAATTTTGACACATTCCAGCTGATAGCCTGTGACGTAATTATGTGACTAATATATATACATTTTTATATGAAAGACAGAGAGAGGAGAGAGAGTATTCTCTGTACCGTGCTTTCCTATACATTTTTACAATATTTCGTCACCTAATGGTGGGGAACATGGTTCGTAATGGGAATACCTTGTATTCTATATACCTTGGGTAGGACCTAACACTTCTAATACCGTCAAGGCCAATTTAGAATCGACGCAGCATGTATCAACACAGCATGCATCATGATGCATGTTGCAAAAATTGTGCCGGCCAATTCACAATCGGCGCAGCAAGCAGTATAGGAAACTTTGGAATGTTAACCTTTTTTATAGTTCATATTTATTTACAAACATAACCGAGTTTTTCTTTTGTGCATAATTTTAATTTAGTCGTTTTTCTTAAAAAAAAAAAATAGATCCGGAGGAAATATGAGAGATAAATAAGATTTGAAATTTATTTTTTACCTCAGTATGTTGGCAGAACTGTTGCAGCCTGCATCGAAATTTGAAATTTTCCAAACTGTTGTAGCATGCATCAAAATTTGAAATTTTCCAAATTCTTGCGGCATGCATTAAAATTTGAAATTTTCGAAACTCTTGCAGCATGCATCAAAATTTGAAATTTTCCAAACTCTTGGAGCATGCATCAAAATTTGAAATTTTCCAAACTCTTGCAACATGCATCTGATGCGTCGATTGCGAATGCGAATATAAAATATAAAAAATATATATTTCTTTTATAAAAATGAACCACTAAGATTCAAGTAGACGCATGATGTAGTAGTAGTGGACATGGATAGAGGAAGGACCCTCCGCTCCACCGAAATGTGAGAATATTGAGTTGAAAAATCATCAGCGCGATAATTGGAGGATATCTTTCAGTTATCATCTTCGGAATGTTTGAGTAACACAAATGTATGAAAATTGCTTTTAAGTTGCTTAACCTTCATGTTCACGGCATGGCACAATTGTGCCATTTTGATTTGTATGGGTGATTTTAGACCTTTATAGTTTTACTTTTCTTTTAATATATGAGCCAGATGTTACAAAGAAATCTTAAGTCTAAAATGAAATTTTTATAGTTTTAGCGTTTATATCTTAATATTGTTGGCATAGGATATTTGTGCTCCAGATTGCATGGCTCGCGTATATCTATAGGTAACATTTTACAGAT